>JAODLC010000065.1:21143414-21165804 GCA_026781145.1 Hippopotamyrus pictus
CCCCCCCCCCCCCCCCCCCCCCATCCCTGACGCCTTCGCATCTCAGCTGTAGGGGTCGTGAATTCAGCTTCCTGGAAAGGCACGAATGCACCCGCATTCTCACACACTCACATTCACCACCAACCTTCCGTCTGCAGTCACCGTCTCTCTCCAGTCCAGCATCAGTCCAGTCCCAGGCACTGGAACCCCTTCCCAACCCAGTGTACATCCATGTCCCAGATGGCCTTGGTTAGCCTTCTCGCTAACCTCTTCACTAACAGTCTTCCCAGTGGACCTTGCAGACGTTTCACTTTCTCTGCAGAGCAGCGACTGTGAGTTTGCAGCAGAGAACACTGCGGTCATGGCAACGTCTTTACAGTGAAGAGCTTTTCAGGCGTTTATTGTGCTTCAGCCTCTGCGGCCTGGATAGTGGCTGTTCCATAGACTGTTCTGTCACCATCAGCCAGCATTTTCGATTTTTCTGGGTATTTTATGCCTCCGGTTTTCAAAATGAAACATTCTTTGAATGTTGCAGATAAAGAAATCTGTCTCAGAATGTTCTATTGAACACACTTCTCCAAGGTTGATAGGGGGGGGGGAGGGGGATGTCCAATCCGTCCTCACGTGCACAGTGGGCATCTGTGAGAGCGGTCACACTCCCAGAATCGCCCGTCTGTGTTTTCACGCGGCAGAAACACAGATAACCACGGTCGTCAGACGGCCATTATCGGCAGCCTCTGATTAAATCGACCGTTTAACGTGCACACGCGTGCCACCCCCCTCCCCCGGGCCCATCGAGCTCCCCCGGAATGCCGCTTCACCCAGCGGCGTTGCTATGGTAGGAGCGCGTTCCCACGAGAGAGCCGCACGAGCGCCGCCGTGCTCCGGTGTTTACGTTTACGCTTGTTTGTTTGGCAGGCGGGCGGGGGGAGGGGCTCCCCCACTGAGCGATTCGCGGCGCAACACAAACAGCGTGTGCTGCAAATAGCAGACAAGGATCAGTGACACGGGAGGAGGGATAGGAGGGGGGGTAACCAGGACGAGCAGCACCAGCCGTGTTAGACGTGAAAGTATTATATTATTAAAGGCCAAGCACCAATAAACTGTGGGCTTACACTCAAATTGTACACTACATGTTAATAATTCATACTGGGACTGTGTCTGGCTCAGGGGGTTAGAATGTTTTGCCTGTGATTGGAAGGTTGCTGGTTCAAATCCCAGGATCAGCAGAATGATGTTGCCATTAAACCCCTGACCAAGGCCCTTAATCCTCAATTGCTCTAGGAACTATCCCTGCTTTTTCATTAAGTACATAGCTAATGGTAAAAGTGTCTGCTAGGTTAATGCAGTGTGGTGCAGTGGTGTAAGATGTCGTGGTGTGGAGTACAGAGGATACATTGCTTAGCACTGTAAGCTTAGGCCCTCAGTGTTGGGGGTTAGAAGCTGTCGTGTTCTTGCCAGGTTGTGTAGAGTTTCTCCCGCAGTCCAGAAATGCTAAATTCACATTAAACTGGCTCGAATGTGAGTGTTTAACTGTGATGGACTGGCACCCCGCTGCTTCAGGTTGTGATTCCTGGGAGGGACTCCAGCCTCACCATGACCCTGATGGAAGGGTGGACTTGGCTGATGCGTTTATCTTAAGGCAAAATGTTGCAGAGAGAACTACTGACCAGGCCCAGGGCTGTGCAGTTTGTGTCTGTCACTTTCTGAAAGTGAGAAGCAAAAGTTTGACATTTTTGGAGAAAATGCCTGGTGTTTCGTGACCCTAAGAAATGGTCTTACTGACTGCGCTCAGTGGGGTCTCACTTACTGTGCTCAATTTGATCTCACTGACTGCGCTCAATGGGGTCTCACTGACTGCGCTCAATGGGGTCTCACTGACTGTGCTCAATTTGATCTCACTGACTGCGCTCAATGGGGTCTCACTGACTGCGCTCAATGGGGTCTCACTGACTGCGCTCAGTGGGGTCTCACTGACTGCGCTCAATGGGGTCTCACTGACTGTGCTCAATGGGGTCTCACTGACTGCACTCATGGTAGAACTCGTTTCACAGTTTGAAGCTGGTCGAGGACAACATGAAGATGTGGATTATTTGTTCTGGATTGTTCTAGCTTTGTGGTGGTTTTTTTTCATATATGTCTGGCTTAGATAAATGGTTATGTGCTTGAGAAGGTCAGATGATAAGACAAAACACCCTTGCCGTATGTTTTCAAACATGGGCCTGATTTTGTTGCTGTGGCTCTCAAAGGTCTGTGGACCTGGTGCTTCTGGTGGCATTTGTCCGGTTTTCTTGGTATTCTGTATGTTTCTTGACAGATCAATTAGGTTCTTGTGTTCACAGCGTTACTGTTGGCTGCTTGGCGATTCGCTGTGGTCGATCGTAAAGGTTCCTCAGCATGATCCTGAATCCTTTTCCCGCAGGCGGATCGGAGCACCGATGGAAATGTCCTCAGCATCCCAGTGCCAATACGGCGGGGGGGGTCAGAGACTAACCTGGACCTGGACTCCACCGATGGGCCGGGCCTGGGGCTGGACTTTCACAAAGGCCGTCTGGACATCGACAACCTGCAGCAGAAGATCCTGAAGGTGACGGAGCAGATCAAGATCGAACAGACGGCCCGCGAGGACAACGTGGCCGAGTATCTGAAGCTGATCAGCAATGCCGACAAGCAGCAGCTGTCGCGCATCAAGCAGGTCTTCGAGAAGAAGAACCAGAAGTCTGCGCAGACCATTGCACAGCTGCAGAAGAAGCTGGAACAGTACCACAAAAAGATGAGAGACAATGAGGTGAATGGCTCCTCCAAGCATAGTGCATCCAAGGAGTCGTCCAAAGAAACGTCTAAGGAACCGAAGGAGATCTTCAAGGACAGCTTGAAGGACAGTCTGAAGGACGTGAGTGGTAGTGGGAGGCACCCTTCTGTGGATAAGGTGAGGACCATTGGCCCCGGTGTCTCGCTCTCCCCACCCTTCTTCTTCAACAAGTCGCGGGAATTCGCCAACCTGATCCGCAACAAGTTCGGCAGCGCGGACAATATCGCTCACCTCAAGAGCAGCATGGACACCTCACCCTCCTTTCACCAGGAAGTCAGCGGGCGTTCTCTGAGCGGCAGCGCCACCATCGTGGCCAAGCCCAAGTACCCCAGCGACGACGAGTGCTCCTCGGGCACGTCTGCGTCCGCTGACAGCAACGGAAACCCCACCCCTGGCCCGGATGGTTCCGGATCACCCGAGGCCCAGAGCAAGCTGACTCTGATCCTAGAAGATGTGAGGGATATCCGTGATGCCCAGAACAACCTAGGCAAAGGCATGGAGAGCCTGAAGGAGCAGTTTAAGAGAGACTATGACTACGTCGTGCAGACACTGCAGGAGGAACGGTACAGGTGAGGTGATCTCTTCTTTATGACCTTGGAAACAAGCTATTGATCTTGCATGATTTCCCCTTTGTACGCATAGAAGCAAAATGTCCTCATCTTAACAAGCTGGTGAAAGGAATGATAATGAATCTCTTTTAGGATCTGGGTAGGACTCATTCACATTCTCATTCACATTCACATTCTTATTCATATCACTCACTGCATTCCATCTGGATTGATTCATCTCTCCAGTGTTTAATAAGGTTTTTACACATCAGCTATCTCTTCAGCGACCAGCTCTTCTTAAACATGCTCGTGGACACACAGAGATACCCCGAAGCCTGTTTCGACGCGCTTTCTGTAGCGTGTCATGTTCTTCCAGTTTCCATATGTTGGGACGTGATTGGTTCTGACGCGTTGCCATGGTGAATGGCGGCCAACCAGAATCCCACTGTGGGGTTCACTGAGGTTGGGTATTTCACTTGGCCTGAAGTAAAATTTGTCCTGAAGGTTGCGATTATGTGGGACTAAAAGCTTTACATTTATCAGCATCAGTGTTGTGGATAATTAGGTGTTTTGCTGAAGTTCTCATCAGCTGTACGGGAGGTTTTTTATGGCAGATGGAAGTGACTTAGGTATGATGAATGACTTGATTGCTGTACAAATTCAGCTCCTGCGTAGGACAGTGAAAGAACACGTGTCTATAAATCTGCACTTCTGAGCTGAATTTTGTTCCGAACAGCCTGATGATGAGCCTTGATTTAGGAAGGGTTCAGGAGGAAGGTGATTCAGGTTGACCTGGCAAGACCCACAGACGTCGTGAGTCCAGGTCAGGCAGAAAGCATTAGAGAAATGGAGCGAAAATGACCTAGATGGCTAAAGGGCACCGGGAAGTCTGCTCTTGGATGATGGCAATAATGGACCCATAAGATTCTTGTCTCTTCATCCATCTCTCCCTCTCAGGTTTGAGAGGCTGGAGTGCCAGCTGAACGACCTGACTGAACTCCACCAGCACGAAACCAGCAACCTGAAGCAGGAGCTGGCTAGCATCGAGGAGAAGGTGGCTTACCAGGCCTACGAGAGGGCGAGGGACATCCAGGTACCACCACAGTCAAGGCTGGGTCCTTCACCGTTCAGCAGATTCAAATTCACAATTCAGCGAAGCAGAAAATTGCTTCCTGCCCGGCCAAAACATGATGTGTTTTTTAGTAAATCAATAAACAATAAAGCCGTGTTTTCCAGTGCGATCCTCGGGGACCCGCAGACAGTCCACGTTTTTGCTCCCTCCTAGCTCCAAAAACTTGGACTGTCTGTGGGTCTCCGAGGATCGGATTGGGAAACACTGCAATAAGAAGTTTGAAAAATGCAGAACAAATTTGGAACAAAATGTACAAGCAGTTCTTCCTGTTCAGTGCTGCTTCCCTCTCTTGTCTCTCTTCCTCTCTGTCACTCTCTCTCTCCCTCCCTCTTTCTCACTTTTTCCTTTCCTCCCTGCTCTTTGGTACATCTCTGACTTCTGTAATGAACTGACCACCCTCTCCATCTGCCCACCAGGAGGTGCTGGAGTCCTGCCAGACACGCATCTCCAAGCTGGAGCTGCAGCAGCAGCAGCAGCAGCAGACGGTGCAGCTGGAGAACGCGGACGCCAAGGTGCTGCTGGGGAAATGCATCAACATCATGCTGGCGCTGGTCACCATGGTGCTGGTTTGCGTCTCCACCGTGGCCAAGTTCACGGCCCCCCTGACACGCAGCCGGCTCCACCTCATGGGCACCTTCTTCGCCGTGTCGCTGCTGGCGCTCTTTTGGAAGAACTGGGAGCACTTGCAGTGTGCCGTCGAGCGCATGCTGCTGCCCAGCTGATCAGAGGGGCGGAGCCACCTGGGGGCATGTCAGGGGATTGGCCGAGAAACCATCTCCCATGTCGTGGGATTGGTCAAGTTTTTTTTTCCTCATTTCCTTCACCCGAACCTTGGTCTCCTTCCCCAGAAAGATCCGTGGACTCTTTGGAACTCTTTTGGGCTTGTGCACCCAGCAGAACATTCCGTGGTTTGCAGGATGAAAAACTAGTGATGCTCTTGTGTTTTAGACGTTGACTGTTCATTCGTAGGGTAGGAAGACTGGATTTTTGACCTCACTGTACCTGTGTGTGTATCATATGTCTCTCAGCCTGTCTTGCCATACTCACTCGTGTAGATTTCACTGTGCAGCAAACTCATCAGTTTTAATTTTTCAGATCATACACTGTTGTATTGGATTAAGAAGTGCAATATTTGTGTTTGAGTGGCAAAGGTATAACGTGTGTCCGCTTACGACAGTTACTTAACGTGATTAAGAACCATGGGGGAGAATCCTGCCAGGGTCATATCAGCTCTGTATAAGAACTACATTCCCCAAGAAACGAGGACTACATTTCCACACACTGCAGCAGATGTGCACCCATTGCTTTTGATGGAAGGAAAATGAACTTTGGCCACTACTGGAGTGGAACAGAGGTTTTCAAAGGAATCGAAGATGGTTGACTTTTTGTGAGGGGGGTTAAAGGCCGTTGACTTTTTGTGGGGGGTGGCTGTTTTCATGAGATGATGAACAGTGTGGTGGCAGGCTGTATGGTCTGGATCCTGTGGATTTAACTTGATGCCCTTATATTTTATAGGTTAACAAATTAGTTGTGTTCCTAGAAGTTCGCACTGTTCTGAGACACAACTGAATCCTACATTTTTTGTTCTGCAATGTTTCCTTCCTCACCTGTGGGTGGAAACCTTTTTAACAGCTAGCTTTAGAACCTCAGTGACTTGGTGGCATTACACTGTGTTTCCATAGGAGGGCGCCACCGAGGTGGTCACAGCTGCTGTCGGTACCTAGGGCTCTGGTGGGGTGTCCAGGCTGACCAAACTGTCAGTTGGGGTTTAGAATGGTTTGGAGATTCGTCACCAATTTGTACATAAAAAAAAATAATAATAATTGGACGTTAAAAGTTAAACACATTGATGCTGTTTTCAGTATCTATTGTGGATATTCTGAGAATGTGGATTTGTTCCAGATTTTGGAAACCAGTTCAGATGTATATTTTTGGAAATGTTTGTTTAGAGACTGAGCAGGACAGTGAGTCTGTGTATATTTAAATAGACTTTGATCCGTATGATGGAGGCCTTTGAATGTCACCAAGGTCGCAGCTGTAACGTTACCGTGACGTCAGTTTCAGAGGATGGAAACGCACTAAATCGGTACACTAACGCTATTGAATTTACTGCCTATTCTTGTTGTCGAGTCCATCAGCTGCAGTAAATACCAAACCGAATCTATTTTTATAGGCATGATCCTCGCGGCGTTTGAAGCTACGAATTGCGTGGCCTTACTGAGGCGCTGCGCCGCCACTTGGCTTCTGTCGCATGCCGCTGGCACTCAGCTGGCTGTCCTGCGCAGGATCCACCTGCCGGCAGTGATGAAGCTCATAAGCATGCACACTTGTCCGTCGGGGTTAAAATGAAGACATAAAATCGAAGCTGAAAGGGAAGCGGTGGTTGGTATTCGAGTCATGCTTCATGCTGCCACCAGATTAACTTCACTCCTGCTTCTCGGCCTACTTTATCTTCAGCGTTTTAGGTCTTTAAAGCGGAGAAAAGAGAAACTCACATGCATCCTGTAGGGACAGCAGCTTAATGCACTGAGGAATTTGTTATAGTGAGTTTCAGTCGCCTTGTCCCTACAGTTTCTCGTTTGTTTAATTCCCCTAAAGCCAAAAGCTGTGAATTCTGTGCCCCCCGGTGGCTGAGCGCACACTCTCTCCCCCCCCCCCCCCACAACCCACCTGCTCGCCTCCATGTCGCATCACTGTGACCTCTTGCTCTTACCTGGCTCAAAGCATTGTGGGATGTTTCAGGTCAGCGACAGACCAGTCCTTCACAAGCGCCGTTCCCACTGTGCTGGGTCTCCACAACACCATGGAGGTCCATTGATAGTGTTCTCCATTGATGGGCAGACTGGTCTGTCCTGGCCAGACTGGTAATCTGTGACATCCACAGCCACAGCTCTGATTTAGCGACCTTGTGATGGTGTATGACAGTAACGACATATAAACATTAGAGGAAGACTTTACACAGACTTGGGTTCACTTTTTACACCCTATGGTTTCTTCTTTTGTAATGTATTTTTTATGGTAGGCATTTGGGTCAAAGTTCATGTTTGGTGTGGCCCACTTAATATCGTTCTATGGTAATTTATCACCTGATCTTCTGGAAAATACTTTGTATGACGCTGGAGAACCACTTGATCGGTTTCTGAAATACTTTTTTAATGAATAAAATCTCTTTGTTTTTTAAGCTTTGCTTTTCCCCCCCTTTTCATCATGTGACACTGACATTGTTGCCTGGGGACCTTGAACTGGTCCATAGGCATAATTTGTGACTTCTGGCCCCTCTAATGGTGCCCCCTGAGAAATGCATAATTCACTCCGTCCACCGAAAAAACATGAATAGATTCTAATGGTCCTGTCCTTCAGATGCCCGGGCTGCCCGGGCTTGTCTGATCATTAGCATCGCCTTGACAAGTTAAAGGCATTTTAGGTATTTCCCAACATCAGGAATGTCATGTGTGATACATTGGTGAAGAACTATAATTAGTTTTACGTTTACACGCATAGTGAGAACACGGATAATACATTTTATTTTCATTTAGCATCATATTGAGTTTTTCTCCAGAAAACTTGTGGTCGGTGTGGCCGAAACAAAGTATCACCATTTATAACTTGAAAGAAATCGTCAAGTTCTTATGCTGAATGATAGTGCGTGTATCGCTTCACTCTTTCGAAAATCTTTATTTTGTCGCCCCCTCGTGGATTTAAGTGGGTGCTGCGGCACTGTCGGAACAGCTTTGCTGCGGTCCCATTTAGACTCAATGTTTCATTATTAAATCTCAGTATAAATTTGATAAATGGGCAGAGCAGTTGACGGCATGCAGTAATATATTCAGAATGTATTTTAAAAGTTTTAAAAATTCTAATTTTTTCAGGCTCTGATCTACTACCTGCCTGCCTCGCTTGCACGTCACTTTGAACAAAAGCGCCCGCAGAATATGAATAAATGCAAACGTAATAATCCATCTGTTGTACTGTATGCAAACTGCAGGCGAATGCTTAATCGCTTATAAATGATCACACTCAGAACTTTGATCCACTTATGCTGTGTATGGGTTAATATTGCAATATTTTTGCAATATTTTTCCGACCTGTTTAAGTATCACTGACTACTTTGAATTATCCACAGAACAGACTGGCTGCTGATTTTTAGAAATTCCCTCTTTACGCATCGTTGTCGATTCGCGGTCTGCGTTAGGGGTGGGTGATGGATGGTGCCCTGTAGGGACCCCTCCCGCACTGTGGGCTGGCTAGGGAACGAGGCGCTATGACTAAGGCTGGGTTAGCCGCTGCTCAGCGCCGCGGCTTTACCCTGAGGACGTGCCGCTTCAAACGCCGGTTGGACCAGAACGCCAGCATTGAGGACGTTCTGGAGGACAACAGCTTTGTTCAACTTGGTATAGGATGTAACTGGCCAAACTAGTATTATCACTTAGTAAATATTTATTATCAATCGTGTTTGCATATATCATCAGCCGACTGAGATGCTCTCAATCTCCCTGGTGTTATGAAATGCTCTTTTTACAGTTCTTGACGGGGATTTTCCACCTGCGGGCGGTGTTTCGTTTTTGCCAGCAGCCATCTCTCTGTATCCTCTAGTCACTTACACACCGTGGCAACTGAACGCGAACACCCAAGTTGATTATATGGCAGAAGTCCTGTATTTTAATCCTTGACAGTTTTTCCAGTGATAAAAACATGCCCAAGGAGGTGAGTCCGTCTGCCTTAACTATAGACTGGCATTTATATCAGTGCACGGTAAGGAAAAAGCAGGATTTAAGTTCTCGTTTTCCAGGGAACAGAGGTGCTCTTTCCATCGTTTATGGGCACAGTACATGGATGGCGATAGCCTTACTCCTGCCAATCTGGTCGGCTTAGGGATGACGTATCCCGAACCACAGAGAGACCATTATTAAAGGCCGTTTTTCAGACGGACATAACCCATAGCAGAATCCGTCATTAACTCACCCCAGATGCAGAATGGAGAGTCAATCAAGCAAGAGGGCCAATACGAACAATTATTAAGGAAAGAAGAGGTATGTTATGCATATATTTCACGTGTTACATTAAATCTGTGTTAAGAGGGTAAGTATTGTTAAAATGAGACACTTGTCGAAATGGGACAGTTAAGCTTTGCAGTTAATAAATGTGTCTTAATACTTTATTTTATCGTCTATATAGTGTTCAAGTTTCAGCCCCTCTGCAACTCTGACCAGGATAAACAATTAGAAGATGTGTAGTTGTTTCACATTTAAGATTTTTTTATGGTACCCTCATGGGCGTCGCCGCCATTAAATCTGAGGGGGATGTGTCCTCCAAACATTTCATAATTATTCGTTTGGACCCCCCCCCCACCCAAACCCATTTAACATAAAATATTAGTTTTATGCCAGTGTATCCCCCCGACATTCAAAATGCTTCTGACGCCCCTGGGTATGCCCTTTAGTAATTTACGGAGTCAACACCGGATTTGGGAAGTTTGGCCGAACTGTTATATCACCTGACAACCTTCAGTAAGTGTCTCTTCATGGCCAGGGTGAGCCTTAAGATCTGCTTAATGAACGCGTCCATCCTGCTTCACTCACGCTGATACTTTGCAGGAGACTGCAGGAGAACTTGATCCTGTCTCATGCAACTGATGAGTGAATCCCCCAAGATTCTGGCCCTTTGCTTGAAGCTTGGAAACCTTTACTGGTTGCTTCATTTAATCTTGAAACGTGAGGAGTGCGGACTCTTAAAGATCTTTGAAGGGTGCTGACCCAAAGCTTTAAAAAAATAATAGGTTCTTTTGCTAGCCGGAGCCATATTTAAGATCTTTTTGAAGTCAACAGTATCTGTGCACCATATGGATGTGTTCAGCTTTCCATGCTGAAATTGCCACCACTGTTTGTTTCTCTGTGTACCATTGGACCCAGTCTTGGGTAGCCCACTGAGTCCCAAGGCTGCTGAGCCCTTGTTGCCACCACCGTCGCTGTGTGATGTGAGGCATGACCCAGATGGTTGTCTTTGCAGCATCTTGCCTCCCCTGTGTCCCAGAGAAGGTCACTGTGGGGGGCAGTGGAGATCTCTCTCCCCTGGTCCACCTGACCCTGGGGCTCATGGGAAAAGGAATGATGTGGTCCCCGAAGAGCGCCTGGGCAGACGCCAAATATGTGAATGTCGAGGGACCTTAGTCTATTACGTGACATATGACACATCTTAATAAGCACAAAAATTGCCACTGATGTCAGTTATTTATGCTACATACAGTATGTGTTATTGATCGACAAAACTATGCTTCATGAACCACTGGCTGTATTTTTTGAGCCCACTAGATAATGCTCGCAGTTCAAAAAAAGGGCCCAAAACGTTCCCTACAAGAAACCAAGAGCGCCATCTAGTGGGGTCAAAAAATACAGCAAATGGTTCACGAAGCATAATTTTTTCTATCATTTCAATGTGTTGCAAAGGTATTTCTCTCTCAAAAACATCTTTTTACTAGGTGATGAAAGCCCATGGACTGACACCAATATCACTGAAACTGAAGGAGGTACTTGAATAAGAAAGCCCCTCCCTCAACAAGATTTGCTGGGATATGTAGTTTTTGAGGCGTGGAGGTGTGATGGGTTAAGAACAAAGATTGTTGGTGATTTTGGTGTGTAGGAATTGGCTCTGATTAATGGGACCCAGCTGATCACATCTCTTGAGGCAGAAGCTGTTGAGATAGCGCATGCCATCGCTAGGCAGGCTGGCATCATTGCATCTCTCACAGTGGAGGTGCTACAGGAAACCAGCAAAGCCTTGAAACGTGGTGAGGGAGACCCCTTGTGTCAGATTCTGAAACTACAAAATAAGGTCACGTTAAAGTGTAAAGCAGTTCTTAAAATAGAGGTTAATAATAAGACATTCATTTATAAGTGTTAATCTGGTTTATGACTCTTCCTGTACCGATTTGTTAATACAGGAAAATTCAGCATTGCTGTTGGACTTCAGAAGATTCTAGTTCTCATTCAGCAATTTTTATGTGACAGCTATCTCAGTATTTAAAAGGGGTTTTGACTACTAATCTATATTTGGCATATATAGAAAAATCGATCTCAACCATTTGAAACTGCTTCGAATTAGGATCCAATATGAATCTGGTTTACAGTCAAGATTTTTCTCCAGTTTCAATTAAACTAAATTAGCTGTGTGACTATGATTCCTTTAAAAAATCCAAGGATGGTTCCCTGTTCACTCTCTCCAAGACGTCTACACTTGTTCTTTAGATATCTCGTGGATCAAATAGCTAATTTGCATTGTGCTTGTTTGGATTCCTCAGCAGTTCATAAGTGGGTTAATGGGGGGCATGAAAATCTGCCTGAGGTGGGCCAAGCCATGCCTGAAGTTGAATTGCACATTTTTGAGGGTTGGACTCCTTAAGAATTCTTAGCTGTTCCCCTGCTGTCTCTAATGATAAGTGTAAAGAATCCTTACATTCCTAAACTGATTACCCACTCTGACCAGCCCTGTGTGATTTGTTCTAGATGCATGGTTTTGCCAATGATACCATAGCATTCGTGAAGAGAATCATCTCCACAGAGATGAACAGCTCCACTGACAACCCGGTTAACTCCTCATTCTGTCCACAACATCTGGTACCAACTGGGCTGCTGGCCTGTTCTGCACGAAGGGCCACTGGCGTCCTCGTTTTTGACTCCTAATCCTCAAAGGTTACGTTACACCTAGTCTGCTTTCCCGCTGTTACATCACACCTTGCTCTTTAACTTACAGCTGGTCTTTGTTGAACGCGGTGAGGTTAATTCTGGGGGGAATTTTCACGGAGAGTACCCAACCGAGGTGAGAAATTTCTGGTGCTTGTTTCAAATAATCAAAAATCCCCATGTTTTGGTGCACATGGTTGGGTGATTGAGGATGTGTGAAGGTGCTTTTTCAAATTCCACAAATGGCACTCATTTAATACCATTCCGCAAGATACATGCCCAAAATTTCTCCAGTAAAATACCTCAGTATTATGAATGGACAAAAGTGAGGTAAAAAGGTGTCTAATAAGTGACCAAATGCTGCATATTGTATCAGTGGTTCTCAACCTTTTTTGCACCACAACTTAATTTTCACTATGCCAGCTCAGTCACGACCCTATAGGCTTCGGGGTGGTCCGTGTTACTGCCTGTACTCTGGGTTAGTTTATGTTGGCAAATCACCTCTCTGGCTGGCTGTCAGCTTGCACCTTAGCTTGCACCTGTACGCTCACCCTGTGCTGACCTGGCCCCCCGCAGTGTCGGAGAGCAAGACGCTGTGCCACCTCCATGGTCTCTGTGGAATCCCTGTCCACCACTGAGGATCACGTGACCATGGGTGGCTGGGCCGCCAGGAAGGGTGATGGAACGCCTGGAACAAGGTACCAAAGCTGCTGAGTCTGAATTCTCACCGTAACACCAATGACAGTGACTCTCAAACAATGTCACTATTACTGTGTAAAGAGGTTTATTCAGTAGCATTGTAGCACCTAACCACTGCGTGCCTGTCCCCCCCACCTGGTCCTCTGTATGCCTGCACATCTTCCTTGTCTTTGCAGTACAAAACGTGCTGTTAGGTGACTTGTGTCTCGAAGTTGTGTGTCATGTGCAATTCTGCATGTCTATGCAGTTGGTTAGTATCCTGTCCTGTACCTCCCGCAGTAGAGCATAGAAGATGGTTATTGTATGTATGTATATATCTATGTATCCATCCATCCTCTAACTGATTGAAGTTTATCCCAGACAGCATGGGGCACAAAGCTGGTATTATATACTATTATAAAAATATATTTTGGTCAACACCATTCAAAACCCCATGTCTGCTGCTAATAGTTCTGGCCATTGCATTGCTCACTGCCTGCCAGGGCCTGGAGCTCACCAGACCCAAGAAGACCACTGCCCCCCTGGAGTTGATTCATCTACCAGTTGATTCGCTCCATTGTCAGGTGACGCTCAGTGTAAATATTAGGCTTCCAGGGAGACTAAACATGCCATATTTAACATTTTTAAGCCTTAATTTTAGTTTTAAATCTTAGCTATTGTGAAACAATTTTCAACACAGAACTAACTGAACAAGATGTTCACTGTCAACCAGTGCTTTTTTAAACTAACGAGAACCAGTGAAGTGGCCAATGGGAACTGCCTGCATAAGGTATTTCCGACCCACGTGACTTTGCTATCCAACCTCATCGACTTCCGTTATCTTTCTTTCCCATAATTCTCTGGGGTTTTGTAGTTCATTGACGTGGAACGGTAACTGTTGATAACTGAGGAGAGCTGGGATTTGTAACAGGTAAGTCAGACGTGAGTTTATAACATAGTTTAACGTCTGTGTATTTGTATTTAACGCCTAATGTTGTTTTTACTTTCGTGCGGGTCTCGTCTTGCATTTCTGTAGCAATGTCAGGACGGTTTCTTTTTTAAATAGCCAGGTTAGGCTATCAGTGCAGTTAGCGAATGTGTAAAAGCTGTAATGAAAGCGCCATTTTTAAATCTAGAACTTACTGAGGGAAACAACACTTTAAAAGAATGATATTTGCACATCATGTAGATATTTTGTAGACGTTTTCGGTCGTATTGTCTGCACCGTCCCTTTCACGATTTAGCTTTCCGGGAACATTAAGCCGTTAAATTCGTTTAACAACGTAGTTATGTGGTTAACGGTTTAATCTGCTCTTTACAACTTTATGATTAACTTATTTGGACCGGATGAATTTCTTTGAAAATACCTAAATATGGATATAAAAGGCCGTTGTTCGTTGTGGATAGCGCATTTCAGTTGCCCGGACAACAGTGCTGTGAAACAGAGGACTGGCTCTACCCCCCCTAGCTTAATAGGTTTGTTTGGTTTATTTCCGTCATTAAAACTAAAAAAACGGGAAAAGATACAGCTCCTTCGTCACGTTTTTCGGTATGTGAAATATTATTAAACCTACTTCAGTGCTGGTAATTGACAGAATATTCAGTAGGACAACTGATTGCTTATAATCAAAGGCAGCCCTCTCTCCCCCCACTCACCAGCGTCAAGTGGGCGCAAATCACTGGGGACATAGCAAGCAGCAGCACTGGATGTCAGCTCGCTATGACCTTCCTGTTTGTTACATCAGTATCACTGTTAAAATTTAATTAATATTTGAAGCAATTTACATATTGGGTTTTCTGCTACTGACACTTACTGCCTTTTGAAGTTAAAACCATGCTGTGTTTTATTTTTTAACATTTGGTGCATCGCTGCACCAAATCCCCTAGCTTATTATTGTTGGCAGGTCATTTTTACTGAGAGGTTTTTCCCCCCCAAGAGCTTTTGTTGTTTTAATCACCCAAGGTCAAATTGTTTTGAAGATTCCTCATTCTGCAGCTTGGTGTTTTGGCATCAGATGTGTTGAGCCTTTTGGGACGAGTCCTCTTTCGGGGGAAACCTCAGGGCAACCATGAATCCTGACCTGGCAACGTCTGCACCCCTGTTCCGGAGCCTTGAGCTTGGGCCCGGCAAGCCTGGATCCCTCCCAGGGGTCACGTCCCTGGCAGGGGTTGAAACGGAGCTCCAGAAGATGCTCATTGATGAGAGGATGAGGTGTGAACACCACAAGACCAACTACCAGACCCTGAAGGTGGAGCACACCAGGTACTGCAGCTGCTCTGTCGTGGTCGGACGTCTGGCTCTCCACTTCCGCGGCCTCCTTTAGTTGGTTCTCCACCTCTTCTCGTGCATCGCCAGGTCTCCTGTGCATTTACTGGGCATCGCCTCTTAACATTCATAGTCCAAGAAATGTCAGTATGCTTTCTATTCTATGGCTGTTCTCTTAACTGAATGCCAAAAAATCTCTAAGAGAAATACCATGCTTTATATTTCTTCTTTGTCCTTTAACACATCTGTTCAGTAAGAGTTTGTTTTACCTATGATACTTTTACGATGCCGTTCTTGTGGTCACAGATCAGCAGACGCTAACAGTATTAAGCCCTGTAGTCTATGAATATGGATTGATTTGTCATTGTGAGTGCGTGTCTGTTACCCTCAAATGTGTGGCTTTGTGATACGTACGCCCCCTGCAGGCTGCAGGATGAGTTTACCCGGGGACAGAGTGAGCTAAAGCGTCTGCTCTCCGAGAAGCAGAACTCCCAGGAGCAGATGCAGATCTTGCTAGCTGAGCTGCGGGGGGATCTGCTGGACAAAACCAGGGAGCTAGAGGAGCTCAAGCTGCAGGTAAAGAGCTGCATTTATCTGATGCCCCCCCACAATCCCCAATTTTGACTTCATGCTCTTTTATTGTTAGAACAGCAGGTGGCGCTGTAAACTGGAATAATGACTGGGAGCTTCTAAACTTAAGCCCCAGAAGGAGCCTTCCTGTTGGGTTAGGAATACTCGATTTCTTCCTGAAGTACATGGCGGTTCGTTGGGTAGCATTACCACCTCATTCCTCCTGGCTTGAGACTTCGAATTCTGTAATATTATTATTATTATTATTATTATTAATAATAATAATAATAATAATAATAATGCATTTTATTTGTGGGCACCTTTCTAAAACCCAAGGTCACCTTACATAATCCATATTGCTCGATTCCTTCTGCATCTTAAAGACTTGCGGTTAGATTACAGCTGGGTATTGGTGCAGTTACTCCAATTTCGATTCACAACCTAATGGTTTGATTCCAATTCAGTTTCATTTTGATAGGAATGAGATATGAAATGGAGAAAGCCCTAAACGGAAACAAAAATTTACAAATGCAGACTCAGCAGAGACAAATTGTGAAAACCACTAAAGAAAAGGTCAAAGGCTTGTACCAAAATCTTATTTCAGGAACATATGGGGTGTAGTTCCTTAAACATAATCACCCTGTCTATTTCAAACACAAAAAACGACCTCTGGAGGGATCCTGCATCGAGAGGTTTTTGAGAGTCCAGGGACACCTGCAGCTTCGTTCTGAAGCAGTTTGCTGCTTAGTAATGTTTCTCTCCATTTATTTTTCTCTGGCTGAAACTTTCCTCATCTTGACTTTATCTGAAATTGTTTGTGCTTTGAATCACACAAAAAAATCTTATCAGTTCTATGTTCTCTCCCCAGTTTTGTGAAATGTCACTCGTCATGCCTTTTGCAAGCCATTACATGCTTTTCTGCTCCAGAAAGGTTGTCTTCCCCATACGACATGTGAACTGTGGCTTGCTTAATAATGTGGAATACTCTAAGTAAATTTCCCTTCAGTGAAGATCTGACAAACATTCACGAACCTCTCTGGGCTAGACATCAATTATTTAAAATGACACAAAAAATAAAATGGACAAGTTCACAAAAGCTGTGATTTACAAACTAAAAAATGAAATGCTTATTTTAATGAAATCGGTCTGATGTGTCATTTGCATAATAGCGTAGGTAATGTTGGGTGTCTGCTGACAGCAGGGTAACTGTAATGTTATCTATGGGTGGCATGTGAGGTGAAGTGACGATTCCGTTGCCTGACCAGCAGAGGGCAAATATTTCAATTGACAGTTCAGACATTTAAGTGGCGCCACAGTCTGCCAGCAATACAGTTTTAGTACAAGCCTATGCTTAACCATCGTGGAAATGAACCTAGAAAACTGGAAAAAATGCATATTAGCCTGAAGGGCCTGTAAATTGTACAGATCCGTAAAGGCTCTGTGGCAGTTCTGTATTTGACGTTTCTGGTTTTGTGGTACTGACAGGTCCTGAGCCCCCAGAAGTTGGAGCTTTTGCGATCTCAGATACAGCAGGAGCTAGAAGCCCCGGTCAGAGACCGCTTCACCCAACTGGAGGAGGTGTGTCCTTACACTGCACTCCGCATGTCATAACTAACTCTGTGCAGCAGCGGGCACTGAAGTTTAGACTGGGGTTCTGGAGAGTTTTAGTGATGTAGGTAACCAAAAAGCCCAATGTTTGGAACAAGATCCCTCTCCGCTACAGTAAGCCTCGTCTTCAGGTTCTTCATTCCCTGTCTTGTCTCAGCCCTGTTGGGTCACTCCCACCACAATGCATGTCCCCCCCTTCATAGGAAGCAGAGAGGTATAGGTCAGAGTATAACAGGGTGCGGTATGACTACACCTTCCTGAAGTCCGAGTTCGATCATCTGAAGGAGGAGCACGCCCGCCAGCTGGACGATATGAGACTCCGCCTGGATGCTGAGGTTGGTCTTACTGGGGTTTCCCTCAACCTCAGACTCCACCTGCTGCCTTGTTTGCTTCGTGACAACCGGGTCCGGCTGTATGCGATGACCTCAGGTAAGCCGATTGGAGAGGGACAAGGAAGACCTGAGCGCCAGGCTCCTGAGCTCGGACCCCGAGCGGGACGGCAAGCGGGTTGAGGCGTTGCTGCGCGAAAAGGCCCAGCTACACCTGCGGCTGAAGGGCCTGGAGGCGGAGGTGGCCCAGCTGCGGGCCGAGAGGGACAACTCTGGCACGCAGGCCAAGAACGTGCAGAGAGTCCAGCTACGGCAGCTGGCTGAGTCCCAGGCTGCGATCAAGGCCCTGGAGGTACGGGCAGTTTTTACTTTTGTGTTGTGGGGATTGAAATAGAACGGCGTGTGTTTCTATAAGTGTGATGCATGAGTTGTGAAAGAGTCCTGAGGACTACGATCAAAATCCACACGTTGCAGGCGCGAACCTGTTGGAAAATGTGCCCCCTTCCCCTTCCAGGCTGAGAAGCAGTCCCTGCGCATGCAGCAGGACAGACTGGATGGCGAGCTGCAACTGAGCCTGGAGCAGAGCACGCTGCTCACGGCACGCCTGCACAAAGCGGAGAGGGAGGTCAGCGCGCTGACCGGTCAGGTGGGTCTGAGGTCAGCGGCCAATCAGAACTCACGCAGGAAGAGGTTTCTTTTTTAGGGTTAGATGTTTCTCGGTGGCTGGGATTGCATGGTGACGTGTGTCCAGATCGAGAGGAGGCGGCTCTATCTGCCCTTCCTCCCTTTCCTGGGGGGCTTAAGTGTGGGACACACTGGCTGTAACGTGGGCTCTGCGGATGCAGAAGGTGTTGATTTTCATTTTGGCGCCGATGTTAATGGGTTTGAGCAGGCGTACTGCCTGAGTGACACACTGCTACGGCACGTCGTCCAGAGATTTTTTGTGGCGTCTATTTTTCATGTATGTGGTAAGCAGTTCTTAGCAAAAATAATCACTTAACAGATCCGCTGATAGACAGACTGACATCATATCAGCAACATTACATAACTGATACCTTTCGTTGTAGTTTCAATGTTTAGCCGATACAGCATAGACATACCACAGAGAATTTGCACGCAAAACAGCCATCCAAGTGAAGGACAGTGATGTCTTGTTTGTGATCACATTGTTCCTTTGAACCAATTCTTTTTGCTGAATCAGTCAAACCAGATTTCAAATCTAAAAGAATCAAACTTTTTGTACTTCCTTGCATTGCATGGGTCAAAGTCTCACATTGAAAAATCTACAAATATCTGGCAAATTATCAATAATAAACTAGCTGTCTTTTTATATATTATTATAACATTATTGTTCACTCATTGCTGTTTTAATTTTAATTTCATTGTTGCTGTGCATGCCTTACAAAGTTTGGGTGTCGAATTCCATGACTCTATTTTTCCTCATGAGATACGTGTATCTTAGTATGCCGTTTTAGTGAGCGCGATGTTTTTCAGCAACACATTAGTCATAGTTAATGTGGCACTGCTGCTGCAAGGCCAATCTTTCTACAACAGCGACGCGGGCGGGATAGCGCGCTGGTCCACGTCAGACACCACGCAGCCCGCCTGTCCGGGACATTAGACTTCAGCTAGCGGTGCACTGCGTTACACCTCGGTGTAGGCTGTTGTTCACATATCCGTGCAGCTTGCTCAGACAAAGCAGTGGCCTGCTTTCAGATGATCTGTGGTGTCAGCTGTATTGGTTCCTCTTGTCCCCACGCTAGTCTGTTACCCAGATCATGCTGCAGGAAGGTGAACCACATAACATGATCAGATGATTGATAAGGTTGATATTTGAGAGCAAGAGTTTACGACTGATTCGAACTGTTGCCACTCATTTACAAACTTAAAATAAGTATTAACTGATGGTTATGAAGTTTGGGGGTTAGAGGCAGGTGTGGGGCTCCCAGGTTAGTGTGACCAATGGGGACACGTGGCTTAAGCGGCATTTTGGCCCGTCTGTCAGCTGGAGGAGATGAGACACTCCCACAAGCTGGAGGTGGCGAACGTCAGGCTGGAGTGTGTGCGGGCAAGGGGTGAACTGGAGGCGGAGAGAGACGCCCTGCAAAGCAAGGTGGAAGGTAACCACACGTACGGTCCCCCGACCCGTTTACGTTCCAGACTCCCAACATCAAAGCCGTACGTGAGCATCTAATTCATTTGTTCTCCCGTTGATGTATTTACGTCGTTTTTATCCTCTCAGTATTAATGTGACTTTGCTATAGGACAGTGTTTCCCAACCCGGTCCTTGGGGACCTACAGGCGGTCCATGTTTTTGCTTCCTCCCAGCTTCCTGCCAGACAGTCCACATTACCAGGAGCTGGGAGGGAGCAAAAACATGGACCGTCTTTGGGTCCCCAAGGACTGGGTTGGGAAACACTGCTATAGGAGCTTTAAGAAATAGTTCATTCTTTGTGTATGATCTCCCAGTTCCACTTCGTTTTCATTTGATTGTCCCTTGATCTCCCAGGACTGCAGTCTGACATTGATGACCTAAAGGAGGCTCTGGAGCGGAATAAGGAGCACCTGGCAGAGAAGGAGCGAGAGATGATCCGTAAGGTTCAGGCGACGCGAGAGCAGGAGCTCCACAAGATGGCAGCGGTCCAGGAGGAGAAGTGAGGCTGGCCGCTCTCTTGGCTTCTGGCAAAGCTGAAGTTGGCTGATTTTTTTTTTTTTTTTTTGGATGAGCTTTGGTCATCATTGTTTTGTGACGTGTGTCTGTGTCTGTGTGCGTGTGTTCCTTAGGTTAGAGCTGGAGAATCGTGTGACGGATCTGGAGCAGCAGAGGATGCTGCAGGAGGCCGCAGAGATTTCCCAGAAGGAGCAGTGGGAGGAACGGTTCCGGGCCGCCCAGTTGGGCGAGGAAACGGCTCGCAAGGAGGCATCGTCCCTGAAGTATGAAGGCCTGCCGTCTGCAACCTGTCTGAGTTTTTGTGATTGGCACCCCTGTGACACGAGTCCTCCTCTTCCTCCTCTTCTCAGGATCAGGATACAGCAGCAGGCGCGTCAACTGGAGGAGCTGGAGAAGGAGAAAACGGAGAATGGAGACCTGCGAAAGGTGGGGGGGGGGGGGCAGTGGCAGGTTCATGGATCGGACACTGACACGCACACATGGGAGTGTTGCATAGTGTAGGAACCAAAAGAGGCTTTGAAAGTTGTTGTGGTCAGGATTGGCATGTGCTGCGAGTCCAGTTTCTCACTTCACTTTTCCCTGGGTTTACCCAGAGAGCAGCAGAGCTCGCTCACTTTAGCAGAGCTGCTGTCACACGCAGGACGCAGTTCAGACATCGCGCGTGAACTCACGTCTCACTTCTGCCAGCCCTTTGTTTTAAATCCGGTGTTGTGGGCAGCGGTGAATTCGCTGCGTCTGCCTTGTTTCGTGTCCTGGTGGTTTTTAGTGGATCTCCCCTGCCCCCCCCCCCCCCGTCTCACCAGCAAAACCAAGAACTGACTGTACGGCTGAGTTCCCTGTCGCATTCGGAGAGCGAGCTGCTGGAGGCCAACCGGAGGCTGCGGGAGGCGCTGGAGAGGCTGCGGGAGGAACAGCGCATCGCCCGCTGCCAGGCCGAAAGGGCCCAGCTAGAGGCGGAGAGGTGTGTAGCGTAACGTGCCATGTCTGTGGCGTGGCACATGTGACAGTGTGGGGGGAGGGGGTAAGCGGTTCCTCGTTTTCAAAGCAGGTTTATGAAACCGAACCATTGCTGCGCCTTAATCACAGGGGATGGGTATTATTGAGGCGCTGGCGCAGTAGCACAGGAAGTTGTGCAAGACTGTAAAGTCTGCAGCCCCACCTCTCTGCAGCTTCCTGGTGGCAAACGAAAGTTTGTTTGTTTATATTTAAAGCTGCAGCCGTCTCATGCTAATGCGCAAATGCAAGTGTCTCTCAAACTGCAGTAATTAGAAGATAGTGAAGGTTGTTATCGCCGTTCCTTAGATCTTCTAGTCCCCAGTTTGGCAGCGTCAACATGCCTTGACCTGTATCCCCCCCCCGCCCCCACAGGGTGCTAGAGGAGCGACGGGTGGAGTGGCTGCAGGAGAAGCACCAACTGCAGGAGCGTGAAGCCCAACTAGAAATGAAGGGCAGCCAGGCTCGGGAGAAGCTGCAGAGAGCAGCACTGGCCCAAAAGAAGGTACCAATTCTGAAGCTCTGAACTGGGCTGCTAATCTGGATTCTAATCTCTGTGTCACCACTAGGGGAGCCCTAATCGTTATGCCTGTACCGTGTTCGATTGCCCCTGTGACATACCCACCCCACTCTAGCTACTGCTGCCACTAATTTAAGCGTATGAAATCTGACACCTCAAGCTGTTTGGCACCAAACCCATTTCCTTAACCCCGCCTCCGAGTCCTGCTTGCGCTGTAATCAGTTCCCGTTACTGTGGCCCCCGGATGCCTCAGGATGTCTCTCTGTGGCACGTGCCCGTTTGGCTGTTTCAGAGGAAGACCATGAGCGAGCTCAAGGAGAAGAAGCTTCAGGACAAGATTCAGTTGCTGGAGGCCAAGATAGAGCAGATGGAGATCGAGAAAAGCACAGAGAATAAGTAATGACCTCCAAGGGCGCGTCGACATGCTGGACATGCAGCTGAATGTTTCCCTTTTCTGGGATTTCCAGGTTGAACTGGTCATGCTGCTACGTGGCCAATCTGCATCTTTACTGCTGTTTTTTTTTTTTTTTTTAAACAGTTGGCCAGTGAGCAAGTCTTGTTTCCTGTTAGAATTTCCTCCTGCATGTTGAGTACTTACCTCCCCATCT
>JAODLC010000065.1:21165904-21177294 GCA_026781145.1 Hippopotamyrus pictus
CCCCCCCCCCCCCCCCCCCTCCAAAGAAAGGTGTTTTCTGAGGAGCAGCTTCAGCTCCAGCGCCGCCTGAAGGAGCTGCATAGGAGGCACGGCGAGTTCCGCCGCTTGCTCCTGGGGACGCAGCTGGCCCCCGGCCCCCCAGTGAGTCTGCCCCGCCCCGGCCGCTTTTCAGACCCCTTAGAACTGAGTCTGTGTGGAACTTTCTAGTTTGGTGTAGAATAGGGCTGGCGATTTGTCGATTTCAGATTAGCAAATTGCGAATGCTGTGATTTAGGACATGCATTATTCAGCATGGCTGACCCAGGGCTTAAAACGGTCCTGAAAATACGTAGGAATTCGTGCCGTACTCCTCGCATGCCAGTCATGCTCACCAATCAGAAGTGGCCCAAAACGACCGCGTGCGGATATGCCCACAAAGAGCAAACTGTGAAACCCAAAGAAAACATCACATTTGCAACATTGCTTCTGCTGCTGAGCTACATGTGAATTACTTATGAATTTCCTGGTCAGAGATTTACAGAAAGCTCATATACGAGGTTCTTATAGTATCTATGGCTTAGTGGAATTGTTTTATCATCACTCTAAGTCACAGCTTTTTAAGTGATTGTTCTATGTTTGTTCTTTGCTTAATATCTGTCAGAAAATAGATATTTTCCCCCAAGTCGTTCAGCCCTAATGTTGACACACTAAATGAAAGCGCTTCACCCTGACAGGATGAACAGCACCAGAAGCAACTGTCATCACTACGCCGGCGCCTCGAGGAACTGGAGACTATGCAGCAGCAGCAGCTGGAGGAGCTGGGTAGCCCCCTGTAGCGTAACGGGGAGCGGGAGAGGAGGGACGGCCCCCCCCCGGCATCCCGCACTCGCTCCCCGGGCTCTGACGGGGGCGGTCCCACCGGCCGCTCGCTCGCACGGCGCTAACACCGCGCAGCATTCAGGTTCGGTAAAGCGCGCTGTGATAGCTGCTGCTGGAGCAGTTCCTAAAACAAAAAACTGTCAGACGGCCTTTCAACATCCCCCTCTGGATGTGGGTTTCGGTTGCTGTGGCAATAATGTTGCCCCATACAGGACGATTTGTGATGTCGGTGCACTGGTGTGAGGGACAAGCTCAACACTGCAGGGCTGTGACATGTGAAAAAAGGGACACATTTGCAAGAATTACCTGACTTTAATTTATGCCCTGTTTTTTTTTTTTTTTTGGTTCTCTACACGCAGGCATTAAATTGTGCTGAATTTTTACCAGGGATTGTCTGCCTTAATTGCTTCAGACCGCGTCTAAACGCCGTGCTTTGTCATTCTGCGCAGAATGTCTGTCTGTGTAAGATGTAATGCTTTGCAAATGAGGAAAACCAAAATGAACAACACGGTAAAAGTAAAGACATTAAACTAAGCTACATATGTTGTAAAGACACTCGCCCGAAAAGAGGAACAGATACTACTTGGCTCCTTTCCACGCAAAGTGTCGGCAGGGATGGGTAACTTCCGAGGAATCCAAAATGCCTGGGCTTTCCCACCAACGAATCTGAACTTGGCAATATGCAAATTTATGCAAATATTTAATACAAACTGCTATCACTGGAACAAGGGTCGTGTGATTTGGGGGGAACAGCAGGTCATGTGTTTAGTGCTGTCGTCTGCAATGTGGATTGCGTGCGGTTGGACACGCATCTCGCGGAGTCGGGTAGCCGAGTCTCTGCTTCAAGCTGGGTGTGTGACAGCTCTCGCTGTGCCAGGGTGACGTCGACGTGCGAGGGCGCGAGGCAACACCCGCGAGCTGCTTTTCTTGGCTTGTCACAAAACACAGCTAATGGTGACCTGTTCATGGTGTCTTCCTGCTCTGAATGGAAGTGGCCCTGGGGGTCGTGAGCCGCAAGCTGCCGGCCCAGCCGCTGGCGAGCCTCTCACTCCCAGGATAAGTTCCTCATGTTTTCAAACTGGTTCCTGACTTCTTCTAGCTGCACCAGTAGGCCACTGGGGGTGTCGTTCTGCTCCAGATAGTCCTGGATCTGTGGGTCGGGGAAAGATGGGGGGAGTGAAATAAGATGATTTGGCGCAGCTGCTACTGGAGTTCAGGTGGGGGGATGTCACGTGGAAAACTAAGCATGCGACTAGGTTCTGCTTTATAAATGTCATTCAGAGACGGGTCCTTGCTGGAGCCTCTTCCACAAACCTGACCAAACTAGAAACCGGGTTTGCAACCTGTGTCTGCCTGGCGGGTGCTGGGCACCGTAGAATCAGCACGATGCAAGAGGTGGCCAAGGCCTGGCTGCATTCAGAACACCCTTACAATCCCACAGCCTTTGAAATACACCAGCGAAGCTGTGCATGAAACGTACACGGCCGTGCAGAGTCTGACTTCAAGGTTCGACTTTGAGCCCAAATGTTGCATCTCCTGCATGACATGCGCTGTGTCGGGTACTTCAATACCAACACGGCCAGTTACAAGTGCCTTATTGCAAAAGTTCCTGTGTATATGCAATTCTGAAACTTGTGACCCCCCTCCCAACCTCGGGTGATGTGATTTCCAGTTTTGGTTTGTGTTTATACGCTTCTTCCCCCAGCTCACAGAGCTGCCGCATTCGCCGCTTACCTCACGGAAGTAACGCTTGACATATTTATAGAGGTCCCAGAGTGCAGCTGATTCGTTGAACTCGTTTTCATGTTTCTGAAAATAAACACAGACATGATTGTTTCTGAGGAGAACGTCATAACGATTATCGAAGTATCGAGCTAATGCAAAATTCTTTTACTTTTCAATTTGTTCAAGGTATCAAACCTTTTTCGAAAACTTAAAATCTTGTCTTTAACTAAAAAGGAGAAAATGCAAGATTACAAAATACAAACCAAATTGTTTTGCACCCCACGAAATAGTACCCAAAGGAAATTTTTTACCTCACTCACATTACTCACATTTTTTACCTTTCTGTTCATTTTTAAGCTTTTTATGAATTTTATAAAATTCTCCTTGTAGATGTTTGAATATATCAGTAACTTGGCTGCGTTAGGTTTATATGCTTTGATTTGTATGATTTACATAATTATTATGCTGTAAATATGAAACAGAAGCCCAAACGGTACATAAAGCTTGCTTGCTTAGCCACAATTACAGAAATCTATTCTTGCTGTCAACCTAGACCAGAGTAACTGTTTGGATCATAAACTTTGAGGAGTTTAATTTATAAAATGTTGGTAACTTGGTACTTGTAAAGGTAGTGAAAAATGAAATACAATGAATTTTTGCAAGTGTAAGACCTTCATAAAGCAATCGTCTTTGGGTCAGGTAACTTCTATGTTTCTCCAAATACTTGTAATATAGGTGATAATAGTTTGGAGTGTATTTGCTGAAAACAAGATGTGCAAAATATTTACATTTGCATTAGAAATATTTGTATAATTCACATAAATGTTGCAACTTGCTAGTCCTCTGATCATTCAAAATCGTTCACTTTATTTTCCAGTGAGTAACATTTACCCAATTGGTAAATCTCGGCACGTATTACCTGCACAACACTAAACACATTAAATGTATCTTACATTTGGTTGTGTGCATTGCCCTATCCTTTCTTTTATACAAACACGAAATTAAAAAAAAAATGAAAGCGTCATAGTTCAACAGTAAAATATTAATATATTTTGCAAGTAGTTATATTTTCTGAAAATATATGCGTCTCCATCCAACAAGGGCGGGGGCAAGGGGGTCCTGTGCATGCCAGTAGTCCAGACCATGAATTTCACTAACCAGGGGGGATTGAACCTGATTCATTTGTGTTTCGGTCTGGTTGTGTACTGTAGTTCACCACCTGGTGACCACTGAAATAGACTAAAGGTTCCCTGGGACCCAGTACTGGCTAAGTGGTTATGGAAGAAGGAAGATTGATCAAAGGGACTTTGAACATGACAGTATGTTGTCCTCCTGCATGGCCATGTGGCCAAGAGGTCTATCGTAGCTGTGCAGTCATGATATGTTTGAATGATATACACAGCCTATTTTTATCTTGAGGTGGTATAAACACAGCAAACACTTCTGAATTTCTATGTTGTGTCTAGATCTAAACCTGCACATGATAGTTTCTGCCATCTGTTTCACACTATCTATGTTCTGTACTGTGATGCCCTTGGGGTTGAGGTCTGTGTGCACCTGACTTGGCGTAAGCCGTACCTTTGCGGTCTCATTCAGGAATTCCCTGAATTCCTGCTCCGTAATCTGTGGCAAGTCTTTCACCAGTTTGTAGAAGGTCTTCACCTCCTGCTTGTACTGGGGGATGTCCTTCACGTAGAGGAGCTTGTTGGTGGGTGCGTGCTGGGGGGGGTTAAGAGATTAGTAAATGGATCCGGGTTGTTGCTGCTCAGCTTAGGAACACATTGATCCCATAGTAGGTCTCGCCAGCAGTGAAGATACCTATGCCTTGTGGTTCTACATACGTTTAAGATAAAAGTGTGATAGTCACCTTTCCCAGCTGTTGGTCGAGCAAGGAGAAGGAGTCCATAAAGGTCTGAGCGATTACGGAGAGGCAGCCGTCGAGCAGCGGCGTCTTGTCGATGTCGAACACGAACTGGGGGTTTTTAAGAATGTTCACCCAGAAGCGCAGGGGCAGGCTGGGATTGCAGAAGGTACAACAACAGACACACACTGAGAAGATCAGGTCCATCACTGAATCTCTTCCTCCATTCAGATGTGTGTAAACATGCATAGGTCCTTCATGAGCTTTATTTGCGGAAGTTGCATTTAAATTGAGGAATATCGGTACCTGTTGGTCTTCCAGATGTGTGGCACGTCCGGGTCTGTGATTTTTTTTCTTTCCACTTCAGAGTCCAGAAAGTCGAAGAAGAACTTTATGGCTGGTGAAACCTTGTTGTTCGCCACCCCCCATATGGTTCTAAAAAGGTTTTCAACAAACGAGTGCACTGCAACCTGCAGGGGAAGCAGGTTGGATGGTAGCCATGGTCATGGAACAATGCCCTTCTACCTCCTACTAAGCTGCTATGTATTTTTGTCTACAAAGAGGAACTGCGACCCTCTACTAGATAAGTGGTTTTGAAGACATATAGCCACGAAAAAAATTAAGAGACTACAGCACAATTTGTTTCACTCATTTCTCAATTTATGGGTGTCGTCTGTAAATAATATATTTTTGCAAAATGCAGCCTGGTTCTTCTGTTTCTCATTAATGAAGGGCTTTTTCCTCGCTTTGTGGGACTTCAGTCCTGCTTCTAGGAGCCTGATACGAACTGTCCTAGCAGTGCACCTTACCTGCACTTAATGTTTCCCATTACTTTTGAAGGTCATTTGATGTCATCCCACGATTCATGAAAAACTGTTGGATAAGTTAACGGTCATCTCTGGCATTAGTGTTGCTTCTGCCCTATACCTGGCTGGTTTCTGGTCATTCCCAGTGTCTCCTGCTTCACCTTATTCTTGTGTACTGCTGTCTTAGACATTTTGAACCTGGAAGCAACCTGCTGCTCAGTGTAGCCTTCTGCCAGCAGAGCCAGGATTAAACCAGGATTTAACAATGCAGATTTGTTTAAAAATATTATGTGGTCTCTTGGTTTTTTTTCGGAGCTATATATGACCTGATATGGTCTGGTGGCAGTTTTTTTTGTTTTGTTTTTTTTAAAAAGAACATACCTTTGTCGAAAGTAATTTTGTTAAGTTGATTTCTTTGAGCTTGAGTTTCTTCCTTTCTGGGTTTTTCCTTTGGCTTGTGTCAATGTCAGGGTCGATCTGCAAGACAGTGTGTTATCAAACAAGCAAGGTGGCTCATTAAATAATGGGCTAAATGAGTGGTTTGTAAAGCGAAACTTACCAAATGGCAGTACTTTGTCGTGAAGTTCTGATCGTCTGTAAGTGCACACAGGAGAGAGAGGCAGTCATACCTAATTTCAAACGCAAGACCAAGGATGCATTTGCGAGGCTAACTTTGGCATTTATGTTTATTGCTATGTTCAATACATTTTACGTTGGATCATTCTCTATTGCTTCTCTATTGTATCTGCAGAGCCCTTTCGGGTTGCAAAAGTTAAGCAACCAGAATATTGAGGCACAATGCTAGAAATAGTGCTCACCCTTCACACTGACTTGTGTGGTGAGAGGGGCCCGGTTCTTCTCAGTTGTGACCTTAATCAAAGCACCATCAGGAACCTATCAAGAAGCAAAATTAAACTTGACACATTTGTGCCGTATCTTTCACCTGTTAAATGCACGCTGTGCATTGCAAATTCTGTGGGTTCTTGTATATGAGGAAGGAAAATTTTACCGATGCACACTGACAAATATACAAATATATGACTTGCTGTTTAAACCTTGTCTTGGTGCTCTGCCTGTTCACTGTGCCACTGAAATCCCAAACCAACACAAGATTGGCTGACCCCCTCATTAATATTTTTATCTTTGGTTAGCCCTAAATAATTCTGAGTGGAAACGAACTAGGTAAAAATTGGATGGAGGAACTGAAAATGTAAACTAAGTGCTAACTGGCATTATGTGACGCAATGTCATGGTCACCTTGTAATGCTTCAGCGTGTTGAGCAATGTCATCTCACCCACGACCTTCGATGTGCTGTCCACTTCCAGGAGCAAGACAGTGGAACCATCCTTCTCGTAATCTAAAATCAGACCGCAAACTCATGTAGCCAGGACTACACTGAGATTATCGAGGAGGGAAGACGCAGCAGAGTTTATACTCACAAATGTCAATCTCTTTCAGCTGCTTGTAGTAAGGGAAGCCAAACTTGCTCTTGAATGCCGCGAGGATCTTCTCCTTGACCTGCTCCACAGTGTCGCAGTTCAGCGCACTCACCTCTAGACACTCAGATTCCCCCCCGGAGCCCAGTGAAAATGACACCTTCAGTTTCTGTTGTGGAAATTGAAAGGTGTTTTAAAGTCAACTGGTTCTGTAGACAAAAATATTATGTTAATGCAAATCTTAGTAACTCGACCTTTTACGCTTGTGTTAAATGGTTTGTGGTTGCTATGCATACAAATATGCAAATGAGGGACAAAGTTGTTTGAAGTTAGCAACGGTCAGCTTTGTTTTCAACACAATATGAAAGATTACAAAGTAATCTAGTCTACCGTAACGCCAATGTTAAAGATAACCTTGGCTTTAGCTCTAACTATAATACTAACTCTAATAATAACCCTAACCCTAGCTTACATTCTAATAGCAACCTTAACCTTAGTTAGGTCTAACCCTTAAGGCAAACATAACCCAATCTCAAACCCTAATGACACCCTAAACTTAACCCTAACTCTAACCCTAATATCTGCATACCAACGTTTGGAAGTCCTCGGCCAGCCAGAGCAGCCAGTCTTCATTGAGCGTGTACAAAGCCTTCCCTGTCACACAGTCCACCGGGCCTTTCAAGGTTTTCTCAACCAGTGCTGACACCAACAAATACAGAGGTTGCCCCACAGACTCCTGGAAAAGCAGACACACATAGATCCAATTAACATGGTTTAATTTAAATCGATAGTCGTGCATTCATTGTATGTTTAAGTCAGGAATGAAACAATTCATTATTTCAATGGGCCATTGACATATTGACATTGACATTTTGGACATGAATCATGCAGCCCAGTTAATTCATATGCCACCCAAACTTCAGTGTTTCATGTCCCCTACAGGTTGTTAACAAAATATATTATTCAATTGTCCATGCAAAAACCAGAACCGGCCACAGAGCGAGATGACGAGCCCAGCTGACCCGCAGGAATCCATAGAGGCAGACGGACATCCAGTTGGTCAACAGCTTCTCCACGATGGACTCTGTACGCCGCAGCAGCAGTTTTGGTTGGACATTGCTGGACTGGTCCATCAGAGCCCTGAGCAGGTCCTGCATCACCTCTGTCAGGTAGGGGAGGTCCGTGTGCAGGGCCAGGGTCAGCAAGGAGGCCACCGTGCACCTGAGGAGAGCATGAGGTAGGATTGCATGCGTGATGCGCTCACTCTCGACACACTCCTGTTAGTCACCCGTGACTCACCACAGCTGGTCCCCCAAGCATCACACACAGCCCTTGTTATTTTGGCCAAACTCAGAAATCCCTGTTCACCCACTTACTCCTCCCAGAGATTCATTCCCAGTACATCTTAGGTACAGTTGAATGGCCTCACTTGTGCCCAAAATGACTAATTCGACAGTCTCAAAAAGATCTTTCACTGAAAACCATGTCGAGCAGCTACAATATTCTCTGTTGCATTTTAGTCTGCAACAACCACAGTTCATTGGTCTGAAGGGCAGAAAACCTCAGTTAATGACGTACTTATCCTTAACAGTAAAATCCTTCTGTGCCTCTAATGCATGGATGAAGGACGTGAGGAAGCTCTTGTTCCGGATGAGCTGAGAGAAGGCCAGGCAGCTCTGCGTTGGCTCTGTTCTCACTGGGCTCTGTCAGACAAACTGGCACAGTCAACAAAACGCAAACACATCTGGCATCCATAACTCTACAGTTTATTGTACAGATGCTCCTTCCTTTACCCATTTTTCAGAACATACTCCTCACCTTACGATGGTTTGAGTTATAATGTTTTGAGTTTATGGTGCGATAGTGATGCCTGATCAGTAGTCAACTTTGAATTTTGATCTATTCCTGGGCTCACAATATGCCATATGATAATACCAGGGTAACACGATAGTACCACGGTAATATAATATCTACTGATGCTGGGTGATGGCAGCATCCATGCAGCCACACTTCCTGTTTAGTGATCATCTCGTAGTGTTTAGCATCATATCCTCTGCACTTTTCCCCCTGTATTTACTAGTATTTAGTTACTCTAATTACACAATGTAACACAAATTTTGTTAAAAATTAGTATGCGTTATTTCTTAATTGCTTATGATGTAAAATGTTAAATGGCCATTATCCCCTTCAAACTTTGCTTTTGTGACCTAGATAATGAAATTAACCCACTTTCTTTGTAGAAACTGGCAAATCTGCACATTTTCATTTACATAAGGTCTAAATACAACATTTGAGTCAAGATTTACATGTATGTATAGTGAAGTTATACAAAAACGAACAAAACTATTCAGAAGTAGTTTTTAAAAATTTGCAGATAAACGTCCTAACCCTGTGTTCAGACCCAGACTTCACTCTCAAATGTAAATGCAGGACCAGTCAAACTTCTGGGCACACCTACTGAAGATCCTTTTTTGTCAAGATAATGAGCCTAAGCTCAGCTCACAGTTATGTAGTAAGAGTTACCTTGTGAACAAAGAGAGAGATGGAGTGCTGTGACAGCTGACCTGCCCCCACCACCCCCCACCCTATCCTAGGCTGGTTGATCCTATAGAGCTGGTTTGGGATGAGCTGGATTGAAGAATAAGAGCAAGGTGACCAACTTGTGCCCAGACTTTGTGGAAACTCCTTTAGGGCTGTTAGAGAAGCATTCCAGGTGGCTACGTCTGGGAGCTGGTTGGAAGAACGCCAAGAGTCTGCTATGTCATCATCGAAACAAAAGGGGGGTTGCTTTGGAGAGTCTGTCCTCAGAAAAATTTGAGATGCTGAATACTTCTCTTGGTCATTGCAATAACTGATGAGTATTACTTCATTGCCTTGCGGTCTACTATAAGTTTACTATGAGGTGAATAGCAGCTAAAATAGATGTAAATGCATTAATAGCAGGTGTGGCAAGACCTTTGACTGGTACTGTTTATGAACGTCTCAATGGAGAGCAAGAAGGAATCTGTGAAAAGAAGTTCTCTAATGTACCTGTACTTGCACTTGTGCAAATGGCACAGAAAGCATCATTTCATGAAAATGAATCATCACTTATCCATGGTGAAAAGGAATTAGAGTCAGTTCACCTGAGTACAATATAAGCAAAAATATAAAGCTTAGGACTTCAAATGTATGTAGCCCACCTGGTCAATATCCTTCATATAGTTACTCATAGATGCAGCCTGCAAAGAGAAACAGGGAGAACGAGGAGATCAGAGCCACATCGTTGCTGTTCAGGTCTCGGTACGTCTCAGTCAAAGTCTTACTTCAGGAAAAAAGATTCTGGAGGCAAAATGCTTGTAATCCAGGAAGGGGATTGTGCCAACATTTTCGATAAATTGTGATGTCTCTGTTATCTGCATGTCAACAAAGCCTGAGGAAAAGTCAGAGGGAACATGGTGAACGCAGAACTCCACACAGACAACGGCAGGAGTGTCGCTGAAATGAAAAGTAGCTTAATGGGAGTGTGCGGACATTTATTACACAATAACACACTGAAGAGCCTCTGTGGCACTACTGGGGAGACACGGTTCTGAGTGGAAGCAGCCTTGCAGACTGACCTTGTCTGATCTCTTTTCTTATCTCACATTCCAGAGTGTCTAGATACTTGTCCATCTCTGCAGACAGCTTCTTCTTTTTGAAATGGTAAACCCACAGTAAAACGCCTGCCCCATGCAAACACAAAAAGCAGTTAGCAAATGAATTAGCTTCCTCTATTCAGAACCATATATGGTCTCATTAGGAACACACAGAAAAAGCTGTGAAATACCCAGCTTGGTTTACCCAACGAACCGGCAGTACATGTTGTTCTCTGCTGTTAGAGGCAGACACTAATATACAGGCCCAGCTTTCTGCATCTGACGTAAGCGACTGGCACTGGTGCGTGTGGCCATTTCTACATTCAACTCACCTGTGATGATAAAAGCGATGAAAGCAAATAAAACCAGGAGCATCCAGAGGTATTTATTAGTATTTTGCTCTTCGAGCTGCTTTGAGAAATTCCCCAGCACTATCTGAACCGAAAAAAAATATAAACCAAAATAATGAATCTCATCCAATAGATGACATGTCAACTGGAGAGAGGAATGACAGAAAACGCCTTACCCTGACTGACTGAATGCTACCCTTTGACTGGTTGCTTATTCTGCAAGTCACAGAGTCCTCTGCCGTGTCTTTACCCCATTCGATCTTCTCCACTTCGCACCGATGCTGCTGATCATCCACCTTGGCAGTTATGCTCAGCTCCTGCTCAGTTAAGTTTAGCTTGTCCATCTTTTTCTGAAAAGCAGAGACGTTCACTCAGAAGATCAGTATTTCAGCACCTGCACCGAGAACCTAAAAGTACGAATCCCAGCCGAAGCCCGACCTGTAATCCTGAGCATTAGTGTAAGAAGTAAGTTGTTTGGGATGAAAGTGATTTCAGGGTGATTCAATAAATACATAACAGCATAATGTATCAAACTGAAGTTTAGACAGCATGTTATTCTGTGTAATCAAACCCTTAATTTATCAGGTATTATAAGCTATGCTACAAAAAAACGGTTCTGCTTCAGAGCAGAGGAGCCTACAGGTTCTTTACCGCAATGACGATCCGCAGGTCTCTTCCCACAGGCGTGGTTTTGAAGCTGGTGAATTCGGGATTTGGGAGGTATGTTAGCTGCACA
>JAODLC010000065.1:21189021-21235335 GCA_026781145.1 Hippopotamyrus pictus
TTGTCTAAATGTATTTTTACTGTCTAAATATTTGTATTCAGCTAGTATAAACATGCACAATGCTATCACAGCGAATGTGAGGCTGAGACTGAAGTGTTACCCTTTGTTTCCGCTGAGAGACGTGCGGCGTGATTCATTTCCCCGCGCGTACAAGTTATCTTAGGTCGGCGTTCACTGTTGGACTTCTGAGATTCAGATTGAGTTCTACGTAGTTCTGGCTGGTTCGACTTTTAAGAAATTCGAGTTCTAATGAGTTCAAGAACTGAGATACCACTGTTCATTTGTTCTGGTCATTTAACTAGTTCTTCAGTTTAAATTGGTTAATTTTTGAATTAACTGCAGCCTCGTGTTCCATTTCAACCATGATCCTACTCATGCAAAGAGCAGAAGAGAATGAATGATGGACAGATCAAATTTAGTTTGAGTGAGTTCGAGAACTGAGGTACCACTGTGTTATGATTATACATGAGAGTCATGATGGCAGAGGCTGAGGAAAAACAACTCTATTTGAAAACATCTGCTGCTATTTCTGGTTAGTGTCAGAGCACAACATAAAGTCAGGGCCACTAAATAATAACTAACATTAAAGGCAATCACAAGTGTTATACATTTAGCCATATAACTATGAGTTTAAAGTCCTAATAGGTGCCCAGCTGCTGTACACCTCAACTGGTACTTAACTACGCAGATAAAATCATTGCCATAAATTACTGGAAAGCTTAATACTGTGAAGGACAGAGACCTCTTCCTAGGCACACACCACCCACAGAAAGGATCCTGTGCAGACCAGCAGTCCCTCATGTTGCTGTATTTGTCACAATGAGCCACACTGACTGCTCTCAGCTATAAAACAAAGTGAAATTATCACCAAGGGTCAACAGAAAGGCAACAGATAGTCTATAATAGGGGTGTCAAACTGAAAGCCCGTGGGCCACATCCAGCACGTGGTACAATTGTATCCGGCTCGCGCGATAAAATCTTATGTCTCAGAACTGGCCCGCTGGTATATAGTACACATATTACTGTCACTAAAAATCCCAGACTGCACAGCGATCGCTGGCGCGTTTGCACGCCAATCAAGGTAGGGCTGCACCACAGGGCTGCAGGACGTCACATCGCAATGTACTCGTAATTGCTTGGCGCTTGCGCAATAATCACTAAGGGTTGATTGGAACATTTATCTGGACGCCAGCGTTTCGGTACTATATGGAGTTTTACTTACGTCCACATCTGGTAAGCAATTAAGTAGTGCATCTGAAATATTAGTAATCTGTATAAATTCGGCATATCCTTATGTTGAATAGACGTGTGGGACTTGAAATTGCAAAAAGTACCGGTGTTTTGTCATAAAATACTACCTATCGAGACGTGCTATCGAGCCTTTCTGCGCATGTGCGGTTCCACCGTTTTGGGATTAGGGTTAGGTTTTAGGGGTTAGGGTTACGGTTCAGGTAAGGGTTTTAGGGGTTTTGGGGGGTTAATGTTAGGGTTAGGGCTATCGATTAGCACTATGGTAGCATTTTTCGACAAGGCAGCATATATCGACAGAACACCGCCATACCACCGAAGTCTTTTTGCCTTTTATCCACAATATCTCCTCTTTCTAAAGATGTTATGGCTACTGAGCTGTCCCTTTCTTTACTTCAGTGTTTATAAATCGCTTTCATGATTTACCAAACGTGGCGTGCACCGCTAACCTAATTTAAGAAACATATTATAAAATTATTAATAAACAGTTATGGGCGTCACAATAAGCATGTCACAATTTTTTTAGGCGTACTATGTGTTTTTTATGTGATCTCTCATTTGATTAATCTATAAGCTTGGTTTGTTCTGAATTCTATTTTGCCTTAATTAATATTAAGTTAATATGAAGTTTATATTATTATAATATTAATATAATATTAATATGAAGTTAATATTTCTGCATGAATAATTTGCCGTAATATATGTGATTATTAATAACATTAATATTAATAAATATTGACTTGGTTTGGTCCTCGAATTCAACCCATTTTTTAATTTTGGCCCCCTCAGTGATTGACTTTTGACACCCCTGTTATACGATATGACAGAGGCCACCTGGTTTTCAGTTGCCAAGTAGATATGCTCTTTATCCTCTGGGTCTAGAAGCATTTTGTAGAACACGGGGATGTCATCGTCAGATTGGTATAGGACCCTTGGACAGGTTGGTTTAAGGTTCCCATCAAGTGCAATCTGAAAAAAAAGTTTATTTTCATCTAGATATTTTTGGACAATCTTCACCACCTGCCATTTTGATTTATACATGTGTACTAAACTTAGACAATGGATTTGCTGAACACTTGATAAATATGACCAGCATTGTCCATTGTGGATCGACCAAAGGTCATTCTGACCGTTAAATATCTGAACTTGTCAGCGGCTCCAAATCCTGATGGTACGAGAGTGTGGCAGCTGGCAATGAGTGCGGCATGAGCTGCAGCCAATGAGAGTGACTGGCAATGAATGTGGTGTGAGCTACAGCCAAAGAAAGAGACTGACAATGAGTGTGGCGCGAGCTACAGCCAATGAGAGCGATTGGCAATGAGTACAATGTGAGCTACAGCCAATGAGAGTGCAAGACACAGGGTGAGGTGAAACCCGAGGGAGGAGTTTAAAACCGTGTAAAAAGTGACATTTGTTCAGAAACTGTTTTTGTAGTGTTCAGCTGAATTATATATCATCCATATAATGTGTGTGTGTGTTTGTAAGAGCATATAAAATATAAATTTTATATGCTGGGTCACTAAAGACCCAAGGTATCTGATGCTGTTTCCTGAAAGTTCTCTCTCATATATATATGAGGTTTAATTTGCCATGCGTTTGTAAATGCATTTGCCATTTGATTCCAGTGTTAACATTTTGTAAAGCGTTGACACTAGAATTGTGATTTCCCGGTGTCATTCACATGAGTGATTTCGTGACAAAACCTAGTATGGAGATCAGAATGACTCGTTGGGGATTCCTCCTGGTGAATAATCTTGTAGTACAGTATATGTGACACACTAATGGTGATGAATTGTGTAGTGTGTAAAACACAACAACTTCAAGACTCCCGATTGCAAGATGACAAGTCTTGTAGTGTGAACAGCATTAGGAGCTGAGTCCCCTGAGGGTCAAATTCTGTTATCGCCCCTGCAATACATTTTTGCTAATATCAATCTTCCATCCATCCATCCATCCATCCATCCATCACCTTCAAGCATGAGGCCAAAAGGTTATGCTGAAAATGTGCCGGGTATCATGTTCCTGAAGCCTACCTTAATCAGCTGCCCATTAGCTGTCCCAACGAACAGAACCACCCATGACCCAATAGATACAGCGGCCACCGATGTCATTGAGGGATGTGTGAACGCCACAGCTTCTGGCTTCAAATTATCTTGAGGATTCTATACCCGAAACGATTTAAGCGACATTTAGAAAAGGGTAGCTGACAGTTTGTAACTGAATACTCTGACACATTGTTCTACTCCCCTACATACAGCAATACTACCACAAACAGTATAAATAATCTACTTCAACATATTAAAAAAAGGAAAAACGCAATGCACATACCTTTGTAATGTTGTAAATGACCAGCGCTGTATTTCTTTGATCACTCGTATTACCGGCTGTAAAAACCCCTGCCCAGTATCCAGGAAAATCACCGCCAACGTAAGAGGAGGAGACGAGCTTCCAGCGAGACTTTTCGTGGCAGCACGATAGAGACTTATGTCGGGTGGATTGTAAAACGTCGCTCTTATCGCCTTTGCTTTGCATTCGAAGTAGTTTAACCTCTTTGTCTGATTGTACGTTTACAAATATATAAATCTCGGGACCAAGTTGAAAACCGTCTACAAAATTTACGCTTTCCTGCAATTCATGCAGCGGATTTCCGTGAGTTGCAATCGTCGAGAATATTTCACCATTCTGTGCATGCATTGTGTTTCGCAGAGTTATTGTGTTATGTAGGTGGGTCAAACAGTTCCCGACATTTTCGTTGGTCTCTATCACCCCAGTCATTAGATACGCGCCGCTCCTCAACTCCACCAGAAAGCAGAGAGAAGACGCGTTATAATTACCTGGAGTCACTGTGGTATCATTTTCTGCATATATTAATTTAGAAATATTTTTTAAATCAAGAACCTCGCAATATCCACAATTTCGCGTGACACAAGTGAGTAAAGTGTAATTTCTTTCAAACACCACTAAAACCTTCATTCTGTCTGGCTCCGGCCCGGAGAGGTCTCTGGTTTCCTCCACCGTTAAGTCGTGGTTCATTTGGTAGAGCTGATCTCCGACGGCGACGTAGATGCTCCTTTTCCATACAGCGAGGTTATCGATCTGTTTGTCAAACGTATGTTTGTAGTCACATCGGCTGAGGCCGATGAAAATAATAAAGATGATTTCCGTCCTCATGCTTGAGTTATAAAAAGTGATAAACTGCTTTACAGACCGCTGTCAGGTGCCTCCATTCGGCGAGCTTCTCAAACTTCCTTTTCTGTCACTGCGTTCGGCGTCCCTTTATTGTCAAGCGGGAGGACCTTGTTACGCGGCTGTGTCTGTAAATATTAACATGCTCGGCTGACGAGGAATGATAACCAATAATATACAGCTATATATATAGTTATACAGTTGAAACCAGAATTTTACATACACTAAAGAAAAAGACACAAAAACTTTTTTTCTCATTGTCGAACAATAAATCTTTTTCTGTTTTAGGTCAGTTAGGATCACCAACATTTTTTGTATTTGTTAAATGTCAGAATAAAGAGAGAGAATTTTATTTTTTATTTTTATTACTTTCATCAAAGTCAGAAGTTTACATACACTAATTTTATTATGTCTTTAAACAACATTCCAGATGATTCTAGTCTGAGTTCTAGAAGCTTCTGATAGGATAATTGATACCATTTGAGTTAACTGGTGGCACTAGGGTGACCACCTAATCCATGTCAGGAGGGACGCTATGAGCTACAACAGGATTTGTAATCTACCATTTCATCCATTTCAATTAAAAGGACCAGGATTTCACTTAAGCACAGGGTTCTTGCTGTGTGCTGATTGGTCAGTCTCCTATAATCATGCATATGTGTCAGTAATGTTAATGTGAAACAGCTGGATGAGTCTTTCAATCTAGGACCTAACCAAACATTTTAGCCGAGCACAGAACCCTTTCAACTTTAAAGTAATTCGTAAAAGCTGAAGTAACTCATAGTGTCCCTCCTGACATGGATTAGGTGGTCACCCTAGGTGGCACACCTCAAACACAGAGCCTCATTCTGTGGCATAATGGGAACATCAAGAGAAATCAACCAAGACATCAGGAAAAGAATTGTGGACCTCCACAAGTCTGGTTATCCTTAGGTACAATTTCCACATGCCTGAAGGTCCCACGTTCATCCATTCAAACAATAATACGCACTTATACAGACCATGGGAGTATACAGACCATGGGAGTATACAGACCATGGGAGTATACAGCCATCATACCATCAGGAAGGAGATGGATTCTGAGTTCCAGAGATGAATGTTTTTGGGGTGAAATGTGCAGATCAACAGCAAAAGACCTTGTGAAAATGCTGGCAGAAACTGGTAAGATAACATCACCATCCACAGTAAAATGAGACCTGTACCTGTATGAGCTGAAAGGTTATTCTGGGTGGGGAAGCCATTGCTTCAAAACCACCATAAAAAATCCCGACTACAGTTTATGCACAAAGATCTTAATTTTTTAGACATGTCCTGTGGTCTGATTAAACTAAAATTGAACTGTTTGACCATAATGATCAACAGTATATTTGGAGGAAAAAGGAGGAAGCTTGCAAGCCTCAGAACACCATCCCACCCGTGAGGTACAGTATGGGGGTGGCAGCAGCGTGGTGTGGGGCTGCTTTGCTGCAGAATGGACTGGTGCACTTCCCAAAATAGATGGTGTCATGAGAAAAGAAACTTATATGGATATATTGAAGCAACATCCGAAGACATCAGCCAGGAAGTTAAAGCTTGGGTGCAAAGTATTAGAATGACCGTTACAAAGCCCTGACCTCAGTCCTATAGAAAATTTGAGGGCAGCACTGAAAAGCCGTGTGTGAGCATGAAGGCCTGCAAACCTGACTCAGTTACACCATGCAGTTCTGTCAAGAGGAACGGGCCAAATTCCAGCAAACTACTGTGAGAAGCTTATGGGAGGAAACCCAAAACGTTTGGCCCAAGAGAAACAGTTTCAAGGCAATGATACCAAATAGTAAGGAAGTGTATGTGAACTTCTGACTTCGATGAAAGTAATAAAAATAAAATTCTCTCTCTGCATCACCATGTAATGTAAACGATTGGTAGTGGAGCCTCACGGCCGATGAGAGAGAGTCTCGCTATATTTCAGGCGAGTTTGAGGTTTCAGAGCATGTAGCAAGATTGCACAGAGGCAGGGACTATTGTGAGCACTCAATGATGGAGGCTGAAGTTGTGTAAAAGACATGCATTTATTCCTAACTAACACTACAACTAACATAAGACAGACATTACACCTAACATAAACAACAAACACGAAATAATGGAATAGAAACAAACAATGTAATTATGGAAATGCAATGACCGGATTTAAATGAGTAACCTTAAAAAGGGAAATACTGTTCAGCAAAGCAAGCACAGTTTGTGGAAACACAACCCTAAAGTATTATAGCAGGTTAACAGAACAGCTTAGGTTGTTAGAATAAGAGGACGTTGGTTTACTTGGTTGCAGAGTGAGGGGGGGGGGTCTTGGCAGTTGGTTGCAGAGGCTGATGAGCTGACGGGATGATGGCACTCAGGAGGGCGTGCGTGCCAAGTTGTTGGAGTGGAGTCCCTTGGATTGTCTCTCCTTGTGAAGCTTTGCCTTGGTTGGAGTTCTCTGTCCAGCTGGGCCTTCACCGGCAGGCTTCAGGAGGGCTTCTTGCGGGCTTCTCTTCTCCTGGGCTGATGTTCTCCGCCTCTCTTCGGGCTGATGTTCTTTCTGCTCCTCTTTGTTCTGAGGTGCCAGGTTTTTATGGTCCAAAGTTCATAAATTAGGATGACCAGGAATTCGACTCCTGGACCAATGGCTGGCCATCCATTTGCCGGACTTTCGGAGGGTCTGTGGCAGTCCTTTTGGGATTTATGACCAGACTGATTCTCCCTTTACTGATGATTTTCATTAAGCTGGTGTAACTTTTGATACATACCACTTTCATGGTAACCACTGACCAGCTAAACATATTTACTTCTTCAAATTTATGTAAGTGTTTAAGTGTAAAGGGGTAAAATAGGTGATACTCCCTGAACATGGTTATAAGGGCGGCACACAAAACTAAGATTGTCTAAGGACACACACAAACATAACCTGTATATTGAGACTAGCAATCATAAGCAAAGAAATATACAGGGTATACACAAGCTGACTTAGAAGAAAGTTTCTTTAGGGTGTTGGCCTGTTGGGTGAGTGGTATGTAAGGCAGGATGTCTGGGGAGGGGGTTGTGTGCCAAGTCGAGGGACCCCTATCCTTGAGGTCCACTGTGCTGTCTGTAGATCCCTAAATCTTTGGGAAATAAAAGTCGGAGTGCTGGCCTCCCTTGTTATCTGTGTGTGTGTGTGTTTGTGTGTGGGGTCATTAACCCCCCTTTTGTGCTTACGCCAGCGAGTACCTCTTGTACCAGGGTAGGCCTTGTCTCAGGCCACCTGGAATTTAAGTTCTGTCATATGTACATGTGAGATCCTACAAGAGTATATATATATATACAGTATATGTAAAATAATTATAGGGCTGAGCTATAACACCATTCCATTCAGTATAAGAGTTATAAGAGCTTAATTATTATTTTACTAAGGGAAAACACTCCATACAATCAGTAAGGACAGTATGAAGTAAACCCAGCTGCATAGAAAGACAGAAAACGCACGAAGGAACACACCAAATAAAACAGGGCAAACAGTCAAACCAGTATCATTCACATGCTCCACAAAATTCAACTAGAAGCAAAATAAAATGAATGATGGTTGTGCGTGTGGCAGCTTGAATTCATACTACAGAAGAGGGCAGATGTATTGCAACAAACATATATACAAGCGGTGTAGCGAAGCAGATAAACCTTTATCTACAGTTTTAAAGTTACTAGTCAAGGCTTGGACGGTATTACGGTAATAATGCATACCACATGGCAATTGGAACCATGGCTGAACATGACCATGACTGAACAGGAGAGTCATCCTCAATCCACACCCTGCGAGTGAAGGTTGACCGACCACAGAGCACTATCAACACTTCGACGCACTGCTGAAGGGGCAGGCGGGTACAGCAAGTGACACACGCCACAAGGACCATAGGGGAAATACTGTAATAATTACCCGCTACATGTGTAATATCCAAACACTCGACCGACCGCACTCGGCTGACATGCAGGGATGCGTAGTATTTCTGAGTATGAGTATTTTAAATACAAACTTGTATTTTGTAATTTGTATTTGACTTACTTCATAAAATGGATTACTTTAAAATATTTTGAGGTTCAGTATTTTTGTATTTTGAAAAAACAAGAAATACTGTCCCCATAATGTATGCGCGATAACTTGTGCGTACACAAGGAGGAATATTTTTTTCCAGACATTGCAATGAATTGTCATTAGAGCCAACGCTTGATCACTTGTGTCGAAACAAAATAATTACAAGGTCTATTCAAGACTATTTGCGATTAAGGATTTTAAGTTGTTGCAGAGTGAAGCACTTAAATTGTCATTTTTCATTTTAAAATTTGAGTTATTTCATCTGTGGTGCAAAAAGGAAGCTGTTTTGTCAATGAAATTACAAAAAAAACATTTCTGAGTTTGCTATTATTATGTTTTCAATTGGACATTATCTGAGTGTTCCCTTGAGTAACTGGGATATATTTACCATGCTTCAGAATATTTTATCTTTTGTTTGCCATCATGATCTTCCTCCGTCATGTCCCCGTTTAGCCAGCAGAAGGTGCTGTAATCACCTAATTGTTTTCAGTCTGATGTGATACTCCCCCCACACCTGCCTTTTGTATACTCCATTAGAGGTGTATATATGTGCTTGCCCTCACTGTGTTCCCCAGCTTGGTCACTATTACTGCTTTTAGGTGTTTTCCAGGTTCCCAGTGTCTCCCATCCCTGCAGTGCTTCCTGTGTTCCAGCTTGACCTTCTCCTGTCTCACTGCTCCTTCCTGTTCTCCATGTTAGACCCCTCGTGGTCTTTCGTTTTCTGGTTGTTCATGTCCCGTTCATATTAATTAAATCCGTCTGTTCTGCTCAAAGCTACCTCTGGGCCACACCTTCCCCATCAGACATGACACTTGGTATCACATTTGTATTGTGTTTCCTTAAGCAGTGAGAAAATGTTGCTCTTATGTTTGGCCATTTGTATTTTTCTGTTTGTAAAATACAATACATCCCATAGTTTATTTTGATACATCATCAGTACACAATCTGATAGTTCGATATCTTTAAACTTACCTGCTTGGGCACAGGTTACTACACATTCAAGAAACACTCAGCAGGATTCTCCAGCTCTTTTGCTGCCTCAGGTAGCAGAAGAACCTTCCAAGAACCTTCCAAGAACCTTCCCACCAGCCAGATCGTTTCCAGTGATGAAGGAAACCCCATCCACAGGCAGCTGAGAGTGAACCCCAACCTTAATGTAACCAGAATGTTTGGACGTGTGTAAATACACGTAATGTAAGGGCACTCGGACAATACCAAGTTCAATACCTTGAACGAGCACATTGCTTCTGCAGTATGTGTTCTCTTTAGAAATCCAAATAAGGATCGGGTATGACTTAACCATTATGACCAAACCAGAACAAAGCCAGATGTGCCAGATCCAGGTCAAAGTCGGCCCACATGTGCTAAAAGTATAGTGCAAAACAGACAAATTGCAAAGGCAATACACATTTTCTCTTTGTGTACTCAATGCATTAAATACTGAACAGGAAAACCACAGATGTATGTGTTATGAATATAGAAACAGACAAGGCATAATGGTGTTTCTTCTGCAGACTACGTTTAATATGCATTAAGTTTAGTATGCTTGCATTACATATATTGTTGCTCTTCAAAGTTGAAACAGATTATTTTAAAAGGCATTTTTATGTTCATAGCAGCCAAGTACTAGAGGTAATGTTACAACAGCCAAAAATCTAATTTATTATCAGGAATGATCAGAAATTCATATTAAACAAACATAAGTTACATTAGGTATCGGCTGGTAAGTGGATTGACTAGAGGACAGTGTGAAAACTAGACACTTCTGATTCAATTTATCATTTCTCTGTCCAAAATGCCACATCTGATCCCTACTCCCCCCACACCTTCAATCTCTAGCACCCTGCACATTATCCCCACCTCTTTAAAAAATCTTTATTAAAAGCTTTATTAAACTTTGCGTGACTTTGCTCATTTCAATGTAATCAGGTTTTCCAGATCTGCATCTGTGGCTGCCCTTTCATGTGCCACCACACTGGCTTAGTGACACTGCTTCAGTTTTGGTACAATTTGTCTCAAAATGAAATAGGACCCAGATGGATCCCTTTTTTAAAAAAAAATGGTCAAGTCTCACGACCGCTTTCGGTACGATTCCTCGTGAAATTTCTCCATGGGGGGGGGGGGGGGTGAAGACGAAAAAAACATTTTTTTTTTTGAAAAACATCCATTAAATACTTTTAGAGTTACTGTGCTCACAAGATTAAGTGTCTTCTGCAGCCTCCATTTTTGCTTCCTTTTGCTACCATCTAGTGCTGCTGTTTCAATTTTGTGGAAATTTGTCTCAAAATTAAATTAGGTATTGATTTTCATCATTATAATGTTTTTTTGTAGCAAATATCAGATCCATCAAATACTTTTTGACTCATTGCATTCACAGTGTCAAATGTCATCTGCAGTCCCCCTTCCCTCTGTTGCCACTAAGTGGTGCTGCTTTAATTTAGCTTTTTTTCTATCCGGGAAATACAATTAAAATCAATATTTCAATGGTTCAACCAAAAATATAACAATGTTGCACTCAGTTTTCTTACAGATACCTACTAGGAAACTCACTGAATAAGGTACCACATTCCACAATAATGCTTTAAAAATGACGTCACACACCCCACAAACTGCCATGGATGATAAAGTGATGTCCCTACTCATCAGGTCAGGGGGTACCCCAATAGTGAGATCTCAAAATCCACAAGATAATTGCTTGCAGTTCTTTGTGTCCTTATATGGTAATATCTAAGCTGGACCAATTTTCAATTTTGACCTGCCACTACCTAATTTAATAGGAAACAGCTTATATGAAACAGACACACACTCATGATTGCTTTATTTTATATACAAATATTTTGTATGTTTGCCGCTTAAGACAATCCTGTATCCCTCCATGTGTTTGACTGTCCCTCATACACCTTTAAAGAGACCTGGAAAACCTGAGAGGAAACACAGAGAATTATGAACGTGGGAAAATTATAGCTTGTGATAATTTGTCAGGATTTCCTGAAATTACCAAACATGCTCAATCACAGGTAAACATTCCCAATTAGCAACTGATTCTGGGCCAGATCGGCCTGGAAGGAGAGAGTGCTCCAGAATCTGTCCAGAGTTCTAAATGATTCAGCTGGTCGGTATAGACTCTAGATCCGGCGAGCATTCACCTGACCATATACGTATGATCAGTCACTTACCAGGTGCGCAGCTGATGCGCTAAGAATCTGAAGTGCGATCACCCCACATAGCGAGATGAGTCTGAACCAGATCTGGGCCGAATAGTGTTCAGAAATCCCAGCAGATCTGTAAGCCAGATCTGGCCTGGCCTGTAGCTCTACCGGAGTCAAAAGTTAAGTTCAGATCAGCTCCAAATGGATGGTAGTGAGTGGCTTGGTGGGTTAAGTGTCTATACCTGTAATCAGAAGGTTGCCAGTTCAAGCCTAAGCGGAATATTTTATGGAGCTATGGCGAGCAAGACGGGGCTGGGGAAGAGGAGCATTTCAGTGTACCGGTTCTTGTGCAAATAAAGCATGTTTTTTGTTAAATGTCGCTTATTTTTTCCAGACTGACTGCTGACCAGTTCTGCTCCAGCATCCTCCCTTGTCACATGTGGCCTGTGAGTGTCTCAGTGGGCTAAGCCTCTATGCTTGTGAGCTGGAGGTTGTGGGTTCGAGCCCCGGCCCCTGTGGAACAGTTACATGTCTGTGGATCCTTGAGTAAGGCCTTTAACCCCCAGCTCCAGGGGTGTTGGCCAACACTGTGCTCTGTTATGGAGTAGATAAAGAAGAGCTGTGCTAGTGTAACTGTACTTATGCTAATTAAGAGTGGCGTGCCAGTGTAACTGTACTTATGCTAATTAAGAGTGGCGTGCCAGTGTAACTGTACTTATGCTAATTTAGAGTGGCGTGCCAGTGTAACTGTACTTATGCTAATTAAGAATGGCGTGCCAGTGTAACTGTACTTATGCTAATTAAGAATGGCGTGCCAGTGTAACTGTACTTATGCTAATTAAAGAGTGATGCTCCAGTATCCTAGGTCAGGACTTAAGCACAGCAACACTAGAATATTTTCTCTTGCTTTCTTAATCTCACAACCAGCAGCACCCCCAGAACTGGGGGTGAGAGGCCTTGCTCAAAGGCCCACAGACACATAACTGTGCCACCAGGGGCTCGAACCAGCGACCTCCTGCTCACAAGCACAGAGGCTTAGCCCAGTGAGCCACTCACCAGCCACATGTGACAAGGGAGGATCCCAGAACAAAGCTGGGCGGAAGTCAGACTGGAAAAAAGAAAAAGAGTCAGGACCACATTTAACACACAAGCATTACTTGCAAAAGCACCTTGGAACACATCTTCTCACCAGCCCAACCTAACTCTCCACAGCTTGGAGATCACAGAGCAGGGTCAGCTAACGTACAGCGCTTTCTGCTGAGGCCAGGGCTTGAACCAGCAACCTTGGGATCACTGGCACAGACACTTAGCCCACTGAACCACTCGCTAAGCCACTCATTACCCCCATTAGGATTGCGTCTCAATTTTATTCTTGACTCTGGTGTCCGATTTGGTAACATTCAATGTGCATCTGGCCCATATATGGCCCTTATCTGTTTCAAACCCAGAAAGCGGTTTCGGACTAGTATTGGTCCGTCGTGCAAAAAGACTCCAGGCTAGATCCAGTTTATGGATCTGTGGCAGTTTCTGAACATTTGGCCCGGACCCGGTTCAGACTCCGCTTGCTATGTGGGTATATTTCTCACCATTTCACACACAGCACAACGGTAGCGGCCAGGAATCCTAAAGCCCCCAAGCCGAACGCCACCGGTCCTGTCAAGCGGTAGGAAAAACGGATATGAGGAGGGAGCAGAAAACTGATTCGACAGGTCACATGAGGATATTCCAGGTCACTATGAATTAACAGCAAACACACCATCAAAGACCCCAGAATAGACTCTTTAGTGTTTTCTATACCAGGTGCTGCCCATTTCTTGGAAGAGATGGGAATACTGTACTTGTACTTGTACTTGTACTTGAACTTGAACTTGTACTTGTACACAAAAATGCCCTGGGACCCAGCGATCCCAGTGCCGATACCTGTGTTCACCTGTGCTGATTGGATGGAAGTCTGAGGATTCCTGGGTCTCTCTATAAAGCTCTTTGACATAGTTGTATCTAATGAAAGTGCTAAAGGCTTCCAATGGCTCCCTATCGCTACAAAACACTACAACACAGGGCATAGTGCTACCTACCATTGTGTAAGTAAATAAGAATCTCCTGGCTGTGTTTCTGGGCTCTCCCTGCATTTACGACGCATCTGTATTTCCCAGCGTGGCTCCTGTTGACACTGATTATATCGTAGAGATCTGAGTGACTGCGGGTCACCACCGGCTGCCCGTCTCGCAGGAAGGTGAAGAACGTCTCGGCTTGGCCCGTATCCTGGTGGCCTGAACTCTGGTTTTTAATCACGGCTGAGCATTTGAGGCTCAAGGGCTGGCCGGCTTTTACTCTGACTCCCGGAGATGCAGTGAGAGTGACACTGATAAACACCTCTGAGGGGAAACAGGGAAAGGGGGATTAAGAAAGGAATGCTTAGGAAAAAAGAGAGCACCACCATAAAATGAAGACCTGGGCATACCTCTGACAGCCAGCCACAGCGGGGAGGTAATTTTTCTGACGTGATTCTTCACGGCCTGCACAGCACAATGGTAGCTTCCAGCGTTAGCCCTCTCAGCTACAAATGTGTGCTGGTCGCCCACGGACACCACTTTGGGCAGACCTGAGTCATCTGTGAAGAATATCGTGGCCTGCAGGGACACCCCAGCTTTCTGTGGGGGGGGCCAGAACTCACAGCGAAAGGTCACGTTCTCTCCTTCCGTCACCATCCTTGAAGGCTCCACGCTCAACATGGGCGGCGAAAACAGCTCTGGTGACACAGAGATGTAAATCAACAACCGACTAATTCGTCACTCACTGTCCGGTATACGTGAAAAAAATTGTTACATTGTTTTGGACTGTACCTGACGTTTACAAAACGAGTTATCCATGACTATGGAGTACTCATAAAAATAGTTCAGTTATATGTCACATTTTTTTCTGCATAACACAAAAGCCAATTTGATCTGGTGGATGAATATTTTGGTGCCACTGTCCAGTGACTCCTTTTAATTTTACCCACTGCAATTTTACCCCTCCACCCAGCTGGAAAAAAATATCAGTCAGCCACGCCCCCCTGTTTGAGCACCTGCCCCTCGTCCAAATCACTTTGGGGGAAACGTCAAGCAACTGTATATTTTCATGATTTGGAAAAACAATTATATCATAAATAAGTCTGTAAGGCTGTCCAATGCTTTTGCCAAGTGCTGTAGTGAAATGTAAAATGCATTATCTCACTCCCTGGAGTCTGCACCCTTACCGTGCACTTTAAACCGAATGGGCCAGCTGTCCCATCCCATAATGCTGCACCAGTATATCTCCGTGTTTGAGGGCACAGCAGGTCTCAGTGTGAGGGATACCCCAGATGCGGGGATAATTTCAGTTTGCAGCGTGGAGTCTGCCAGTACTCTGTTTCGGAACCAGTGGATGGCTGAATCCTTGGAGCTCCGTCCCTCAGCCTCGCAAGTCAAGATCACTGTGTCTCCCTCGTATATCCGGCCTGATGGATCGATTGTCACAACAGGTTTGGAGCTGTCTGGAGAAAAGGGAGACGACATAATTTCCTCAATGTTGGTACCTCAACTAAAATTCCACCCATTGATTTACATGTAATTAACAGCGTCACACGATGATGATTAGGGGCAGCTACTACCTGCAGCAATCGGGATTAAGGCCCATCAAAGGCCCAACCGTGAATCACCCTGACAGCCACGGGATTTGAACCAACAACCTACTGATCATATCTTATTTGCATCCTCATAGTTCTTACGAAGTCTTTAGCATGGGTGCCCGTGAGGCATATGCCACACTCTCCAAAAGGTCAGCGACAGCAGCATCATCATCATCGTCATCGTCATCATAATCAGCGTTTCTTGAGACAAACAAGGCCCCTTAAACTGCCCTTGTCCCTCACTCTCTGAACCCTCAGCACCAGAATAACTGTTCCTCTAAGTTGCGTGTTATTTTCAATGTTTGAAATGTGTCAGAGATCTTTGGGGGCCAGTGGCCAGTTCATCCATGACGTGAAAGTACAGGTTTGCATGAATGTAGGGCCTTATTCACAACCTTATTTTCAGTGAGAGCTATTTATGCAAAAAAATAATAATTTGCGGAGTTGCGTGTTACACATAATACAACATTATATTTGGGAGGGAAATGGTGGCGATAACAATGGTGGCAGTAAATGTAGTCGGGGGGGGGGGCGGGTTCACAGAATCTTGTGAAACCCAGTCAGATGCATTTTTTTCTCTCTTACGATGTTCCTCTGTGGGCTTCATTCAAACCCTGGTTATCGCTATAATCTTCCCCACATTCATTTAAAATTGCCTATTTATCTGATCTGTTTTGTTTATTTTACTGCATTATTATGAGTCATTACATTCGTTTTATACGTTATTATGGTTTATTTACATTACAGTACATGTTAGCAATAGAAGGAAAAAATTCATATCTGACACTTTAAAGAATCACTGGGCAGCCCTACTGCACACATACATACAAACCAATGAGTTCATTAACTGTTAAATAATTACGCAACTGCCATTTTAAATTCTTTATATTATGAAAAATGTCCTTAGTGGACTGTTATGCAGGTGTTTAGCAATTTAGCGAAATTGTTTGGGGTGTTGGTGTAGAAGTTCCAGCTGTCTGAAAATCCCTTATTAAACACACGCACAGAAATGGAAATCTCATCCTCAGGGATACTCTCCACTGTTGTTCCTGTGGGTAAGTATTAGTTTTTGGATGCACTACATTAAAGCTATCGCTGAACGACAACAGCGGACAACTCTGGCCGTGAGCTTTTCAGCAAGGCTGCACAGACGAGTGAATGACAGGCAGACAGCGAGTTCCGTATTCTCACCTTGAGAAGAGATGGCCACAGCAATGAAACCTGGTCAGGGAGAAAGTAAGAAAATTGCTGAATTTTTAAGTGTTCTTCTCACCTGAAAATCTACTTGAATGGGTCATAGACGTAAGTATCCTACAGCATGATGTTAACTGGCAATATATCCTCTGTATAGCATGTAATGTCAAAACCAGCTAGTATAATATGAAGTCCTTCACTGAACACACATTGCCAATCACAAATTGTATTATATAGGCATCACCCATAATAGCACATATTCAGACTATCTAGCCTTAACATATGATCATTCCACTTGTTCAAACATTTTGGTCGGAGGTTACGGGCAGATGGTTGGAGATCCTTGGTGTTTACTGCTGGTGACATTTCCACATTACAAGTTCACAAACATCTCAAAAACTCCATATCAATATAACTATCACCACCCCGAGATTATCCTCCATCTTGCTGTTTCCCCATTAAATTTGTCTACCATTCTGTCGTGGCCGTTTTGGCCCTTGACTGCATACAGAAAGTGATCTTATTCGCCGCAGTGAATTGTTTTGGTTGAAAGAAAAACAAACATATTACACCTGGTGAGGATCATGCATCTAAAATGAAAACAGGATGAGATGAATGGGTACGGAAAACAGAAGTAGAAATGTGAGAAAGCACGTATTAAAATTAATTGTATTAACAATCAAGAAGCTTTCAAGGTGACTCTGGTTACAGGGTATTTAAGAGTAACCACACCAAATAAAAGTCTTAGCTGTCTGAAACATATAAGCTTGCAAAACCTGATTTAACACCTATGCATGCATTTAAGATCAACTTCTTCAGGTTACATACTGTAGGATGACTTACCCAACAGTGAGATTGCTCTGCTCACCGACATCTTAGAAGGAGGGCGTCACCTGTCAGACTTCAAACGAGTTTTGATCAATCTATTTTCGTACTTCCTTTATGGAGAACATCACATGTGCTCGAGACGCCTCTTCTTCCTGCGTATTCTGTTCTATTTTATTCACACGGAAAAAGAGTATAGGAGGCATTGCTGGAAACCCACAAACAATACAAGAATTTACACGGCTTCTCGTACATGGATTGGTGTCAGTGTTTTAGTGGTTTCACCAGAGAAACGACATTACAGAATGTAAGTATGAGCAAAATTTATATATATAGTTACACAGAGATTTCCCCCCATAATATAAATGCACTTCAATCAAATATCAAGAAATCACACTGAATTTATGGCAGCTCACTATGTAGCAAAAAGCACCTTAAAAACATTCTTTAAATAGTGGTTTTATGAATGTAAATATGAGTCCTCAACAGTCCTGCAAGGCTTTTTTTTTTTTAAATGCTAAAATAAATGGCTATTGTTTTTTTCTCCCTTCCCAAATCACATCCATTCTAGATCGACCATCTTAGAGCACAAAGACCATGATGTCTCACCTGGCCTGCCCCCAGGCCTTTGTCTCCCACATCTTCACAGTACTCTGTCTCCACTTCCCGGCTCAAGTTCTCCAGCAGACCTGTGGACGCCCAGCCAACAGGAGCAGCGAGGAGGACAGAGACAGAGAAATGGCGTCAGCAAGAGGGAGAGGAAGAGATTCCAGCCAGTCTGCCTTCCCCTGGTCGTCTTATCATTCATTGCTAATTTGCCAGCACCCACTGTACAGTTTGGGCTGGCATGTGGCTCCATGAGCAGAGGGTCACCCAATCAAATCCCACGGAGGGGAGAGTGAGGTCACCGTTGGACCCTTAACTCTATGTGATTTTGGGACACGTCCAACACTGCTCTCTGATCATCACTTACACATCTCTTTGGACAAAAGTGGCTGCCAAATTAATTGAACGTACTTCACTTTGATTGAACAGCTGTTCACTCTTCATTGACGAAATTCCACATGTCCAGTTTTCCATTAAAATTGCATTTCAACTCAAGGTCAAGGTGCAATCCTAGGACACAGGGTGTAAGACCCACTGCCTTCATGTACATGTGGCTTATACATAAGACTCTTTTGCTGTACATAATTCTGAATCATTACAATCAAAATAATGTACAACAAAGCGTAATTTGTTGTAATACACCAATATTAACAGCAGATGCCGCCAACTCCAAGTAAAAGGTTATTCCTCTTTGAAATGAATCTCTGTTATTGGCTTCCTGTAAAACATCATCCCCCATAAAACACGAGATGCTTTAATTCCTTCTCTGGAGTTATATACAGTTGAGTTCAACAGAGCCTCTGTTGTCATAGTAACACACTTCTGTATAACAGAACTCTTTCTCCTTGTTCAGATGAGATCATTCCCTAGACACCATGATATCCTCGTTTCCAGCCTGGAACCATAAGTCAGTCAGCTCTCGTTCTGGAGGTTGATCTCAGCTGCCGTCGCAGATATTACCCATCCATCAAAGTAAGATTTACCACTTCTACTGCAGTATCAAAAACCACAGGCCCCAGTCTCCGATGAGGCATGTGAGACTAAAGGAACAGCAACACGTACTCATGTATCAGCCAGTGGGGGAGAGAGGAGTATGTATTTACAGCTATCGTACAGGTGTTGCCGTGCTTTACTCGACGGTCCAGTTAAACACCAGATTTTCTTTTTGGAATATTAGCAAAGTTGATGTGGCATCACCAATTCAATATGGAGGGCAGCATCCAGGGGGTGGGAACTCCTGTGACCTGAACCAGGTTCAGGTAATATACTACATTACAACTGAACCTAAATGAACAATCTACTGAATTAACATGGATAGAATCCTTGAAAATGGCAATGGACCGTAGAATTTGATATCACACATTTCTGATTCTGAATATAAAGTTTAACATCATTAAATATTTCTCAAGACAATTGCAGTCGCAGTTTGTTAAATGGGCACTTCTTTTAAATTGCTGTTTGTTAATCATTGAAGCACCACAATTCGTAAACTGTTAAATCATAAAAAGGGCTTTTTAATTTCCGTAAGCCATCTATTAGAATCGGAAAGTCAGAACTGTTCCGGGAAATAAACTTTCCTGAAAAAAGAATGTCCTTGTGGCTGTAGCTGAAAATCATATAGGATGTTTAATACAAACCTTCTTCAAAAGACATTACTTAAAATCTCCTATTTGCAGACACTCCATCCCTCTGAACTCACATCTATCTTCGTTTCAGGCCTTGATTTGCCCATAGAGGGACCCCCATCCCTTCCTGTGGCTGTCTTCAATGTGACAACCTGTGACGAGGTGTTTCAGCCCAGGGTCGTGACTCAGGAAGCGCTGAGGAGACCCTGCATCACGCTTTTTTCAGGCCCTGAAGAGCACAGGATGCACAGCAGGTCTCACAGGATTTCACGCCTGCAGCCTACAGACCATCTTTCACCTCTGTGGTTAGGTATATCTAGCTGGTGTTTTTTGCATTTTCTGAGGTAAAGCTTGCAATGTATTTCTCCAAAAACCATTTTGAGTGCAATTTAGCGGGTAGCTCGCACATCTTCCAACAAACAAAACATGGCATCTAAACCAGCCTCTTGTCTTTGATTGGTTCCACACTGTTGGAAAGGTCAGCTATATAATGTCCGTCCATCTTTGGTTATCCTGGTCAGGGTGGTGGGCTATATCACATATCCAGAATAAATGTCAGAGCACCTGTCTGCTGTTCTGTGAAACCCAAACGACAGCACGGTGCCTTTTAAAACCAGAATTACATAAATATAAGACATTTGAGAAAGCAGCATAAATCCAAACGTGACTATGAAGACATCATGCGTCTATCCCAGAGGAAGGTTGCGGTAAGCACCTATCCCACAATGCACAGGGGAACCCTGAACATCATATACCAATCTGTCACTGGGCAAGTATATGCATGCGCACAACACATGCACACACGGGGCCAATTAAGACCCCAGTTTCTCTAAGCTGTATACCTTTGATTTAAGACTATTTTAATCAGAGAGTCGCTTCATGGATCCATTAGAACATCCATCCATTTTCGAAGGGTCCAGATTGCCTGTCCTGGAGGCTACAGGCACAAGGCAGGAAACAACCCAGGATGGGGTGCCAACTCATCACAGGGCACAATCACACACCATTCACATCTATGGGCAATTTGGTGACTTCAAACACACAAACTCCACACACATGGAGCCGTGCTAGAAACTCAAACCCAGGGGTATGAGGCAGTTAGAACGTGGTGCAGAAATAAAATGACAGATCTTAATCTGAATCGGATGGATCCTTAAACCGTAACACGCTCTCCTTCTGCCACACGGTTCTCAACATTGCAATTCATGCAAGGAAATTATCCATATATATTTCATACCTGCCATTGAATTCAATTCCGATTGAATTTCATAAAATTTCCATTTCAACAATGGATTTATCTGGATAATTAGGAAGTAATTTGCTAACTAGGTATTAGAACAATTCCTTTAGAAAGGCGGGAGATCATTTACAGGGAAAAGAGACAAAAGGGAAATGATGCATTTTAATTAAGTCAGACTGCTGAAATATGCTGGACGTTCATGGGAAGCAGCCCACCCTGCTCTCCATCTCTGAATATCTATGAGTCAGAATCCCAGTGTACTGGCTGGTCTCCATACTGGCTGCCATCATCGCCAGTGCAAAAATACCCACAAAGACTCAGCAGCCTGTTACTTCAAACCACATCCTCATTCATTATACCTAAGATGAGACGAACACGGAAGCATAGATTACGTCATCTTGAGTTGCTGCTGATGGCGAAATTAATAGACTATATGTGACAAAGAGCACTCAGAAGTGCAGTCACGTGTACGAACGTATGAAGCGCAAAAGACTGCCAGAGAAGAAACATTTAAACTGGTTTTTCCTTTGCATCGCTTTAATGGCCTGTGCTTCCTGTGACATGCCTTGGTACTCCAGTCTGATGCTGCCAAGCTAATACAGGTTCATGGTAGGAGGGCTTTCCAAACATTCCAAATTTGGCAGAGGAAAGTAGACAGATCAGATGCCGTATTACGCTCACGTGGGGACAGTATTTCAGAGTAAATAGATGATCTTTACTTGCCCTCTTTACTGGGGGTTGAGTTTCGAGCAGCTTTTGAATGTGATACAAAGGAGATCATTATAGAGATTTTTCTGGAATAAAAAGGCCACAAGGTCTCCCTCCTCAGCCTTGAGTGTTGGTCAAATGGGAGGGATGAGGAGCCGTGAGCAAGTTCCATTTAAGGGATGGAAATCTGCATTATAGTGGTTATAACAGGCGGGAGACGGCCTGAACAGAGAGCGGAATTGGAGTTTGTATGCCTTATATTCAGAGTATAACATCAGACAGATGGAAAGAGGAGTAAAAACTGCAGTAATGGAAGGAAAGAAAAGAGTGATTGGAAACGTAAAGAGAAGTTTAATGCTGACCAAAAGGGTCTCAGCCTGAAGTAGATAAGCATAGGTACTGTTTTGCCCAAAAATTCACCACAATCACTTATTGCACCTCTTCAGGTTTGATCGAAAGGGACCATGATGCACCTGACACACACTATGAGAAGCCTCCTGGATTTCAACCGGGTTCTGGAGGCACCAAGCTGTACTGCTGCCACTGGTGGGTGCCCTCTGTTGGCCGATAACAGCACCGACCCGAAGGGATGGGATACCGGCTGGGGTAGGGGGTTGGGATAGTGCATCAGGCAATTCTCTGCCTTTGGCCCACTGCCACTGCAGCCTAATGAGAGTTCCAGGAAAGCCACTCCCTGTAAGCACTGCTCTGGGAAGTCTTCAATAGGTAATCCTGAAGAAATTCCTCAGATGACCGTTTGGCCCGGGCAGACCTGCACAGCGGGATGGTGCGATTGGTGCCCGGAGGTCGGTATCCCTGCTCTTCTGAGCGTGGCAGAGAAAAACGCATCCTCTCCTGCGATCGCCGCCTTCTGCAAGCTAAGACCACTATTCCGTCATTCGCATGCTCGGTCCAAGGCCCCCTGCACCGAAAACCTTTTGTGGGGGTACAATGCAAGCGAAGTGCCTCGCTAAAGGGTTCCTCTGACGGAGCCTCTGACGGAGCACCAACCTTCAAGTATTTTGTCAGATGTCGCATTATTTCCTAACTGCTGCACTACTTAACTGCTGAAAAAAAGGAGAGCTACCGGCACAGAATTTAACAGGAATATTTAAGAACTCCTGGAAGTTTGACTCAAAAACATTTGTGTGTTTCTGTGCTGTTTTTCCCAGAATGCCTGGCTTATCTCCTCTTAGCACGTTTGGCATAGACACGCACCAAATGCCGATGATTCTGTGCTCCCAAATGTCACTTTGCACTTGTGTTCTCAGGTGCAGAACATCTATGTGAATATCCAGTCTTATGCCTAAATTTAAATCTAGTCATAGCATGACCAAGCAAGAAAACATTCTCATTAAGCTGTGGCTGTATCCTAAGTAAGTTCTTCCTGAGGAGCCTCAAGGGTGGATTCTTGTTCTTAGATTAGCTCTGATCACCTGGCATTTTCAATATCGTTATCACCACAATGATAGGATAGCTTGTCATTCATTCATTTTTATAGCAGCACTGAGATAAAAATATCTGAGGCAAAATACCTAGAACTTGAGCAACAGATCCAAGAACTTAATATTCAGTTAGGCTGGAATTCTGTGAATCAAAACACTATTCAAACCGTTCGAACCGTTCACAAAACACACACAACTTCCGAATAAGAGCGTCAGCTGTACAGATATTCTGATACAACAAAAGCTCCGAAAAGTAAAAGTAAGTCACAGTTACAAAGCTTTGTGCTTGGAGCTTTATCTGGTTATCCAGAACTTGCTACTTAACTAATCCAAAGTGTGTTTTTACTTTTTGTCAATCAACAGTATTGACAAATCCCTTTTAGAACTGTCTCTGTCGAGGTTGTTAGCAGGCCAAAATGCATTACCGTTCAGCTAGACCCAAATTATCTGTGGCCTGCAGGACAAAGTTGTCTTGCTGGAATGAGGTATGTAAAGAGCAGAGCAGACCCTCAAGAACCAATGTTGATGGGCCCTGCTGGATGATGGCCCTCAAGAACCAGGGCTATGGAGCCCTTTGACGAAACCTCCAGAAAGGTCAAGCAGGATGTTCAGAACCCCTCAGTAAAAAAGGTTCCATAAGACTGCATAGATGGAGGTTTACATGTCCAACAACATACATCATACACTGTCTTAGCAGGGAGCAGGAAGCCCCTGTGCACCAGCAGAGCACCCCCCCCCCCCCATTTTCATTGGCTCCAAGCGATGTCGATCATAAAACATGGAACATAATTCCCCAAATGCCTGTATATGATGCAGCAACAGTATAGTTTTAGTGGTTCCCAGAACTGCTCCTCATAACGAATCATGACCATAATCATTGTGTAATATAAGAACATATGGTGTTTTTTTACTTTATGCACTTTGTAGAAAGAAGCCAGTGACTGCCTTCATGTTCCCTGACTTTACTGCTGCTTCTCTGTGACCCCTCCATGCCCCTCCCCCGATATTAACCTCGCTCCGCCGTTGGGCTGCAAACCGCGTTCGTAGCATTTAAACCACATTTTGTCTCATATTCTAGTTTGACGAGCATCACAGTTGTCGGAATGTCACTGCCAACAATTTTGATCCTCTCGGGATTGTGTAATTTTACTCGAGGCACGAGAAGCTACATAGTTATGGTGAAGGCGGCCACCCAGGCCTGGGGGGGACACTGCTGCCCGTTCAGCGGGGGCTGCTTTGGAGTTACTGGGGAACTTGCCCGTTTTCAGAAAATCTGAGAGATGTTTCGAAGCCCCTTCACTCCCAACAGACCCAACATGTTCTGGGAATCGATGTAATACAAACTGTCCATATAAACACTTATACATATAAACTGACCACAGAGTGATATACTTGGTGAGAAAATGCTAACAAGATATCATTTAAAACTTTCAATGGAGCAATAAGCAAATTCAGTCTTAAACGGTACTGTTCAAAGAGACTGCCAAGCCACTAGCTAACTAAACTGTTAATGCTGTAAAAGCCTAAGCTCATGGCTACGTCCAGTCAAAACAGCTCATTGAGACATGAAGGCTGGATGCCTGCTCTGAACTCACATACTTCCAGGCCAGCCAGCTCTACCTCATGCATGTGAGCATTACTGCACCTGATTATTGGCTGACGGGTCTGTGTGCTGAAAGAATACATTGGAGAATCCATCACCAAGCTAGGCTACAGAGGAAAGCATCACAAAGTCAAAAGTATGAAAATGAGGCGGGAAACATCCATGCTAAGTGGAAAAGTCGTGGTTAAAAAATGTTGCAAAATGGGGGAAAGCCGTCCAAAGTCAATCCCCATACCTTAACCCAAGCATGTCAATATCAGTCAATCATGGTCTTACCTCAGATGAACTCACATGATGTATGGGTGTGTGTGTAGTTTACGAAGCGAGCTGTTGGGAAACAGGACAAGCGAATCGTGTCAAACTCCAGACTGGAGGGTCACTGAAAGGCAGCGGTTGTAAACCATGTCCCAGGCGATGAGGGCGTGCGGGGTCACACAGAGCTGCAGCAAAGCCGTGACACACTGAGGATCTACACCCATTCCAGTCCATTCCTGAGAGGCGTACTCTTCCAGATCAAATGATCTCACCGACTGAATCCACGACACTCAGACAGTCCCCAATCGTTCCTCCCATGTAACCAGAGGAGACCAAAAGGGAGCATTGGAAGAAAAGTTCACTGCCAGATTAGTTGAATGAATTATCAATAAAGATATAAATAAATAAGAATAACGATAAAAATTAACGTCGAATCAAAGTATGATGTATCAACACAGAAATGCTGGAAGCCAATATAGTCTTGCTTACATCGCCACTCTCTCTGTCAAACACTGAAAGCATCCAAATTGCTTTTTTATAAAGGGTGTAAATATTAGCCAAGGGTAAGAATTGTTTAATCCAGATGGAGCGCGGTGTGTGAAATCTACAGGCTCCTCCCATAGCCAAAAACAGCTGAGGGATTTAGTGACACCCTCGTGCTGTACTCACAAGAATTATTCTGAAACTAAATTCGCAGAAATGGTATAAAAACTGAAAAGCTACTATATCACAATTATTGGCACCCTTTTTTAAAGTTAAGAGGCCACACTGTCATTTCCAAAGCAAATAGACTCACCTTTAACTGCCACAAGACACAAATTAACCTTTGATATGCTTTAATGTTGAAAAACAGTTCATTCTGATCCACTGTTCCTCAGTGACTTAGACCTGAGACTGAGAAAACAAACATCACGGTTTCAAAGGGCACGAGGCCGTCTCACCAAGCCCTCAGCATCCCGGCCTCCTCAGTGCATGAAGACGTTTGCTGCTCGTGCAAGAGCCAGGAACCTGGTGAGAAGACTGACCAAAACGAAAAGCCTTCAGAGAAGGGTGCAAAAGGCTGGAAAGAAAACATCACGCACAACTTCCAATGAGCTTAGAGCTGACCTGGAGCTATGATTTCAACTGGTACCATACAACACACATTCAAGCGAGGCCAAGGAGGAAGGCAAACAGAAAGAAACGACTGATCTTTGCCCAAACCCATTTAGATAAACCAAAAATCCTTCTAGGAAAATGTTCTGAATACTGATGAAAGCGAAAGAGAGGTCTTTTGCAATGCAGATCAGTGATTTGCTTACATCGGACTAAAATAAGCTTCTATGGAAAAGAACACCCCACCTAGAGTTAAATGTGGGGCGGGTTCCGTAATACTGGGGGGGGAGGGGGGGCTGCTTTGCTGCCTTTGGTACTGAAAGCACTGAATGTTAAGGAGACCTTGAAATCAGATTGCCAGGATATTTCAGATCAAAACGAGTGACCCAGTGTCAGAAAACTAGGTATGAATCAAAGACCAAGGGCCCTTCAGCAGGACAATGACCCGAAACAGACACCAAAAAGCACAAAAAATGCATAAACAGGAAACACTGAACCATGCCAGTCACAAGTCCCTTAGAATAACAACAACTGGACGAGGCCCTTGTGACGCTATAGGAGGAAGAGATAGGGAGGATCCCCACGGCGATCCACACGCCGCTTTTCTGTTTGACCAGGTTGGCTGTTTGTACTGCTTATCTGCAGATTCCTGGAAAGCTCGTCCCGTAAGGGCACCCGGTAGTGCATGCACACCCACGTGGGCCCCCTGCGCTCGCTCCCCCCCCCCATAAAGACTGGGATGGCATGCTGTGCCCTTTTCCTCACGATTAGGGCCGCATAATGCAGTGTACGCCCCGCATTCCGCTGACGCGCCAAACACAACTCCATCCTATAATGAGTTACCTATTAGGAAGTGACCCACGCTGTATAACAAGGTAACCGGTGTAAACAGGCCATTAACAGAACAGGAGACTGTGAGTCTTGACAATCAAATATTTGTGCGCGGCGTTATGTAATCCCTCCCCCCCCCCGATACCGCTGGCCTTTTCCCTGAGTGGATTTTAAAAACAGCTTCTTCAACAACTCCACTGAAAGGACACAGCCTTCCTGTCGCATTCACAGGAACTGGGGAATTGAGAGAGCGCAGGAAGCCTTCTGATTCCATAGAAGGTCATAAACAAAAAATTAGCCGCTGTTAGCATTTCACACACTGTCCTAGCACGTCGGCACTCCGCTACTCACCTTCCTCTTTTCGGGCCTGGCTGAGTAGATTAGCCTCGCAGTGAAATTCCTGAGGCCCCAGACACTGCGCACGTATACAAACAAATTCATATCGTGTGATTTCACCTTGAGTAAAGCACGAGCAATTTCACAAAAAGATCTGGGAACGATAGGCCCCAGCTCAGTGAACCACCAACGGTTCCTCAGTTTCTGTCAACAGTCACGAGATCAGTTTCTACAGACATGAGAACAGGAAGGATTAGGCCTACTGGAACTGACTGCCGTATGCAGGCTAAGAGCAGATTTCAGATATCTGAATTAAAAAAAGATGAAATGAGTAAATCTTAAGCATTGTCTTCTGTGTGATTATTAATGCAGGTTACACACCAACTCGCTTATGTAACTGGCCTTTTTTTGCAAGGAATGACAGGTTATATGTAGTCACATGCGAAATCCGCAACCCCCACCAACAGGGGGCGCTCTTGAGTCTGCCACGAATTGAAAGATGCTGCTCAAAGTGATGTACAGAGCAAAAACACACAGAGGAGACGCCACTCAGTGAAAAAGAAGGTCGCGAGGAATCAAAAGAACGCCCGGCCCAGAACCTGATCACGTGACAGGCATGTCTAATGATACCCTCGCTGGCGTTACCTTGTTTGGAGAACAAAGACACCCAGACCAATGCGGGATTTTATTGGTACGTGTTTATTCACTATTATTTCTTAGAAATCGCTTCCTTTGCTCCGTATCAAAGGACTGTATACAGTTGAGTTATAGGTCAACAACAGAAGGGAGGATATTAACGTGCCACGAGATATTAGCCCAGGTTATCTTTAATGGGTCACGGATGGATGTATACCTTCCTGGGAATGAACCCGGCATTGTCACGTTTACAGGCAATTTAGATGTGCTGGTGTTTTAAGTGCAGGAATGGGGGAATGTCTGTTCCCAGTGATGGCGCCTCTTCTGCTCCCCCAGTTGGCTGTCTGTTAGTCCTTGGCTGTGCGATTCACAGGGAACCGTCAGTGCTGCAAACTGGAATGTTGACTGAGTGGCAAGTCCTTTAAAGTCACAAATAAGCCTGACGCTGGTCCCAGCCAAAAGTATACCAGTTTCCTGGTAAACGGACCTGTTCTAATCAGTCACTGGTTGGTCTCCTTAGTGTAGCAGCTGGTTTAAAGATCTCAAACACAACAGGCTCAAACTCCCATACAACAAGTCTCCATTTGCACGTTTAAAAACATCCGTTTGGTAAAACGTCAAATCTGTGGTGGAATTATAACAAGGGCAACAAAACATCGCCACTGTATGTCTGTAAAAAATCGGCCTGTCACTGGAATACATCCTCCAGGGTGGAGGGGTGGATGTCAGCCGCCTGCAGAGCCTGAAGGAGGCGCTGTACTGTGGCCTTGCGACCCGAGCGCTGTCTCCAGCGCACCAGGCCCGCCAACGCCTGGCCGTGTAGGCTGAGGGGGCGGCTCGCCCGGCACCTCTGCACCTCCCACTGGGGTAGGCCCAGGTCCAGCACCACCGACTCCCACTCCAGCCCGAGCCGGCCCGCCAGCCGGTTCAGATCCTGGTCCGTCGGAACCTTCTGCAATGTTGGCTCAGGAATAGCACACTGTTCTGGGAAAGGAAGAGACAAAGAAAGAAAGAACAACATTAATTAAAAAAAGAAGCAAGGCGCTGTCTACTTATCAAGTTACGAGCACATAGAGGACAGCATCAAAACCACAAATAAAAGATACTGTATGTTTCTTCCTGAATGGTTCATGTTCTGACTTTGGTCGTTTTTTCAGTAGGGGTTATACTGAGGCGAAAGTTCAAGTGAGACTGAAGAGGAGGTGGATTGGGTTGCCCCCCCCCCCCAGGCAGTGGGACGCGGTGGGTTGAGTTTCGGGGTTAAGGCACTGCCGAGAGGAGTGCAAATCACCATCGACACCATGCACGGCCTTCCTGGGAACGTTCTGTCTCACGCCGTAGCCGCGATCAGGCAGGATAAAGTGTGGCAAAGAGAGACTTTTGGGACCAAGTGCACTGTAGCCCAAGCTGCTGGGTCTGGCCATCCAGCCTGCATTACGGTCGTCTTCAGTAGATGGGAGGTGTTTCCAGGGGAAAAAAAAGCATCCTCCTTCATAACCATGGGGACCAACTGACCTCGGACGCGGACAGATTACGGTCTACACTAATGCTGTGGTCCAGGCAGGAGCAGGACGGTCTGACCGTAAATAAAGTTAATGACCCATTTGGAGATGTAATCAGCTTTGGTGAAAGTTTTCATTGGAAACCTGGTCAGAAACACCAAAAAAGTCAAAAGGGAATTCACTGCTATTCCTTAGTTGATATTTGATGCCTCATTAACCAAAACACAAAGCAGATGTGCCTGGTAACAATTTGGTAAAATAAGACATGTAAGCATAAGGAAATAAAGAGTAAAACCAACTTTCTGCCTTATTTCTTATCTGGCCTGCCATCGGAAATTAAGTTTTGCACAGCAATGCGCGACAAAAGTTTATTAACTTTTCCATCCAGCCCAAAGAATAGGAATCAGAATCACTTACTTTCAGACTCAATAAGACTGATTTATGTGATATTTCATCTTATGTTTCGGTCTAGTTTTAAATCCAATCTGCACATTTCTTTGCTTCTCGTATGAGTACTTCTGCAGGTCACCAGAGAGTGTCATGTGGTTTTAATGCGGATCATAACATCGTTACGGGTGTTAATGCTATGAACTGGAAGGGAAACCAAAGCCTGTGAGGATATCTGTGCGCTAAGGGCCCATGTGCACAGGCACCACTGCACGTCACAGAGGTAGCGGCTGTATGGCTCCTCATCTACCGCGGCACCGTGTCTCACACTGTGCTGGTCAGTGGCTCTTGCCCAAGTTTACCCTGAAGTATAGTGGTGGCAATGTGGGAAACAGGGGCTACAACTGACACTCACTGAACCGTCACCTCCCTCCAAAAGCAGAACAACATGCTATATCCTCTTTCAATTTCAAAAAATGAAAACAGCACATGGATTTCCAGCATGCCTTGCTTTACCGCACAAATCACAAAAGTCTATTAAAACCTAGACATTTTCGTTTCCAATGTTAGGTGTGTTTTGCTGAAAAAGGTGCTGCACAATGCATCATGTTGGCTTCTCTTCTGGTGGTAATAGTGAATGTGTAAAAGTCCACAGTGAAAACTAACATTTTAGTTTATGCACGTCACACACCCAGCTTTAAACAGACAGAAAGTACAAAAGAAAACCTGATGTGGTATCAACTAACTTACTTTAAGTTACTACCACTAACTTACTAACAAAAGCTAGACCTACGCATAGCTTTATTTCAGAAGTCTGTTTTCTATTTTGGTGTTCCCAAGCTAAAATGATCATTGCGAAAAGATCTTTCGTACTCGGAAAGCTGCACTTAGAAAAGCATTCCCTTATAGCTGCTAGTGCTGTAGTTACGGCTCCATTTCTGCTTGGCCTGTCCTCTGCTGGCTGATGTTCCCTGAGAGAAGGGACACCTGAGAGGGAAATGAAAGGGCCACTGATCAGGAAAGTGAGGAAAAACGATATGGAGGGGGGCCGGGACGGGGCGAGGGCCGAAAGCGGGGCCCGCGGCGTGTTTTACGGCCCTGGCGAACGGCCGCCTCCTTTGCCAAGGTTCCTGGAAAGCAGGCCGAGCGGGAGAGGAGCCGGCAGGCGCGGCGCGCCAGCGAAAACAAACACTCCTCACTTTTACAGCCAATTATCATTACATCAGCTCATTCATCCAGAAGGGGAAACCCGACTTCAAACGGCACGCTGCTGGACTCTCCCTCACTTCAAAGGCAACTGAGCCGTCCATGCCAAGGCTAGCTGCGTCCCTCATGTTACCAAATGTGAAGGAAGCCTTCTCTCTTCTGACAAGTGGCTAGTATGTATATACAACACACACACACGCACGCACGCACGCACACACACACGCACACACGCACACGCACACACACCTCTAAAGGGACTGACCCTTGATGAAGACGAGCGAACAAAAACAAGGCAGCAATCCCAACACGAGGCTATATTTAAATTTTCCATTAAATCATTAATAAAGGATAATGGGCTCCATATGCTGGAATTGATAAAAATTACACATTTCCGAAAGAATTATTGGCAGGCCCAGGGTTCAGTACTTCATGTACCTCCAATTTCAAAGACGACACTATGATGTTTGGGGGCATTTTAGATGGGACCTTTCACAGAATCTTAAACGGAACTAGATAGATTCTGTGTATCACACTAGCCTGTACAATTGAAACCACAGATTTCCAACAGGATTCACATTTGCAGACATATGGTCATCACAAATGGTTCATCCTGTGGTTAATTACCTTTTTGGGGGTGATCGTTGCATGCGCTGGGACTCATTTGCTTCTGGATGGCTGCCTTACGGTCAATTCTTAGCCCCCTGGCAGAGGCTATAAATCTTTTTGGCTAAAATATCCTAGTATTTAAAGGAGCTCAAGATGCTTTTGATCTTAACAACGACGCCAGCAGGCCAGGAAGCAAGACATCATGATAGTGAAGATCCACCACCGTATTTTATGATGGGTTACCAGAGGTCTTCATCAAAGCTTCTGGCGGGTGAGACCAAAACACATTTTTCCAACCTCAGTGCCAACAGAATGCAGCTCTTAGCAAAGTCTGGGGAAGCCTTTCCAGATTGGCCACTGGCTCGGAGAATCATTTAATGGCAGGTTTGGAGATCGGGGAACTCCGAGGCGAAACCGATTTCTGCAACACTGCCGCTGTGGCTGCCGAGGCCCTTGGCCTTTTCTCTGCCTTGCAAATCACCCTCTTCGCTGGGCATGTGAGCCAAAATGGCTTCTGCCGGCTCCTAGACAAGAAGCCCACCCATCCAGTGATTTTAATTATAATAATGGAATGAAGTATGTCTTAATATAAAAATCCTTTGTTTTATCTGTTTATAGTCACTGCTTGATTTACAACCATTTTAAAATTTTTTACTTCTCAGTCCCCCCCCCCCCCACTGATAATGAAAGACGAATGAATTTAAATGTATTTTACTTCATTTTTATATCTTGACGAAACAAGATGCTGGAAAACAACAGGCCTTAAATAACCTTCTTTCCTCTGCAAAAAAAAAATTTAAATGAAACAATCTTCATGGCTCAGCAGGAGGCCAATATCACACCTTCTCCGCAAGGCTCCCTTCACCGTGTTCACTTTGCTTCACTCCGTTGACCTTTTGACCTTCCCCAGAGGGTCAGACCCGATCCAGACAGGTCAGAAAAGCAGCATGGCTGGTATGATGCAAAGACTCGTCTTTCGCCATCTCGCAATCCTTGCCTCTCTGCTGCAACTCCTTTCGGACCGTGGTGGCACCAGTCTTTCATCTCAGCAGCGTCTGGGCCTGCTAACCCTCTGCTTATTTACCTTTGTCGTGTGTTACCATACGGCCTGACTGGTGACACTCATAAGCGTCTCAAAGCTTGTCTAGACTTGAAAGCAGCGGATGAGGCCCTAGTGCTACCTGCTGTGAGTTCAAAGATGGCCTCCTTACAGTAGAGCAGATAATTCATCTCTGTTTTCCTTTTGGGGGCAACATGGTCACCTCCTACCTCTGGGACCTGGGTTCGAGTCTCCGCCACAGCTCCATGTGTGGAGTTTGCATGTTCTCCCCGTGTCATCATGGGGTTTCCCCCCACAGTCCAAAAACATGCTGAGGTTAATTGGAGTTACCAAATTGTTCATAAGTGTGCATATGTACGTGTGTGGTGTGTGGGTGTGCCCTGCGATGGGTTGGCACCCCATCCTGGGTTGTTCTATGCTCTGCCCCCATAGCCTCTGGGATAGGTTCCAAACCCCCCACAACCATGAATAGGATAAGTGGTTTTAAAAAATGGATGGATGCTTCCCTGTGCTAAAGTGAGTTCTAAGCAATTTCTACATAAGAACTGACCTTACATTACCCATGCATACAGACAAACATAGTCTAGAGTCTAGACTAATCTAATACTCGAGGTCTCTCAGAAAACATTGGCTTGCCTTGATAATGATTTAGTTTTAAGCATATGAAAATAAATTGGGTTTTTTTGGTAAGACATGAAACTTTGGGAAAAATACTTGAAAAAAAATCTTCATTGTACTATAAATATGATTAGTAGAACAAGTACAAAGTTGCTTATTTCTGTCGTTAAATTACTGTTCACATAAAAAAAGCTGAAATAACTGCCTGTCCTCCCCATCCATCCTCTCTGGTTTCCTAGAAAAGCAACCCCACAAAAGCGGAATTATTTTCTCCTCTCTTTTTATTCCTGCTGTCCACCTCGAAACGCAGAAAGGGAGAGGGAACGGCCGAGGCGGGCAGAGAGGGAGACCGGCCAACAAATGGATTTAATTACATTTTTCCTAGAAAGGAGGATGCAGAGCGAACGCTTGCCCTCAATAGAGGAGGAAATAAAAGCCATCGGAGAAACAGGGAAACCACACACGGAGGGGGAGCCTTAAAATGTGCCCTGCAAAGCTTCTATTTTATCCACTTCCGTGAGAGATTATTAACATATTATTTTTTGTTTAAAACACGTTTTCAAACTGCGTTTTTTAACACGAACCACGTGCAAGGTTCAGTACGACACGGTAAAACTACACAGCCATTTATATATGCGCCGTTTTCTTAAGATCAGTCAGCTGTGTGCCGTACAGACAAAACAAGAGATTGGTTTAATACCAAAGGAAGTAGCCTTAACATTAATTATCTCCAACAGTATCCTGAACGCCTAATTCTGCTAACGATTGTTAATTCCGTTATCTCTTACGTTATCTAAATCACCGATTCTCAACCCTTTTTGCACCACAACCAACAAATTTGTTACTATGCCAGCTTAGTCTCAACCCTATATCAAGTAGGCCTACAGGTTTAAATTAACGCTATGATCAAGCACACAGTGCATTCTGCAATTTATACCAATCAATACCTATCGCACGAATCTGGTTGGATGTGCCAGTGAATTTTAAGTTAAGCATCTGTGGTTTGGGTTCACAGATTGGTTGTGTGTTCACTAGTTTTGCGCTAAGCACTGGCAGATCCAAGTCCCGTTTCTATTGGTTAATTCTAGAACTGGGGCTGGTAAATTTGATCGTGGATCAGTGTAGGAGCTTGCTGGTTTTAAAAATGCTTACATTTCCAACTCTGCCTCGCGACCCTTTCTGAGCTTGCCGTGACCCAGATTTGGGTTGCGACCCATGAGTTGAGAATCGCCGATTTTAAAGTACTTATGGGGTACACTGAGGCATGACTTTCAGCTTCCTTGAGCAGAATCTCACATTCAATATAATACCTACTGAAAATAATACAAATGGAAACGCAAGCAGCTCAATTTATCACACATATGCTATAATGGATATACATTAATTGAGTTTAAAAATTACAGCATAAAAATATAATCAAAATATTTTGAACAATTCAGTTTGCGTGACAATTTATTCTCTAGAATAATTAATTTTATATGAATTATAACTAATCTTGTCATTTCATTGGGTGAACAAGGACTTGGCAGTCCTACCTGCTAAGGCTTGCTCGTTCACCGCCCGATCTTTCGGATCCTTCGCTTTCTGCTCTAGCTTTTCCTTCACCCACCAGAACTCCTCCTCCAAGGACTTCAGAAACGCCTCAAAGGCCAGCGGACCCCGGGTGGGGAGGATATCCAGCAGCTTCAGTGTCTTCTTTTTGTTCGTTACCTGAGACTGAATTTCTTCCACCTGACTTTCGGTTAAAATATCTTCCTGGTAAAGATACTGAACAATTGTATCGTCAATTAAAATCTGTTCAGAGAGATACAAACGATGCTTCCTAATGACTTCTTTGTGTCTCGGATCCATGTCCAATAAACATAATAGTAACTACAACTTGCGATATACATCTAATATCATACAAATTTGTTGGATTTAGCCTTTTAGCAGTGCATGTTCTTACGGTTAGTTAACCCGTCATTTCAACATTAAATCGCAAAGATACACACGCATTCATTCCATGATCATTATGGATATATCATGTAAACTTAAGTACACTTCGGATCACTGTATTTGTCAACATACAATGTTACTTCCTGGTGTCACACTAATAGTCATCCGGTCAAAACATAGGTATGTACGGAACTAATAATGCTTTTTGTAAACTTTATTTTTTACGTTACTGTTGGTGTCTTATATCTATGCTTCATAATTATGGTTAAAACGGGCCTGAGACTTTGCGAGGAACAATCGATAGAACTGTAATGTCTGTATTTCTTACTTCCAAAAGAAGCACAACATTTCAAGCCATCAAAGAAAGGCTAATACGGTCTTACCTATGGTTCCATGCATGCAGGAAGCCACCTTGGTAGGCAGGCTGGAGTGAGATTTTCGATTCGAATTAAGTCTGCACACACATGCACACGCATTTACATGTATGTAACGGTTTCATTACCTTGCAACTAGTATGTAAGGCTTGCACACTACCCCAACGCTTTTGATGTAGCTAATTTAGGCTTATAATGGAATAATATAGATTTACCGTATGATTTCTTGCGTGAGCGTGAGAATCAGAAAGCGTGGGTGTCACGCCAGATCCGTGCAGAGTTTACTACCTTGTCCATTGTCGAAACTCCAAAAGATATAATCAGTTGAATTTAATCTCATTTGTTAAATGATTTAAAATTAAACTTTGGGCAATTAATACACACTACTTAGTATAGTAGGTCATTGTTTGTTTAATTACCTGTACTACCGCTGTGCCTAGTAAATAATGCAGACCATAATTCTGCCGAGAATCCCTTGAAACCCGTTGTGGTATACCAGTCTTACTTCATTTGAGTCATCAGAAAACTTGAAAAAGAGACCTCTATTTGGCCAAATCCAGAGAAATTTTCAACAATGTAAATGTGAACTCGGAAGCTTACTGTTCGTACTACAATCGTCGTTGGTGCCAGGATGAAAACATCGAAATTATTCAAAACGGAACATTTTGAAACGGGAGCTTATCTTATGCAGCCCTGCACCATAAATACATAGATTTACGTATGTGTTAATTACCCGTGTTTTCCAGTTCTGGAGTTGCATATTTTACAATTAATCATGGGGGATGAACCACACCCTTCTGGAGCTCGTTTAACTCTAACACTTCCCAGTGCTGGTTTTTACGCTTATCCACCAGGACGTACTTATGCTCTGGATAATTAACCTGCATCGTTTTCTAACGGCATTAAACGCCATTCCCTGTTTATCCCACATACGTCCTCATGTAGTCTTCTTGGAATTTACTAGTACTGAATTATGCTTAGAAAGTTTCAGTAATCTTCTAACGTCAACTTGGTTTACTGGCAGGGCTACTTTTTAATATGTAGCTTTGTTCATCTTGCAGATAATCTTCCTCAGAGGCAACAGACATGCACTAATTAATTACAGAATTATAGTCTCATAAATGACAACAAAAGAGTCACTCCCAACAACTATGTGTCTGCCATCAGGGAGGAAGCTGATCTACATCCCAGATCACTGGGACTGATAATACAGTCTTTATTTAGGTTTAAGTCACCCTACTTGACTGTAATCGTGCCCAAATACCAAATTTTTAATATTTAAGCCGACTGACTACTGAACACAATAAAATTGCGGATTTCAGGACACCCACACTGGCCATCAGCGATTAGTACTGAGTACGAGCATATGGGGTAAACAAATCATCCTTTTCATTGGCGAGGCTGAGGGGCGGAGGGAGATAATCAAACTGCTTCTTATTTAGTTTATTTAATGCCTCCGTGGAATATCTGAATATCTCACTCTCTCAATCACATGCACGCACAAACACAATATGTTTCTATTTGTTTTGCACGCTGTATAAGAGGGCTGTTTGGAGTCGATGTCTCCGCTGACACAAAAACCGCAAGAATGCAGAGCTAAATAATAGTACAGTACTTACCAATACAGAAATCCGTAATGTTAGAAATGAGATGCCGTGCTTAGTTTCTGTCTGCAACATATGAGTTGTTGTTTAAAAATAATCATTAACAAACAATCTTGCCTTAACACACGGGATACCGAAACAGAAAATAAGACTTTGTTAATGATGGTACTGAAAGTAATTTTATTTCTTGCATTTTTTTTTCCGTAAACGATTGCTTAAAGGATTACAAACGGTGTTACCGGCTGCTCACTTCTGTGCCTGGATTCATTTGTTTTTGTAGTGTGCAAACGATAAGAATTACGAATCCATTGACGGCATTAAAAAGGTTTAAATTAAAAAAAGATATTCACAAACCAAAATTAGAAAGAAATTATATACATCCACAATAGGATTACCTTACCCTACAATATTAAAACATGCATTACTCTACTCTTTAAAATATTTTTTAACCGACATCTAAATAAATACACCCAATCGCAGATTGAAATAAATTCAAGTTGGTGTTTATAATTAATGACTTTAATATCCAATACTTGGACAAAAAAAAAAAAAAAACAACATAAGTTGATCTGTAGTATCTTCCACCATGTGATGTGATACAGTTTAAAACACATCTATTCATATTCAAGTCAGACACTTCAACTTCTTTTCAGGAAAATTGAGATAAATGTAAGGTTTGCTGGATATATATTCAGAAAGGCAGTAGAAAAAGGTGCAAGTGTGATGTATCCCAGATCAGTGAGCGTATGGGACACACACTGGTCTGGAAATGGCTTTCAAAATGAACAGTATAACAGACACAGATATTGAGCTGTGACTTCTCAATATTGCTTCTGGTTCATATACACTTGCATCACATAAAATCAATTTAGATTTTTTTTCCTTATTTGATCACAGTACAAAAAAAACCCTACAAAATAAGACATAAAACTGTCATATACACAAAGTTACATAGCCACATCTCAGAAGATGCCACCTGCCATGTGACAGTGATCTCTCCAAATCACACGTGATAGACGTAGTCCCTCAAATAGTCCTTCAGCCGATTGGGCAGGGGAAGTTCCTGGACCTGCCTGGTGGCTTTGTTGATGGAGATGCGACAGAGGTGCTGCAGTGAGGGCAAGGTCGCATAGACGGGTTGGGTCAGGAGTAGCTGCACCGTGCCATTGGGCGGAACCAGAGGCTCACCACCGCACCCCTTCCAGGAAGTCCTGGACAGGAGAACATAGTGTTCCACCAGGTGCACCACACTGTCAAACTGCTTCAGCTTCGGTTTCACCAGCACGACTGAGTCCAACTTGAACTTTCCATCCTTGTACTCTATGCGCAGGTTGGTGGGCCCCGCGGAGGTCATGGCAGAGATGGTGAACAGGTAGTCCTGCTGGGAGCTGTCACGCACCAGGAAGGTACCTTCTGAGGCGTCCTGAAGGATCTTTTTGGCTTCGTTGGCAGTGAGGCTACCCCAGTACCAGCCTGGAGAGAAGACAAACCAGAGAGATAAACATGCCAGTGTCCACCTACGAAATAAAAGTGCACAGCAGTGTGCAGCGTAGGTTTCCCTGTCCAGTTTATTGGGGTCGCATTACAAAAAAGAAAACAAAAAAAAAAAAAAGTAAAAATGGTGTTTTCAGTCTTTTTTAAGTTGGTACAGAGTGTGGCTCTGCGGGGCAGGACTCTGTGCTCATGATTACCAGGTCGCCAATTCAAATCCTGTGGAAGGGAGAGCAATCTCACCATTGGGCCCTCGGGCAAGACCCATAATGCCACCTGGTCCGGAGACCGGCTATCCCGGAGACTGGCTATCCCGACTATATGTCACATTGGATAAACGAGTCTGGCAAATAAATACATGTAAATGTTAACTGCCTTTTTTTAATTATAATTTTTATATGAGCCACACTCATTAGACCACCAAGGAATTCTTTGCAGTAATACTCAGGGGTTTTTATTTCTCTAACAGACAACTCTGTGGAGAAGAAACCAGGAAACAGACAACTGGAAATAAAGTATTTCATTGATGGGATGAACTCGTGCTCAGGGACTCTCTCATGGTGTTTAATGTAAAAAAAAAAAAAAAAAAATTAGAAAAAAGTAAAAAGAAAAAAAAAGGTCAAGTCCTGCCGTGGTAAATTTTATTCTTGTCTGCACATGAGGAAAGGAATGCGGAGCTGAACGAAAAACCGCGACACTGCGCCGGAGGTACGGGCTGCTCAACTAGCGGCTAACAGGAGCGACAAGGCAGCGTTTAGCACTGAGCAAGCAGAACACAGATAAATAAGACGATGTCGGCATATTAAGACGACGCTATTTAGATGGTCAGTCACAAAATGACCCCCCCACACACTTTTTTTTTTAACAACAGCAGCCTTTGTACAAGGTAAGGGCAACACCACCTGCTTTCCTCTAACATTCACACCTTGTCCTGAACAGGTCCTCCGCTATTCAGCAGCATCATTTTGTCTTTATCCCGTCAGTTTGCTAATTTTCTTCCAGCCAAACAAAAAAAAAAACAAGACAGTTAACTACCTTTACCTTTGGAATGCTGCTTGATCATAGTGTCTCAGCTGCCCTGGATGGAATAGCACTTTGAAACATGCATGGTTGTGTGAAAACGATGAAATGGTGTCTTACATCTACAAGGTCCAGGTTCACAGTGGGGTGCTAATTCCAGAACAAAGCTCACACACATATTGGAAATACATACAATACTGGAAACCCACCCATCCATCCATCCATCCTCTAATTAACCTGGTAAGAGCCGAGCTGTTGGAAATGAAGTCAAAGTTTAAAACTAGTGCCAATTTATTACTATAATATTAATATAAACCGTAATATTTAGTGGAATGCTTCCCATTCTTTGTAAAGAGCTGTCTTGATTAAAAAGCTATAGGGAAATGAGGAGCACTGGAGATTACACTTAAAATATAGTAAAATCATTACTTACACTAGTGGACAAAATTTTGGAAACACAATTATTAGCGATTGTATAAATTTATTCCAGATACTCTAGTTAAATCGTCCAAGGTATGATATTTGTAAATATGTTTTGATTGTTTATAAACATTACCGCCAATATTCGTGTAGCAATTTTAAAGCGTGATGGCGTTTCCACAATCTTGGCCACTAGTGTATATATGTAAAGGACATAGTTCAGAAAAGTAGTACGGCAATAAATCATGTATAATGCTTAACACATACATTTGTCTGGATTTGTTTCCAATGTAATTAACCTCTTTCTTTGCCTATTAAAGTTTTATGACTTGTTTATTATTTAGAAGAAATGAAATGAAAGTTTACCGGTCCCACTCAAGCGGGAACAGGAGGTTGCTGGTCAGATCTCGCCTTACCGTAGCTCCGTCTTATTTATCGTACCCTCCAGCACACAGGTCAACACATGCTTAACGTTCACGGAGATAAGCAGAACCAGCGCCTTCATTTGAGATTAGCCACCATTCAAGTCCTGATATGCTTCTTGCAGGTGGATTGTTTACCCGTTTAATCGTACAGACCCACCGTACGATTTAAAAACGCAACTGATTTGAAATAAAACACACACGCTGAATTACAAAAAGATGAATTTATGCATATGTATTGTCTCAGTTGCTTTTCACTGCGACTTTCCCCCTATCTATCATTCATGTGAGGTTTGTGTATCAGAAAGGGATTCTAAGAGATTTGCAGTCAAGAACCGCATTTCATTTGACCCGGAGTATCGCCGTGCACATGCGAGATCAATTCCAAGAAAAATTCCGCGGAACTGGTTAAAAGTTAGGAGACGGAAATTTTACTCTTTTATTTTTCCCACCATCTTAAACTCCAAGAAAAGAAGATACACGAAGACATTTGAAAACCCACACACAATACGTCTAAATCTCAATATTATAATTTAAGAAAGAAATGCAAGAACGTGAGTTTTTGGTTTTAAATTTCGTCCGTTCCTTAGAAATAATAAGCAAACGTTAATAGGGAAAGAACAACAGAAATAACTGAATACTCCGGTGGAAGTAAATGCTCTCAGTAGGCTACATGCATGTCGCGTGAAGCCGATCACGGAAAGGGAAAAGCACAGATCACATATTTTGTGTCGCCGTTTCATTGTTATTCGTTAATATATTTGTTGGGGAAAAACGAATACATGGGTGGTGATGAATTAAATGGGAATATGTGTAGACGAGGAGATACACCTTTAACTGAAATATACAAATAAATTTGACATTAGAAGCATAAGACATACAGCGTGTGCACGAGAATGCATGCAGGAGGCCACCTTCCACACAGGCAATGACCCATAATTAAAGCTGTGTCTGAATCGTTATTATAGGACCGAAGTAGATAGAAGTACCTGTCTTTTTCAGTTCCCTCATAGCTGCGGCGACGCGGTTCTGATCGGAATCTAGCGCCCGGGATCCGGTCTCAGATCTCCTTCGATTCTCGATGGATTCCGTGGAGTCAGAGGAATGGTAGGTCATTGGAAAACTCCGGGAAGAAAACCGAAATGCATCCAACGAATCCAACAGCTTGCCAACAAAGTATACACTCCCGTATTGTCCATTCAATTTGATAACAGTCTGAAAGGCAGAGGTTCCACCTATAACAAAAGCGGGATTTATGTATTAGTATATTACAAAATTCCCTATACAGGTATGTGTTAGGGCACTATTTATAGTCACTGACGCAAAAATGCAGTAGATAAGACATACTTTGGACCACACACGCCTCAACCAGGTTTGAGGGCGCATCTGGCGGACAAGTTCGATAGTAAAGAAATCAAAACCCAAATATTCAATCAGATATGAGACAGGGTACATACAACTGTTATACTTCACTTCCTATTTTAAAGATATGTTTCTGTTTGCACAAATGCTTGTAATACCTGCATCATTAGGTTACTGAAATAAAATAACTTTGTTTCTGGGAACCTGTTTAATTTGCAGTCTAATACAATTCTATATGTACACCGACACCGCAGAGCCCCAAGACCTGAACGCCACGTCTAGCCAACGCGTTCTGGGTCCTGCTGTGCCTGTCGTGTTTCAGTCGTGACAGAATTTGTTTCATATAACTAGCCTAGGAATAACCGCAGCAATAACAATAAATAAATAAATAAATAACCCTAGGTTTAATGTCCAGGAAGAGTTATCATGCAAGGTGTTATAAATATATAATTACCTCTTATCAGAGTGGTCGAGCCTTTTTACTACTGCTCGAGACAGTAATAAACATTGTTTTTTTCCTCCAGGAGAATAAAAAGCAACCTTACCTCAAATATCAGGATCACTATAATGGTACAGATCTCATTAGACCAAGTCCAAGACATATAATTCAAAGTCCGGGCGAAAAAAAAATCACAATCCTCACCTTAAGCAGCCTTTGCACGGACATGTCGGCAGGCGCGCTTATTCTCTCATGGAGACGCCTGGTGCGAATTAAGCAGGCTGTCTAAATAACGCGCACAATGCAAATTAACCCCAACATTTCCTTTTTTGTCAGCCGGATTGGGTTTCGGGGGAACAATGACAAGTGTCTGGCCGGGACGGGCGGGTGTCTGAGCTGTCCGCAGTAACGTTTGCAATAATGTCAATAACAATAATAAAAAAGCACCGTGCAAACTAACAGCGTAAAAAGGGGCCCCAGCGCCCCGCGCTCCGCCGCGTTTTCAGCACCATCGTCCCCTTCGCTTTGGTGTCTTTTTTTCTACCCGTAATCCGTTTTGAACACAAGAGGCCGATTTCCAAGAACTTTCCAGGAATCGCGTCACGTGACGGAGAGCGAGATATTTTTAAGGTGGTTCCATATCATGCAGTCCAGGAAAACGTCCCATCCGACTGCATGTCGAGTACTGGTACTGAAATATGACAAAATTAGTGAAAAATTAACTGGCAAATAACGTATGGAATAGATGTCTGGCCACATTCTTTGAAGTGCCATGACTTGCAAGACTACAACTCCCTTATGATCGGCGCTACCCAAAAACTAACAGCTAAAGTAATGTAACTATTCACGATTGCGATATTGCAATTTACGTCCCCACTCAGCTTTATTATATTTTTTTACATTAAAATTAATGCCTTGATCTGTTACTATTTTAACAAGTGGAGACAAAAATTTCCGTTCTGATTTCTAATTAAAAAATGTATTTAATGTACAAAGCCAGAGGACGCTATCTCGGGTTTGTTTATGTTATGAGTAGCCTACATAAATAAGCCTAATATATACACAAAGCAACATCAAACCGATGTGCATTTACGCATTTCAGATTTATATTTTATATTTTACCAGGTCTTAAATTAATTTGCTGTTCTTGTAGCGCAGCTTGTGCCGTTTAAAAAGCCACATTAGCATCAATTTATTTTTCAGGAATCACCGATTTGTATAACAAAACAAAATTTATATTCCAGTGTCAAAACTTTTTACAAAAACCTCGAAGATTTTATTCCACAATACTTCCTTAAGACTCTTTTACTTTTAAATTGGCTATAAGAAACCAAGAAAAACGGCTTGTTATCTAAATTAAATACACGTTTTTGTGTCTCATTTACTTTTTATAATACAGTTTAATTCGTCAGTTCAAAATATCGTATAAGATGTGTAACATAAACGAAAACCGCAACAACAAAGGGAATAGCGGTGCCGTAAACTTAGGATAATAATTTAATATTTTGAAGGTAAAAAAATCCTTGAATCCATACACACCATATATTTTTTTTGCCGTATCCAAACGTACAGAACATTCAGGCCTATTTATCACCAAGGACGCGATATGCATTTTAAAACTTCACACGTCATAGACATGGAATATTGGTAAGTCATATTACAATATAATAGCTTTTTAATCATTAGTCCATCAGTTGAAAATATGTTACACAGGCCCCCATCTGCGCGTTATATATGGGATTAAGCATCAAAGAAATGAAAATCTGTCTCTCATGCAGTCGTAATCTGCAGTGAACACCGCTATATACCGCGCACGTCTGTTGAGGCTGAATTTTGGGGATGAGTAGTTTCATATCTCATATTTTCGCGTTTTATATTCTTGCCCAGTAATATTAATTAACTTATTTCCAAATTCTGAAGAAATCCACTCCGTGGAAAACCGACGTATTTCGGTTTTATTTTAAAATATAGCCGACTTGCCAAACAATATTTAAGTGTACAGTTTTCACCAAATTCGTCACGTCGCATACCGTCTTCTGGAAAAGAATATCTCCATCTAACTTCAGTTTCTGGCGTATATTGATGCTGTTAAATCATAACAGGCTATGTCGGAATTCCACGCCGAGTTTTTGGGGCCGTTATAAAACCCTGCGTTGAGCTTCTTGTGTTACTTTATTTCTTAATCGCGCGTTTTTTCTTCACCTTGTTCAGCTGTAACATTTCGAAAATGTGCGGCGTTTGATGAGCTGTGACAAGCTAATTGCATATAATCCAGCAAGTTGATACATGAATGTCCGTCATTTCATTGTGTTTGTAGCCAGGAAAATATTAACTAGTTGCACAATGAACGAACACATCAAAGTGGAAAAAAACAATGAAAGCGGACTAATATTAAGGCTACAAGAAAATTCACATATTGATCCACACTGGTACTTTTCCAAAATAATACACTTCATATACGTTTACGTTGAAATGTAGGCCTATTGACAATCAATATGTGATCGAATTGGTTTTAAAGTGAAATAAAACTAAAACATCATCAGAAGTTGAAACACATGCTGACTTGAATCTAAACTCAAAATTAACGTTCATTTACAATGCAACATAAATCAGTTTAATAATGTCTCAAAGCGTAACGTAAAGAGACCGTAGAGGATAGTTCACTATAGTTCAAGGCTGCTTTAAATGACAGCTACTAGACTCTTCCACTCATCCTATACTTGTAATCCCTCCAGTTTTTTTAAAGATTCCTAGAAAATTTGTTTTGGGAAAACAGGAGTTTCCGTAGGGTATTTCGTGGAAATGTATGAGCGTTGGACGCTCTCCCATCGCAGCCCAGTAAAACGTCGCTATTTAGCGAGCATGGTTTTAGTCAAAAGAATGCATTATTCAATGGATGGAAAGTAGAAAGACTTCATTTCATTCAACGATTTTATGTCTGTTTGTGGGAAGATGCACAAAGGCATCATTTCATCTTGAGGCTGGGTGGGGGGAGCTGTGGACTTAAATTTTCTAAACATACGAGAATAAACAAAATAATACCAGATTCATATTTATAATTTTCATAAAAGTCTTAATGGGGTACTTCATGATAACGATCTAGTTTTCGGTAGATTAGTAGTGAATACAAGGATCTAGTACCACAGATCAAAGTCGGTGCGTATAACGTATTAAGGAAAGAAGTATTCTCATGCTGATCCATTTTTAGGAAAATGGTTAATCCTTACACATCGCAGTTATTTGAGAATCTGACAGCTCACTCACACCGTAAGTATACACACGGTTTTCCGCATTCCGCACTGACACAGAACACGCAGCACTGCTTCCTTTACCGGTCTCACTCGTGGGCAGCTTCTCTTCACTGTAGCACCAGTTCATTCATTACCCGACTTTTAAATATTCCTTCTACATCCACTTTTATTCTTACCGGCATTTGCTCCTATATTATAGCGGGGTATACTTGCTTTTTTTGCGCCGTCTTGAAAACAAAAAGTCAGACCATTACCCTGAATCCCCCGTCAGTAGTTCTAATAGAAAAATATAAGAACCCCCCTCCCAACAAAAAAAGGTTTAGTGTCCCCACAACCGTGTGTTGGGTAAGCAGAAAGATGGTTATATGGATGGACGTTAATACATGGCCCCAGAAATAGGTTCAGTTCAGCACATAAACGTGTATTCGATAATTGGTTTAAAACTTTTAATAATTAGTCTTCGTTTTCCTCTAATGATTCTCGAAATGTTAATACTGTAACTGTAGGCCTTAAATTGGTCAGTGGACATTGCAAATAACGGCTCACTACCGCCACCCTGTGGCAAAAAAGCAGAGTGCACATTCCGTAGATGCGCCTGGAGCACGAAGCAGTATTTGAGACGTCTCCTACTTCACCAAAAAATTTAACTCGCCGCGTGCTGTGCCTCTGTATAACCCGTAAAAATGTCTACTCTGTTTACCACGCACTGTTCAGCTCCATTTCTTTACCTCGGTAGACGCTTCCTCATTTATGGAAACATACTGATATATACACTGCCCGTCAAAAAAAAAAATCTCCATTTGAATTTATATCAGCAAATACTTAAGGGCCAATGACTGGATCATTATTACAGCTCAGCAACATTATGCAGCAATAAAGTGAAGTCAGCTGAGTACCTGAATCTA
>JAODLC010000065.1:21235435-21245435 GCA_026781145.1 Hippopotamyrus pictus
GGGTGAGATGTTGCATAAGCTTGTGGAAACAATGCCATGACAAATGTGTGCCATAATCAAAGCTAAAGGCGGTCCAACAAAAAATTCAAATGGGAACTTTTTTTTTGGACGGACAGTGTATGTCTGTATGTATATATTATGTATATAATATGTGTACCTGCATCTACCTTCTGGTGTATCTTCTGGTGAAGCTGCAACTCTCTTCACGTTTACACATGTGCCCACACCTTGTGTTAATGACAATAAACATTGAATTGACGATAACGGCAAACTAGTGACCTTAAAGAAAAATGTATTAGGGTTATTGTGACTGAAACAAATTAATAAACAGGTGCAGTTGACTTGGAAGTACACCAGTGCTTTCAAACACTACACGTGTATGATAAGTTTCTGCTAAGACATTAAATGATGTGCAAGTAGACTACTTCAAACGGGAGTGTGAGCATCCATATTACAATGTACGCTCACTTCTGCGTCACGATTATCGCAACTGCAAATAATTTCTTGAAGGTGGAGAGGGAGTCTGGACATCATCTCCACCTTCAAGAAACATCTCAACACCCATCTTTTCCATGATTTTGAGTAGCCTGAAGCCTCCTTGCATTCCCTTAATGATATTATAGTGTACGTTTGGGGATTTAATAGTCTTATTAGGTTCTTACTTAGTTCGAATTTCTGTAGCCCCAATACTGCTTACATTTGTACCTGGACATTCACTGGAAATTCAGCCTAGTTGCTCTTTTGCTTAGTCGACTCCCTGACAGTGTCTGTTTGCAATGTGCTATTTGCTTCACTAGTACACTGATTGGGCCAAAAGTGTCTGCTAAATATGCAAAGTAGACATTTAAATGCAAATAAAATTTCACTTTTCTTGCTACATTAAGTTTTCCATGTGGGCATGTACCCAGTCAGCTAATAGATGATGCGGGGATGCCCTTGCATTTTCCCAATTTACGCACTGGCTTCCACTCATAGTCAAAACCGACGTCCTGATCAAGATGCTTTCTGTCATCATTCAGAAATGAGTGCAGATTGCATGTGGCAGGACCAATCGTCCAGGACGCCATTAGATCAGTGGGCAGAAACCCTGTGATGGATCAGCGTTCTGTTAAGGCCGTTCCCTTGAATTGGTCTCAGGCCCGGCCTCGAACATGTACCAGGTGAATGTTAGAGCAGTGGTAAATACCAGGAGGAGATGTAGCTCATCAGAAGCCAGGCAGAAGAGAAAACCTACTGGATAGTTGCTCTCCAGACCGGAGTTGGAGACCCCTGAATATGAGGATCAATAGATTATTTCTCCAGAAAACTTTAACAAATAAGTCAATCAAAACTTAAAATAAGGCCAGCCAGTGCATTTAATATAGCTTTTTTCTGTTGTTCTTGCCAGGTTATAGTTATGGCATCATCTCCGTTGTCCTCCAGGTCAGGCCAAGGAATCGAATCAGACACATGCTGAATTCCAGAGATGAATGAATTGCCCTTTACATCCACACATAAGTACACAACCTCATCTAACAGCACATTTCTCCCGCAGCTCTGTCCTCCGTGTGCTGCTGCACCCTCTTTGATCCTGAGAACCTTCGTAAAGCAAAAAGTAATTTTAATCACACCGGTATGCATTCTTCTTGGCATGGACATAATGGGCTGGAAGTAAAAGAAATACACAAAAATAAACAGAATAATCAAACACGGGTCAGCCCGTTAGAAAACGATGCCCTACAGCAGGCTGGACACAATCATCTGATACGACATGATGTCACCTTCCTGGATAAATCCAGAAATGTAGGTTTGAGGTTTCGGCCACAAGATCAGTTCAGTTTTGGGACATCTCCACATGGGCTTTCATGTGGTTTCTGATGCTCTCAGCTATCTGTCGGTCATCCTTGCTTGAGGTGTAATAGTCCAGAAAGAGGCCATCGGGATTGATTAGGTACATGAGAACAGTGTGGTCCACGATGTAATCATTGTCCTCGTCCTTGGGTCCCTTGCTGTAGTATACCCTGAATTCCCGTCCTGCCTCCTTCACTTCCTCTGGTGTGCCGGTCAATCCGATCAAGCGAGGGTGGAAATCTTTCACATACTTCTCCATCGCGGCTACGTCGTCTCTCTCCGGGTCCACGCTGATGAAGAGGGGTTGAATGCGTGGCAACGCCAACTCCTGGTCCACTATGTGCACCACGCTGGTCATCTTCTCCAGCTCCTCAGGGCAAATGTCTGGGCAGTGGGTGAAACCAAAGTACAGGAGGACCCATCTGCCCAGGAAGTCGCTCTTGGTCCTCCGCCGTCCTGTGTGGTCCAGGAGGCTGAAGTTTCCTTTGCCCAAGGCCACCTGCCTCAGCTGCTCAATCCGCTGCAACTGGATCTTCTGCTGTTTCTCGCGTCGCACAAACCACCAAGCGGCCAGGATCCCCCCACCGAACAGCAGCGTCACCACCAGGCGGGTGCGCAGCGTCACCCTGGGGGGGGGCTTCCCCGAGCCCTGTGATAGGGTGCGTTGACTCTGAGAAGGGTGGGATACACGGGCTGGGCTTCTGGGGTACTTCAAGTGAAGATCTGGTTTAAAGGAGCCAAGTCTGCAGGGGGAAGCCAGCTGGGAGAAGAAGGTCTTCTCAGCACGAAGTCTCCATGGGCAGCTTCGTTGCGGGAATCCTGATCTAACTGTGTTGTTAGACACAGTTTCCAAGACTCTTCCATACACCATCTGGCGATGTTGTCTTCCGCTATTCTTAATAATATGCAGCATTCTGCACAAAGTCTAAGCTTAAAAAAAGTTTGGCAATATCATTAAACATTTAGTTCATTCACACATAACTATTCTTGCGAACTATTCTTGTGATCCGCTTTGTTGCCATGCTAGCTACTTAAATATTATGTCATATATAGAACGAAAAGTAATCTGTGTTAGCTGGACCCACGGAAACAAATATATTAATACAACAGTGAAATGCCTAAAGACAACTAAATCTAGGTTTTTACAATCTGGATACTAACATTAACATCTTATATCGAGCCAATTTTTACGCATGCTTTTTGATCCAGACTGCTAATCAAGGTAGTTATCATTAAATCTGTGAGTAAATTACGTATTACGACCTTAACTGAGTTATATCCATCATTTTGTCATCAAATATAAATCACAACACATGTAAACACAACAAACCCACGTTACATACCCGAAATAAGTCTACACTGACTTCTACCAGTTAGCTCCACGTGATTGGCTGGGGAGCCGTCGAAGTAAATCTATTTCACTGTTTAAAATGTTAGATTCAGTTTTTCAGTAGGTTACACCTTTCATAATAAAAACAAATGTAAAGCCACATAGGTCTTACACTTAGAATAAGATAAAAATTTTAATACATTTCTTAAATAAAAACGAACAGATTTTTTTTTCTAAATAGAAACTACATCGCCCACAGTGACACGCATACGTCACGTTACCGGAAATATGAGGATATCGGCGTCTCATATAATGAATGTAATTTGTCGTTCAATTATTAAAATTAAAAAAGATAAAGTATAAAGTAATATATAAATTGAAGTAATTAGTTTGCTACAGTAAATAATATAATGGTTGCGTGTTAATGTACGAGAGAAGTAGCTTTGCTTGCACGTGTTTCATTCATTAAACTGATGAAAAAAATCCACATATTTTAATGTTTAATGATATTTAAAACGTCAATTGAATTAAATCAATTGGGAAATAGAGAAGAAATAACATCGGCAAAGTAACTTGAAATCTTAAAGTTATTTTATTTAGTAAGTATTAATTGCGATTTTTATGGCCTGTAAATATATTTATGGTACTCGTGAGACTATGTACTGCTATAATAGTAGTCGTCAGAATATACAGTGTTCAAAACAATATGCCATTGCATCAAAGAACGTTTCTCGATTTCCAACACTATTCACATCCAAGACACGTATGAAATCAACTCAACAAGCATTTCTCCTTTTAACTGCAATGGGAAAATACTGAAGATTTACAATAGTTGACCATTAGATGGCACTATTGTACTCCTTAGCGAAAAGCGATTACACGTATCAGCGCTGTTTAAACAAATTACCACCTGTCTCTGCTTCTCCATGGGATTTATTGGAGATGACATTGCGAGGATTAAACAGCAAGAATACCGAGGTTATCGTATTTCTAAATCATTTTAAAGATGACATCGATATTGTTGTACTTCGTTTCTTGTTACGCGGTATATTCACTTGGCATGCATTCGCACACATATTTATTCAAAGAGAATTATCAACATAAACATTTGAATGTTTATTTGGGTGAAAATGTAGCTACTGAAACAAACTGAGCTAAGTATCTTAAGCAAGGTAGCACGCTGTTACAGTACGAGACGCGTTGCTGGTTTGCGGTGAGGTTTTTACAGACATGACGCTATATTCTTACGAGGGGCTGCAGTTATATTCTTACGCAAGATACCTGTCATACCCTAGGAAAATATCTCACGCCTTAGGAAAACGGCTAAATATGCGGAATTTTAAACTCAAGAATGTTCATTTCCATTTTGATACCCTTTTCCCTTATCGAACTGGTACTCACACCGACAAAGTCTACTGACCCCGTATCCACTTAATCGGCCGGTTACTTTGTTCGCTTAACGCGTCTTCTTTAGGATGGAGGAGATTCAAGCTCTTAAATATGCCACCAATGTATTGTACACAAACATACACTTTGGCGCAACCTCACGCTCTCGGAGACAAGCGATTTGAACGTAAAACTTGGTTATCGATTTATGAGCCGAACAGCAATAACGGTAATTAGGCGGCCCCACATAGAGAGCTCTCCCCGCAATCAAAGTAAAGAGGGAATAATAATTACTTTTACTCATTTTCCCGACTCTCTCTCTCTCTCTCTTTCTCTCGTGCAAATTCAATAGGCTTTAATTGCATGACAAAGAATTCCCATTGCCAAAGCACTCGACGGAGGATGCAACCCTCTTTCATGCTGGGTTTTGCATCCCTTTGTCACACCTGCGATGCATCACGCCATCCCTGCACTTAACTCCGTCTAATTTGCTCTCCCGGCCGTAAGCTGCCCGACACAGGAGACCCAACCCGCCGGGGGTTTCAGTGTGACCAGATGAAGAGCGAATTCGCCCTTGAAGCAGGTCATGGTTATTCTCCCAGGGACAGGCGTACCTGCGCAGTGGATTCAAGACCTGAGATGATAGCTTTCACACCTCCTGCATATGCCTGGTTGTCATCCGTATAATAATGCAACCTTTCAATGAGATTGTACAGGAATATTGGACGTGTGAAAGAATGGTGAGGATGAGTGCGATATTAGCTTAAATAGTAAATTAACATCTTAATACAGCACGCCCCCCAACACACAAATGCCGCAAAACCGTACAGTTCGAGGCTTTACGTAAACTTATTTAGCAGACGCGTTTCTCCAAAGGATGTTAATGAAACACATAAAGGCACGGTTTCAATTTACGCTGTCGAAATGGAAAACCTATTAAAGTCTTCAGCGGTAATCAATGTGATCTGCAGCTGATGCTGCCGTTTCCTGCGTTTGTATTGTCCGCCTGTCGTCTTTATGGAGGCGTCGCCCTCACTATGATCAGTATTGAAGTCACGTGGTCACTGCGGTGTCACGATCACTGCCTCTGAATCTGTCTCTGGTATCGTGGTGTCTGTGTGTGCGTGTGTGTGTCGGGGGCCATGCTTGGTTTCACGGTTCTCAGAAGAGTGGCTGTCTGCAGAGATGTGCAGAGGCAGCACTAGCGAGTAACCGGCTGACTTTCTGACTGCAAGGCGACCACCCACATAGCACGCGTGTGTGTGAAAGAGTGTAGGTGTTACAGACGCAACCCAGCTATGTGAACAATCCGACATGCAGAGCGATTACAGCAGCCACAGCCATGAAATGCACTAGTGTATCACGTAGACACGTAGTAAAATTACTCATCTGAACCTACCTCGAATTTTGCCAGACCTTCCTCCCCTCCCCTCCCCCTTCATAAATTTATTTCTGGCTGTTGACCCGTGAACCACTAATATGACTTTAAGTGGGATTTATATCCATCGGGGTCTCTGTGACATTACTTCCCGTACTGACCTGTAGGGGGTGCTGCTGCATATAGCTGAAATATGGCGTGACTTGCACATTTCCCAAAAGTACGCCAGAAAGCAGGTGTGAGGGATTGATTATGCACACCTTGGGGTCCCGAGAGGTGCCTCAGCTGTTTCCATTTCTCCTCCGACAGCCCCTTGGGCTCGACAGCAGGCTGGGTGTTTCATCTCTGGTTCACCTTTGCCAGGACAGACCAGTCCCCTTGCCTCTGGAAGTCACTGGGGGAGCGGGTGTTCAGAATCCGGGTGGCCACTGTTCCCCGAGCCATCGGGTGCCGCTCTGCCGTGCTGGAGTGGCACCCTGAACCACAGCAATCCCTGGGCAAATCCCCCGTCAGAGTCGTACCAACATCGCCACAGGCTGTTGCTGGGCACCTCTGGATGTCTGTGGCCTTCCAGAATGCAGTGCATTAAGTAATACCACTATCTCAATGGGAAATATGGTGAGCCAGCTTCTGCTGTCGTGAATAATGGGGTGAGCAGACCCTCCACTCCTATGCTGTTTGTCACTCACTCTGAAAGGAGGCGGTGGGGGGGGGGGGGGGTTGCTGTAGTAATGCTAAGTGACTCCAAAAGCGGTTAATCTGCCCCTTGCGGAGACGTAACTCCACACTCCTCCTGCCCCCTCCCTCCTCCCCCCCCCGGTGAGATGTTAGTTTTGACAGTGCAAAGCCTTGCAGCTGTCGAAGCAACGAACAAGAGGGACCAGCCCCCCCCCCCCCACTCCTGAATAGCCCAATCCAATTTTATGTACGAAATACCAGTTTAATCCAGTAATTCTGCCTCACGTGCTTTAAGTTCCTCCTCTTTTTTTACATTTGAGGTGTTCATCCACAGAGATACATTTTCAGAGAGAGCAGGGTCCCACAGTCCCTGGAGCAATTAGGGGCGAAGGGCCTCGCGAAGGGGCCCAACTGTGACATCACTCTGCCGATGCAGGGATATGAACCAACAACCTTCTGTTTCATTTGACTGTTGTGTTCTACTCTGTGATCTGTTCATTTAAAACCACTCATCATGAAAATGGGATGTGATTCAGATTATGTGCAGTTACGCTGTTTGTCTAAGGGTACATGAGCGTGGCCCTTCTTGGGCCTTGACTGTGCAAAGTGAGTTCAGTCGGTACACTTTCAGCAGGCTGCATTCATATCCCTAGTTCCAGTCATTTGGCCAGTTCCCACCTTAGAATATTCCAGAACTCTGTTTACCGTACTCGCCTGTAAAGCCAACCCATTCAGCAGAAAACATTATGTGTGAAGAAAAACTCCACTGTGCATCCAAGGAAAAGACGAATTGGGTCAAATTGCATAACGGCTCGAACCCGCTGATGTAAAGAGAAAGTGCCTTGACGGCCGCTGCTCAGTGCTGGAGTGTGGCACCTTCTCGGGGCGCTTTCCGCGCGCGTCGTGAATCACTGCGCCGTGTGTCAGCGCAGAGCCGGTGTTACATCATCGTGATGGCGGCTTTATGTAACCGCGGGGCCCTTTTTCCCACCATGGCTCCTGGGGGGGGGGAGGGGGGCAACGGCGGAACTCGAACATGGGGACGCTACTTCAGCCTAATGCATTCTGTGCATTTTTTTACACTAGCCTGGAACGAGGTGCCTGTTTGTACTGTTAACATTTCTTGGACCGTTCCTCACGGTACCTGGCAGGAATGCTGAAGTCTGGCTGTTCCTCCGCAGCAGGACGGGGGCAAACTGCTATGGGCCAACGCTGGTGGGCTGGTAGATTTCAGCAGAAATGGTCCTGGTTCTGTGCAGGACAAACTGACTCCCAAATTACAGTCGAGGGTGCTTCTCTGGCGACCAAATGTTCCCACAATGTAATAAAAACCTGTTTCTTTTTTTTTTGACATCGTGGGGACCATTTTTCAGGTCCCCACAAAGATCTGTGAATGTAATCAAAAAAGTAAAAATGTCAAAAGTCTCGTATTTTGTTTGGTTACTTATGATTAAGGTTCGGGCTGGGTAGGGGTTAAGGTCGTGATGGGATTAGAGTTTTCCCCATAGAAACGAATGGAGAGTCCCCACAAAGATATAATTACAAACCAGTGTGTGTGTGTGTGTGTTTGACGGGCTGCAGCTTTCGGTCGTCTTCCTCACTGCCCCTGCCTTTTCGATTCCTCTCTAGCTTCAGTTAGGAGCGGCTTCCTCTAGCAGGGGTGGGGGGGTCATTGTCATGCTTGGTGCCACTTACACTGAAGCTTTCGGGTAAAACAATACAACAAACCGATTCCAACAGCATTCCCTGGGTGGGCTGTGAACTTGTCCTGCGTGGGGGTGGTAGGCTGGACACTTGGTCTCCTTGGGTGACTTGGCTCACTGTTGTTACTTCCTCTGAGCAGGCTAGACCACCATCGATCTGGGCTTCAGTCCTGGGGGGGCTGAGGGCCAGCCGTTCAGCTCTGATGGAGGGGTGATGTCAGTCGGTGGGGGTGGGGCGGCAGTTAAAGTGTTACTCAGGCCTTGGTGATAATAATCACTGGCTGTCATTCTCTTAGCCCCCCCCAGTCAGTCAAGGAAAGATGATAATTACTCTTTCTCGCTCTTTCTGGTCTCACAGGCATTTTTTCTTATCAAACACATCGCTGAAATAGTTTCTAGATTGAATTATTTTAGTGCCTTTCTCTCCGTGGTCACCAGCATACAGAGGTGTTCATACCTGCATGTTTTTCTGTGCATGCTTTACTTGGGCTGGCTGTTTCTGCTTTATTGACTCCGTAGAACAGAGCTTATTCTGGCTGAGATGCCTGTCACCTTTCTGAAACTGGGCTGGCAGGTTGTAATCTGATCTTTGGACTATTGATTCATCTTAGTTGTTGTTAGGGAACGATGCTCTTCAGTCGTTACGTTTACATGCACACTAAGAAAATCAAATTATTGTGTTAGTTCGACGAAAGTGTCAGTCTAACTGAAATCGTACTAAATCGAATTTCTTGAAGTCGGACTAAGACACCCAGATAATGTGATTGTGAGTCGATTTACTCCTGCATGTAAACATTCAATCGGACTCAGACTGGCCTAGGTACTTTTCGCATGCTCCACAGTTAACTCGTATACATTTAAAATCAGTTTAAGGTTTACCTCCATGAGCACTGCATGCGTTCTCTGAGACAATCATAATCATTCTCATCCTTGCTGTTTAAATCACTCCTTGATGAGTTTGTGCAAAATTTACGTTGAGCTCCTTCTTTGTTTTGTGACTATGAGCGATCAGAGACGAGGCAGGACCCCGTAATGCAGGAGAATGATTTATTGGTAATAAAGCCAGGTGCATCAAAATCCAAAGGGACAAGACAGGCGGATGGTCGGGTTGGTCGCGCAAGGTCAGAAGCCGGGCTGGTCAATCCTATGAGATGAGGAGACGATGGGACAGGAAGGCAGATGAAGGCAGACCCAGGACGGCAGGGCAGGCAGGATCGGGCAGGCAGGCAGGGATGATCAGGGAAGCAGGGCAGCAGGATACGACGAGGCAGGCAGGGCAGGAGGGTTAGACACATGACAGAAAAGCGCTCGGTAAGTGTCATGAGTATGGCAACAATACTTCGCAACCTTTGGAGCTTGCTTTGGGGTTAAGTAGCTTGGTTGGATTGCGATGATTGCCCGTCGCTGCGTGGCCCCGCCCCTGTGGGCGTGACATGTTTCATAAATACCCCAATATTTATTACGACAAAATCACATCGCAATATTTGAAAAACTTCCAATACTGTGATGTCATAATATATTATACATAAAACTTGATTTCTCGTCATGCATCCTGATCTGGTCTTCCAACTAGACCGCAATTAAAGCTCGTGTCACTTCATTTGTCCTCACACCAATTATCGTTAATTTAATTATTCTTTTATATCTGTGACCTAATAGGTAAACCGGAAAAGCCCAAAACTAACAAGCCGAAGA
>JAODLC010000065.1:21255757-21269143 GCA_026781145.1 Hippopotamyrus pictus
GGGGGGGGGGGGGGGGGGGGCGTTTCTCTCTCAGTATTTCAGCTCCCCCCCTCCTTCCCCTACTTAAAACCTTCCAGGAAGCCAACAGGTTAGTGCCACCTGGATGCCTGTGGCTGAGATCACCTTCCAGTCATGTGACAGAGCCAGCCTCTGGGGTCACGTGGCAGATGGTGACATCATCAGAGAGTCCTGATAGGTGCAGGCCTGCTCTCATATGAATGACAGGGATCGGGGACGGTGCGGAGCGGATTACGCTGGGGGGAGGGGGTATCATGTGTCCCAGACGTGCCGTAGGCTCTTGGCCCTCCCTCGTTACAGACTCATCAAACATTGATGTGCAGAGGCCCTGAAAAGACGGCCAGGTCCGGACTTCATCATGTCGGCCTAAATCTGAGCCAGCGGCTTTCACGGCCCGTCAGCTGGGTGCAGGGTTTCGGTCCTGTGTGTGTACCTGTCTGCGGGGGCCTCTTGGCTGAACACCGTGTCCGCCTCGCCCTCTCTGGGCCGGTGAATCAGGCATAAAGCGACGGCCTTTTGTTCTGTGATTTTGTGCGCGTCAGAGAATTAGGGGATGTTTCTGGGTGATGACAGGCTGTGGTGGTCCAAATGAGCCGACGGGGGGGGGGGTCATTCTAGTTAGTATGCCACCCTGGTCATCATGAAGGCCCCCGCTGTCTGTTGTTCTGTGTGGGTAGAGAGACAGATCACTAGTGATGCTCTGGGACAGGCAGGTTGTCTGTGTGTCACTGGTATGTGTATAAATGCTGGTCTCCCCACAATGTGATAAAAAACCTGTTATTCTGACGTTATGGGGACCAGATCTGTGAATGAAATCGAAAAACTAAAAATGCCAAAAGTCTGGTATTTTGTTTGGTTACTTATGGTTAACATTAGGGCTAGGTAGGGGTTAAGGTTTTCATTGTTGGGATTAGGGTTATGCCCATAGAAATGGACGGTACAGGTCTGTGTGTGTGTGTGTGTGTGTGTGTGTGTGTGTGTTCTACCGCGCTGATCCAAACCCCCCTACTAATCTCGTTCTCCTGCCTGCCTCCACACCTGTCTTGGATGACATCATGTGTTGTTTTAATGTAAGGGTCCCTGTTCTCCCCATGTTTTTTCATTGTCCACCCCCTCCCTCACGATCCCTCGCCTACCTCCCACCCCGCAGCTCTGATCACGGGGCCAGCGTGTGTCTCCTCTCGGCAGGGCCCCCCTGCTGGTCATGGCAGACACAATGCAGGTGCACGCTGCCCCCCCCCCCGTGATGCTCCCATAACCCTCCACAGATTTGAGGGAGGTCGGCAGTAGTTAGAGGGCCTCCCCAGGGCGGGTTGGGGTCGTCACACCGGAGAAGCCCGCAGCAGCTTTGACTGCTACTCCTCACCCGGGATTCAGATGGAGGAAGTTAATTACTAACTGCTAATTACTAATCCTAGAGTTCTTTCGGGTTGTTAATTGAAATCCATTCTCACAATAGGATGTGTTACCTCTTAACCTTCTGTTAACCATGTTCTGTTCTCTCCTTCTCCCTCTTCTTCTTTCTATCTGTCTGCTTCTCTCTCTTTCTTCACCCCCCCCACTCCCTGTCTTTGTCCTGTTGTCCCACCTCGCGCAGATTATCGTGTCGCCGGTTGATTATCATGCCGGCGATGGGATACTGGTTTTGACAGGTCAGAACTGGCTTCGGTGGGGCTGGGCCTTCAGCGACGAAATGGCCGGCTGAAGCAGCAGGGCTGAGATGTCACATCCTGGAGGACGCGTGGACTGGGGGTGCTAGTGGGAAATGGGTGGGGGGGGGGCCAGAGCTGACAGAGAGAGCCTGGGGGTGCGTGAAGGTCAGACACGGTCATCTGCTGCCTGCCTCCTCATGCGAAACTCTATTTTCATTACAGCTGTATGGATTCTCTTCCGATCCGCAGCCTTCCCTGCGACTGGCTTACATTTCACATTCTGCCCTCCTTCTGAACGTCTCTGCCAGGACGCGACGTGTTACGGTGACATTCCAGGCATATAGCGCCCGCTCGTCCCGCGTCCAGTGGCGAATGGCGGTTCTCCGATGAGTTCCCCAATGGTCCCTTAGGGTGGGCTACTGAGGGCGGAACCATTTTTTCAGAAAGCTGCAGGTACCAGAGCTGCATCCATGTGTCTAGACCTGTGATCAGGGCGGTGGGGGGGGAGAACGGTCCCCGAGTCCACGGCGACGTCTGATTGGTGCTTTATCCTTTGCAGTCAGGATGTCGGCGTCACCCCTGCGGGCTCGTTGACACGCTTCCTCGTCTTCGTGTCTAAGGCCGGGTGCCGCGGCAGGGCAGTGAGAGCCTTTGTAAGGGTGTACCTGACAGCTTCCCGACGGCTCTCTGAGTCGCCGAGCTGGATGAGAGACCGGGCGGGGCGAACGCAAAGCTTTGTCTCTGGACAGCCCAGATCTCTGCGTGGAGGAAGACGTTGTTCTCCAACCGCAGTGACTGATGTTGCTTGTTTTCCCCAAAATCTATTTCCATCTCTGTCCTAGATCTCAAGTTTCCTGCAGTTGAAGGATTGTATTGGAGCTCTTAATACAAACACACACACACACACACACACACACACACACACACACACACACACACACATACCGATCACTGCGGCTGAGAGAGTATATTTTTCGCTTGGTTGGTTGTGCATCGTTAGCGGCGGATGCTAATGATCTGCAGCACAGATAATGGATGGAAATGGGAAAAGAACAGCAGCATATTTGATCATCGGAATATTTCCTTTCCCGGGCTTCCAATCCAGCAGCTCTGCTACTGATGAAGGGGGCTTCAACAGGAGGAGTCCAGGTGTGTGTGTGTGTGGATTAGGTTTATGTTACATTGTGGGGACCAAATGTCCCCCACAATTTGATAAAAGCCTGTTATTTTGATATCGTGGGGACCATTTTTCCGGTCCACACAAATCTGTGAATGTAGTCAAAAAACTAAAAATCTTGTATTTTGTTTGGTTACTTATGGTTAAGATTAGGGCTGGGTAGGGGTTCAGGTCGTCATGTTAGGGTTACAGTTTACCCCATAGAAATGAATGGAGAGTCCCCACAAAGATATAATTACAAACCTGTGTGTGTGTGTGTGAGCAGAGGGGTGTATGGTTACCCACTGGGGGGTATGGTGACACTGCTGCTAGACCGAGGAAGCTGATATCACTGGCCGGTGGGCTGCTCGGGGGGGGGGGACAAAGCAGTCCTTTAAGCTTACCCTCAGCTCGTCCGTCCCACAGAGCCGGGGCGACAGACTCCGGTCGCCGTCTGGGAGTCCGGCAGACGGAGGCCCTAGCACTTCCTGCAGCGCTCGCGCTCTCAGTCACACTGTTTGCCGTATCGAGTGACGTGTTTTGACCCCGTTTTGACCATGTTATCCTCTAAAGAAGGTGTCCCTCAGCTCTGTTATCAAACTGGGGTCCCTGGGTGGCTTGTCTGGACAGACAGTCTCAGCAGACTCACACCCCTGTCGTGTGACAGATGTCCACCTACAGAGGGACTGCTCTCTGTAATGCAGGACTGTGCTATCGTTAGCCGCTATCGTTAGCCGCTATCGTTAGCCGCTATCGTTAGCCATTTTATGACATCGCTGCCTATCGGCCCGCAAAAGTCGAAGGTCACCGAAGGTTGCCGCGGCGGGCACGTTCTTGTGTCGGCTGGCTGACGTGTGGCCCCGGCCCACTCTGCGCACAAAGTCAGCCTTGTCTTGGGGTCCTAAAGGCCATTGTCCCCCATGGTTAGCGCTGGAGGCAGGCTGAGGGGTTGGATCATGGGTGGCTCGATTCAAAAAGTTTCTTTGTCAAATATATGTCACTGATATTTTAATGGGCCATAATTAAGCTCTAATTTCAAATAAGTATCCTGCAGGCAGCGTAATTCATTTCAGAGGCATCGATTTTAACCCGGAATAAAAAAAAATCATGCAGAGAGCTAATGTAGATATACATGGTGCTCAGGGAGGCTGATGGACACATTTGGGCAATGGCGTGATTGCGCTGCCCTCCATAGGACAGACTGCTGTATTACATATGTCCTGTCTGTAGCAGGGGAATATCAATGCATTGTGGCCACACCCACCCTTGCAGAGACACACCCCCTTCTCTACTGCCGCCTGTTACCAGGGCAGCCAGCCTTCTGCATGTATCTGTGAGGGGTCCACAGCGGATGGTCCTGTATTTGTGGCATTGTAGCCCAATCCTTTGCTATGATTGGGTGAGGTGCTACCAATGATAGGTGAGGGAAATCATGCTGGCAAGTTGGTGTGGTGTGTGTGTGTGTGTGTGTGTGTGTGTGTCCCTGGCAGGCACCATGTAGCAGTGCGGATGAAATGAGGAAATACGTCGGTGTAGGAATATTCTGGAGATCGGTGTTCAGTGCCGTGTTCCTCTTCGAGTCAGTTTTGCTGAGTTCAGGCTCGTGCTGCAAAAAATGGCCTTCCAAATTTAGGATGCTTCTGTTTTGAGACAAGACTTGGTAAGATTTCCTAAAATAAAGGGACGATATGCCAAAATGGAAGTAAATTAATCTTAGCCATACGCCGTGTTGTTAGTCAGTTTATTAATGAACAGCATCTGTTACATGGATAAAGGGCCTCTCTACCCTGGGAAGTGGCTCCAGTTCAGCATTCCAGTGTGTGAATCCTCTAATGCGGGACAGCCAGTAGGAATGCTCGTTCAACCCATGTGACAAAAATCCCTCAAATTGTATTTGCTGCTCCTAAAGAATCTACTGGCTCAGCTCCCCCCATTACTGGAGGGAGTTGGCCTCTCCCTGCTGCCTGTGATTATGTGCTCCTCTTCCTTTCTGTGTGAATTTTCTGTCACTCTCCGCCCCCCACCCCCCAAATCTCGGTCCAGAGGGCAGCGGCTGTGCTGAGTCATAGGCGGAGCCGGTTGGTTAGTGGTTAGGCTTGACTAAACGGCTCGACACCTGCCTGGTTCTGTGTCGGCCCGATGCTCTGACTGAATCCTTAAGGCGCTAGCCGGCGTGTCCGTGTGCTGTGTGCAGTTTTCTCTGAAATACACGCGTGATGCCAGGTGGCCGTGTTAAGTCTTCCAGTGCTGGTTTTCACACGATGCCAGGAAATAACCTAGCATCTGTGTGACGACAGTGTCGTCAAACTATCTGCTGAAATGATCTTTATCTGTTTACCTGTCTGATACTTTCAGTTACATATCTGAGCTCTGCCTTTTGGTCCAAATACCACAACGAGGTCTTGTTCTTCATGAGTATAGTGGCCGTCTTTTAGTATTTGAAGGTGTAATTTGTAATTTGAGGTGTAATTTGTTTCAAGTTTGTCACATATGCAAACTTACGTGCAGTGAAATGGTTCTCAACCTGCTCCCTAGTTTGTGCTTAAAACGACCTAATTAAAAATATAACATAAAAATGACAAAAAACAATAAAATCAACAATATATCTATATACTTAAGTGAGTACATAGACAGCATTTTGTTATATTGTCAGTATATTGATCGATCCAATTAAGCTGTAATCAATATGCTTCATATAGGGTGATTATTGAACATGTCAGGTGTGTAGAGAGGTGTCATGCTAATCAGTACTACTCTACCACAGTGCATCCTACCTCCTGCTGGCCAAGGCCTGCTCTGCGGTGAGTAATAAATTAGGTTCTTCCCCTTTTAAGGGGGGGGGGGGGTAAGTTAATGTGGTAATAGACTCCCTGGAGCGAAGCAGATCATTATTATTTGATCAGTATGTGCAAAACTGTAATCTTAAATGGGGCTAATTAATAATGCAACACTGCGGCAGTCCGCTGGAAACCCAAATAAAGAGATGTGTGTGTGTGTGTCTGTGTGTGTGTGTGTGTGTGTGTGTGTGTGTGAGTGTGTTTGGATCAAGTCACTAAATATATAACAGAGAAGGTGAATGCGCCAGAACGTCAGTACAGCAGTTTAATTTATTAATTTGTTCATTATTTAATGCAAAATAACTTACAAAAAACATGCAAGGCAGAAAAATAATACCCATGAACATTTCAGTGAATGAAATGCTGACTGACATAGATCAAATATCGAATAAAACCAAAAACCTATCGCCCACAGAGGACTGCTGAGGCCCCCAAAGGGCCAAATTCTATTGACAACACAAAGCCAAGGGCCACCGGCTATTGGGGGACACTGGGGTAGAGAAGCAGGGCTTCAGGGATATTTCTGACAAACATCATCAATCAGCCGATCCATTTTCTGGGAAATATGAAGTCCATGCATCCATCCATCCATCCATCCATGCATCCATCCATCTATCCGTCCGTCCATGCATCCATCCATCCATCCGTCCGTCCATCCATCCATCCGTCCGTCCATCCATGTATCCATCCATCCATGCATGCATCCATCCATCCATGCGTCCGTCCGTCCATGCGTCCGTCCGTCCATCCGTCCGTCCGTCCATCCATTCATCCATCCATCCATCCATCCACCCCTCTGTTTCAGCCATCCATCTCTCTGTTCCATCAACCATCTTCCATGACTGTTTACACGCTGGAACGCCCTGCATGCTACTTAGAACAGGAATGTCAAATGAATGTTAAATTGGGAAGAATATTGTGTCATGTAAAGCGGGATTATCCCGCTCTGTCCTTGGCCTTCTGCTCTCGCTGACATGGCCGCTGACATGCGCGGTTCGCTTCCTGGGAGGCAGCTGTCAGACAATTACCCAGCATGCAGCTCTTTGATCCCACGCAGCCACTTGGAATGGGACAGGTGCCAACAGAGCAGAAGGGGTGACCGCTCTGTCAAGGCGAGCACACCCCAGCGCTGGTTTTTACCCCTCATGATCCTATCCGTTATTCAGCACAAATATGGACACTTCAGTGTGAGAAAAATTCATAAGCTGTTTTTTTTTTGTAAACATCAATGATAGGAGATTGGATACTTCAAAACCATGGTGGGTGGGGTTATGGGCCCTGTCAATCACAGGCTGCCTTGAACCACTACTCTGTTTACTTCATTTTTATTGGAAAAATCCGGCTGTGATTGACAGCGAAGTGTTAATCCCGCCCACCATCTTGCCTCAGTTTTAAACCCAACATGGTCACATTGTATAGGGAATTAAGACTTGATTAATTCTCTTTCCTGCTGGAGCTCGTATGACTGGATTAGAGTGTCTGCTCATTAATCTGTAAACCTTACTAGAGAGACATCTTGTTACTGGTGAGTGAAAACTTAGAGTCGTCTCTCTGACAATCTGAGTCTCCTACACACATGTGTGAGGTTAATCGTAAATAGAACAAAGAGAATCTCATGGAGGGGGGGTGTTGTTGAACCTGCCTTGCTGTCACCCTCTGGTTCAGTGGGCAACACAGGCTACCAAAGAGCCAGGTGTCCCGGCAGAGACGTGATAGTCCGTTACCTCCTTCATCGAGGCCCAGCAGAGCTTTCCTGACAGCACGACAACAAATGTCCTCTTTGTTTTGATCTCAAACTGACAAAGTATAGTATATATTCTTGCCGCCTGGCAACACAAGGATCAAATATCTTTCCCCTTTCAATTACATTCACAGTAAACTGGGATGTAGGATGCAAAAAGGCAGTGTGTGTATGATTTATGTCTGCTTCAGCTTGGAAACAGCCTGCATTTCCTGTTAATAAGAACTTCAAAGCGTCCCTAATGAGCTTGCGATTCAACGTGCCGCATCCTTTCATCCGAAGGCTAATTCTGGCTAATGGAGAGTCTTCAGATTGCGGTCGCCATGGCGTCGACGTCAGGTGACCTTGGGCGAGGGGGGGGGGGGTTTGCAGGACAAGAATCCCCAAGTTTCATCAGCAACCATTTAAACAGGTTGTAATTTGCTGTGTAAGTGAGCTCAGTAAATAAAAGGGGGAGAGAGAGAGACTATAATTAGGTTCCGACGTTCTTCAGGGTACATCAGCCAGGAAAGGAAGCCAACAGCTGCTCTGGTAGCAGGAAGCTTTACCAGTCTGGAGAGCTTGGTCCCCCACAGTTAACCAGACCTCCTGTCTTCCTAAATGGACCTTCCATGCTCCTCCTTCATCACAGTACTTGTGAATGAGCCACGTGTCACACTGAGTGACAGGGAGATAAGCAGAGAGGATCACAATTTGCCATTTTTTTGTTGTGCTTTTCCTATTCCTGCCACCGGGTGGCGCATTGGAATATTTGTTCCCACTCATCCAGCCATGGTGATCGAGGCGTTACAACAGATTGGTTGTTTTCAAACAGGGATGGGAGGGGTTTGTGTCAACCCCTGAGGGCTACGGGCAGAGGTCTGTGGATAGGTCAGTCTACTCGGTGGGTGTGGGGTAGAAAAATATGATGGCAGTGGAGAGGGTGGGGTCTGAGAACAACAGGTGGAGTAGGTAGGTGGTGTAGGGACACCCCAGAACAGCTGGACCCCCCCCCCGTGAGGATGCGTCAGCTGTCGGGTGATGATGAGTGTGGGGAGCTGCGCAAGAATTTGCACCAGCTGCACTGAGGCTGCGGGACTGTCTGGCTCGTCCAATGGAAATGCAGGGCAGCTGTCCAATCAGAGCTCCGACTCTGGGTCAGGTGATGCCAGAGGCAGCTCCTCATGTTAACATCAATGATAGGAAACTGGATGCTTCAAGACCATGGTGGGTGGGTTATTGGCCCTGTGAGTCACAAGATGCCTTAATCTACTATGTTTACTTCATTTTCATTGAACGAATGTGGCTGTGATTGACAGTAAAGTGTTAATCCCGCCCACCATGGCAATCAAAGCCCAAGTAATTGTCCTTCATGAAACCCAACATGACCGCATTGTATAAGGAATCAGGACTGGATAAATTCCCTTTCCTGTTGGGGCCAATATGATTGGATTAGATTATCTGTTTATTAATCTGTAATACTGATCCCCTTCCCTCGACAGACGACGACCTGAAACCAGAGAAACCTGGCATGGAGGACGAGCTGACTGCCAAGGAGAAGGAGGCCTTGGAGGAGAATGAGGAGAAGAAGCAGAAGAACGAAGAGGCGGGCGATGGGGAGAAGGAGGTGACCGAGGAGAAAGCGAGAGAGGCAGCTGAGAGGAAGGATGCAGTGGAGACCGACGACAGGCAGGGGGCGCCGCTCCCCGAGGGGCAGGAGTTGGAGGAGTTGAGGGCACAGGTGCTCCAACTGCTCCTGGAGCTGGAAGAGGCACGGGAGATGTCGCAGAAGCACGAGGAGAGCTTCCACGAGCTGCAGGGTGAGGAGCAGTGTACTGTCATGTGTAGATAGTGAGATGAACCAGGATTATGCAGGACAGCCGTGCAAATAAGCCCAGCAGAGACACAAAGTAACTGGGTCACGTTTCTGTCCCACTGAACTCCACCCAAGCGCAGTCAGCAAAGACCACGCAGCCCAGCTTCATACCACACATATGACCTAATCACTTCCTATTCTTCGGGGATTGCTGAATGAGTCGTCATCTATTTTTATGCCAAAATATGCGCGCAACGCATGTATCTGTCCTCTTTTCTTTTGGGCTACTCGGCTAGAATCGCAATGCTCCTGGTCAGGGGTGCTGTAAAGGGGGCTATGAAAGATTTGGAAGATGACTGGATTGTTCTGGGTTGGGGGCCATTTAAGATATGCTTTCGTGGGGCCCAAAGTGTCTAGCAGCACCATGTGCTTCATTAGCATTTGTATGGCTATCTCTGGATTTGTTGTCCTCTCAGGCTACACTCTGCCCTTCAAATTCCCCACAAAAATCACGTATGCCAAGAAAAATCCTCCTCCGAGGCTGACACAGGGCAAGCCTCGCGACGGGGGTGGGGTGGGGGTCCATGGTCCCTGGCACCGAGGGGTTTTCTGTGAGCCAGTCAGCGTGGAAGGCAGGCGGCTTGGCGGACGATGGGTTATTTTTAGCAGGCGCTAACACCGCCAGCTACACCACGGGGAAGGTCTTCGGGTTCTTGGGCGTCCTCTGTGGATGGGACGGCGGTGCTCCCCCCGCAGGGCACACTCGGCATTCGGGGCTTAAGGCGAGCAGCTGCCCCCCGTCAGTGGGGGGGGCAAATACGCTGAGTCACTCGGCCTCTAGTCACGGCAACTTGATGTTTAAACCAGACTAAGTTACATATTCCAACTCTTTGGAAATCCCGGCAATCTCCCGGAAATACCCCCCAGTGATGTTCAGTGTCCATTCTTACCACAAGCACCCTGCCACCCCCCCACCACCCTGAACTTGATATATAAGGTGGGATGTATGTGGACATACACACAGAGACATTGTATATGTGTGTTTTAAACTGAAATGGGGGTTTTCCCACATTTCACAATGAAAAGCATTTGTATGTTAAATCAGAGAATGCAGGTAAAAATGCATTTCTGGATACAAAATTTTCCATTTTCTCATAACTTGAAATGAAACAGTCGTAAAAGCATTTTGATTGTGGCCGTGACGGAGCCACGTCAGATCATTCGACCAGGAAACATCTGAATGCCTGCAGATGGCCTTTCAGGCCGCCAGGCTTGTAAAGATCCACTTTCACAAATGGCTTCTTCTCTAAAAGCTGAAGTTTTGCCCGAAAATGACGTCATATCTGACAGGGCGAATAAACATCAGCTTCCTAAAAGCTTGGCCGTAGCGACAGCATTTTGGAGCAGGTAGCTAGCAAGCTAAAAACCGTTAAGTCAAGTAAATTTCATTCTAAACTGAGAAATTAACAAACAGTACAAGCGACATACGGCTGTAATTTAGGGAAAAAACGGGGAACGGGCGACATCGCTCACATTTTTCACACATGAACACCGTCTGGACAATCAGGCATTTTCCCAGAGTTTCCCTTTCACACACGTTGCACTAAACCAGAGGTTGTCTGTGTCCGACACCTTTGCACCTGCTAAAAATGGCACTTGGGTAGAGCATTCAGGACCCAGGACATGACAGAAAAGTATGCCTCAGAAACTGCAGTGTTTTATTTACAGTGCTACAGACAGAAATCCCTAATCTCATTGTCTCTCCAGTTAGCTCTGTTCGTCGGGGTCTTCTTCATGTAAATGGCCCTTCTTCTTCACCCTCGGATGTTTGTGTTCTTCCGTCTCCATGCCAATCGCATGCTGGAAACGTCATCAACACTCCCACTCGCTCACGGTGAATTTTCCCTGCTTCATTCACACGTGGGGGTCGATCCTGGACTTTGTACTAGGGAGCTAGCAGGGTAGAGTCCATTTAACGTCTGATTGACTAGAGACAATTACCTTCACACATGCAGCCCCTCCAGGAAATGTCCAGAAAGATGCAGTGGGAGTGGCAGTGTGCATCTGAAAGGGGTGTTGGTGTCCCTCTTCTCTCCTCCCGTCTTCACCCCATATTTTTCTCCTGGAGTGGTTTTCACTCAATCCAGCTGGGGAACCAATGACCAAACCTCAGTCATTACTCTTGATTTTTTTTCTGGAAAAGAGGGTCAGGAGAAAGAGGGACATAAACCCACCATAAACTCCCAGTATCTCCCCACTTCCAGTCACTCTGTCTCTCTGTCTCTCTCTCTCTCTCTCTCTCTCCACCCACCCCCCGCCCCCCAAACCCAGGTCTGCTGGAAGATGAGCGACTGGCCAGCGCACACCAAGCCGAGGCGTTCACACGCCAGATCCAGAGGCTACAAGGTAACTTCAAACCAGGACTGACTGAACCGTGACCGCAGCCAGCCGCAACCTGACCGCGCTGCCTTGTGGAAAATTTACCAAGTAAAATAATTTATAACAATTTAATAATAGGTGACCCTAAAACACGGTCATGCCCAGAACCTCACCTGATCATAATATTATAAACTTTATTTACAGTCTCATTGGGGGACCTGACTCAACTGTAGTTATCCTTTTTTAAACCATGAGACCACATGACCGTGTTGAGATTCATGGGTTCTACATGTTCCTGCACTTTCATTTTGGTGAATGATAGTCATTGGGTACAAACAGCAATCAAGCAAAAATTCCTGGTTGACTGATTGGCCCACCGGAGGTGTCCGTGAACATTCCCAGATTATCCTGAGGAAAGCCAGTCATCTTTCCTGGAAGTCAGTACTTGGGTGGGGGGGGGGGGTCATGCTTCATCATGGATCATATGTTTTATTTTTTCACTGCGGGGCCCCTCCAGATGCCGTAGGATTCTATGAATATCCCCATCCTGCCAAGTAGGCGAGACATCGTGCACGTCGATGCGGCCCCATGACAAGATGGTGTATGACCTAACTTTGCGTGATTCTCTAAAAGTAGAGCAACCCCATGCTACGTCACCCCCCCTCCCACGGCCTTGACGGGAATCTGCTTGTACCAGGGGTTAAGACGTACGTCAACTGTGGACGTGGAGGGGGGGTTACCACCCCTGTAGGGGGACCCAGGATCACTGGAAGACAAAGCTCTGCTTTGGCAGCTGTTTTCTGTGATTGGAAGGTTGTTAGTTCAAATCCCATGGCCAGCATGGAGATTTTGCAGTTAAACCCCAGTTCCTCTAGGAACTATCTGACCCTGATTTCTCAAGGGGAAAAAAGTGTATCGTGTTGATAAAAGCATATGCTAAATGTGAAAAAACACAGAGGTGTTTCTTGAAGAAAGTTGCCCGCCCTTGTAATGCTGTATATTTATTCATATATAATTAATTCCTAGCAGTGTAGTGCCCTCACTGACTTTGTTTTTTTGTAGCGCATTGGCTGCAATATCCCTTAAGGAGCGCATTTCCATCAGGGTCGCTCACAGAGGCACACGCGCACTCCAGACGCACGCCGTGCACTCCGTGCGAATGACACTCTTGCGTTCTCCACCTCAGCCCAGCTGCGCTCCGTCCAGGAGGAGATGGACAGCCTGGAGGAGGAGAAGGAGAGCGAGCTGGCCGAGGCGCAGGAGGAGCTGCGGGCGGCGCAGGAGGAGGTGCTGGTGCTGCAGCAGGCGGCCGAGGAGGCGGCGGCCGAGCGGGAGAACGACATCGCCAGCCTGCAGGAGGAGTTGTGCCGACTGCGGGCCGAGCTGCAGCGGCTGCATGTCACCACGCAGGAGTACGAGCTGGAGATCACCACACTGCGCGCCGAGATCACCATGAAGAGCCAGCGCAGGGAGGAGGAACGCAACCAGGGTGAGACACGCCCACTCTGACTCCGCTACTGCCCCCATGAGGAATCAGATGGCATTACCACTGTAGATATGCCTTTTTCCCCACATTGATCCCCTTAACAGCATCCTGACAGCCTGCAGATGCTGTAGTCCTGCAATCCAGACACGTTTCAGCTGGCTGATGAGATAATTATGTTCCTGGCCCAGGAACTCATCTTTCATTTCGGAAACAAGGCTCTGCCACCGCGGGTTTCGTAGCTCTGCAGATGTTTACGGCCTGTGAGAGCTGAGCTCTTGGATTCGGCGCTTTCTGAAACAAAGAGATGGATGAGAGCGGGGGG
>JAODLC010000065.1:21277484-21299595 GCA_026781145.1 Hippopotamyrus pictus
GGAAAGGGCCCCCCCCCCCCGCCCCCCTGGGAAAAAAAAAAAAACTATGAATGTGGTCGACTGATGACCCGGAGAGAGTTGTACCTGTCTCGTCCTGCCATCTTGAAGGCTGGCGCAGGTGTGAGTGCGAGAAGGGAATGTGGGAAAGCCCATGCCCCCCCCCGCACCCCCCCACACCCTACCGCTGCACTCCCTGCCATCACCCTTAGCAGTAGAGACTTCGCAGCCTTGTGCGCCAACAAGGACTCATATTCCACTCATGTGCCATCCATCCCCACAGCAGCACTGAAATGCGTATACGACACTGGATGGCCTGTGTGGGGCGGGGCGGGGGGGGGGAGGGGGTGTCCTGTTAGTCACTCAAATTTTATCATAAACAGAAGATAGCAGGGCTGGATATGTCCCTAACAGGGTCACCAGAAAAAGACAAGCCGATTCTGCATCCTTCATTCCGTGGAACGATGCAAAACTTCCAAACGTGAGATTTGTAGCGGCGATGGGAACCGTTTCATCGCTGCTCCGACGGCATCATTGAGGGAAAATAGCCAGCAGTGTGTCAACAATGCAGAGCCCTCCTAGGCATCATGAAGATCCCTGTCTGGGCCAAAATGGCTGAAAACATAGTGGTGTCAGAGCCACTGCTCAGCCCAGAGAAGAAGCATTTCCTGCCGTGGGGGGTGAAAGCGAGAGTAATTCCTCCACGGAAGCAGAGACGCTCATGGGAGTATTACTTACACGAAAATGTTCTGAGGGCAGAATGAAAAATGAAAAAACCAATCAGATTGTGGAGGAGGTGGGTCCAAGGAACTAGCAGAGGTGGGACCAACCAATCAGATGTCTTGTCCCCGCCTCCTCTAGTTGCTTGGACCCACCTCCTCTACAATTTGATTGGTTATCCCGCTGAACCAATAATTTTTTGTTCTGCCCTCGGAACATTTTTGTGTAAGTAAAACTCCCACGAGCATCAGGGACCCACCATGCTGAGCCCCTGTGTCCGAGACAGTCTGTAGCTTTTCAGGACTGTCTGTTAACTGTTGAGTTAAGGAACAAGGCCTGGGTCCAGTTAGTACCCCATATTGACACGTGACTTTGGGCTGTGTTTTACTGTGCCTTAATGTCAGAGTAGGTCTTACGTCTCTTGGAAACGAAATGGAGCAGCAGAGGTCTTTTAGAGGAAATGCAAAGAGACAGAAAAGGAGATGTGTATAAATTTGTATTTGTATACCTTTTATTTGCATGCAGTTTATACACGTCCTGAGTGAGTAGCCATCATTACTGCGGACAGATGCGATTCTCCGGTGGTCAGCATCTTGTCGACACTGTTATACTGACACGCACACTCAGATCTTTCCAGTCTAATATGTCCTCTGAAGCTTCTAGACCTTGGGACTCAGTCGTGGGTTTGTGTATGTTTTCTGCACATGTTAGTGTCTATTAGTGAACTCCAGGAAAGTCTGTCTGTCGTTCAGTAACGTGCGTGTGTGTGTGAGAGAGAGGCCGCATTTCAATGCGTACAACTATTTGCATGTGGAAGTGTGCACACATGTGTCTGTGTGTGTGTGTGTGTCTGTGTGTGAGAGAGAGAGATTGCGGCGTTTATGTGTCCGTACGTATGCACTCACGTCGTTCGTGTCCAGTATATGTACTTCGGCATGCGAGGTGACGACCTCTGACCCCTGTCCCCCCCTCCTGCCGTCCCTAGGGGAGCGAGGGAGGATGGAACTCGGTACTGGTGGTTGCCGTGGCAGCAGCTGCCTTGCTGATTGTGCCCAGTTTGTGCAGAGCAGTCTCCTGAGGACCGTGACGGTAGCGATTACGCCACCTAAGCAGCACACTCTTACCCCCAAGCCCCTGCTCGCCTCACGATGAGCCCCATCCCATCGCACCTGCAGCTTCAGCTTCCCCTTTGGAGGGGGGGGCCATCAAAGAAGGGATTGGGACACATTAACCACCATGCTGCCACCAGGTCTCCATTCTGAATGACCCAGGAGGATTCTGGGAAAAATGGTTTTTGATGTATGATGTTACTGCTTATTGACTAGCGTTGCATAAAGGCATAGGATTCTGGTGGGAGGTTGAAGTGCACGGACCCAGGGAGCCATTGATATCCCCCCTCCCCCCTCCCAGCGCTCAAATGCACTCAGCGGTAGCTGTCCAGTCTCCCCCTAGATGGTCCCTCACTGGTGCGTTGACAAGACGGCGGACCTGTGTAAACTCCACACCACCTGCAGCTCACCTGGGTTCATCAACTAACCTGTTTATTGATTGATTTATTCTCCGTTGAGCAGAGGCGGCCTGAACTTTAGTTTTGTTTTTTTTTCCATCCAATTGCTTGTTAACTTTGTGCAGTCGTGTAAGGATTGGAAGAAGGCGCAGAGGAGCTAAGCGTGCTGGGAGATGTCAGGTTGGGGTTTTTTACGGACGTGCTTTAAGGAAAGAGCGCATTGTCTTGGGCGGAAACTACTCACCCTGTCAATATGAGAATAATGTATGATCCATTAATATGAATAATGTTGTTCTTAAATTCTAAATATTTTTTAAATATTTGAATCACTTTATCATTTCAATATTGAATGAGGCTTCATAAATACCAGGTTTCATTGTTTTGTGTTACATTATCCTCTTGCTTCTTATTCTCTTATAGCATGTCCTGTACAATTTTGGTAAAAAAAAAAAAAAAAAAGAAATTACTTTTATTGTATAAACGCTGCTTTCGGAGATGGTTGTGGCATTGGTTAGGCTTTCGGCCTGGTCTTCCTGTGTGTGTTTAGCTCCTGGCACGCAGTAGGGGGCGCTGTCAAGCATGGCCTTGTCGAGGGAGAGTGTGTCCAGCTAGGGCTGCTTGGAGGAGGAGGCTAGGGTGTATTGTCAGATGTACGCATTTCCAAACAGCCCCCCTCTTCCCATGACAATGTGACCACGCCAACAGCGGTTGTGACCCTCTATGCCAGTGTGGTCACTGGCATCCCCGATTGCACCCGGTCTAGTTCCTCTCCGTCTTCATGGGTCACATGCAGCATGAGAACTTTCCGGAGACAGTAGGAGGCGCCCGCTTTCAGAACGCTCTTGCAGTCAAAGGCCAGCAAGGTATTGGGCTGCTGCTGTTGTTTTTGGCATGCTACACTCACTGACGTTGTGGCACTGACCTGGACCCATACTGGTTGTGTGTCCAAATATCTGATGCCTTCCATCACTGAACATGTGGGGTGAAGCTTCAAAACCAGTGTTTCCCAATCCAGTCCTCAGGAACCGACAGACAGCTAAAGTTTTTGCCCCAGGTAGGGAGCTAGGAGGGAGCAAAAATGTGGACTATCTGGTAGGGAGCTAGGAGGGAGCAAAAATGTGGACTATCTGACAGGGAGCTGGGAGGGAGCAAAAATGTGGACTGTCTGACAGGGAGCTGGGAGGGAGCAAAAATGTGGACTGTCTGGCAGGGAGCTGGGAGGGAGCAAAAATGTGGACTGTCTGGCAGGGAGCTCAGAGGCAAAAAAAACCACAGACTGACCTTGGATGCCTGAGGACCAGATTGGGAAACACTGTTCAAAGCACAAAGAGTTGAACAAGCTTGTGGGACTGTCATACCACAAACCGAAGAAGGTCCATTTATCAGATATTGCTTTACCCTCGGAAGTGAAACAGCTGCTAGACCCATAGGAATATCACCGGTTCAGCTTCATAGCTTTATATAGACACTCAGCAGTCACTTTATTTGGTACACATACTTGTTAAAAAGCCTGATCCTTCAAACAGAGACCCATGTGGCTGCAGCTGACAGCATACAGCACACAGACAGGGGGGGCAGGTTCAGTTACTGTGCCGCTAAGCATCACAACGGCTGAGAAACATGATCAAAGTGATCTTGCGCATGGTGTGACTGTTGGCGATATACACGGCGGCCCCAGCATCTCAGACAGAGGTGCACTGAACATAAAACATTCAGTCAATGTCATTACTGAACACACAATGAAACAGGTCAGAGGAAAATGGCCAGAAATGTTAACAGGAAATTAGCTTCAAAGCTAAAAGGAAGTTAGCTTTGTACAAGTACAAAAAAAAAAACTTCAGAACAACAATAATGTGCAGTACAGCCCACCTGGTACTCTGGGGGGGGGGGGGGGGGGGGGGGTGCCTAATAAAGCAACCACTGTGTGTGTATGTATAATTCTTATTGTGACAATCTATTTAAGAAATGAGTTAATGCTTAATTCATTTTAAAGACCTCCTGCGTAGGTTATTGTGAGAAGACCGAACTGCAGCTTAAGAAACAGACAAATCATGATGTTCTTAACCCAGAACAATTATTAAAAGGCACAATATTTTGAAAATAACATTCCCTAATCTCTCTGAATTATCATTCTTATTTTGATTAGGTGAAGCAAGTTATTGTGTCATGAAATATATTTTTATACTGATTTATTTTTTTGCCCAAATTATGGAATGCCGTTTTGCTGTCTGGTCCGTAAGGTAATAAGGAAGATCACATTTCCTCCTGTTGGGCTGTGGAGTGTGACATTTTTGTACATAAACGGACTTTTTTGTGAAATGCATGTATGCATTAATGCTGAGTGCATTTTGCAATCCATATGTGCAACTTTTGAAATGCAGTTTGGTGCAACAGCAACCTTCCTTGAAATAACTTTTTTCAAATTTCTTCTTTTAATCTTTACTCAGAGATATGTTTTGAATGATTTGATGGGCACTGGTTAATCCTATATTCACTATTGTTTTATTGTCTTGTTACCTACTAAGGACAATTTACACTAATGACAACAGCCGTGTAGTTGTGTAGATTTTATATTAGAATATTGTTTCTAGATTGCTCCTCTTATTACAAATACACATATATATTATGTGTAATATAATTATAAACAAATTTCTGTTGTCCTATTCCTGTTCTCATTGTTTTTAAAAAACTTGTGTTTTAATAAACACCAAGCCTTCCTTGGATACCCATGATTGGATACAGTGAGCCTTCAGTGATTTATCAGCCTTGTAATTGCACATTCGCATGCAGCCTGTTGCAAACATGGCAGTTTACTGGGATAATTATCGTAACTGTTTATGTGCAATATATAAGAAAACATGCCTACAGTTTGTGCTGTAGTTTATTTTGTTTAAACCTCACAGTCAGTTATTTTGTCATCAGATTTTTCACATCAAAATCTTCTCAGTTGAAATAAACATGTATAAGTATACATTTATGTATTTTGACTATTATCTGTGCCATTTCCTCCATTCTTTTTGCCTTTTACATATAAACTTGCTTTTTAATTGTCACAGAGAGGCGCAGTTGTGCACGAGTGTCGTGCTGATAGCATTTTGTTGCAGGGGTGTGGAGAGCTTATGGAGAAACATGGGATCAGTCACTTCTCCACAGGCAAAGATCTCATAAAATCCGACTCCTGTTTCGACTCCTCTGCTCTCGCTGGGATCATACCAGCACTTACGAATGTGAAAACTTGCCTGTCCTGTTCGTTTTGGGTTTTTGGCGCGTGATAAAAGGGTGTGTGATTTTTGGGCAGTGCAAAAAGTTTGTTGTGTGCTCCATAGAGGTCTGGCCTGCCTCTTCGCTTTAAGTTAAGCTGAATTAGACACAGGACCTGTGTGATTAACGTGCTCGTAGGCTAACAGTTGAAGATGTCCCCTTTTGGTCTCTTAGTTTTTCCGCATGACGAGACTTTAGATACTGCTGCAGCCCCATCGCCGTTAGATTTCATGCCATGGTGATTGCTTTGTGCCTGGGTAAGGTGACCACCTGATCCTCAGCTGCCTTTTATAGTATATAAGCTTTGTGGAATCGTGCAATATCAACTGGCATCCCAGAAAAAAATAATATATATAATGTATTTTTTATCCTTGATCAATTAAAGGGCGTGTTTGCATTTCTGTTTATCTTAATATGTTGAATAATTTTCTCCAATAGATCAATGCATGTGAGAAATAAAATATTTTGTATTTCAGTATGATATTTGTGTTGTATGTACTGTAAATAGAATTAGGAGTGAACTGAAAACTGTAATGACCATAAATGGATACTTAAATTAAAACATTGCATTGTCAATAGTGGGTGAATCTTATATTGACTGTGTCTTATCAATATTAAATAGCTTAGAGAGTGAATATTTCCCAATGAAAAGTAGTAGTGTGATTATAATTGTAATTATATATTTATATACATTGGTTAACTATACTAAGTTTTCAGCTTAACTAGGAGGACAAACTCCGTTAATCAACAGTCGTGTGATGCATGTTAGTTTCATTAGATGATTGGTTTTTGCATGCAAAGAGCAGTAGATTTAGTCACTAGCTAAAGTGCATGATTCGTTCGGTGGCCTCAGAAATTGCATGAGACTCTTCCATGAATCCAGACTTCGACACGGAGCAATACCGTCGATTCTTTCCCTGATACTTACGCGCCTTTCAGTCTGTCTGCCTCCTCACCCGTAAACGATGTGTTTCAAAATACATTTAAAGGGTGTTTGGGGATCAGGTCGAATTCTAAAGCTGCCCTGATCAATACTATTTACTCCTTACTCATTACTTACAGAATCGAAAGAGGATTTGATCATCCTGTGATGTGGAATTAAAATCAAAATGTAATGAATTATGACTAATTGGCAGTTTATATTCAGCGCCAGAGTGTGTACCTGTTAAACAATTAGATTAGTGCTCAAACTGGGTCTCACTGGCTGTCTGTAGTCACTCCAATCACACCATTACTGATATTCATTCATCCTTTACTTAAAGAGATAAACATCACCCTAAATATCTGTATTATTCTCTGTCCCTCTAATAACCTTAACTAATGGTAAAGACATATAATTGTGTTTTTTTAATTTTATTCTAATAGCAAAAACCATTTGCATTAAATCAATATAAAGCAACAGGCCAAACATGAATCAGTTTGCTCAGGTCTGCTACTGACCAATTTGCATCTGTGTGCACTGCTGATATTCCAGTGTAAGAAAAGCTGATGTACGTCTGTCTGTCTGTCTTTCTGTCTCTGTAATATAGCAACAGAATTGTACTGTAAAGTGTTTTCTAATATATTTGTACACATCCTGACCCAACACACTTAGCATTTTTCCTGATGGGCTTGGTTGTTTTCGAAAGAATTGTGAGTATTTTGGTAAACAGCCTGTATATTTTGTACGAGATTTGGAAATAAAAATAAAATATTTATCATTACTCTGTCCCGTTCTCCGTCGCATTTTACTTGTGACTTAAAAATCTATATTAGCAGCAAAGCTGCCGTCGGCCTACATATAGTTACATTATATTTAACTGTGATCTCGCTTCCTAATTTTACTCTCACTGTTAAAATTGGGGTATTGAATTATACACTATCACCTCACACCTCCTCGTCATGGCGGGGGGGGGGGCTTGATACTAAACCTAGCTTTTCTCATACAGTTTTTAGGTTCTAGCTCCCCAATCAGGTCTGCTGTCCAAAAACATGTAGTTAGTTGAACTGATTGCATCTCGCATGACGACTATGTGCTCGTGTAAAACAGCTATATACAGACAAATGCTAATCACACACTCATCAGAATGATGCCGTCAAAGGCCGCGGGTGCATAAATGGATAGAATGACCCCTACACAGCACATATTTAGTGTCATCCCTGTGTTAATGCTGCATGACATAAACACATGTGAATTACCTACATGATAAAATCCATATACAGGGCAAGTTTCCTGTCTTTTAAGCCAAGGCATCTAAAACGAATACTTAACAGGTAGATACACAACACTGCCTAGTGTGATTCAACTTAAGACATATTAATATTGATTACAAAGTTCTACTTTCTTTTTTCACAATTACGCCATCATAATTAAATTTTTGTTATGACAGTCATCCAATTTTAATATTTGGGAAGTACTGTTTTGATGGTTGCTCACTAGCTCTGGATAGAAATTATTAATATTGATCAAAAAGTAAAATGAGGAATTTCTGGTCTTGTATACGATTTTTAAGTTGTATTTTTGAAATGTAACTTTAATGTTACTTTCATTCATTGAGATTACTTTTCATATCTTATGATATTTAGTGTTAACTTTCAATACTAAGATTCACCTTGACTGGTAGATTTGGACACAGAGTTTTGGTCACACACAGTTTTCAAAGTTAATTTGTCAGTGCTGTTCCGTCATGACCGTGCCTGACAGAAACCTCTAGAAAACAACATGTGAAATAATAAGCTAAGTGAAGCATTTTCAGACCGTTACTATAGTAGCCCATCCGCTTAGCCATTAAGCTGTACCTATTTCCGGGTTTGCATGTTACATTACACTGCCTAGATATATATAAAATAGAGTGCCCTCCAAAAAGGTTCTCTAAGACGTCATAGTAGAAGCCTTGTCCCAAACTGAGAGGAGCCACACGATGGCCTACATCACCCTCTCTTTCTGGGACCACGTCACCTCTGTTTGTGTGCGGGGGGAGTGAGATCACCCACTCTGTACAGGTAGATTAGACCCCTTCCTCTTGGGCGGTGTGTGTATTTTGTGGTAATATCCCCTGTGCCAGAGGGTCTCCCTTCCCGATGGGGATTATATGGGGGGGCACTGCTGAGATCACCAGCTGAGTGGGTGTGGGATTACTTTATGGTGCTGTCACAGACACACGGGAACTACACATGTGCGGCTGCTGTACGCTGAATGTTCTGCACTTTAGATAAACATCAACAACGTTGCCGGTACCTGCAAAGTCATTCCATCCTGAAATGTTCATGGTTATGGCCGCTATTTCCCCCCCCAATTCTGTTTTTGGCTCACTAACAAGGTTTATTTTTTCATTTAAAGACATGACACAAAGGTTAAAATGATTCCTGGTTTATTTCCAATCAACTTGCAGTGGTACTGAATTTAAAGACCTCTCACTACATATTTATACCCTGATGTTGCTCAGGTCATGGACCTCCAGTCAACACAGAAAGGATCTGCTGAGTCAGACTGAAAAGGTTCAGTGGTGAGTTATGTATGATGTCACAAGTTATGTATGACGTCACAGGCTGCGCACTCACATTAATCATGCATCTTTTTTCCCCCATAATACCTTGGGAAGATACATGAGCACTCAAAAGAAGACCCAGCTGAAACTAGTAAAAATTTCATAGCTGCGGGTTTAATTTGGCCTTCCATCTGATTAGTCTGACTTTATGTTGTATATTTATGTTAAACTAAGCACCACACACAAAGCATAAAAGTTAATTTAATGTGAAAACAAATTAATGTTACAAACCGGTTTCGTTACACAAATAAAAAAGAATGATTACGCCTACGGAGATATTTTCTGGCCAGTCCACAGGGCGTTTTTTTCATAACAAACTCCAGTCCAGCCCTTGTAATGAGCGGATGTGCGACGCTCTGATCCCGACCTTTTCCCCCGCAGAAATTGCCGAGCGGTGAGGTAAAGTACATCGCGACCGGCGGTGTTTACCGCTGCACTTTTGTTTATTGGGAAGCATACTTCAACGTGGGGCGATACATATCTGCGGGACGGCACGGTTTAATAAACAGAGTCCAAAGACGACGTATGACCTAATCGCTTATGGAGGCGTCATTCTGAACCAAGGGTTGCCATTCTACAAGTATTTATTAATACATGACCTTGCGCTGGGAAAAATATTAATTTTTTTAAGTCCATGTAGGTTGCACAAACTAACTGACATGATCGCGTCATTTTCTTTTCCTGGTTCAATTGTTAAGCGTCCTGGAGCCCAGTCACTTACACACTTACAACAAGCGAGGAGCTCCGGACGCCCCCCAAGCCCAATTTGGTGTGCCTAAAAATACAGCTGTCACAACGGCGCAGGGGGGTCCATCCAATCGCTGTCCCCGTTATCCTTAGTGGCCAATCCTGTGGCGCTTTATTATCACCGTAGGATTAGGAAATACTCATCCTTTAGTTGTATATGGTCATGACAGGGGCATTCCAGGGAATCCATGCTCCTGACGTGGGCTTGAGGGTCTTGGATCCTTTTAAACCCCTGTCCTGCCTTTCGCTTCATTTAGTCGCACAAGCCTCTCAAACGCCGCTATACTTACTGCATCTCCACCGCAGCGCTGGTTTACTTTAACTTTACTTTTTGAAAGTGCATCCTTGTCCCGCAAATCCGTCTGCCTTCTAAGAAGCAGCTGTCAAATTTCTCGCTGCGTTGCCAATTAAAAACTGGGGGACGGGACCCGCTGCCCTGGACAAGAAAGTCGGGTTCTTTTCATTTACCGGCCGACTGAGATAAGTGCTCGGTTTGACAAGCCCGGTCATCCTAACAAGTAGACCCGAAGAGAGCGCTGTCTCCTTTTTTTAACTTCTTGCAAGTTTTGAACTTCTCACCGCGGCTGTGCGCTCCTGGCACTGCTCTGCAAAACTTTTCCCTTTTTTTTACTCACCCCCCCCTTGCATACGTTAGATTTCTCACATTGGCCTCAGTGATTGCAGTATAAAAAGGGCCACCGGGGAAAGCGAAAAACATGATGAGCAATAACACGTACTACGACCAGCAGCAGCTGCCTCAGTACTACCAGGGCACCGATAACGGCGAAGATCAGGAAGAGGAGATGCCCGCCACGGAGAAGGACCTGGCCGAGGATGCGCCATGGAAGAAGATCCAGCAGAACACATTTACCAGGTGGTGCAACGAGCACCTCAAATGCATCAACAAGAGGATCAACGACCTCCAGAAAGACCTCAGCGATGGCCTCAAACTGATCGGTTTACTGGAGGTTTTGAGCCAAAAGAAAATGTACAGAAAGTACCACGCGAGACCCAACTTCAGGCAGATGAAACTGGAAAATGTATCGGTAGCCCTGGAGTTCCTGGACAGAGAGCACATCAAGCTGGTATCTATAGGTAAGCCGACGTTACTTTGCCCGGTATATGTGCAGTTTTCACTTTGTGTGCGGGACAAAGTTGACATATTGGTTTGTTGAGGCGAAGTTTCCCGGGAGCGTGTTAGAGGGCGTATTTGAGTCGGATTTTAACGTCGAGGGGATGCCGACCCTTGTTTTACAGAGGTTTCATACAAATGTTAGAGTTAATTTAGTAAAATGAATTCTTATTAGAAAAGAAGCGACTGATAGGCCTATTCATTTGTTTAAGCTTAAAGATTACTTTGAAAGTATTTGCCCGTATATTTATTCTCATAATTGTGCAGATTCATTCGGTGTACTGTGGACTAATACTGAATATGGATGCAAAATGTTTTAGGGTGTTGAGTGAGTAAAGTTTCAGCATTATGAATTTCCTCACTGGGTCAATGAGTATGGAGGCAGAGGAGCGCACACAAAGTCCTGTCAGAGTTAGTGAAAACAGCGTCTGAGGACAGATAAAATCTGCAGACAGTGGAAGACGTCAGACCTTATTTGAGAAGGTTTTGATTTGTAACTTTACATAATCCCTCCAACTAAACTGAAATTGCTGACCAGTCATCAGATGTATTTTTTTTTATGAAGATGAGTACTTACATCTGTTTTTTTTCCCCGTATATACAGAAAAATACGACCTTGTGTATACAAGATCTTGGTTAAACTAGAAAATATGTCTTACTCTACTTATGGAAAATGTGTTTTTAACGAGGCTTCTCCACGCACACAAATTAACCGCTTTCGAAGTCTCACTAAACAGGATTTTTCAGCATTTGTTATTAAGAATCTTTTAAGTCCAACGAAATGACACGAGGGTGATTGCTGTGTGAGCGTCGGCACATGTGTGTACAGACGTGTGTGAGACTAATCTCCGTTACTACTCTTGGAGGAGGGGGGTTGGTCTGTGATCATGTGAATGTCTTTTAATACCGTTTCCTTCCCAATGGGGCAAGTTAGTATGTAGACAGGAACCAAATTACTTTATATCATACAACTCTTACAATATGTAAACAACTCATAAAATTCAGCACGACTTCTTTAATTATAATCGTGTGGTTCTGAGGAGATTTCTTGATTTGCGACTGATTTCTATGTTGATGGAAAATGCTAAAGTCTATGTATAGACTTTTTGCATTCTAAATAAGCAAATAACATAAATGCATGAGAGTGATGTTGGATTTGAACGGGCCCTTGCTGAGATAACCCGTCCGTCGTAACTCCTTGCCTTAACTTCTTGCTTTTACTCAGGAGGGTATTCAACTCCTTCTGGACCATATATTGCGTTTAGCGTGGTGACAAACGCACGTGGGCGGGTTACAGAAACCGCACCAAATGACCAGGCCATTCAGGACCGTCGGCTGCTTTGGAAAGGGATGCATTTGTTCCTAATGCTGTAAAAGGACCGCATTATGTATGAAATCCAGAGATCTGAGGCGCAGCTGTGCTTTTTTAGCACATGCGCAGACACGCGAAGGTCGCACGCTCACACGTTTAGTTTATTTCGCATAGTTATGACAGATAAGGACAGTGGGTTAATCGTAATCGGTGGAACTTGTAACTCGTTTTGAAATTGAGTTCTTAATTTATCACTTCACACAAATCACACAAATGAACCACTGATCCATTAAAAACCGTAAATCTAGATTTAACAGTTAACGGCTTCCCCGGCGTAATAATTTTACACAATTTGTCTGATTTATTCCTCCTGTGTAACAATTTACAGTTCAGCGAAGGGAGATGATTTGGCCCTAAAATGAAAGCAGTCCAGACTGCGATCTGCGGCGGATCCTGACAGCTCGAACGGAAAGTTCGCAGGGGCACGATAGACAGCCGATCCTGCTAACGTTTAACATCCGGTTAATATCCTGAGAGCCAATGGCTCAATTTGCTTGAAATTCAGCAGGCTTTGGGTCAGACCTGCGCTAAGGTGCGGTTTATGAGTTTGCCCATTAATGGGAAATGCCATCCTATGTCGTAATCGCCTCTGGTCAGCTGATAACCACGCCCCACCCCCCAGCACACGCAATTATCAAGGAAAACAACTAGATGGATGGAAGATGAGTAAGTGAGCCCTGTTTTTAGAATGACTTTGTGTATGAGGCAGATCTTTCCAGAAGGTTAGCAGTGGCAGATTTCTCAATGTGCGTATTGGGGTTAAGGTATCATTAATCCTGGAAAACCCCCAGGACCCACCCCACCAAAGGAAGTGATTCTCAGGATTTGGGACCTCTGTCACTGACTGGGTCTCCTCCAGAAAATCATTCCCGCAAGCAGTGCGTATCAAATGGCAGTCACATGTGCACGTGTAAGGAAACACGAGCATGCGCACACACTCGCGCACACCGGGTGTCTATGACTCATACAGTCTCCATGAAATCACCTACCCCCCCCCCCCCCTTTTTTTTTGGAAATGTGCCTGCTGTTTAAGTGCAGACCCGTTATTGAAATCTGGGGTGCGAGTGGGGGAGGGAGGGCACCTGAGGATTTGGGTTGGTGGGGGGGGGGGGTCACAGCTGACTTGGACAAACTTCCCTCGGGCCTTTGAAGGAGTGACTGATGGGACAGCAACTGCTCTCCAGGCTCTGGATGGACTCCAGTGACAGGTGCTTAAAATAGCTGACACCCCCCAATGCAGGGGGCGAGGTCAAGGGAGCGGCGGCGGGGGGTGCATTTTCTGACTGAGGGGTCAAACAGAGAGGTCAGTGGGGTTGGGGGGGGGAGGCAGCATTGCGATGGGCGCCAGCCCACCCCCTTGGAGAAACGTTAGTGGGTCATGTGCTCACATGTAATAACATGATGGAGGAACATGGCCTGTGGCCGGGGGTGTAGGAACCAGGGCGGGGGGGACATGTACCTCCCAGTATTTATCCTGGCTTCATTTGCCCCCCCTGGAAATATACCTTTGCCTTTAAAATAAATTAAATTAAGCTGCGTTTCCCCCAGTATCAAACTCTGATACCATTGGCCATGGCGGATTTACCGTCGGAGATTCTGCCCGCGATGACGAGGAAAACTGCTCGCGGGAATTAATGTCAGCTGACCCTGCGCCGCGAGCGGTGGCCGTCAGGGCGCTGCCAGCCTCCCGGGGTGTCCCCTAACTGCCCGTGGCTGAGGTCAGACTTGACGGGCCGCCTGGCCCCCGCTAATGGCCGTGTCTGGCTTTGCTTGGTGTCTAAGCCGGAGGCCCCTCGGGGAGCTTTCAACGGCGTCTTGCTCGTACGTCTCCTGCAGGATGAAATGTCCCCGTGGGCTCCAGGTGCCGCAGAACCATCTGTGCGTATCGCTGTTCGGAGGCTGGGGGAATGTGTTTTTCGTTTTGTGAATGACAACACCCGCCCCCCCCACCCCAAGTACCCCAGCTGCAGCTGCACAGCTGCTCTCCCTTTACTGGGGGCCGAGAGAATTGACAGAGCCAGCATTTTCTGTCTCTCTCTCTCTCTCGCCCTCTGCAACACTGTCCCTAATTGTTACCATGTGTCAGAGCCAGTCAGCTCAGCCCTAAGGAATGTTCTAGAATAGCCCCCCTGCCTCATGCACACATCCCCCCTAACCCAGGATTGCCAGTGAGGGACACTAGATTCGCTCTGATTACCCCATTAACCATTAACATGACGCGGACGTTTTGCCATCATTAGGCTGGGGCTCTGATCCAGACCCAATTTACTGCCCCCCAGAGGCGAATTAGCAGACGATTTCCTTTCAGAAGTGGAACTTGTTGGACCTGATTACCATGGCACCTGTGGACGGAAATCAACTCCGGCACAATCAAAAAGAATTATAATAGAAACGTGCACCAAATACGTTCCCGTGGACCCCCCTCCCCACCCCGTTTCTGTTTTTTGGGGTGGAGGGAGGTCCATGGGTTAGAGGGACGACATCTGTCTCCTCACCCTCTCTCTGACAACAGCTTGAGCCGTTTCCCAGAATTCCGAGCGTGTTCAGGTGCCGGGAGCGATTTTATTTTTCCTCCCAATGATATTTTTTGCCGTAAAAACACCTGTTTATGATGTTTTTCACTTTAATCTGGTTAGGCGAGGATTTGAGACCACGGCTGCCCGGATATGGTTACGGTGCTTGCTTGTGCGCTGGTTTTCAGCGCCTTGAACACAGAGCGGCTACAGAGTAACGTCTTCTCCTGCGTCGCAGAAGCAAGGCTGGGGATTGTGTGTCTGGTTCGGGAAGCTTACCGAAAAGCATTTATTTCAGGAACCCCTCCCCCCAAGGTGTTCACGAAGACGTGCCTGTTCCTCTGGCTCTCGTTCATTTGCCAGAGATGGTGCTGGTTGTGCTCTATGGAGTCTGCAGTAAAAAATGTCCCTAAGGATAAAAGGCACCTTCAACAAGGACGCTGTCTGTGGCAGAATGATCTTTATTGTTGTGAAGGGTATTCTGGGAAAAATGCACATGACGGCGCCGCCAGCGGATTGGCCAAGCCGTGCCAGTGATTCTGCCACCGAGTCCCGCCTTTCAGCCCCGCGATCAATAATCATGTTGTCCTCCCCTCTCAGACACACAGGCTGACGTTGAACCCGTAGCTCGTTATTCTGGTCGTCAGGCTGCCGATGCCCTTGGGGGAGTCACGTGCATCCGCCCCGAGCCTCTCCACCATCCAGGAGGGGAGGGGTCACGACCCCCTCTGTTGCTGAATTAGAATCGCAGGATCTGTTGCGATGATCGTTTTTTTTGCCGTGTCGAGCGCTGGGTCCACATGAACCCTACATGTGACCCTCGAGTCCTTTTCGTGGAAAGTCCCCATCTTGATAACATCTCTGTCTTTTATAGCCGCTGGAATCTCACACGGCGGCTGAAAACAAACACGTCTCTGCTCAGGAACGTCTGCTGCCCTTGCACCCCTTTGCTCCCAAACCCAAATCGCCGATGACTTCACGTTTAATGAAGGGGCGAGGGGTCCGGGTGCATCTGGGAAATTAATGACTTAGCTCCGTAATTAATGATGCTTTGAAGTTTGAAGATTGGCCGATCTCCTCCGGCTCGCTTCCTGGGGCTTTTAAAATAACCGTACGGGGACGCGGAGAGCAGCCACGGTGAGCTGGGTTACAAAGCGCCTTGCCAGTGGGTCCCGTGGTGATGCGGGGGGGAGGGGACATCATGGCAAGATATGACACAGCCTGGAGGTCCAGCTTAGAGGCCCGTGTCAAGATGAGCCAGGTAGAGAGATGGATGGGACTCTGTAAATAGCTCCCCCTAGCTTGGAGGACTGGCACCATGAGGTGGAGGAATAGAATCACAATGTAGGGACCTGAGAAAAGCCCTTTGTCATAAATTCCTTTACTGAGGAGGGTTATAGGACTTTACGGCCATTTGTGATGGTGGCGTTACTGTGACGTTTCTCTAACGTCGTGTACGGCTTTTTGGCTGGCGGTTGTTGTCCTTGGCCTGTTAGAGACCATCTATTCACCCCTTCCCTTTTTGGGGGGATGGGGGTGCATTCATCTTATGGACTCCTCCACTCTCTCCCCCGTCGTGCAGGCCAAGCGGGGGCTGTGGTTCTGGCCCGCAAGCCCGACAGTTTACACAGTTGTTTCTGATCACTAGTACCCAGGACATGAAGTGTGGCTGAGGGGAGGTTTCCGGAAGCTGTGGTTTCGGGGCGGCGATGGCACGAGGCGTCTGGAGTGGCTTGGGCAGATGCGGCCAGTCCTGACCAGTGCTGGCAACTGGTGGTGGGGGTGGGGGCTGTGGTGTCAGGTGTAGCCAGCTGTCTGCGGTCCAGCGATTATGTCATCCCAGCAGCATGACTCCAGGCTTCTGCGGATCCAGACGCCTCTCGCCTTCTCCAGACTATCCCCCCCCAGACTAGCCCCCTCCCAGAGGATATTAATTCAATGGGGAATTAATGCCTTTTGTGTCCCACTTCCTGTTGGCGGAACATTTTTGGTGTATTTTCCAGACTCCTTAGAGCATAGATGCATCTAATACTTGCATCTAATACCTGCATCTAATACCTGCATCTAATACCTATCTAACTGCGTCTGGGCAGGCAGCAGGAGGCCGGGTCGTATCCCTGCCCAACATCTGCGCAGACGCAGTTGCGGTCGGCCCGGCCCCCCTGTATGGCTGTGGGCTCGCCATCCGTGTGACCTGCCGGGGCTCATGATCACCGTCATGCCCGATTGGTGTTGTGGGGTGTGGCAGGCGGCTGCTGTGTCCCGTGATGCAAGAACAGCCCAAAGCAACCCCCCCCCCCCCACATGGATTATTCTGGATGTGGTGCCTGTGCTCTAGCATTTTAGAACCCCCCTGGGGGAATGTGTGTCTGCTGGTGGACAGAATGAGTTTCTGTAACAGTGTGTGTGAGTGTGTGTGACACAGTTTGAGGGGGGGCGGAATGTGGGGGACCTCAGTCAGGTCCTGCTGTTCCTTCGGGCCGCCGGCTGGTCTTCTGCAGACCAGGACGATGCTGCACCTATCTAACTACCCTCCCCTCATTCCAGCTTCACTCGCAGCGCCGCAGACAGCCCAGGGGAGGGGGGGGGGGGCAGTTTGAGGGCTGGGCTGTCGGACAAGGTGCCCTGTGTGGCGAGACCCATGGAAGCAGGGGGGTAACGGGATAGGAGGAGGTGCGGCCCAACCAGGCCTTCTGGCAGCTTGGTGACAGCTGAGGGCTGCTGGGGGAGGGGGGCACCCAGTCATTTCCATAAACCAGGAAGAAGCAAGGAAGACCCCCACAAAAGAAGATTAACAGAGCAATGCGGCATCTGACGCCCCGTGGTGCGTTTGGACGCCTCATTGAATGCTCGTCTTTCTGGAACAGTGCATCTGGACGCGCCTTTTCTCCTTTTGTTTGACCAAGACGGACGAGATCCTCCTGGCCGTACTTCTGACACCGGAGGACAGCCTTTTTATTATTCTGTCTTACAATTCCTGGTCTGTTCAGGAGAGTATACAGGGGTGGGACCGCAGGCACACTGGCCCCATTCGAAAGCTGATTGGCCCCTTCTCTTGTCACTCACCGATGTAAAACATATCATTGGATGGGTTCATTGGCCCCTCTTATGCCTCCTGCTTTAACAAGTCCAGGAACTACCCCTGCCTCTTCTCCCATCTGAGAGTCCAGCGGGGCAAGATGGCCTTTGTTCATGATGGAGAGGCACCTTTATCACCAGTTAGCTCCCCACGGAGGCCCAGGGTCAGGGTTGGGGCTTTGTGGGGAAATAATGACCCGGCTTCGCTGTGCCAGTTGGACTGAATGCCCGGTGCTGCCTTCTCTCTGAGAAAGTTACACACAGAGGGACATTTTTATACCTCCGCTTTCATGGGCATTTAATCTACTTTATGGTTAGAATGACACAGGCCTGTAAAATATGTCCTTGGTTATTGGACCAGGGTCATCTACACAGCAGTTAAGGCAAAGAAAACAGCACCTTCAGGGTGAGCTTATGTCTGCTGGTCCGCGGTAACCTTAGGCGTCTGCTGTTTTTGCCTGTATTTTTCGGTTGATTCTCTCTCTGAGCCGCATCCTGGTTCTCTAAAGCAGAATCCAATTGCACGATAGGAATCGCATTGAAAGCGGTGCTGGTTCCAGTTGCTCGGGACTGGAGTGTGTAGCCAAATCATTTTTAGCAAGATAGCATTAGCCTTTAACATATTTTGACGAATTCTGAATGAACTAATCGGTCGCATCCCGTGAAATAGACTAAACGTCAGGAGTGTTGTCTTCAGTTGTCTGTGGGATTTAGGTCTCTAAATATAGTGGGGTTTTTTTGTTCAAGGGCCTTTTAAGTTGCTGGCTTCAGTGCTCAGCAGTGGCTGTGAAGTTTAAATTACACTCTGAAAGTTTGTCCAGCTGCTGTGGCTGTCTTTCTGCTCTGTTGTATGTGTCTGGAATTCAGGAGCCTCCCAGCTGTCCTGCCAGGAGACTCCAGAGAATGGGGTGGGGGGGGGGGGGTATTGGCACAGCACCTTTTGTAGCTCAGTCAACGCAGACCAGACTTTGTCCAGAACCATCTGTCGCAACTGCAGGAGATTGGGGTTCATCCAATAAAGCATGTCATTTTACTGTCAAGCCCAGACGTGAAGTTGAAGTGGTGCTTCAGACATCCCGTGTCGAGCTCCATGTTATGCTCGTGTTCTTACTGGGGTGTCCTCCAGCTCTGGGGGTCTACAGGCTTAATGGCATCGTCTCTGGGGGAGGGGGGGCATGCAGCACTGTGTCTGGTCTGGGATGAAAAAGTAGGTTATAGCGAAGTTTTGGTGGAACCATCAAGGCAAGAATCCACCATCTGAGCATCTGAACCATGTGGGAACCACGTGCTTCTGTGTTTGTGTCCATGCTGCTTTCTGGACTGTTCATATTTGTACACAAAGCCCACACGGTTTGGCCGTGTGTCAGATACACAGTTGCCATCGCAGCCTGCAGAAAAATGTAATACAGGAGGAGACAGTACTAATAGTCTCTCTTAGCTCATCCACATGCTGCTTCAAAGACTGATTTCCTGGGCTTGTAAGATCAATTCTGATGTGGCCATGATCCTGGAGGATGGCAAAGCCTCAGTGCCTGCAGGACACTGGAGGTACAAGGTGAAGGGGGGACAGAAGTGTCCTTGAAGCTGGGGCTTCGTGAAGGCTTTTGATAATGGCAGACGTAGTCACAACATTAGGAGTGCTTGAAAGCGCAGTGACGATGTCCGGTTGGTGACTCAAGAGGCAAAGACGATGTCTGCAGGAGAAGCTCCTTATCCTTTTCTACGAATGCTAGTTTAGTCATAATTTTCTTCATATTTTGACATTGCTCAGTCTTTCTAAGGTACTGATACGTGTATAAAACGGATAAAATCCGCTAGCTGTAATTGCATAGTTTTTGGCTGTGTTCAAGTGGAAAAGTGGACACAATGATCTGGACCCAACAACGATCCTTTGCGTGTGACTGATTTTCTGGACAAACGACTGCCCCCTAACTCCTGGCCTTGGTTTCTCATCTTGACACGCTTTCATCATGTTTGCAGAACATTCTGGAAAAAGTGAGTCTCGGTGTCTGATATCCATGGGGGGGGGGGGGCCTTGTTATTTTGTTTCCCGGTGATGGAATCACATTTTCCTGTCACCCCCCCCCCACGTGGTGCTGAAATTCTTGGACAATGGGAGAGCGGGTGTGTACCTGTAGGAAGACGAGTATGTCGATAAGGCCGTGCAGGATAGAGGAGAGGAAGTGGACGATGTGCAGAATGAAGGAGGAAGGGGGCCTGGTGTCTTCCAAGGAAGCTGCGTCTAGTTCTGTGCAAGAAACATGGTCTTACTGAGGATTTGCTGCACAGACCTTCAGAGTGGTTGGCGGTATACTGGGTTACCCTACCTTCTGATTCACAGCGCCATTTATTATCAGGGCCCAGTCACCATGCACCCCGGCCCCGTGCCCCCAGCCCCCAGCCCCCCGCCCCGCCATGGCTAAATCCCAAACATGAGGCCAGTACCCATAACATGGCTTTTGGATGGCCGCCGGGCTCGAATTTAACAAGCGGTGGCTTTTAAGAGTCGTGCCCCCCCTGTTCGTTAAGCATCTCCATCTTATTTACTGACTCCTATTTGGTGACGTTTTCCTGGCAAAAGAGGGGGAGAGGGAGCCCTGGAAATAGGCCAGGCACCTTTATCCAAACAACATGCTGCTGTTTCTCAGAGACCTTTTTTCTCTGCTTTCTAGCAGTATGTGTTTGACAGAGGGGCGAGGTGGCCAGCTAGTGTTGTCCAGGGCAACCAAACAAACAGTAAACCTCCCTCTGGGGAGGGGGCGTGGCATCCCTCTCTATCATCTGGAACCTTCACAGCTACCCTGGCGTAAGATTGGCCAGCCCTGAAACAATGGCAGCAGGAAGAATGGTCACTCTGTCTCTGGAAATAGTCGCCGTCCAAGCCAAACACGCCCCCCCCCCCCAATCCTATCCTGGAGAAAATGTGTAATGTGCCCAGTGGTGCTGAGGAGTCGTGCTCCCTGTGAGGAGAAGCTAGGGGGCACCGGAAAGGGAAGGAGGGGAATCGGTCAGAGGTGGCAGGGGGACGGAGGAAGACGAGAGCGAGGAAAATCACATTCTGCTTTTTTGAGCAGTTTGTCCTTTTCGGGCTTCCGTCCGTTTTCCATAACTGCTTATCTGATGCCCTGGGTTCATGTTGGGCTGGCTTTCCTGTCATCCCTTGGCTTAACAGGGATGGAGTGGTGACTCTGAGGCTAGGGATCTGTACTGACAGTTAGAAGGTAGCTGGTTCAAATCCCGTGAATGCCAGGAGTGATTCTACTCCACTGGGCCCTTGAGCAACTACAGGAGATGGGACCAAGACATCTGATTGGTTGGACCCAACTCTTCTAGAATCTGATTGGTTATCTTTCTGAACCAATCTTTTTTTGTCCTGCCCTTTTGTGTAAGTAAAACTCCCGTGAGCCGCTACCTTCCACTTTTTACCCCGCTGTGGGGCTGGTAGTTGGATCTTTCCCCAGTCAGGCTGCTGTTCCCTATGTTCTGGCCATAATATATATACATTTGTAGTTTGCAGTGGTGGTACCAGAAGTGAGCTCCCCCTCTGTATGCCAAGACTCCATCTTATACAGTAATGGGCATTATATTTATCTTTTTTTTTTGCGTGGGGGGGGGGGATCAAGCTCAGCCCTGGAATGTAATCGTTGGTATCCCGAGCGGGAGGTAACCCATTTTTTCACCCCGCCTGCAGTCCCTCCCTTGTTATCTATCTGTTATCTGTGTCTGGCTGGGGTGGGGGGGAGGGTATGTGGTTATGAGTCTCACATAGAGACGGTGAATAAATCCATGGGAGGGAAATAAACAAAGCAGTGGTTTGAATGAGTCCCTGCTGGGATGGAAGTTCAGGGGTAACATTCCACGGGTCCACAATGTCCCTCCATATCGGGCCATGTGATCCCTGAAAAATAGCCCCTGGGGAGACATAGTGGAGACCCCCAGCTGTGCGCTGTCTGTGTGACGGGCTGCCCCGGCTGACGGGTCTGACACGGGGCGTCATGTGACGCAGTGGGATATCTGTGCCGCTCGTGTCCACTGTGTGGCTCCGGCGGGGGTCTGAGCTGGGATGTCTTTGCAGTCCCCCCCCCCCTCCCCCGCGCAGTAATGGGATTTTTCTTTCCACCCTGGAATCTGCATAAGGAACAACCCCATTTTCAAAATGTTTCTTTAAATCTCCGTGTTACTCAGAACCCACTGATCCCTGCTCAATGCTAATATATATCCCCCTGAAGATGAGCCACTCCCCCCCCCCCCCCCTCC
>JAODLC010000065.1:21309892-21351757 GCA_026781145.1 Hippopotamyrus pictus
TGGCCCCGGTGCTGACCCCCCCCCCCCCAGCTTGTTGGCATGTACTGCTGCTTTGCCTCACTGCCGCCCTCCTCTGGCGAGGGCCCAGTGTACAGGGACCCACACAGGATCATGTGCTGTGTGAGTGGACGGTCACTCGATCAATCTCTCCACGTGTCCCATTCGGCAATTTGTGTCCAAGAGAAACACAAATTATAAATTAAGGGGACATAGCAGTGTCCCATTCTGCAGAATGTCTCTAAGAGAAATTATCAAGCAAATTATCAAACAGTGTAAAAAGTTTTGGTCTCTGTGTTGCACATGTCAACTAGTTATGCATGCAGATAGACATAAGAAATTAATTATCCAACGAGCACATAAGGCAGTAGAATGCATGAAAGTCCATTTGAAGGCTGCATTAATTAATGCTTTAGAATTTTTTTATGAATGATTAATGTTAAGAAAATAGTAGATGTAGCTTAATTGGAATAATTTGGTTCAATCGGAAGTAATAATTGATTGCGAAGTTTGACAGGAGAGGGCTGATGTGTTTCCGGAGAGCCAGTGTCTAGGTGACCGTCCAGGTATGCGCATAGTACTCGCCGAGTTCGATGCACATGGGCTTCATCATCTATGTCATCATCATCATCATCATCATCATCATCATCCTCAAAGGGAGACGCTCATCTGGGCTCAAAGCAGAGGCTGTGTGTTCAGTGTGTCTGTATATTGTCTTGTCAACTTTTCGTCTGTTTTTAACCAAGTCAATGGAGAGTATGGCTTTGTTAGACAATCGTAACACGTTTGTTGCATATAACCCATTAACAAACTACTCTTTTGTTGTTTAGTTAAGTTAGTTTTTTCAGTCATTCAGTCACTTTTATTTAAAATGGGGAAAAATAAGTCTTTAAATAAGGTTTTCAAATCTGATGTGGCCAAGCCACAGTTGTCATCTGTGTTATTTTATAGCTCTGCAAAGCTAGTTAGTAAACTGCTGTTAATTACTTGTAAATGCCAAACTCCACTAGAATTCCTTCTCTCTAAATCCCATAAAAATATGCAGTCAAAAGTCTAACATTTATTATTTTGTTGCTCGTTGTCATGGATTCCTTCGTAAGTAGTATTGATGTTATTTAAACGACTTGAAAATGATCTTTTATTGACGTAGAGTCTTTTGATCATTTAATCACAGAATCAGTGTGAGCTCAGTCGGGAGATCGCTGTGTTCTTCTGTGTTCTGTCCGCGTCTGGCTCGTGGGGGAAGCTGCCGCTTCTCCTGCCATGTGCTGCAGCTGCTTCTGTCCAGCGGCCGTCGGGAATGTGGCGTAACGTCCATCTCACTAACCCCGACCAGATGCGCCTGTCCTCAGGCGCTTTCCTCTAAAAACCCGTCGTCCGCATGTCCGACGGCCCTCAACTGTTTCTCCTGCTCCCAACAGCCAGCAACCCGAACGCGTGCCGGGCTACGGGACGAGGTCTCCAGCCTAAGGGAGTCCGGGTGAAGGAGTTCGCCGACTTCAGGGTGTTCACCAAGGGCGCCGGCACTGGAGAGCTCAGGGTCCTTGTCAGGGGACCAAGTGAGTGAAGCTTCATTGTCTCCACTGAAGCTCGGGATGGACGTTTGTGGTTCATCAACCGAGAGATACTCTGCAGTACATTACTGTGCAAAAGTCTTAGGCAGCCAAAGAAAAAGTTTAAGGCTGTCCATCTGGGTAGTAAGTGTATGTTTGCTTGGGAAAAAACACAATTTAACGTTAGAAGGTATGCAAATTATCAGTAACACGATAAAAACGAACAGGAATGTCTCCTATTCTCCAAAAAGTCACTGAGGAGCACCTCAGTCATTCCATGGATTCGTTAAATTTTACCACCAGCTCACTTAATTAACTGACTTAATTAGTTAAATAATTCAGTGCGGTATTGATTAGCCAAATAAGGAAGGCAGTGGACCAGTCAAAAATACATTGGTCTTTTGGATGTTCTAGCAAATACTATGGTGATTTTACGAGAGGTTCTGAAATGGCTGAGCTGACACACTCTGACAGACATAATACAGTAGCTTCATGCCGACATGAAGATCATTTCAACAGCATTTTCAGTGACCGCCTAAGACTTTTTCTCAGTGCTTCATATCTATCAGCCATTTGACAGAATGCGCAGGGTGTGTTTGAACCATTCTGCCCTAACATTCTAAACGTCCTCTAAGGAGGAGCCGAGGAACCCGTCAAGGTGCAGGAGGTCGGAGACGGCGTATTCGAGTGCGAATACTACCCGGTCATGCCAGGAAAGTATACCGTCACCATTACCTGGGGAGGACACACAATCCCACGCAGGTGAGGACACGGGGGGGGGGGGGTGGCACACACACACACACACGCAGATAGCAGATGAAGAGGAATGTGGGAGGTGCCGCCTGGACATTTCAAGGAGCCCGATTGGAATGGGCACACAGTGACTTTCCAAATACCAAAGAGGTTACTGTGACCGGAGACGCTCAATGTCCACATTCCCCAGGGGTAACCGGGGAACACCAGAAACATGATAAACAGCTATAGAATTTCGCACCAGACAATGAAATACAGTTCCGAGTTAGCATAATCGGCCTATAAGGGTGGCTTACAGTGCATATTATATGACATGTATTATATTACATTTCTGTTGTATTACATCACATTTATGTTGCATCATAAACCATAAAATGACAAATAGGGTGTTAATCATAACCAGCATCTTGCAAAATTCCACGGTCAGTGTGGCTGCAGTAATACAAACATGGATTGTTCACTGTGGGGAATATCCTGTGAAATAACATCTCTCATGACTAGCTTGTTATGACACATGGATGTTTGTGTTTTGAAGCCCGTTCGAGGTTCTGATCAGTGAGGAGGCGGGGCAACAGAAAGTCCGAGCCTGGGGTCCTGGCCTGGAGACGGGAATGGTGGGAAAATCAGCTGACTTTGTGGTGGAAGCCATTGGAACAGAAGTGGGAACTCTGGGTATGTTACACGTTAAAAGAACGGAGCGATGGATTTGGCTGCTGAGCGAATTATGAGACACTTGATTCATTGTGAATTCATACTGAAAGAATGATGTTATTTAGCACACTTGGACACACTTATGGTGTTTGTGGTTGTCATTGAGGTTAGAATTTTCTGAGGTTTTATCTTCATGCTTTGATATATCACACTAGTGGTTTCCTTGGGTGTTGGGCAAACTGCCTCCTTGTAACATTACAGATCACGCTTCGCGAAACACAACAGTTTAGTACACAACAGTGATGACAATTGAGCGGTTCACCCACGCAGCACAAGGAAAACAGTCCTTCTTCTGTGAAGGATGTTCCGCACCCCTCTGGAGTGCGTTCTGAGGGGCGCGACGGCTGTTATTTCTCCTACGTAGATTCTTTTCCTGTGCTGCTTGCCTCACCCCTCCCCAGGATGCATGCATGTTAGGTTTCGTTGTTTGAACTTGAGAGAAAGCAGCGTTTCTCCCATCAGTTTAGCGGCCTGCTCTGCCTCCTCTTGTTACTGTGGTCTGTGTTTGTAAACGAACAAAAAGTCGTGACCTCTGCTACGTGTGTAGACCAGGCACCAGTAGACTGCAAACACAATGAGGTCATTGATCCAAAGATCCAAAATTCCAGAATAAGACGTGCAACTGGTCCACATAGTGTTAGCTCATGTGCCTCTTAGTTGTTAAGCCACTTCATGTTGGATTCCTTCTGTTTTAGAAAAACAACTTTTTTGAGATTGGGAATTTATATTTGAGGCAGAGGATGAGGCAGAGCCAAAGGCACCCAGCTCTCTTTCTCTACAGGCTTTTCCATCGAGGGACCATCCCAAGCCAAGATCGAGTGTGACGACAAGGGCGACGGCTCCTGCGATGTGTCCTATTGGCCGACAGAACCGGGCGACTATGCCGTGCACGTTATCTGCGATGACGAAGACATCAAAGACAGTCCCTTCATGGCTCATATCCTTCCTGCTGCCAACAACGTCTTCCCAGAGAAGGTAGGTCACCCCCTCTGATGTTTATGACCGTTAAAATTTAAATAAATATATATAAGTCTATTTCTCAACTGATTTTCCAAGAAAATCTGGATAAGAGCACCAGCTGTGTAAATATCTGAGACGAATTAAATGCAGCCTTCTGCTTCCAATTATTCCTCTGGCTGGCGGTGATCACCATGAGAATCTCATGGCGTTGTGCCTTTTGTTGCAGGTAAAAGCATATGGTCCAGGCCTGGAGCCCACCGGCTGCATCGTGAACAAGCCTGCCGAGTTCACCATCGACGCCCGTCGCGCTGGGAAAGGGCAGCTGAAAATCTACGCCCAGGTACGGGGATGGGGATGATCGTCTTCAGAGACTACAGCGTCGGCTGACGTGCTGTAGAGTGCTGAACCTCTCCAGCTGACATTCTGACTTGTTCAGCAGTGTTTATGGTGTTAAGTTGAAATTGTGCGTGGCTCGAATTATGGTTTCAGTTACAAAAACATAATCCTTGACACGGCTGACATAATTCCTGGCTTCTCCGTCAGCCTGGTGGATGATGTTGTGTATATTTTTTTTTTTCAGGATGCAGAAGGCTTCCCTATTGACATTCAGATCATGGATAATGGGGACAGCACGTTCTTTTGTGTCTACATCCCAACCAAGCCACTCAAGCACACCATCATCATCACGTGGGGAGAGGTCAACGTTCCCAACAGCCCTTTCAGGGTGAGAGACCACAAACCCTTCTGATCCTCCTGGAAATCAAGGTCTCTGTAACACAGGGCACAGATACTTAGTAATAACTCAGTTACTACTGAAGTACAAATCATGAACAAAGCATGAACAAATGTAGTAGCTACTTGAGATAAAATCTAATCATCATGAGATCAGTATTTCTTGTGTTAATCATTTCAGTACTTCCTTCAGTAGTTAAACAGGGTTTACAGTATTAACAGATATACAAACAGATATAGTAACTGCTTGGGATGAAAGATGCACCAGGATTCATTAACATGAGATCAGTATGTAAGTAAGACTTAGTCTGTGGTTAATTAATACCTAACTAATATCATAATACTATATTATTTTTGTCTTGTCAAGTAAGTTGTTACCAAGGTTGTTATCGCAAATAATTAGAAGGAATGTTAGTGATAGAAATTAGAGAAAAATTAGTCAGAGCAGAATATAACAAATATCCTTAGCAGTACGTTTTAGCAGGAATAATGACCGGGAGTTTCACACTTTGGATCCAGAATAGCCAGTGATTTCAGGGTCCATCCAGACTGGGCCTGGAGTTCATGTTCACTGCTTCACGAAATCTCACTCTGCCCTCATGGTGGACGGTGCTAATTATGTTCAGGTGACCATTGGAGAAGGTAGTCACCCAGAGAATGTGAAGGTATATGGACCAGGGGTGGAGAAGGCAGGGCTAAAAGCCAACGAGCCTACCTATTTCACCGTGGACTGCAGTGAAGCTGGACAGGGTAAGAATAATCTAAACTATAAGTAGAATACTCTGGAATAATGTGCATATTAAGAAACTCATTTGGCCTTATGAATGCAGTATGACGATCATGTGACCCTAACACTAACTATAATGCTGTCACTCCATTGTCTCACTGCGGCAGGCGACGTCAGCATTGGGATCAAGTGTGCTCCTGGTGTTGTTGGATCAGCTGAGGCTGACATCGACTTCGACATCATCAAGAATGACAATGACACTTTCACTGTCAAATACACCCCTCCCGGCCCTGGTCGTTACACCATAATGGTCCTGTTTGCTGACCAGGTGGGTCTGGGTGGAGCTTCTTTAGCTGTCCGTTATGGTCACATGACAAGCACTGTAAACTGAGATATGTTCTTCTCACTTGGATGCAGGAAATTCCCATCAGCCCATTCCGCATCAAAGTGGATCCTTCCCACGATGCTGCTAAGGTGAGGGCAGAAGGCCCTGGACTGAACAAGACAGGTATGTCCTCACGGGATGACGGCAACGCGACTTCTCCTGCTGTCGAACCTGAAGAAGCAGCCCAGGGTCATTCATCAGTGATGGTGGCCAATAAACACGGCCACAGTAAACAAATTCCTGACGGCTTCTGCACGTTACAGGTGTGGAGGTAGGCAAGCCGACGCATTTCACGGTGTACACAAAAGGTGCTGGCAAAGCCAAGCTCGACGTCCATTTTACTGGCGCTGCCAAGGGAGAGGCCGTGCGGGACTTTGAGATCATTGACAACCATGACTACTCCTACACTGTGAGGTACACAGCTGTGCAGCAGGTAAGACCGACGCACTTGGCCCATTCATGGTATCGTACCATGTGCTTCCCTGCTAGTGAGTAACCAATAGCTTCTCTAGGTACAGATTGTCTACTTTGTGCAGTGTGAACAATAACATTTAGAGGTTTAATACTGAATTATAATGGCTATTACATAATACTTTTAGTTCCTCTTTGGGCGGGTACAATACCTTTGGTACTTTCTTGAAGTACCATAAGTACTGTACTTGGTGCTGTGGAAAAGTGCCTTTTGTCTTGCTTATCCTGAATGGATAACTGTGTCTCCCTCCTCAGGGAAATATGACCATCGCTGTCTCACACGGAGGTGATCCCATTCCCAAGAGCCCATTCAGCATCACTGTCGCCCCTCCTTTGGATCTCAACAAGGTCAAAGTTCAAGGCCTCAGCAACAGTAAGCATTGCAAGCAAAACCCAACAGTGGCCATCCACTAGTGAAGCTTTATAATAAGCAGCATTATTACCATGATGTTTAAAAGCAGGATGAGGCGCACTAGGGGGAGAATTACCTAGGGACTGCCTCTTTGTGTCTTCAGAAGTGGATGTTGGCAAGGACCAGGAGTTTGCAGTCAACACAAGGGGCGCTGGAGGGCAGGGAATAGTTGATGTGAAGATCACATCCCCCTCACGACGGCCAATCCCGTGCAAGGTGGAATCAGGCACGGCCAATGACATTCACTCTGTGAAGTACATCCCTCCTGAGGAGGGCCCCTACAAGGTTGACATCAGCTATGATGGAAACCCATTACCCGGCAGTCCCTTTGCTGTGGAAGGGGTCATGCCCCCTGACCCATCAAAGGTAAATAAAATCTCCTGTTTTTCATTTCAGTTCTTAGAATTTATAAGATCTAATTGTTAAAGTGAGAGTTATTAATAAGTCAATCGCATAGATAACATTTCCTGTCTTACAGGTACGTGCATATGGCCCAGGATTGAAAGGAGGCATTGTGGGTAAACCAGCCCCATTTGCTATTGACACAAAGGGGGCTGGCACAGGTGGGCTGGGCCTAACAGTGGAGGGGCCTTGCGAGGCGAAGATCGAGTGCCAGGACAATGGAGACGGATCCTGCTCCGTGTCCTACCTGCCCACCGAGCCCGGCGAATACTCCATCAACATCCTCTTTGCCGAGGCCCACATTCCTGGATCTCCATTCAAAGCGCTGGTCCAGCCGGTCTTCGACCCCAGCAAGGTGACGGCCAGCGGGCCGGGCCTGGAGCGGGGCAAGGTCAACGAGGCGGGCTCCTTCACTGTGGACTGCTCCAAGGCTGGAGAAGCTGAGCTCACCATTGAGATAATCTCAGACTCGGGGTCCAAGGCCGAGGTACACATTCAGAACAACAGTGATGGCACATACTCCATCACCTACATCCCTTCCTTCCATGGGATGTACACCATCACAATCAAATATGGAGGACACGCTGTGCCCAAATTCCCCGCCCGACTCCAGGTGGACCCTGCCATCGACACCAGTGGAGTGAAGGTTTATGGACCTGGCATTGAACCCAGAGGTAGGAGGACTTCTTCTGGACTCTCCATAGAACTTTGTTCATATGTTGAGCGTTTTTCATGTGCCCATCTAGTGAGCAGAAACTAGGAGCAGATCAGTCTCAGGTCAGCAGCAATCCCGTCACCTGAAGCCTTTCTGCCAAGCATCCTGTCTGCCCACCATGCTGAAAAAACAAGCAATGATCTGCAGCGGCTTGGCCACCAATGGCCACACTGTGCTCTGTTTGCTGTGAACGGGAGCCAATCAGATTACAGTCCTGTCACATGTCGAGCCAATCAGATTACAGTCAGCAGCTGTTACATGTTTTCACGTTTTCCACCAAAGGATCCCCCCGCAGAATGATGACTCTGACTTGCCTTTGGCTGATGGATTGCTAGTGGATGGGCATTTGTTCAATCCGCATTAGTCTTTCTTTCTGTCAGAACAGGCCTTTATAATTGGATGATGACGTCAATAGTTTAGCAAAAGATTGGTCTGTATATTATGTGTAAGCTAACAGTTCATATTTAAAAAATGAGAATGACCAGGCCAAGGCTGTTCAATCATGCATATCTGGGTCACAGTGCGCTTCAGGATCCTGTAATGTTCCTATATAATAATTATTTTTTTACTTTGATCTTAGAAAATTGCTGCTTCGATCAAAAAGACCTTGTGAAAGGAGAACGAAGAGGGGGCTGAACGTGAACGAAGTTAGCTGTCCTTCGTGTGCTGTAGCCTCAGACTCTGAAACGTGCCCGCGAATACCCACAATGCGCCGTCGTCTTTTGACTTTTCGCACATCTGGCGGACTTGAGAAGTAGTGTTCCTATCAACACAGCACGATAATACAAGGTCTTACGTTCGTAGCTCTGCTTCCGTTTAATTGATTGCCAGGAGATGAATTTCCATGGTGAGACTTACTAAACTGAAGCAGCTTTTTGCCTTGGAGATACTCGCGCCAGTAAATTGACGCTCAACGAGGCTAAAATTCTGCACTCGCTACTGAGTAAAGAATGAGGTCTGTACCACTAAAGCTGACCACTAAAGCCTCCCTGTTTGTCTGATGTCCACTTGCCTCTTACTGTCAGCAACGTGATGGATAGTTCACCCCCTCTGGGGGTCCCGTTAAATAACGACTTCCCATGAACCTTTCTCTTGCCAATTTGTCACTGTACTGTGGGGGATACTCTACCCTGGGGAGGACTGTAATTCATCACCCGTCGCTCTGTTCGCAGGGGTGCTCCGGGAGGTCACCACGCACTTCATCGTCGATGCTCGCGCCCACAGCAAGGTTGGGGGCGGGCATGTGAAAGCCCGGATAGTTAACCCTTCGGGAAACAACACCGACATTTACATTACGGACAAGGGAGATGGGACTTACAGGCTGGAGTACACAGCTTATGAAGACGGTAGGACAGAGACATTCATTCATTTGTAACTATTGCTAAAAAAAAACCATTTTTTTCCATATGATTTTCATGAATACACTGTCAGAAAAAAAGAGTTCCAATTTGTACCTTTGCTTGTCACTGGGGCTGTACCCTCAAGGCTCTGCCAACTGTACCCTATAGCTGTAGGTAAATGTCCCTTTTAGTCTAATTTAATGTACAGAAAGGGACTCTGAGGAACATCCCCAAGGTACAAACAACATTAATGTACCCCCAATGGTACAAAAATGTTCCTCAGAGTCCATTTCTGTACCTTAAAAGGTACAAGTACCTACAGCTGTAAGGTACAAGTGGCAGACTCTGAGGGTAGAGCTCCAGTGACAAGCAGACATATAAAATTGATACTCTTTTTTCTGACAGTGTATGATCCGGTGAAGTCTGCATTTTGGGAGAACTTGGAAAATATATGGTCATTGCTGAATTGTTACTGTTTCTTGGTAAATCTGTTAATTGAAAAACAAACGCGCCTTTGGTTCCCTGCCCCACTTCTGCTCTTCCTGTTAGCCTGGGCGAAAATGACTCTGGGGCTTTACAGTTTTGATTGTAAAAAAAAAATCCATTGTGTTGTTTTTCCAAACACCAGTTCATCCATAAAGAGACAAGCAGTGAAAAGCAGCTTGGCAAGTTTAGGGTTTCAGGGGGAGCCAGGGGGCATAAAAATAGGACTAGTTAATGACATGGGGGGGTTGAGGAAGGAGCTTTGGGGAGACTATAAATAAGTGGTGGGCCAGCATGGCCCCCTACACTCGATACTGGCTGGAGACACTGGCCGAAATACTGAGAGTAATGCCTGAGTCTGGGGGGGGGCCTCACCAACATCCATCTCCGTTGGAGGCGGCGAACTGGTGAGATTGAGCCGGGGGAGTCACACAGGTGACACTGGTGCTGTTACCATGTCTGCTGAGCCGAGAGCAGGTGTGCAGATTGTTCCTGCACTGTAATGAGCACCAGCGCTGCCCCGTGAAAAGCTGTATTGATCCAGACTGAGTCTGTGAATCGCCGGAGCCATTGACCCCGACGCTGCCACCCTCTCCTTAACTTCCTCAGACTGGCTTATTCCCGAGGGGCTGTGCTATGCTCTGTAACAAGCTTTTGCACCAGGTAACATATTCAAACCTGTTGATGATCTGATTGCTTCTGTAGGCATGCACCTGATTGAGATCCTGTATGATGACAATGCAGTTCCCAAGAGTCCCTTCAGGGTGATGGTCACTGAGGGCTGTGACCCAACACGCGTGCGGGCATACGGTCCTGGATTGGAAGAGGGACTGGTTAACAAGCCCAACCGATTTACCGTGGAAACAAGGTATTGGCAGGACATTCTCATTAAGAGGGGAACTGGAATTTTTATTTTGTTACTACGGAAGAGAGACTGAACTGAGATGGAATGTGCATCACAGATTTGTGCTTTTCTGTAGTGACCATCTCCCAATTTTATTCCGGCAGAGGTGCAGGGAGTGGAGGGCTGGGTTTGGCCATTGAGGGACCCTCTGAGGCCAAGATGTCCTGCAAGGACAACAAAGATGGCAGCTGCAGCGTGGAGTACATCCCATTTACCCCCGGGGACTATGACGTCAATATCACTTTTGGAGGACATCCCATACCTGGTACTTTGTGGTTGAAATGACAGGAAATGACATCACATTTCCACTTCTGTAGTTAGTTTAGGTTATGTTACATTTGATTAGATTAGGTTGAGTTAAATTAAAAATTTAAAAATATTACTTAAAAATTTCCAGGATTTCTCTAGTCATCCTGTCGTACGTAATTTAGGCATATTACTATCCGGCGTCTGTTCCCGTGACATTTTTAATGACATCATACATGCAGTTTTAATTTGATTCCATTTAGCAGAAGTCAAAATAATGCACAATTAGTCTGAGACAGTTTTCTGGAATGTGTGACAGATTAACGTCTGAATCGATTTCCTGGAGGTTCCTTATGTAAACTTGTCATAATGGTTATACTGCTAAATTAGTACATATGTTTTAAGTGATTTAAAATGGTACAGAGCAGCAGTGACGGAGAAGGTAGATGAGGCGTACCTGTGTCTCCGATATACAGGAAGTCCCTTCCGTGTTCCGGTCCGAGAGCTGGTGGACCCCAGCAAGGTGAAATGCTCTGGCCCGGGGCTGGGGAACGGCGTGAGGGCGCACGTGCCCCAAACGTTCAGCGTGGACACCAGCAAAGCCGGCCTGGCCCCCCTCGAAGTGCTGCTTTATGGGCCAACTGGTAAGAAGCCACGTCACACGCACAGACCCACCTAAGACACGCGCACACACATATACACACACACACACACACTTACACATTGTGTGTGTAGATACACACACCAACAAGCCAAATACTCAGGCACACCTATGATTGCAAATTTAATTCAAATTCTAATTCAAATTTTATTTTATTCTCTGCATTTTTTGTGGACAGCAAAGAAAGAATTTCATTGCACAGAGAAATGCATTTTTCTATTGTACAAATGACAATAAACGCTTTGAATCTTGATTCACAAACACCAATGACACACAAATGTAAATTCAGGCAAGCAAAGCTGTCTCACACTTCGTATTACAGGCACTTGGCGACAAACACACACATATATATTCCTGCACCCCAGACTTACACATATTTTCTAATACACAAAGCACACACTCCTATTTCTAAGGAGAAACACAGCCGAGAATTTAAGACGATGTTATTGTTTCATGAACGAGGCCCCATTTTCTTGACCCCTGAGGAGTTACGAACTGAAGGACAGTATGTTTCTCTTATCTTTCAAAGAACAGTTGAATTATTCATGCGAGAGAACAATTATTTTTACATTTTTTTCCTTGTCACCAGGGGCAGCTGAACCCGTTAGCATCAAAGACAACGGCGATGGCACACACACGGTCAACTACACGCCTGCCAAGGACGGGCCTTACACTGTGTCGGTTAAATATGGCGACCAGGAGGTTCCTCGTAGGTGAGGACCTACTCGAATCGTCTTTTGCTGCGTCAAAGGGGCTTTTTCTTAACATTTCAGGATTATGGCTGGAACAAGTCAGTTCACGTCCTTTCCTGTTAGAGGGCAACTGCATCGAAGGGTAGTAATTGATCTCAACAGGATTCTGCACTACAGGATGAGTCATACAGTGCGGGCTGCTGAGGAGGTCAAGCTGCCATCGAATGCATCACAGTTTACCGTCCTCCGCAGTTTATGCCGAAACACGCCATGTGTGGTCGTTCTTCTGCAGTTGGTCACGCAGACCCTGCGATGCTGAGTAGTCTTGCATGTTCCTGACTGTTACCCATCGCCCTCATTTCTACTCCTCCCCCATCTCAGTCCGTTTAAGATCAAAGTGCTTCCAGCTCACGATGCCAGCAAAGTGCGTGCCAGTGGCCCCGGGCTTAACACTTCCGGCGTGCCCGCCAGCCTGCCCGTTGAGTTCACCATCGACGCACGGGACGCTGGAGAAGGACTGCTCACCGTACAGATTCTGGTGAGCTTCATTATCGATTGGTTGCCGGGAGACCGTGTTTAGGTCTCACATTGTATTTCCATATATGTACTTAAAAGACACACAAAATAATTGATTGCCTACAGGAAGACTGAACTACACTTCCTTCAGTTGCTCAGAAAGAGTTCGGGAGTTATAACCTGTGTGCCTGTCGCTCCAGGATCCTGAGGGTCGGGAACAGGAGGCCTCGGTTTTTGTGGAGGACTGGGGCAGGAGGGTGTGGGAGAGGCATATTGTAAAGGGAACCATCCCCACGCCCTTTCTTAGGAAAGGCTCTGTAAGGCCATGCCGCTTGTGGCCTCCGCTTCCACCTTCCACCCTGTCCACTGTCTCCCCAGCCCTGACCCCGACATTCCCCCTCTTCTCAGCCATACATGTTTTTACCAAGTAGAATTTCATTTAACCCAAATGACCTGTGATTTTTCCCTCAGAATGCAAATCAATTGCGTGCGATGCATAGAATTTTTTTAATATAAGTGAACCAAACGGAAGTACCTTTAATCTATGTGACCCGTGGTGCTGTTTAAGACTTCAGACACATAAAATAGGAGCTGAATATCCCGTGTCAACAACGCAAGAAGATATACAAATTAGCTCACCCCATGGAACCTTTGTAATTTTCTAATTTTTTTAATGAAGTTGGGGTTTACCATCACTGATCCGTTCATTGTTCAGTCAAGACACAGAAATCTTCATGTAGGAAATGACTCCCATCAAACATCTCACACCTGAGTGTGTCAAACTGTACATATTAAAAGCCTTTCTGATCCCTCTATTCTAAGGATTTGGCAGGAATACTGTAGCAAGGATTTGGGCAGAAAATTGCAAAATGGCCCCCCAAGAGCTGCTTTTGCAATAACAAGAACTCAACAAAGAGAAAACGCACCCTTTTTAAAATTCTGATATTTAGACCCTTAACTGTTCCCTCTAAGTGTGCGTGGACTGACACCCATCAGATTTAACTTGTGTGTTGATGTGGTTTGAAGTCCTTGACTAACTTCAAAGAAAACAATGCTTTCTGGCTGTTTTTAATTTGTGAATGGCACACATATTAAGTTCAATCAACTCTCTTGTGTGTCCTCCAAAAACAGTCTCTTGTTAAAATGCTGTTCTTCAGCTGAAACAGATTCCAGAACAATGTCATTCATTTTCCATTGTTGTTTTGGTGAGCTTGATCCCTTCACCATCCTCGTCGATAACCACCCGGCCGCCTGGTGCTCCCGGTTTATACATGTAAACATCGACAAAGTGTAAAGGACCTAGCGGGTGATGATGGTACATGATGGTGCACAACGACACACACTATCGGAAAGACAAGCCGAATCGCACGTTATACGCGGATAATAACGGGCACGTCTGCCTCCCAGGATCCCGAGGGGAAGCCGAAGAAAGCCAACATCCGGGATAACAGAGATGGAACCTACACGGTGTCCTACGTGCCAGACATGACGGGACGCTACACCATCACCATCAAGTACGGTGGAGATGAGATTCCATACTCACCCTACCGCATCCACGCCCTGCCTTCTGGGGATGCCAGCAAATGCCTGGTCACAGGTCAGTCCAGGCCAGAACGTAGGCGGGGCTACTCTACAGCAGCCGTGGAAACCATTACTAAAGCATCACGTTATCGTCTTTTAATTTACAGTATCCATTGGTGGACATGGATTGGGTAAGCAGTTGAATCGACGTGAGAACTGCACATGGAGACCAGTTGTCAGTGAGCAGGTGAATCACTGGGCCGAATCGGTTCCCTGTGGGTGATACCGATCCTTCACAGGTACAGGTCTCGGACCCACCATTCAGATCGGGGAGGAGACTGTCATTACAGTGGACGCGAAAGCTGCAGGAAAAGGGAAGGTCACCTGCAAGGTGTCCACGCCCGACGGCGCGGAGCTGGACGTGGACGTGGTGGAGAACTCCGACGGCACCTTCGACATCTACTACACGGCCCCGGAGCCGGGGAAATACGTCATCACCATTCGCTTCGGAGGGGAGCAGATTCCAAACAGCCCCTTCCATGTGGTGGTACGTACTTCCTGTCAGGGTTACGTGACAATATACAATTTATATTACTCTTCTGGCAAGGTTCTGCATGTTTGAAATCGTTCAAGATGTACAAAATAACTAGATGTACATTGAAACGATTTGATAAATTCAGAACCAAAAGCCTACAGAACATCATTATAACTTTAACATAAATATGAATATGCAGCTACAAGAAAGCATGTGGTAGGTTTTCCTCTGTGTGTATCTAAAAGAATGATACAAAGATATAAAGAAAGAAATGATGCCTGTGTGCCCTAGGATGTGGCAGGCGTATGCGTACTGAGGCGGTAAAGACAGACCATTCCCTCTCACTAAGTGAAGAAAAGCAAGGCAGATGGGCCACGTTCTCGTCCTCTTGTGACTGTGAAATGTCAGGAATGAAGCCGCACGCGGCTCTAACAGGTTTTTCTTGACGGCGTGTTCCTTGTGGATGTCTGACTGTCGGGAGACGACCAAAGAGGTTCCGCTTAAAAGCAGCCCTGGCAGACATCTTTGAATCTGTTTATTGTTTTGGAGAGAGCGTACCTTTAACGTAAAGAAATTTCCCAGTGCTGCCTGTGTGGTTACTGCCTCTGAGAAGGATCTCGCTGCTCTGATGGCTACGTGAGATGTCATTAACAGTGTGGAGATGGCCATGGATGTGCGTATTAACGTGGATATGTTATCTCTGACTTACCTTCCCACTAGGCATGTGACACCATCCCTATAATCGAGGAACCATGTGACAAGCTACAGTTACATCAGCCCTACGCACCCTACCAGGGCTACCCCCCACACTGGGTATAAACACACGCTCCCCCAGTCCATGGAGATACAGTATCTCCAGGGGACATTGTCCCTTCATCACCAATCCCCTCATTCACTAATACCCCGCACACCTTCATCCTCACCTCTGGAGTCTACTCAACAGAACCCTTCTGTCGAATAGCTCAGACATACCCTTGGGCAAAGTTGAGCCAAAACAGAACCATAAAGTAACTTTCAGACTGGTATATGTGATTGATTCACTGCATAAATAAATACAATTGCCATTTGATTATAAACCATTCTGAGCTACTATAGCATGCATCACAATCATCATATGCTTAGTAGCTTAGCATTGACAGCTTTTTGCTAATACTATAGAAGTACTAGAGCCATATTAAGAGGGTATGTCTAAGTGACAGAAAATGTTAGCTTCACTTTACCCTTCCCATAATCCCTCCCTGCATCACTGGTTCATCCATCAGTCACTCAGTCATCCAATTTGCTTACCACCTTGTTCCTCCTGCACTGTCTCCTGTCCCCGCTCTGCCCTCTGTCCCATTGTCCTTTGCGTTTCAACGCATCCACCGAGGCAACCCGTAACGTTCTCATGACATTGAAGCGATCCCGAAAAGGTCTGATCACCAGGCCGCAGGGATGCTGTGAGAACATTGCATGTTAGCCTCTGAAAATATCAGATGGGTCATAATCATGAGCTACAGTTTTTTTAACAGAAGCACGTCCTTGTTTAATTAAAAATTGTGGCTTTGTGATAGACTATAAGGTAAAATTATCATAATACATTTTTTATATTAATTCCAGGTGCAGGCAATGGATTTTCTGTTAAAATAGGCATGACACTGGTGATGTTGTTATGTTCATTATGTTATTGGCCTTGAGTTTGGAATTTCAGGGCCTATGAAAAATTTTAGCTCTTTGACAGATCTGATTCTGTCTTCCCCTTTATCGTTTGTATGTTTTTGTACGTGTTGTTACTTTATTGTTCTCTTGGATTAACGTATCATATTTCTGTGCATGGTTTGGTGTCTTGTCAGTCATTTGTTTTCCTTTCAGCTGCTCTGTCTCTCGTCAGATCGGCCTTCATGGCCTGAAATCTTGGCTGTCTGTGTCGCCTGTAGCTGGTGTCTCTCTCAGGCCTCGACATCCCCTCCCCTCCGAATTTTCCCTTCGCGTTCTCTGGTCAGTTACGCAGTTGGCCGCTAACCCCGCTCTCCCCTTTGCACGTTTCCCAGGCCACGGAGGAACCGACTGTCCCCTCTGAGGGCGCAGAGCCCTTGCTCCGACCTTTCAATCTAGTCATACCCTTCACAGTACAGAAGGGTGAGATCACAGGTGAGATCCTTAGCTGTCCCCCGGGCGACAGGGAGACATTTAAGCAGACCGGCCTTTGACGCCCCAATAAGCCCTTGGTTTTATATGACTTGGCTCTCGCTATTGGCAGCAGTCAGTATTTACGACAGATATGTCAACTCCCAGTAAAGTAGGCGAGGTTCCTTTCCCCTGTAATCCAGCTGGATTCTCGTTTAATTTACTGATTTCATGGGAGCTCTCGTGGGTGCCTTTCTCTTTAGACTTTATTTATAGTGTTGGGTCTGAAATGAATTTTGTGCATTGCAGCAATGTGTTTCAGATTACTATTGTTAGCAATTTCTGGGTTTGAAGGTTTCTTTGCTAGACCAGTCTCTTTTACACAAACACTCGTGCATATTTGTGCCAGATTGTGGTGTGTAGGTGTTGGGCTTTGTTTGGTTGTGACAAGGTGTCATTGTGCCTCGTAGGTGAAGTTCGCATGCCATCTGGCAAGACGGCTCGTCCCCATATCACCGACAACAAGGATGGCACAGTGACGGTGAGGTACGCCCCAACAGAGAAGGGCCTACATGAGATGGACATCAAGTATGACGGCAACCACATACCAGGTAAGGAGCCCCAAGTAGTGTCACGGAATAGTGTCAGTGTTTTTTAATGCAGACGTTTTTTTTTACCAGAGAGTCAAAGATATTGCCTCTCAGTAACATGTGGAAACCAAACGTAATTATCTGTGCAAAAAGAAAATAAACTGTATAATGAAAAACACAGTTGGGATTTGGAGGGATAGCAAGACAATAAGTGCTAGTTCATAAGCAATCACCAAAGGCCGATTTGTGTTGGATTCCTGTTTTCACAGGCAGCCCTTTGCAGTTCTATGTGGACGCCATCAACAGTGGTCATGTGACGGCCTACGGGCCGGGCCTGAGCCACGGTGTGGTCAACAAGCCTGCCACGTTCACCATCGTCACCAAGGATGCTGGAGAAGGTATGGCCTGCTGGAACATGAAACAGTCGTGTGGAGTATTGTCGACTCTAGGGAGAGCTTGACGACCGGGGCTGATAAAGAAACGATTTTAAGGAAACGTTATTGTTATTTGATTTTGATTGGGGTTTGAGAGTAGCGGCGTTTTCCTGTTCTCCTGTTGTGTAGATTTCCTCTGGGTTCTCTGTTTACTCCTGTAGTCCTAATACATCCAGTTAAGGTGAACTGGCATTTCTGAATTGCCATAGTCTATGTTATGAGCTGTGTTTTTTGTTTCTCCTGCGATGGACTGACATCCTGTCCTGCCGTGTCCTCTGCCTTTTGCCTTATGATGTCTGTCAGGCTCCAGATTCCCCTATCCCTGTGCTGGTTAAGTGGATGGATGGATGGATGGATGTAGGGATGTATAGATAAATGGAATGGATGAATGAATGGGTGGGCAACAGTGAACTATTAGAACTATTACAATATTATGTATTGCAAAAGAAAGGGTTGTAAGAAATGTTAAATGACTCATCGCTTTCACTCAGGTGGCCTGTCACTGGCTGTGGAGGGTCCATCCAAGGCAGAGATCACATGCAAGGACAACAAAGATGGCACCTGCACCGTGTCCTACATGCCCACGGCGCCTGGCGACTACAACATCATCGTCAAGTTCGATGACAAGCATATCCCAGGCAGCCCGTTCATGGCTAAGATTACAGGTGTCATTTTTCCCTCCTTCTGACTAATGTTTATGTCACTCTCGAGCAGCTCTAGGACAACGGGGGAATGTGCGTGTTTAGGCTTCCGCGAGGCTCAGATTGGCAGGAACCACCTGTTTCCTCCATCCACCCCCTCACACTCGCGCTAACCCTTCCGCCATAAAGTCTCTCAGCTTCCACATCTTAGTGTTTCCACTGTTTACGCAAACAGCCACTTCGTCACTGATTCTTATTGACTGAGGAGATTAGGTGGGACGGAATGGGAATGTAAATCATATAAGGTGCCCCAAGTTTGAAGTTTGGACTTGAGCTTACTTTTAGACCCTTGCGTTTCATTCCAGGAAAACAGCTTCAGGAACTGGCTCTCATTGAGTGTCTCAGTGTTGTCGACCTTTTCTGATGATATCTGGTGTTTTTTTTTTTTTTTGTGCTGAATGGTCTCTTGCTGTCATTCTGCAGGCGATGACTCTATGAGAACTTCGCAGCTCAATGTCGGCACGGCAACTGACGTCTCTCTGAAGATCACAGAAACAGATCTCAGCTCGCTTACAGCGAGCATCCGAGCTCCTTCTGGCAACGAGGAGCCATGTCTTCTTAAAAGACTCCCCAACCGCCACATTGGTGAGCTGCTCTGCATGTGCTAGGCCTTGGCCAACAGTGGTCATGTTTATTCTAGCCCAAAACACTATACAGTGTTACCAAGTGCTATCTGTTTAGATCTTGTAGGCGTTTGGATTAGTCTAAGACATAATGCTGAACATCAAAGTTATAGAGGCAATCAGACTCTGAACCAGCAAGCACTTTATACATTGGGTGTGAACTTTTAAAGTATCAGTGACCTTTCTGCTTTTTTCAATATCTTTTTGCTGTTCAGGGCTGCTTTTGCTGTACAATACATCTTCCCAGGAGTTCCACTCTTGGTCTTATGATATGTTTTGATGTCATGTCGAGTGTAGAGAATGGGTTATTTTTTAAAATCTTCCCTGTGTCTCCACAGGTATCTCCTTTACTCCTAAGGAAGTGGGTGAACATGTAGTAAGCGTGAAGAAGAGTGGAAAGCATGTGACCAACAGCCCTTTTAAGATCATGGTGGGCCAGTCCGAGATCGGGGACGCCAGTAAGGTCAAGGTGTTTGGCAAGGGTCTGACGGAAGGCCACACCTTTGAAGTGGCCGAGTTCATTGTAGACACAAGAAACGCAGGTAAGAGTTTAGCGAGGAGGAGCCAAAATTTTAATCAGCTTTGCTTTGAGTGTGCCAAAATCGTTGCGTATGGTCAGGTTATGCAATGGATCTAATTAACAGCAACCAGCGTATAAATAAATAGTACAGTGTCAGGAGAATAATGTACTCAGTAGGAGTTCCACCATACTGGAAGTGCATCCAAAGAAAGTAAGATGTTTCCAAGCTGGCCAACAGTCAGGGACCGAAGTCAAGAGCAAGACTGATGCTCACAGACACCACTAGCTAACTAGGAAGACAGACTGATGCTAGATTACTTCATATGTCACTGACAGCAGGCCCTGCTCCTCTGCTAACTCCTCTCCCGTTGGGTCACTACCAGGATATGGAGGACTGGGATTGTCAATCGAGGGTCCGAGCAAGGTGGACATAAACTGTGAGGATGTGGAGGATGGGACATGCAAGGTGACCTACTGCCCCACAGAGCCTGGCAACTACATCATCAACATTAAGTTTGCAGACCAGCACGTCCCAGGTGAATCACTTTTCCTGCACTCTCGAAATGCTGCCACCTGCTGATACGGGTCGGTAACAACATCTCTGCAAATCAAGTTGTGTCCGATCTCAACAAATTGCATCATTATTCCTCTCCCATAAGAGCACGATTGACAGTGATGTGTGTGTGGGGGGGGGAGGGGGGCGGCACGATAGCATGACCAGGAGCATTTGTTGCGTTCACAGGAAGTCCGTTCACGGTGAAGGTGACGGGAGAGGGGAGGATGAAGGAGAGCATAACCAGGAAGAGACAGGCCCCTTCCATTGCCACAGTGGGCAGCACCTGTGACCTCAACCTCAAAATCCCAGGTGAGGAATACAGAGTGCAGTACAAAGACAGTATGATCCGTGCGATACAGGACAGTCCCCATGCTCTTCCATATTGGCCTTCCTCGTTAGCCTGTTAGCTTTCTTTTCTGGTCTCTCTCTCTCTTCTTTCGCTTCGGGATTCAAAGCCGCGGCTCACGTTTGTTTGTTTCAGTTGTTTGACGTTGCTCTAGAGTAACAATGGAAGCAGACACAGTGAAGGAAACAGAAAGGCTTCGACAGCAAAATGGATAGCGGCTAATCGGGGCGTGACTTTCCACCCATTCCCCAATCCCCACCGTAGTCCCGTGGCATCAAGTCTGTCATGCCAGAGCACGAACGCACCACATCCTGCCTTCGCTCAGCTGATTGGGTACAGCCCGTTTGGTGGCTCAGCTGATTGGGCACAGCTCGTTTGGTGGCTCAGCTGATTGGTCACAGCCCGTTTGGTGGAATCCCCCATAGAGGGAGTTGTTACAAGTCAGGGCTCAATTCAGTCACCATCCCAATTCCCCTTTTGACTTGCAGACCCAACCTAGCATGAAGTGCCTCTTCAGGCTAATCATCCTGATGCAGCCTGTGCTCCCCACTTTGCTTGAAACAAAACAAATTGGGCTTTGCATTACAGATCATTAGGAGTGGAAGATCCAATTTCTGTATTATTTGTAGAATTTCCCCACTGACTAGCATGCTTGCGCACTGCAGTGAATTGAACGCATTTCTTATTATGAGTCACGAAAGATCGAGCTTGAGGCATAATAAGGATATACGCACATTTGATTTTTTTTTCTCGCATGGGCTTCAGATGGTTGCATTCAAGGCTCCAGCATCTGCTTGACCTAAAAACTGCTCTTCATAGCTTCCACTCCTCTGTTGTCTCTTTCCTTCTCCTCCTCCTCTTCAAATGCTTCCTCCTCCTCCCACCCCCCACCCCCCAGGGAACTGGTTTCAGATGGTGTCGGCTCAGGAGCGCCTGACACGCACCTTCACACGCAGCAGCCACACGTACACGCGCACTGAGCGCACCGAGATCAGCAAGACGCGCGGCGGTGAGACCAAGCGAGAAGTGCGCGTGGAGGAGAGCACGCAGGTCGGCGGGGACCCCTTCCGCGACGTCTTCGGGGAGTTCCTGGGCCGAGAGAGCTTGGGCACCTTCAGTGGGATGCCTCCCCGGCAAGAGGGTGTGTGAAAGCGCCACCTGGTGGCTGGGAGTGTAAATAACAAAAACCCCATCTTTATGGCTTGCTAACGCTCCCTCTGCAAGCTTTCCCATCAACATCATAAACACAGCTTAAATGCAAATCCCTGTTATTGTTGAACTCTTTCCTGTTTGCTGTTTTTTGAGTTTTAACTGTGAATTGCTTCATTGTTTTTTAAGTGCTGTTTGCTCACGTGTATGTGGCACAAAAACGGGGGAAAGTGTTTAAATTTGGCTAAGGCTCTTCCACTCCTTATGGGCTACGGAGGGAGGATAGGAACTGTGTGTCTTGATAGAGAATAACGGGAGCAGTAATTTATGACCGAAAGGGCAGCCGAAGTGGAAAATATGACCTCATCGGGGCTATATCATCTGGCCCAAATGTGGCTTGCATAACAAAATGGCAGAACAAGACATTACGTATTGACATATCTTGCAGTGTGTGTTTTGTGTAACAGTAGATTTGTGCTATAAAACTGTAGAAAAAAAAACCGAATAACTGTTTCGAATTTAATTCTGTGGTTGATGCGTGCTTTTAATAAGCTTAATTGTGTGATGTTTGACTGCAGGCTACTGTGAGCCCTCAAAGGGGCTGGGTACCGTACATCGGAGTTTTTCAGATCTGGTTTTTGCTTAATGGCCTAGTTTTATATGTGGGGTTAATGATATTACGGTAGCATGATTTCCAGGATGTACCCCTGCCTTATGTGCTGTGCTAGCTGGGAAAGGATTCAGGCCCACCCCTTTGACCATGTGCTGGATCAGTCAGCAGACAGATAGCTGGACGGATTTCCAGCATGCCGTTACATGGATTTTGGTGCAGGTCCCATGGTGACCCAGTTCCCGAGACATGCACTGTCTTGGTTCCCCTTATTAGGAGAAGCAGGGCCCCAAGAGATGACGGCCCAGGTGACCAGCCCCGGGGGCAAGACAGAGGATGCGGAGATCATAGAAGGCGAGGACAGCACCTACAGCGTGCGCTTCGTGCCCCAGGAGATGGGCCCCCACACGGTCAACGTGAAATACAGGGGCCAGCATGTGCCGGGGAGTCCCTTCCAGTTCACCGTGGGGCCCCTCGGGGAGGGTGGGGCCCACAAGGTCCGAGCAGGAGGCACAGGGCTGGACCGGGGCGTGGCTGGTGTTCCTGGTGAGTGGGAGCGATGACTAATCGGGTTTTACAGATGGGAGATATGATACAAGGCGTTAATGGACAAGGTCCCCTCCCCCAGCCGAATTCAGCATCTGGACACGGGAGGCTGGTGCAGGGGGGCTGTCCATCGCCGTGGAGGGCCCGAGCAAAGCGGAGATCTCCTTTGAGGACAGAAAGGATGGCTCCTGTGGGGTCTCCTACATCGTCCAGGAGCCGGGTGACTACGAGGTGTCCATCAAATTCAACGATGAGCACATACCCGACAGCCCCTTCATCGTGCCCATCGCCAGCGTGTCAGACGATGCACGGAGGCTCACCGTGACCAGCCTGCAGGTAGGCTGTCACCCTGCCCCGCAGGGAGCACACACACCGCCGGTTCCAAGCAACACATATATATCTTTGATGTACTGGATTTATATATATATATATAGGTACAAAATGATACCTCATGAACCATTTGCTGTTTTTTCTTACCCCAGTAGGTGGTGCTCTTGGTTTGCTTTTGGGCATGCTTCTTGTCTTTTTTGAACAGAGCACCATCTTTTGGGGTCAAAAAATACAGTAAATGGTTCATGAACCATAACTTTCTCTATCATTAGTCTCTTTCAATGGTTTATTACTGTATTGCGTGTGATGCTTTCAGAGCCTACTACCTTATTTCATTGTCCACATGCACATTTACGAGAAAGCTGACTTTGATTATGACACACCCTAAACCGTCACTCTACCTTTTGCGAAGGCTGGCTCCCCCCCTCTTCTCCTTCGTCCAGTAGACACCTTCTAAACCCAAAGATGTCCCCGGCGTAGCCAAAATAACGCCTCGAGCTAGAGGCTCAGGCAGTAATTAGCACCTTCCTGTGTGACATCTGCGGTTCCCTTGTTACTCTGTGGCTCAGCTGCGGACGTACAGCTCCGCTGCTTTCCTCTGGCTCGTCCTCATCAACTCCGCCGGCTGCACAAGTTCAATTTCTCAAGCCGTGAATCCCTTTAGATTTGTTTTTGTTTATCGCCTGTCACCTCCAGTCTTAATGCCTCTTCTCCAGTGCTTTCTTGCCCTTTGTTTCCACCTTTGATTCCAAGCCGGACATCTTTCCTTTGCGCTTTTCAGGAAATGGGTCTCAAGGTGAACCAAGAGGCCTCGTTCGCAGTGCAGCTGAATGGGGCAAGGGGCGTCATCGACGCCAAGGTGCATATGCCCTCGGGAGCCGTCGAGGAGTGCTACGTGACCGAGCTGGACAGCGGTACGGCGCTTCGTCACCACGGTTCCGCTGAAAGCTACTATTTTTCTAACTGATTCACACTCAAGGCTTTTTGTTCAGAAAAAGCCTGTAACGTTTTGAGAAAGGAATTCATGAATGGAATGGTGCTGCCGTGTCATGTGACCACCCTGTGGCATCTCCCCCCGCAGACAAGTACGCGATCCGCTTCATCCCGCGGGAGAACGGAATCCACTCCATTGACGTCAAGTTCAACAGCAGCCACATACCAGGCAGCCCTTTCAAGATCCGTGTTGGGGAGCCAGGCCAGGCTGGGGACCCTGGAATGGTGTCTGCGTTCGGGCCTGGATTGGAGGGGGGCACCACAGGTGCAATTCCATGAACAGCATGCTAATCCTCATGCATTTTAAACAGACTTAAAAAATAATGTTTTTTTTTAATTTTGCTGCATAATGCATAAATGGATATTTTCTTCATAAGGGTCATAAACAAGCCTTATACATATTAATTATGCTTTTATGCTAATACACTGCAGCTGAAACTGAATGATTCTGAATGTGCTCTCTGTCGCCCCCTACAGGCGTGTCCTCAGAATTCATCGTGAACACTTGCAACGCCGGATCCGGCGCCCTGTCCGTCACCATCGACGGGCCCTCCAAGGTGAAGATGGACTGTATCGAGTGTCCTGAGGGCTACAAGGTCACATACACGCCGATGGCCCCTGGAAACTACCTGATCTCTATAAAGTATGGAGGACCACAGCACATCGTGGGCAGTCCCTTCAAAGCTAAAGTCACAGGTAGGGCGCATGAATTCTCATTATATACAGTCAGTCAACAGCCCCTTTACCACGCATGCAAAATAAACAGTTCCCTTTAATATATTCTGTGTCTTTATCCAAGCACTCAAAGGGGTGTTGTGAGTAAAATTAGTGTGAAAGGTTTACTCATTTGAATACAGCTAGACAGCATGGCACATTAACATTCTGTACATAAACATGCATTCTGTAGCGAGAATCAAAGTGTTTGGGTTTGAATGGGCTCTGCTGGCAAATTATACAAATGTGCTGCTATGCAGAAATGGGTGTTATTTGAGATTGCGGTGTGTGAAGAGCCCTGGATTTGCTTCGAGGGATGGGGGGGGGGATTAGTATGGAGTGCTGAGAGCAGGCTCGATCGTGGGCTGCATGATGGGGGAGTAGCCCACTGGTTTATCGTAACTCCCCCGCACTGGGACGACGGCACACCGACCCACGCTACCAGGAGAGGGGTTGTGTAATGCCGCATGCAGAGTCCTGATTCCAGCTCTTACGCAATCGCCCGGTCTCCTCCACCAGGGGCGCGACTGTCGGGGGGCCACAGCTTGCACGAGACCTCGTCGGTGCACGTGGAGACGGTCAGCAAGACGTCCTCAGTGGCCGGGGCCTACGGCTCAATGCCCAAGTTCTCCTCGGACGCCAGCAAGGTGGTGTCCCGGGGCGCCGGGCTCTCCAAGGCCTTCGTAGGACAGAAGAACACCTTCACCGTAGATTGCTCCAAAGCAGGTAAGAGTGAGAGAGCAGCCGCTCGCACGAGTGCCGTCGTGATAAACCCAGGACAGGAAGAGAGAGGACAGAATATCCTGGGGCACGCAAACACCCACACGCTGCTTTTTGCTCAGCTGGGAGGTTATTACACCTACACACAGAAGTAGGAATTTGATCTACCTCCATCTTCCACCCACTTATGCAGAACAGCAGAGGTATTCAAACTGTGGGGCGCCGCCCCCCGGTGGGGCACAAAGGAATTGCACAGGAGGTGCTGGTGAGGGATAAAAAAAACAGAGAACTATGTGTGTGGGGCGGGGGGGTTGAAGTAGGGACAGAACTATTTCAAAATTGCAAATTTGAGAAATAATAAACATAGAGAGAATTACAGGTCCAAAATCTGCTTTGATAAGCTTAACAGGCACATCCTTCCCATTGAGCTGCAAGGTAAAGTTTATCCGGGGTAAGTGGGTGTGGGATCATTGGAAATATACAAATATATCAGTACAGAGTCACAAGAGGCCTGACATACAGAAACAGAAATACGAAGCAGACACGCTGCAGACAGTTTAGAGACTGAGTGTCTTTCGGGCTGGAAACCCGCAGAGCACCAGGCAGCACCAAGCAAACGCGGTTTTCTAACAGGTCAGTGATGTTGCCCAGTTAACTGACAGGTGCCCGGTCTGTCCCACAGGCACAAACATGCTCATGGTGGGTGTGCACGGGCCGAAGACGCCGTGCGAAGAAGTGTACGTCAAACACATGGGCAACAGGATGTACAACGTCACGTATACGGTGAAGGAGAAGGGAGACTACATCCTCATAGTCAAATGGGGGGATGAGAACGTTCCGGGCAGCCCCTTCCACGTCACTGTACCGTAAAATCACCCCCCAACCCCCGAAATGTCCAGAAATCCCAAAGGACAGACTTCCATAAAACTGAACCAAAAAAAAAAACATATTTATCTCACTGGGATAAGAATCTGAGAAGCCGCAGTAAAATTTTAGTATTAACTTAATTTTTAGGGCTCGTTCGGTATGACATCATACCAACAACCCCATGGATTTTTTCCTCCTTATTTTGTAACGTCAGCCTTCAAAGCGTTCTTTCCTTTTATGATATTTTTGTATGTTTTATAGAATGCGCAGTGGGGAAATAGTGATTTTATTTTTTTCCTTTCTATACTGCCCATCTACTAGGCCTGAGGTTTTTGCAGGTCTAACCCATACCTTTTTTTCCATACAGTTCTTAAAGGAAACTCAACCACAAAGTGCCTTTTTTTTGGTAAGCCACGTTACGAAACACAGGCCAATATTGATCAAGAGAAGATCACATTTGACTATCAGTAAAAATTTGGATTTATTTATTCTTTTTCTTTGGCTTGTATGTGACAAGAATTTGTCTTATTTTTTTGACCGAGAACAAAAAAAAAAAACACTGATCAGCCTGGTAGGTTTTTCTGTGGTGTAACAGCCCAGAGTGAAGGATTAATTTGTACCATTTTGATTGATTTTGTACCATTAAGAAAAAGTGTAGGGATGGTTGGTCACGTGAATGTTAAAACACAGACGGTGCCATTAAACAGTGTTAGAGAGTGACATTTTATAGTGTTTTGTATGTATTAAAAATGAAAAGAAATTCTAATTGTTTGATATATTAACCTGCTGTTTGGTAAGACTCTGCAGACTTAATAAAGATTTAACTGCTAACTTGCCACAAAAAGCACAATGACGTGTTCGTGTTTTGATTTCAACAACAATGGTGACAATTTCATTATAGACAGATGTTTACGGGTTTTTACAGATATATTCAGTCATATTTTAATGTGTGTATTTGTGACTATATTGTTTGGTTGTGCTTTCCTGACACTTACTGGTGATAAATTGACATTGCAATTTTCCCTAAAATGAATTTTAATATACATGTATTTCTATATTATATGGACTGAAATGTGCACTAATTCCAAATTCCACTACACTTGTAATCAAACTCATCAATACTTATGTGGAACTGCGTGCTGACAATTATTTCATCCAACAAACTGAATTTCCAATTCAAATGCAGTAAATTCAGAAATGGCACATAGTAAATGTACTATATGCCATTAATTTGCGATTTCTATTTGAATATAGTGACACCCCCTCATTCGCGTTTTACCTCGAACCACTTCTAAGTTTCAGATCATGCACCAAGCGACCACAGGCTGTAAGCTGGCGAGATACTTTTAAACTTTTCTCATTTCAGGTTATATAATATTTTTCATTGTAAAATGTAGCTTATATTTTTTCATAGTTATTTTGTCCTTTTGATGGGTGTAAAAGCAGTTTCATTGCTCTATCATCCCTTGATACATGATGTTTTTTTTCATTGCTATATTGTCTCTTGAGAATTAGGGTAAAAGGTCAGAATCCTTTTCATTTGAGAGAGTACAGTACTGTATAATACGTACAATATACTTTTAATGGCTGTATTTAATGTTGGTAATATCTAACTGCATAATTGATCAATCAGACTTTGCCATATGTATACAGGCCTACATGAAAATCACGTTACATAGGTGTAATATGATTTTAGTCAGTAGGCTGGAGTTAGATTTTCAATTCCAGACAAGTCTGCACACACATGCACACGCATTTACATGTGACAGTTTTATTCCCTTGTAAATGGTCGGTTTGCAAACTGTGCCAAAGCTTTTGATGTAGCCAATTTTAGGACCTGACAGAGGGTCTGCGGATGTTTCACTATTGTACGCGGTTTCGGCCATCCGTGGTAGGTGTCACCCGTGATGGTCAACCCTATACATTAGGCAACATAGGCGGCCCACCTAGGGCGCCAGCTTACGAGAGGCGTCGACTAGCTAACGTAAGTGTCCGAGACAACGAAATTGTCCGGTGACACCGGGCCCTGCCCACAGCCACTAATTTTCCTTTTTAATTTGTTGATTTAGTTTTATTTGATTTGTAATCCTGTTGTCGCCCGAGTTTTTGTTTGTGTCCTGAGTGGCAGGGAATTCTTTAAACCCGACTTTAACTTTGTGCGCACTGTTTACCCTTTAAATATAAAGAACCTCCTGGGTCCGCCATTGCCTAACCTCCCCACCCCGCAGACAAGCTAACATTATATAATGCAAAGAAACTGCTTTTATGAATGTAAATTACAACATGTGGTAAATGTCAACATCTGTCTGTGAGCCAGTTCTCCATGATCTCTTTACGCCGGTAGATCGTAAGCTGCATCACAATTTGATCAAGATCGCGCGCGGTTTGCCTTTAAATATATCCATATGCTGAAACCATCCAAATGTCCTAAAAGCAAAGCCGAGATTTTGATTTTGGATCGCTGTATCTAATGTCTATGAAACTTCCGTCTTTTCACAAGAGAATTAAGAGTTCCCTCTAACCGTTTATACGACATAGTGTGGCCATTAGCTCAGTAAATGGTATTCGAGCCATCATATACTATATAAAATTACGGATTAATATTTACATACTAAGTGTATAATGCCTACGGACACGGACGTTGCATTGCGTTTGTTAACCTGGCCGTAATCATCATTTCATCTACAAGATTGTTCGTTAAAAATCATATGATCATGAATAGCTGAACGAGGATCACGATAATTGTGTTTAATTAGACATTAATCAAGCCGTATTATTTGGAGCTGGAAGCTGGACCAGGGAGATCTATCAAAGGTCCAGGCTGGGTGTGTTAAGGAGACCAGCAGCCCCCACGCACCCCGCCTATCAGACATGTGCGATCCATAAATAACTGCCCCAAATATAGCAGACCGAGAGCTATCTTTAGCCACCTCACCCCTGATGGAAACGTCAGGTACAGGTACCCGAAAGGTTCTCTGACAATGATGAAGACTAATGACTCGATAAATATAGCTTTGAACTCCAACGTTAATGGGATGACCATATGCCGTCAGTCATATCTCGGTTTTACCGAGCAAGTAACACTAAACTATAACCAGTAGGCGGTGGGTTAATATATTGACGTCTAGCTAGCCACGCGGCTGCTGTTTCGCTTCTTAAATCACTGATAAATAGTATCTGTCTATTACATATGAATAGGTAAAAAGGCTTATTCTTTCTGTTTAATCTCTGTTTTTCTGTTGAATTATCAACATCCAGATGGTATTTTGCCGTATTAGGTTGTTTTCATGTAAAACGCTAATTGCTTTACCTAATACAGCTGGAATATAAAGCATAGTCTAATGGTTTAATTATGCGGAGGCTGACAACATTTTGTCGTGTTTTGCTGTAAATCAAGCGCAGTCGTAAGGACTGATTCGTGTATATTTGCTGTCGAGTTCTACTCTATGTAAGACGGTCACAACACTATAGCTTACTTCGATGGAAGGCTTGTTAGAAAGTAATGAAGTAATTATCGTAGTCCCACTTGTTAACCAGCTGGAATTCTGACTGTTTTATAAGGAAGAACTCAGTACTGTGATGCTCTTAAAATGTAGGTGACGGGGGAGAGAGATTAGACAGGGTAGACAGTTTAGTCTTTGTTCAATCACAGTCTAACCTTAATTAATTGCATCACTTTTTTTTTTTACTGTGATGATTCATCTGGCAGCTTGCTTATCTTTTAGTTGGTCCTGGGTGGCCCAGTGTCCATGTGGATGAAGATTTCAGGCTTTTTGCAGAACGTGGTGAGTACCCCATGGTGTTCCATTTACTTTACGGTCAATTCTGGATGTTTCTGGCTGAGGGTCACGTTTGGCCGGAGACTTGTTGTGAATGCAGCTTTCTAGATGAATTTTAATGTTCTGAGGTTAGTTTGGGAGGAGAATGCAGTTCTGCTTATCTTCCACAGCTGCTATAGTAGCCTTGTGATACGCGTGCTCATGCCCGAGAAGCTGGGTTAGGAACTAGGCCAATCATGACGGTCTCCAGAAGAGCAGGTTGTGGCTTCCGTGTGTGTGTGTGTGTGTGTGTGTGTGTTTAACCCTTTCTATGTGGGCTGTCTTGAGGTTTGTGATTGAAGCAGCGGAAACACTAGACCCCAATCTGATCACTACATTTCACAGCAGAAAAAAGGATGTAGGCACTGAGTGACGACTTTCTTCCGCAGTTCAGTGTTTGTGAAGACTGACGCTTCCAAAGACTGATAAGGGGAAGATCAGACTGCACTCTTAGGAAGCCAACCCAGGATTAGCACATACTACTGCGGCTTACCTGCTCAGTTTATTGCTCTAATACATTCAAATACTATAACTTTTTTTTATAAGCCAAAATGTAGGTCTTACATACTACGAGTTGGAATATTAAAACCTTTGCGTGGAATTACCAATAAGACTGTAGAGATCAGTGGGGAAATACTAATGCTTTGAGTTGTTTATCTAACAAACAGTATTATGTACACATATGCATAATATTGCTGAAAAAATCCATACAACTGGGACAGTAATTAAAATGTTAAGTAAACGAAGCGAAGCTGTTAGATGAGATTCTGACTAGGTGATGTTGGGAATACAGTGACTCTGGTGTTTAATTGCTGGCTGCTAGTTCTCCCCTCCGTTGGGAGGTGCTCGACTAGCCACGTAATTGGTTCTTGCTGAGCATAGGCTTATAGGCCGGCTAGGGCATGTGGCTCTGGGTTCTGTTGATCCCCAGGGATCAGGGTTATGAATCTCACGTTGGTCGGAATTGGTAGCAGCTCCTAAAGGTGTGATGTGGGATATTCAGAATATAAAATGTAAATGGACTACAGTCTGCATACATTGTGAGGATGTAGTCAATACGCTTTACATTACCCACAATGCAGCTCTTCACCGTGCTTATGCGCAAAGCCCTGCGTGAAAACCTCAAACATCGGTAGCAAACACCACACCGAGTGTAATGCTGCGTGCTGAATAGGAATGATCCTGCCTCTTAAAAGGCGTTTTGTAAGGCTGACATTGATTTAGATCCGTGGCTCCGTGCCAGTGAGATGCAAATCGAGCGTGCTGTAGCTGCCAATGGAGGTTAGCAGACTAACGCTGCTGCATTCCAAAGCAGCTACGTGGTCACGCCGCTTATTCTTCACATACATCTTATTTAAACATGTAACACATGTTGCAGTAATAATTGTCTGTCTGTGATATTCACCTGCTGACTGCAATAGACCCTTGCGTCTGGAACAGTGGTTTGCTTCACTCCATTTCTAATTCTGATCACAAAGCTCTATTAAAGCTAAATGCGTCGTGTGAAGACGTCTCCACCTCTAGAACATTAAGTTTCTCCCCTGAGCCTAATGTGTATTTTGGTAAAAACAAAAACAATGTTTTCTTGCAATTCCCAATTTTAATGGCTTGGCTTGAAAGAATACCTGACATTAACATTGAGTAGTGCTGGTTAATCTCCCCCTAAATGGCTTTTCCCGTTAGAACCGTTTTTCCTCACGAAATGCAGATTCCAACCTTGTTCAATTATCCATTAGATGAGCAGACGATGCTGACAGGTTGTGGTCAGTTTATAAATAAATGCAATCACTGGATAGTTCATGCAGTAATGGAACTGCGTAAAGAGAAATGAGGAAAAGCTGATTTTGGAAACATCGAAGGGTCATTTTCATCTAGTTTACTAGCGGGATTGTATAAATAAAACCAGCGTGCAGACTGTCTGGTACGTGGCTAAGTAGAGACGTCCAGGCTGGTCAATCATCACTGCGGCCTCGGGTCTTCTGTCACACCGTATCATTTGTTGTTGAAAGGCTGCCTTGTGTTTCTTTTTTTTTCCAGAAATCGTTTGCCGTGATGTGAATTGATGCTCGCCACAGAATATGCTTGGGAAACTGAGTGTCGTTGGTGAGGGTAGGATTTAAAAACTTTAAGGAATGCACAAAGTGCAATGTAAACAAACCAGAAAGAATAAATATTGATTTATTGATAGATTTATTGATTACAAAAGTAACGAAGTTCTGGAACCCAGTTCAACTTAGTTTTTTCTGGTCCTGGTTGAAATGACAGGAGCGGTAACTCTGCAGTAGCATTGGTAATACACTCCCCTGGAGATGGTTCTAGTCTCTGTCTGCTGTTTCCTGCTGATCTTAGAGACACAGCCAGTCAAAGGACAGGGCTGTTATGTAACAGTGTTGTGTATTCGGCCGCCCGGTGGCAGCAAAACCTTGTAAAATGGGTTGATCACCGAGAAGTGTCTTTTTCAGACGGGGCGTTACATGTAGATGCAAAAATGTGATATATATGGGGTTTATTTAACATATGAGTTTAATTCCGTGTATACCAGCCAGATGTGTCGCACAAAACAAGGCTTCATGAAACAAATCCAGTTGGGATTCTTCTTAATTGCATACGCCCTAAAACAATGTCGTTCCTAAGAGTTGGGCGGGCCGTCATTACCAAGAAGTTAAACTTAGCTCTTACAGTGCGGTGAAAAAGAGGGTAATTAACGTTTAATATGTTGCTGTAGGTGGCATCGAGTTTTTAACAGCTAGCTTCAGCCTGTGCAGCAATACCAGCTATAATCGAATAGTAAGCTTTCTATTCTGGTAAGAGCAGAGCCTATAATTAGACGGTAATTTTCCTGCTCGCTCATCGCGTGACTCTGCGTGTGGCTGATGATTAACGGTCCCCATTTCCTCCCTCGGACCATCTGGGCCGGGGTCTGTGTGTCATTAACTGGGCCGCTCCTGCCCACCAAGCGGCTGCATCTTCGCAGCCCTCCGGGGGAGACGGACAAGCGAAAGAAAGGAGGTAGCAAAAACAATGGCTTACCAGAATGAATGGTATATTCCGGTTCTCCGGCACAGGTAATTCAGGGGGTAGGGATCCCGTGAGGATGACGGTGACAAGATGGCAGGCTCTGTTGCCTGACCCTGTCAGCACCAGACTAAATTATTTTGCTGGACCGTCTTAATGCTGCTTTTTTTAATTATGATGCGGAATGAACTGTTTGCTAATAATTAATTTAATAAGTGAGGACGGAAGGGACAGTGGGCGGGGCAAGATAAAAATACACCTGTTCATCCAACCCAAATTTCACACGGCGATGTCACCCAGCACGTAACCACGTGCGATTCTGCGCAGCTGTCCACTTCCCTCCTAGGGTCTCCTTCAGGTCCTCTTCCTTCTCTGGTCCTAACCCACATTCCACTGGCAAAGATGGGAGGGGCGGGCATGATCAGGCAGAGAGCTGTGGGGTTCTTCTGTACAACATACACCCACCGTGCACCTGTTCACCCGTAACTTCCCAATGTTGTACCTTCATTTTGGATTTTATGGTCTGTGTGGTATAACCCTCTACATTCTTTAGGATTATATAAAAGAGCTTTACTATCTTTCACTATAGCAAAGACTTTTTTCAACTAAATTGGGGAAAGTAATATTTTTCCGTGTTCCTCTATCATCTTAAAACCATTCTGCTATTTACATTTTAAAGCGATATTTTTCCTGAAATGTGTGGCCTGACACTTTAAAGGTTATGGAAAATAACTAGGCTTCTACAAACTGATCCCCGGGAATGTCACGTTTGGACAGCCTTCATCTGATATTAAGGATGAAGTAAATAACTGGTTCTGTCTCGGCTGGCTGTCTGTAGACCGCTGACGTATCGCATGGACGGGACGGAGGCTGGTGTCTCTCCTTCACGTGACTTAGTCAAGTAAACAATGGCATCAATGATTGCATTTTGTACCTTTTTATATTTACAGTCAATGACCAAACAGCGGTTTATGTTTAACTGGAGAAGCTTTTAATCAGTGTTGGTGCATTTCAGATTCCCCAAAATTCTTTATAGAGCCAGTAAGACAAAAAGAATGGTCTTCGTTCATTTGGTAATGAACATTATTAATTCAGTTAATGTTTTTCCTCTCATCTTTGAACCCAAAAACTTGAGTTTCAATGTACAGAGCAGCCTGTTTATGTGGAGATATTTTCTTCCGAAAAGAAATCAAATATAATTTAATTACTTCTGAGCTGCCTTGAAACAGAACCGTAATCTTTCACAACATAGCCTCAGGGTTCCGTCTCGAAACGAAATGAAACCAACATGCTTCAACATCATGATTTTTGAAAACCTGCGACAGTTCTACTAAAAGGGGATCAGATACCACAGCAGTAGGAAATCTTCTTTCCCCTAATTTTAAAGTTGACGGATTTTTATTTAAATGTTGTGCAGCGCTGTTGTGTCTTGGTCCTACCCAACATCACCATTACTTATGTTCACAACGCACAAGATTTGTGGGTATTCTTGCGTCTTGTGAATACCCTCGAACTTGCGTAAACATGGGATTTTCCTCCATGCGGTTGCGGGTCTCCCAGTGGTTACTATGAAAGCGCGGTCTTCGGCACAGTCTTAACATAGACGATGCCTAGGACCTTAACTGTGGTGCTGAAATGCAGTTATTTATTGCCTCCCTGTGGAAGAAGATGCTGAGAGGTATATCCCTCGGTATGTATAAGAGGGAGAATATTCTTTTATTCATGAACTGCTTATAATGCATTATTCAAATGACTTGAGCTGCTAGTTTAACTCGTACGCTTTGCTCCTTATATTTGCACCGGGCTTGAATTCAGACATGATATACGTACGTGTGTCTCTACCATGGGTGGGAAGTATGAGAGAAGCGTACTGTATATTTAAAATGTTGATTCCGTCATCGTCGGGCCTGCAGAAGTGTAAATATGGCAGGCGCCGGGAAAGCGTGCTGGCACCCTGGCATCGCCGGCACCCTGGCATCGCTGGCACGTGATCCGGGGCCTCGAGGCTGCGGTGAAATCTGAGTGCTTTCCAGCAGCGCATTGTGCCACGGTGCGGGAGACGAATCGTTTAAATGGAGCCGGACTGATGGAATGAAGAAATAGGGGAACCGTTCTGAAATTCCGGGCCGCGGAAACTCCAAAATTCCTTCTCGTTCTTTAAACTGCCTTTAAACAGTTAACCTACGAAATGTACTGATACTATCTTGCCGCTTTGCTGATGTTGTGACCTAACCGTGTTTTATATGTAATTCTTCCCCATTACTCCAATTTTAGAGTTTGTAAAATCTTAAAAAAAAAAAAAAAAAACGTTTCTTCCCTTTCTTATTGACCCACAGTGGGTTTTGGTTCAAAAATGATTTGCAGTGCGTGCAAATAGTCAAATATAACATCACGCCTCTCCCCCCGAAACGGAACCCGGTCTGTTTTGTTCATTGAAACCCTTGGATGATATTAACACTCGGTCTAACGTCATGGTGAAGCGGATGAATGAAAAGTAATTGTTAATGATATAGCTAATCATGCTTAAATTACATCCTTCATCTTCTGGATTGAGAAATTCATGAATAAGGCTGCTATAATCATAACGTTCAGCAACTCTTAAATTTCCCTGCCTGTCATAACTTTCATTTGCAGTCACATTAAAAGGATTACGGAGTCTGACTCTAGCCGAGCGATTATTGCGCTTTGATTTAATACCTATGCAAAAACACTCGACACATGGTTACGGGATATGCTGAGCTGTGGGAGCACCCTGATTGGCTGGGGCGGAGCGCGGGAACTGCATGATTGGTCTGTTTGGCACGTGAAAGCCATTCATTTGAGTTTAGCAATGTCCGGAGTCTTATTATTCAAGATTAATTTTCACCGGCTTGTAAAGGAAGGACGAGTTTATAAGGCATCAGTTTGCTTGTTATGCATTTTCCAATGTTTATAGACTAATAGAGTGCCTTTTGTTTTTAACTGCTTATAGGGAGTCTATACTTTTGGCACACTGTCTCAGATATATATGTATATGTATGTATATGTGTGTGTGTGTGTGTGTGTGTATGTATGTGTGTGTGTGTGTGTGTGTGTGTGTGTGTGTGTGTATGTATGTGTTGGGGTTCTAGAAATGTCTAAAAATGTTTTAATTAATGTTTCTTCCCACTGCTAAACACTAATATTTTGAGTAGATTAATGGGTGACATCGGATATATTAATAATATACAAAATTTTCACCTGATTTAATTCAAGAAATGAAACATAATTTATTCGTGCAATTTGTCTCAAAAGCCAGGCACGATACAATGGGCTTAATGTGATGCTAATTAAACAGAACTTGAAAGATGCTCCAGCTGAAAGCTTACACAAACATGTACGGTCTTTAGAGCAACTAGCAGATGAGAATGTTCAATCACAAACCAACAATGTCAGTTCTGACACTTGCCTATTGTATACGAAGTCTGACCTTTCCAAACGTTCAGTTTCCAGGGAGGTATGCACTTTTTTTATAAGTGGTAATTTTGGGCGGCACTCCCCAAACTCTATCTACCCTACATTTCGTTCTCACCATTATTTATTTACTTGTATGTTTGTGTTTAAATAGCATGTTTTCTTATTCGATTTTTATTTTTGTTTTTTGTGTGTTTCTCTCGCTTGATGATATACTTAAATTGTATACTCATGCCACCACAAAAACAAATTCCTTTTATTTTGTGTTGTGGGCAGTGGACAGTGGCATTCGCATTCTTGAGAGCGGATCAGTCGGTTGGGGTTATGCCGTGTTCTGCCTGTCCTGCATTCTCATAAAATGTACGAATTAGTGTTTTTTGTTCTGGATGGCTGCCAAGCGATGCAGTCCAGTGCATGATTTGGTCAGTTTCCACACCCAGGTTGACGTCTCTTCCTCCCCTGTAAGTATTGTGTGTTTCCTATTGTAGCCGATCTCCCTTAACTACTGAGATGGAAACCAGCGTTCTGAATCAACTTGTCATTCCCTTTTCCAATCACCGCGTCACATGGTTCTGTTCACCAGCCCTGTTCTTCTCAATGCTGTAGAAAAGAACGATTCACGCTCTGTAGGTCCAGTCCTGGTGAAAATGCACTATAGAGCCTTTCTGGTAGGCCGTGCCTGTAGAGGAACGGAGTACAGCTTTTTCTGGCTGCTTCCTGACAGCCATCGCAGCGGGCTGACTTCTTAAATTCAAGTGCGGTAGTCTCTTTGCAATGCTGCATTCTCTAGAAAAGATCAAAGATGTTTGACTTCTCCTTTGAGATGATTAACAGCACGGTTTGAGGAAGGGGAACTTGCACAAGCGCAGTCTAAGGAGACGTCAACGGCCGAGAGTCTCTTCTGCGATCGGCGTTTAATGATGTTCTCCTTCTCTTAAACTAGCGCACGTGGGGCTCCGGGTTCTCATTCTTGGGGAGTTTGTCCTTCACTCTGTGAGCAAATAGGACGGTTGTTTTGACAGCGTGACTGATTGAGTAGGATGGTGTTTGGCTGCATTGCCCAGATGGGCGGCTCGACTGGAACCTTTCGGCAGGTGTTCCAGGTATGGTACACTGCCCCGGCTTCTTCGGTGATGCGTAATGAGAATGCGATGGGCTTGCAGCTGGTTTATCAAATGGCACTTTTGTGCATGCGGGATTGCGCGAATGACAGCAGGTCTTCCTGATTAAACGATTACACATCATTCGGTTGCATTAATCAAGCACACCCCCCACCCCCAAATATACTTCCCACGACCCACACTTGGCCAGCAGTCTTTTTCAGAACGTATCAAGGCTCTTTTTACTCCACCAAGGGTGGGAGGTATGGCTCATCACAAGCTGCATTAAACAAGGCTTCGCGCTGCCCCACGGTGGTTGGACAGGGTATTACTCCAGCAACATGGCCCCACAGGCTTGCGCTAAGCTCCGCCTCTGTAGCTGTGCCTCTCGGAGTCACGGGAGACCTGCTTTTCTTTTTATGCATTCACCGCTGATGCTCCCCGTCGCTCTGTGTCAGGCGCTTCAAAGGACAGCTATTCCCTTTCTGACACTTCTGCTTTTTATCAATCATAAATGTACAGAAGTTCTTTCAGTGCCCTTGGAAGTAACTTTTTTCCCAGCTTCAATCATTCATGAAAAAGGATTATTTTATTTATTTTTTTTTGAAAGGTTGGGGGAGAGGGCATATTGGTAACCGACGAACCAAATGACAATGCAAGAGCAAGCTGAGATGCTGACATAATGCATGCGCTGTGAACTGATTCGGAGGCACCCGGGCCTGCCTGGAATGGGGGGGGGCTGATCATCACTTTGTCAGACTAACCAAAACAAGGGGGTGTCTGGGAGAAAGTGAAACCCCATGGGCCCACAGATCCCCCATCAGTGAATTTTGGGGGGGGGGGGGGTATTGGAAGCCATTTTCCATGACCAGTATGCTTCATTAAACAGCTTGCTGTCACATGGCATTATGGGAGCTCAGTGGGTAACATGGTTCCTCCAGACCTGGGGGGGGGGGGTTTGCTCTGGTTACCTCCAGCAGCCCAAAGAGTGGCAGGTGTCTGATGCACTGGCATTTTGACTGACTGCCTTTTAACCTTTTGCTCCTTGGGACAGTTTCCCCCCCCCCCCCCCCACCTCCCAATATATTGGATAACAAATTGGAAGATCATCATATTCTATGCAATACCAGCTTCTCTTTAAAATAAAACGGCAAGAAAATTATAACTTTTCATACCCATTGACAGAATCCATCATTCCAGAGGTGGAAAGTTCTGGTCCAAGGAGTACAAATTGAGACCAGGGTTTTGTTTCAACCAACCAGTTGAATATAAAGAGTCAGTCGCAGAGTACGCAACTGGTTGGTTGAAACAAAACCTTTGTCTGCACCTGAATTTTCCACCTCGACCATCGGCGTGTTCTGTCTGTCTGTAGGATTGCTGCAGCTCAAACCCTGAACTCCACACAGACAGAATGAAGACTACTGGACCTTGCATGTGTTTGTTATTGAAGATGTATGTCTTTGTAGCGAGGTTCTGGCTTCCGTTCCTTTATAAAGTTGGATGCTGCCCTTTTGATAAAACATTCTGGGGAATTCAGGGTAAAATGCGTGTGAAATGCTTTCTTAGATGGCTTGTAAACCAATTCAAGGTCAAGCATGTTACAGAGGGGGGGCGCGCAAACCTTCGTTCCATTCACCTGACTTCCTTAACCTGTTGAGTGGGCCGAGCACTACTCTTCCTCATTTGTACACATTCTTCTCCCCCACCCTCTGTCTCCTGTAATCTCGTCTTCCTTAAATTCCGCCCAACAACCTTATCAATCATTATTACACACACACACACACACACACACACACACACACACACACACACACACACACACTCTGCAGAGATGCATCCTGGGAAAGGATTAAACTGCTCGGTGACGTGATTTGTCAGAAGAGCCCGGGGTGTGTTCGGGTGAATGTTAATGGAGACGTGACACTATTTGCCAGTGGGCCTCTGGATTTATCTGAAAGGGCATTGCTGGGAATGTGATGCGGTTTAATTTGTGTGAGGGACTCCTGGATGCATTTTCAGGAAATCGCCAGTGTGAGTGTGAAATTATTTGTGGAATTCTAGATGTATGTCTGAGGAAACCGTGGAATGTGACCTGGCACCTCCTGTGTTCACTTGGCCCAATTGGATGAAGATGCTTGTCCAGCCCAGACCCCTCTGTTGTTGCTGTAACCCCTGACATAATGATATCGTACTGTTGTGTGACATAATTGCTGCCATTTCATCACTTCTACACTACCACGGAATACAGTACACGGCTGTTCAAACTTAAAATAAGAATGAAATACCTGCAGGTTTTATGAAGAATTCCTCCATAATTCTGTCTGTGGCATTCAGGTGACGCATGGGACACGTTAATGTTGTGTCACGGGCCTGCACTAAAGATTTATGATGTACTCCGGAGTGTGTCGCTAGGGTGATGTAACAGGGGATGATCAAATGGACAAACTTTATAGGTCAAACCTCACCTCTGGTGTGCTCTGGCTGGGATTCATGTTTTTGTGTAGATATACTCCCAACGCAATGCTTCAGGTGTTTTGCTCAGAATTTTCATGCATTTCAAAATTTGTTGCTAATGACTAAGTTTAAAGTACCCGGTGCTGGGGGATTTCCTACCACAGACGATATCAAAATAACAAATGAACATCGATTTGGTTTTCCTCTCTCCACGTTCCGCCTGTGTATCGCCCACCCCCACAAAAAGCACGGCTTTGGGGACCTAGGAGACCAGTAATGTTCTTGGGGGCAAAGTCAATACCACGCTGTCAAAGTCCGATTTTAAAACGGCTTTTGATTGTAATGAGGTTTGACTGCCTGCAGAAGCCTACAGATTAATAAATATTTGCCACATTCTGGCTTTTAACTGTATTAAGCTCTTGTGTTTAGCATCTAACGACCCATAGCTTTTGTTGCGTGTTGACCTAAGCTTTAGGAAACCCATCCAACAGTGCTGATCAACCAATCAGACGACATAGGCGGCTGCCTAGGGCTACGTGTTCTGATGGGGCGTCGAATTAAACCAATTTCACTTTGTCTCAAACAGTGAACCCCGTCTAGGGCTCTACATGAGCTTTGACTGTTATTTTGTTTTCTTTTTGCACTGACATTCTGCTTCTGCCCCCTCAGGTCCATAAGAAATTCTATGGAAACCATAAAGCTGACTTCAGCACTTCTTTAAAGCTGGTCTTCCGAAGAATCAGCCTGAGGTTCTGAGGAACGTTAAAGGTAATTTAGTATCCGGTCGGTGCCGGTTAACGTTTGGTCCTTAGGAACAATGATACGGAAGGCCGTCTACCGAGAGAGCTGGTCTCGGGGAAAGAGGCACCACAGTACCCCCCCCCCCCCCACCGGAGACAGCGACTGCCGTGCCACCTCCCTGGATGTTTAGAAGCGTCAGCTGGAAATAGAGAAGCGTAGTCGCTTGGCAAACGTGCAACCCATGCCTGCAGCCCCCCCCCGGCACCAGTGACATCACACAGACAGATGGTGGCAGCCGGGAGACAGTAAGGAAGGCTCCTATATCGACAGCGAAAACAAGTACATTTACAGACATGTTACACCCGACGCAGTGCATACGAGTGAAATGACGTTTGCCTGTTTGTGAAACGAAACAGGCTTTCGTTTTTCATAATAATGCATTGCGGGGACTCTTTCAGAACTGGTTTGCCGAAAAGATGTGAATGTGAATCTTAAATATTAAACTAAACCCTGAATCTGTTATTAACAGGACTGCCAGCGAGGGATCCTATTGAAGTTTTGCTTGGTGCATAAAGAATATAGTCCTTTTTTTTTATTTTAAATTCTGAACCTGTATCCCTCCTGTGCTCTGTTGAAAACACATTCAAGCTGGATTTTACTTAATTAGGTGTCTCATCATCCCAACCAGGCTGTTTCTCGACTCTTTACTTGGCTCATTACTGAGTCATGGACATCAGGAAGTATCCGCTGAGCTAAGCCAGAGGAATCGGCAACCCCTCTCTCC
>JAODLC010000065.1:21353354-21378267 GCA_026781145.1 Hippopotamyrus pictus
TTATCCTTTTTTTTTTTTTTTTTTTTTTTTTTTTTTTTTTTTTCTTCTTCTTTAATTTAAAAAAAAAAAAAAAAAATTTTAATCTTTGGGAAATTTCTTAGCAAGGTCCGTGACCATGGAAGTCACCTTCTGAAAAAATCCAATTTGGCAGTGAGTATCTCTGTGCTGGTTTTGGATTGGGATCCAGACGTCGATCCCCATTTCCTGGTTGAAGCACCAGAAAGGCTGCTGTTCCACATGCATGAACCTTGCAGAACCCTCCTTTATCTTAAGTAGTTTTTAATCGAATGATCTCCTGAGTGACAATAAATGAGTTTTAGGAAAATGGCTCCTCGCATTTCCCGCAGACGTGCAGCTTAACGTCAGGAACACGGAGCCGTCGCATATCTTCCTGCGGCGTCTCGCGTGCAGTCGTGGTTTCTGCTCCTCCTCCGGCATAGGAGCCGTTTATCTGGATTCTGTCTCTGCCTTCTCCATCTGGATCGCAGGCTGATATGAGCAGGACCCGTTCAGAAGCCCAGCCACACCTGGATCCTTTACCAAATCTCTCCCTGATTAAAAAAAACAGCCTGAAGATGTTCAGATTAAACAGGCATCTAAATGTATGCTTGCTGTGTTAGACCCCGCCCACCCTTCTTTAGAATTTGAATTTAGAGATCAGTGGTCATTGTTAACACACCACAGCACACAGTGCGCAACAACGAAATGTGTCCTCTGCATCTAACCCATATGTGACTTTTGTGACATAGCAGGGGGCAGCTAATTCAGCGCCCGGGGAGCAGTGCTTGGGGACGGTACCTTGCTCAGGGTACCTCAGTGGTGCCTTGTTGGTCGGGGATTCGAACCTGCAATCTTTCGATTACAAGTGCGCTTCGCTAACCATCAAGCCACCACTGCCCACTTTAGATTCGACATCCCATTTAATTGCCACCCACATCCCGTTTGGGGCACCTGTAACCCAGTGTGAACGAAAGTGCTTAAGCCCAAATTGCCTTCCGTATGGCTGAAGAACAACAGAGTGCGCGTGTTAGACATACGGCCCCTAAACCGGCTATACGCTTGTGATGTGCAGTTTCGCCTCACTCCTACACTCTTTCATACAAAACTTTCTGGCAAATAAATGTAAGTGTTGGCTAAAGACTGGCAATAGGAACGCAGCTTTAAGAGCGTGACGGTATCGGCACTGGTAATGAAATCCTCGTACCACTTTCTGATTGGCCGCCTTCCGTTTGCAGTCACATTCTCCTCTATCTACTGATGCAGTTGATATGTAATTAACCAATGAAAGGATGTTTTGTGAAGTCATCTGTTTTAATTAGTATTTATGTTTGTGCTAGTTAACATTTGTATTCATGGTCATTGCTTATATGGATTATTTTGCATTGTTCATTTTGAACAACTTGTTACATGTAAAATGTGAATTTAAAGTGAGATTAGTTAATATTTTGTGGACACTGACATATAGACCTCGCTGACATCAGTCTACATAAGTCCATTTAAAATGTTTATACAGCAGTCACTGGACAGTTTAAGGAGAACTTTCTATTGTATCTATTGAACTTTCTATTGTATATAGTGGTGCTAAGGGGTCTTATGTTTTCATGCTCCTGAAATAATACATTTTTGCAAATACATGATTTTTATCAGGCAGATAGTCGTCTGACGGTCAGCGTCTGTCACAGTGTCAGTCTACAGCAGACGTAATCACCTTCCCAGCAAGGAGAGAGACGTCATGCAAATGCGTGGCAGCTAAGCCTTTAACATGTGCATCTGGGGGAAAAAAATGTATATTGCTTTTGCATATCGAAAGGTTAATTATCTGCCGTCGAGCTTGCCGGGGGGGGGGGGGGGGGTGTGCAGATAGCTCTCGAAGTCTTTACGCCGAGCGGCTCTTCAGAGTTGGGGAGTGAGCTGGTGTTTCATGTTGCGCCACACACGTTACATTGTTAGTGTGGTGGGGGGGGGGGGTGAGAGTTTCGGCGCTAACGGCAACGATGCCGGAAAGAGAAATCTGCTTTGGGACCATCAGGCCTTGGTGCTGCGACCGTATTGTAGAAAGCAGCGATTAAGTTTGGCGGGAGCTGGGTGGGGGAGGCCAGACATCTGGCGTCCCCAGCTGCTTTGTCTGTCCGTGAGGAGCCCGTCCCGAACACGGCCGGGGTCACGTTTAATCAGCAGAGCAGCTTGTGCTGCCTGAAAAGCGGCATGAGTTAGTGTTATTGGCTGCCGTCGAAGGCTGTCCCGTAGCGCGGTCCCTAAGCTCGACGCCCTGCCAGCCCCCGTCAAGGGAAAAGCATCCGATGCAGCTGCCTCCTGTGTGATTTACTCGCTTTATAAATAGCTTCAGCTTAATAATGAAATGTTTTCGCAGTGAATGTACGTGCAATTTCAGGAACTAAAGCGAAGGCACATTTATTGTTCTTTTAGCTGTCACAGGTAAAAAAGAAAAAAAAAATTATGATGTAATGATGAGTGAATTGTGGGGAAAAAATATCAAGCAAGATGTAAATCTGTTAATAATATTGTCACCAGAAAAGGAGTAACACGCTGATTTAAGTATTTCCATTTCCGTATTGACTTTCCAGAAGATTCTGGGCGTCAAAATCAATCAGTGAATGTCAGAGCGACGACAGAGGAGCTTGGAGCAGATCTGGAGATCAGTGCTGTGCCGCCTCTCGCTGCTCCGCGGTAGGAAAGTCTTGCGTGCGGCACTCGTGGGTTATCTGGGAAATGCAGGTGCCCTCCTGGTTATAATCTCTCCAGGCTGGATTCCGACAGACGGGAGGCATCGCCACATTTCACTCCCGGCTCTAATGGAAGTACATCAATGCTAATAAATATGTTCTGTAAAAATCTCTCTCAGCCGTCAGGTTTAATGTTGATCCTATAGGCCGAATGCAAACATGCCTGGCAGATTGAAATGGAGAAAGAGTTGCCCGTGATGGATGTTTTGAAGGACTGCTCGTATCCGAGTTGACGGTCGTTGGTTGTGTGGAGCAGGGCCTCGTGGCTGCCCCACACACATGGTCTGTGCTTCATCCCCGCTCTCCCCTGTGTCTGCATGTTCTCTTCACGTTCTGCTGTTTAACCTCCCGCATGTGATTGACTGGCATCCCATCCAGGGAGTAGCACGGCCTTTGTGCCCCGTTCATCCTGTGACCGGCTCCAGCAGACGTCATACGACCCTGACCTGGGTAAATGGTTAGAAGTTGGATGCGCGCTTGTATCTAAATTCCCCTTCCTGGCATTTATACAAGTATGCGTGCGATATCGTGGTCCCTCAGCTCGGCCCTGCAGAGCGGGGAGGGGGCATGTAGCTGGTGTTCGGAGGTTACTGTGGGTCAGTTCTATTTTAAGACCACTGACAGCACATCAGGCTCAGATATTGCCCCATTCCACTGACATAAACCAGTGTTCTGGCTGCATTTAAAAAAAGCAGAAATTTCCCAGCATCCTCTCTCATGATGGAGAAGAAGTGCCCAAGCCTCATTTATTGGTGATGCCTTGGCCTGGTGCTGAGATGCTGGCCCTTTCCAGGCCTCTGCCAAACTGCATATTGCTATTTTTCTGTGTCTCCCGCTAAGGGTAAATCTCTCTCTGTCCCACATGCCTGAGCGCCACGGCGCCTCCTCATCGCCTTCGGCTTTATGTAAAGCTGTGCCTGTTTTACCGCTCTGTTAATGGTCTTTTCCCTGTAGTTGGCTCCTCAATCGAAACACATCAACAGGCAGTTGTTATGCACGTGGCATGAATGCTGCCACGCCGGCGAAAAGTTTACAGGTGGAATTTAAAGCGAAGGCTGCTGACTGAGTTTATCCCCCGGAACCGCGGCTGAACAGGTGACCGGCAGCGCGGACGTCAAATTGGCAATTTTGTTTTGTTATTACCGAGAGGAAAGCTTGCTCTGAAGGAAAATAAGATGCCTGTATCTCTGGCCTCCTCTGGTGTTTCAGCTGCATGCTCTGCAGACGTGCGACAGATCTAACGGGAATCGAATTTCGCTGAGGTTGTTTTGTCTGAAATGCAAATACTCGGCGTTAAAAAAATAATAATAATCAGTTTGCTTAACACATCCACTGCAAACTGCAAAAAAAGACATGCGGTGATACTGCCTATTATAAGATTTTAAATTATGTACAGCCGGACGTTTGCAGCTGATAAACTGGAGGGGGTTTATGTGTAGAGCGGTGGTCTTGGTGTGGGGAGGTGGTGAGGCTGCAGGCTACTGGGGAGCAGAATTAATTTGTGTCTCTCGGGCGATCTCCCCAGCCGACTGACGAGTGAGTTTTCCGCGCTAAGGTCGAGCCACCTACGTGGGAAGAATCCCGTCTCCGCATCAGAAACGGCATAAAACATGTGCGATCCGGCCACGTCGGCTGCTGCCTCGAGCAGAGAGAGAAGCCACGTTCATTACAGAGGGATGAGATATCAAAGATGCATGAATGATATAAAAGTATGAATGAGAACCCAAATAATGGATGGTAGGATGTGTTTTGACAAATGCGTTTTGCTATTGCTGCTGTTGTTTTGCTTGAGAAATGGCTTTTCTTGCATTGAATTGGTCACTTGGGGTTATTGAAACTGTCATCACCTCCTATTGGACGCCCATTAGTGTCCTGTTGGGTGATGTATAGGAGGTAAGGGAGTCTGACCCTGCTTCACTTGCTCTAATGGCTCAGTTGAGCTCCACCCCCAGCGAGGTCACTGTCCAGCTGCTGTATCCATGCCATAAGCCCTCCGTATGCTTATTGCTCCAAGGTTATGCTGTTGGGCCCTCTGTGTGAGTGCGAATTTGCATTAGCAGGGATGTACGGCGAATACTGTAGCAGAGGGTGAGATTCAGATGATGAGCACATTCGTTCGCCTCAGATGTGCCTCTGTGTGCTCTGCAGCCAACATAGAAAGCAGAGACAGCTGGTAACATCTCCATACCCACACAGCCAAAACACGTGCGAATACTTTGTGGTAAGTAAAACGTGCCTAAGTCTTAAACTGAATTTTGTAAAACACTGCAGCTGGTGGCCATATTCATTTTTAATCAGAGGTGTAGCAATCTGTATTTTATGCCTTTTTCTTCTTTCTCTGACCCTCTCGTTGGATTGATTGCTTCTGCCTTGAGCACCATCCTCCCGGTACATCAGTGCAGGGCTGGGGATGCTTCATACTAACGAAGACCCCCCCTCCCACCCCCCATGGCAAGCGTGTCTTATTTGCCTGGTAATGTGTAGTAGCAAGATTGAACCTGAGGGGGGCAGACATGAGTCAAGTCTGCAACCTGCTGAAGTGACTAATTCTCCCACCTCAGGCGTTATTTAAGTCTGACCCCAGTGGTCTGGTGGGAATAGCACTGATTTACTGCTGCAATCATGCCTCTAAAGAGATCATTGCTGCCCACACCCCAGTCCCCACCCCCCCTTGTCGCCATGTCAGTTTACCCAAGGGGCATTAATCACTGCAACACCAGGGACCCTCCTACATGCGTCCGTCTCGTCTGATCTTCCCTCATGTGAAAGGCATGTATGTTTTTTGATAATCTCCCGCAGTATGAAATATTCACATTGGTAGAACCGTTTCTCCTTCAAAGGTTCTCCCTCCTCGCGAATGAAGGCGCTCTCCGAGAGTGCCACGCACCTCCATCTCACTTAATAATGAAGATGCCTGTTCCGTGAATTTATTTAGACTATGTACCAGTGCAGTAACCTTAAACCGCCAAGCCCTGAAAATCCCCAGTCTTGCCGATCGCTTGGAGGTATATCCTGCTTATCCAGCTACTGGTCCTTCTCATATTGGGCACTTTGTTTGTCCCCGCTGAGCGAATTATTTAAATGCGAGTCTGATGACTATTATGAGGACCGATTAGAGTCCAACCGGAGCAGTCTACCATGCCATGGCCGGAAAGAACACGTTTCAATGATGGACACCCTGTTATTGGTGAACCGGGGTGGGGGGGGGGGAAACCCAACAAACAATGTGCAGTACCTTGAAAAAGCGGCATTCTCCGAAGCTCTGAGGCGTGTTTCTACTCACGGAAACCCATTAAGAAGCCTGTCGATCTGTGTGGGGTAGTCATCGGACTCAGTCTCTAGTGGGACCGAGCCGGCGTGTGAGCAGAAGTTGGGATGGGCGAGGAGCTGCCCCCCACCGCCCCCCAGGGGACTCTGCGAGCAATCGCAGCATCCTGGCACGCTCACGGCTCTGTCCGTCTGCCTGACGGCTCGTGGGAGAAAGAGAGGCGGTAAGGAAAATGTAGTGGGTGGGAGTAGATCTGACAACGCCCCAGTCTGAGGTGTCTGGCTGAGCATCTCGCGCAAAGCTTTATTTATTTATGTTTTTGGGGGGTTCTTGTATCTTCTTATTTTTGTTTTTTGTTTTTACCCCCCCCCCCCCCAAGGCGTCAGCGAGCTAGTGTATGGGGGGGGGGGGGGAACTTGCCATTTCCCCAAACGCCACCGTGCAGGAAAGTGGGAAGAGGTGGCTTTTTAAATTCGGCATTTTACAAAAGAATTACCGATGCTACGGTCGACGCTACCGTCACTCAGACTTAATCATAAAGGACTCCTGCATAAATTAACCAGCCGCTCGTCTATCCTCCCCACGTTTGCAAATAGCTCCGTGTTGCACTAGACGATAATGGGCCCAGAGTCACTTCGTGCTGTTTGCTTTGCAACAGAACATCTCCTTTTCCTCAAAGTTGCCACAGCATTTTTAGCTCAGGGACTGAAGAGAAGCCGCTATGTACAGAATTAGACACGGATTTCTAGTCCGACAGAGACCCCGCACGCTCCTCCATTCGCAGGGATATCTCTCCGTATATTTCTTTGTTTTCGTATTTATTCGGCTTGAGGTTCGGCTGCGGATCAACCCAGCTGCTCATCGCCAAGTCCTGTCACCTGTCGCTACCCCGGTACCTGAGCCTGGACGGCATCAAAAGCATCTACAGGCGGTTGAGGAAGCATCCAGATGTTGTGACTACCAGGCGGCTGAACCTCTAAGCCCTTTTTTGAGGGGTAAAAAAAATCAGTCCAACTCCACATTTTTCCAAAGCACATGCTGTCAATAATTATAGCAGTTGTTTGGCTGACAGGATAACCCAGTTATAGTTGGCAGTATTTACTATAAAAATTATGATTTGGTTTGTTCCTCGAGAGTTGTTTGCGGTAGTAGTGTTCCTGTGACATGAAGTGGTGACCTTCAGGTTACCCAAGACCTACCTGCTGTCTCTTGGCAGTAATTGAGGGCAGCACAGCTGAAGCTCTGGGGAGGTGGGTTTTCTCAGAAGTTCTAAACTCAGAGGCAGCAAAGACTGGAAATAGTTTATCCTGGAGTGGCCCTGAATTGACAGATAAGTGGGTGTTGAAGGCAATTGCAATTGACACACGCGCGTTCTTGGAAATGGGCTTTGATTTTGATGGGGCGGCTTCGGGGGGTGATTTTTAAAAATAAGAGAGATTTTGACTGGGAAATAACCTGAAGTTTAAAACTATATTTTACAAAGTGTACTAAAGGAAACGCCAAAATAAAACTTTGTCATACGTTTTTGAAAGGATACATTGCAATGATTCTTGAAAAAGGCAGACACTGCAAATTTTATTGTGGTTTGTTACAATCTGGACCCTGAATTTTGATTTTATTTGTTTTTGTTGACCTTGTGACCTTGTCAAGCATTTGTGATTTTTTTTTTTTTTTTTTTTTATGAATAGATTTAAGGCAGAACGTTGAAGAAAGTGAAAGTGACATCCCCAGCGAGGATGCACCACACGCGTGTCGCTTCCCGCCATTTTTTTTGGAGCCATTAATATTTAGCGTCCCACGTGACGTCGGTTCCATGCTGGACACGTGAGCGCCCCCTAGCCGTTTGTAAATGCACTAGCTGTCCGTGCCTCGTTGTCCCCCAGCGCGACATGGCGGGTCTTGCAGAGTCCACTGGAGATGATGAATCGACTTGTGAAAAGTCGTCATACCAGCGCGCGTCTCAGCTGTGTCCGGCGCTCATTATTCTGTTTCTGGGCATTGTGTTTGTCTTGACTTTTTGTCGGAGATAGAATTGCCATAAATATCAAGAAGGATCATGAGCAAGGAGTCACATTTTGCACAAACTGAAACGCAGACTTAATACAGAGGACTAATGGCAATAACCAGAAACCGCTGATCACATGGGGATCCCACACGAGGTTAACGAGGGGGCGTGGCACACAGAAGGAGCGGACAGGGGTAATGTTGGCATATCGTTTTGGAAGCCATTAAGAAAGAAATGCTCTTCTTTTTTTATCCTGTTCATTTTGTTTTAAAATGCTTAAAAAAACATATTTAGGTGTAATTAATTAATTGGTTTTCCATTATTTCTTATGGGAAAAATTCAATCAGAAGTCAAACTTAAGATTTTTTTTTAAGTTCGAGAACCAAGGTACCACTGTATTCTTATTGCTTTTAATGTTTTTCGTATGCAAAACATTCTCCTTTGCTATTTCCCTCCATAGCCGAAAGTTTGAAACTATTCGATGCTTCCGATTGGTTATCCTGTCGGTTAACTTGCCTGTTGTGTTTCCCTTTTACTGCTCTTAACAGATGTGTTGAATAGTTTTGCAAGTACATAAATGATTTAAAGAAGTATCATATCCTGATTGGTATATTAGTGGGTAATACCTAATAGATAACTTGTCATCCACATAATGTCAAGGTGCACACATAATAAGCACACCAAATTTTCCAATACACCTATACTGTATATTTGCTTGTAATTATTACGAGCAATGACATCGGTAGAGGTGTAAGTCAGTATATCTACTATTCTTTTACAAAAGGGAGAGGGTGGCCAGCAGTGGTTAGCACTGCTGCCTCACAGCCCAAGGACCAGGGTTCATATCCCACCCCCACAGCTCCCCATGTGGAACCTGCAGTCAGGTAGCCCCAGACACCCTTGACCATAGCCTGAGAAAACTGATGGCCAGATTCTAGTCAGGACATCATCCCTACTCTTTCTAAAAGATACCAAAAAAACTTAATGAGGCCTTACAATAAAGAACCAGGATCTTCCAAGACCAACAACCCAAACAGGATCTCATCCAAACCCTACTTAGCTTCACACAGACTACCCAGTCCAAACTGCAGGTACCATGGTTGCTGACAGCACAAAACACTTATCACTTATCACTGAGAATGTAAGCTGGAGCCTAAAGAAAGCAACTACATCAGTTACCTAGAGGGGATAGTAGGAGGGGGTGGTTAGCACTGCTGCCTCACAGCCCAAAGACCAGGGTTCAAATCTTCCCCCACCCCCATAACCCTCTGTGTGTAGAACCTGCAGTCAGGCAGCCCCAGACACCCTCACCCATAGCCTGAGATATCAGATGGCCTGATTTTAGTCAGGACATCACCCCTACTTTTTCCAAAAGATACCAAACAAACCTTAATGAGGCCTTACAGTAAAGGACAAGACACCCCCAGACCAACCCAACTAGGCTCCCATCCAAACACTGGCCAGACCAAACCCTGCTTAGCTTTACACAGACTACCCAGCACAAACTACAGGTACCATGGTTGCTGACAACTTAAAACACTGATCACTGAGAATGTGAGCTGGAGCCTAAAGAAATCAACTACATCAGTTACCTACAGGGGATAGCAGGAGGGGGGGTGGCCAGATATCACAGTGGTGGCATAAGTCAGTATATCTACTATTCTTTTACAAAATGGCACACCCCAGAGTTTGTGACAAACCATTGTGAGTACTTTTACTCAAAAAATACTTTAAAGTAAATTTAAAAGTAAGTACTTAGTACTTTCACTTAAGTAAGATTGTTGATGTAGCCCTTCTACTTTTACTTGAGTACATATTTTGCAGGATATTTGTACTTTTACTTAAGTACTAAGCTTCAGTACTTCCTCCACCACTGGCCAGCTGTGATGTACAGCAGGGGGGGGTCACAGAACCTTCCGATGGCCTCCGCCTGATGATCACCGCCTGTTGCTTTGGTCCGTCACCTCCGTCCTGTGTTACTCGCAACAAGCACAATAAACCCATATTTATCAGACAGCTGCTTCGAAACCCGTCTCTTTCCTGCATATTGCCTGCTGCATGCCCTTCACTTGTAGCCTGCTCTGTAGAGACTGTAAATAATAGACATTTGTAAAATTGTGAAAACTTGGACTCCCTAATGTCTTTGTTTCCATTTTTTTTTTTCTTTCGCTATTTTATTTGCGGCGCTAGAGCCTCAGCTGGTGAAATATTAATGGTGACATGTGATGTCCGTCACCGACTCGGCGATCCCGTCATGACAGCAACACTGCAAAGGCTTGTGAAATGATGGTCTGGATTTGTAATGGCGTTTCATTGTTTTCTAAAGCTCGCGGGGAAAATGGACTGTAAGAGACTGATAACTGGCTATTTTTATGCAAGGCCAGACTATCTACTAGACTGTCCTGCCCGGCGAAACTACTGATTTAGGGCATCCGACGAGTGGAGAAAAAGGAAAAAAAAAAAACAGAATCCTCGGAATGCATTGATGGTGAATGATTTTATCGCGTGCAGTGGTGTGCCTGTTGAGCAAAAAGGGATAATGCCTCTATTGCCACTTATCACAATTATGGACAAGCTGAATCTTTACCCCAGTGGTTATCAGGTAGCCTATTCTCTCTCCTTACACCAAACGCTACACTGACAGCCCACCTGAAAGCCACATCCATATTAGTCTTCAATAGGCATCCGTGACTTTGTGTCTTTTTTTATTTTTTTTTTTAAATGTCAATGGAACGGCTGTGAATGGGTGATAAAAAGGAAACATTTCCCTGCAAAGCAAATTAGTTTGGGTCCTGTCCAGATTCTGGGTTGGGCCAGGGGTGGGGCTCTTTTATTGAACCTTTCGGAACCTTCTGCTTGGCAAAAACGTGCGATAAATACATTAGTCAGACCCCCCCCCAGGTGGCAGACCGTGCGCGGGAGTTTTACGCCATCCTTGGCCAGTAAAGGTCCTGCCTTAGCGCTCAATCACACAGATGGATAAAATAAATGGCGGTAAAGCGGTTAATGGTTATCTAAGGCTAACGGTAAATGTGACCTGCTGTTTTCTAATATGGCCAGTCTCGGTAAGTAAATCTCTGCCAGGTGAACAAATAGTGCTGTGAATAAGCGACTCTGAACGCTGCAGCCTCCGTGGAAATGTTCTTGACGTAAACAAAAATCAAAGAATGAGGCTGGGACAGATTCTTGTGTTTTAATATTAAACTGCGTTTACCGTTGGGGGGGGGGGAAGAGAACGCGCTTGAGACTGCACTCGTTAAAAATATCAGTTTTGTTTTTAATACGTTGCCACAAATCAAGACCTCAAACCGTTTCAAGAAGCTTTGACCTTCACAAAATGCTTTTATATAATAATTGGACATTTTCTTGTGATGTGGACTAAGATTGATACGAGCCTCCATTAAAGCACAGAGTTTAACACCCTGGTGTTCTGGTTATAAAAGGTAAAAGGGAAATATTGAAGAGTGGACTTAATCCCAGCATTGGCTCCTGCTGTTGGTAAAGGCATTCATTAGCTGTGGAAATTTAATTTAGTGTGACTTTATAGTTCAAACACGGAAATTAAGTGTGCGGTGATGTGTGTGAATGTTTTGGTTAAACTAACACATAGTACCAATCAGGGGCTTATAAAGCGTGCCTGTTCTTTTAGGAGATTTCACCAGCCATAACATTAAAACCACTGACAGGTGGGAGTCAATGGCAGAGATTATCTCATTGCAGTTGCACCTGTCACGGGCAGCATTAGATATTAATCAAGTGAGCGGTCAGTTTTTGAAGTTAATATGTTGGAAGCAGGAAAAATGGACCATGGAGCAATGGAAGAAGGTGGCCTGGTCTGATCAGTCACATCTTCTGTTATGTCATGTGGACGGCCAGATGCATGCGAGTCGTGTAGCTGGAGAAGAGATGGCACCAGGATGCACATTGAGAAGAAGGCAAGCCGACAGAGGCAGTGTGATGCTCTGGGTGATGTTCTGCTGGGAATGCTTGGGTCCTGGCATTCATGTGGAGGTTACATTGAGACGTACCACCTACCTAAACATTATTGCAGGCCAAGTACACGCCTTCATGGCAACGGTATTCCCCAATGGCGGTGCCCTATTTCAGCAGGATAATGCGCCCTACCTCACTGCGAAAAATGTTCAGGAATGGTTTGATGAACATGAGAGTTCAAGGTTGACTTGGCCTCCAAATTCCCCAGGTCTCAATACCACTGAGCGTCCATGGGATGTGCTGGACACACAAGTCCAATCCATGGAGGCTCCACCTGCTGCTGTCATCTCCTAACAAATAGCACAGGACACCTTCAGAGCCTTGAGGAGTCTGTGGCTCAATGGGTTAGATCTGTTTTGGTGGCACGAGGGGGACCCACAGGTGGTTTTACGTTATGGCTGATCGCTGTGTAGTTGAAGCCCAGGAAGCTCTTGCACAAACACAATCCAGCCTGAAAACGACAATTGCATGGCGAATTCCAACTCTTCATATGAAATACAGAATGAAAGTCAATACTTAAAGTATTATAAACCCGTCCCCTAGTGGGAAATCTGCGTTTATCGTGTTTTAACATTTACAGTAGTACCTACTCTAACCTCAGAGCTTTGATTCTCTATTACTGAAATTTTTAATCCCTTATCCATAAATTTTTAATCCACTTTTGAACTACTACAATTATGTACATCAAGATGAATTTTGGATAAGAATGATCTTTCATTGCTCATATCTGAGCAAATATTTTGGAGCTGCTTTAAACTAGGAGCCTGCTGTCTATGTTAAGGGTTTTTTAAGGATAATCTGATGTGTTCGACCTAAGGCCTATTGCTTGGAAGGGAGGTTCCTTCCAACACAAAGTGTAATTTTTAGGGGCAAATCAATGTGAAGCCAAGGGCGTAAGCTGCAGGTTTCTTGAAATAGATTTAACTTGAAAGTAAGTCTGCCTCTGGAAGGCAGTCCTTCTGGGATCTGTGAGACGGCATGTGGGTCAGATCACTACCTTTTATTCCTTTTTAAGACGTTTGGGAGGAGGCGTAGTCATGGTAACGTTTTTCTGCTGGACGTTAGTAATTCCGTCCTAACAATTTTAATGTCTCTTAAAGTTTCTGCAAATTTGAAGCCTTGCATGCATGCCACAAGGAGGCTTTGCCAGTAATGGGCAAAGAAAGACTCTAATACCTTGAGACCTCGATGCATAAAAATGAGATTATTAATTACGGAACGTTTTGAGGTCTTTGTAGAGGCCCAGAGGATGAGTGAGGAGCAGCGGTAATTTAATGCGAGTGGAACCTGCACATGACTTGTTTCATTAAGCATGCAAGTTCCAGGTGTCTCTCGATCACATGACCAGACTGGGTTTTTTTTTTTTAATTAGTGGACATCGGTACTAATATTGATGCTCGGTGAGAGTGCAAATGTCAGACATGCTGGTGGGTAGGCGTTATTCATTGCCGTTTGAGGGAATTCACGCCCGCCGTCGGCTCCAGATATCGATTTATCGACAGCGCCAAGGCGAAGAGGCCCTTGGGGGTGTTCATGTCACGGTTGGGTCCAAGCCCCCCCACAATCCCCTTTCCCGATGCCGTGATCAAGCAGGAGGAACTCATTTTGTTGACGTATTGCTGCAATGGTACCCAAGCAGGTCATGCAGAGGATCTGCACCATGTGACGTTATGCTTCCAATAGACATGAGTCACAGAGCTGCCTTCGCTTTGTGAGGAGTGTGTCGTCATTCTACCGTCACTGAGTCTTCAGATGAAGAAAGATGCTTGCTTTTCACAGCAGTTAATTCTTCCTTTTTTGTAATAATGCAACCACATCTCATTTGATAAATAAATATTGCTTGATTTTTTTTTTTTTCTGTAATTACATAATGATTATAATTATTGCCTGTGGAATTTAATTAAAATGATTGAAACAATAAATGCATTTGTCAGCAGGAATCGCTCATTCGCGTCCAGATTTATTGCTCTTAAGACTTCAAGGAAACCATATGCGGACTATCCGACGCGGGAGAGTAGATCCAGGGATCTGCAGTCACTTGTTCCCGTATGACCGTTTGCTTGTAACCTGTGATGAAGAAAGAATGTAATCTTTTATCATGCTGAAAATCCGGGGGGCAAAAGACAGTGAAGCTCAGAAACCCAGGAAAGGGGAGATATGGGCCACAGCGCCTCCTATCCCCAAGACTCGCTGCTCGCAGGCATCAGACCATAGGCTGTGGAAAAACCATAAATAAAGTTTCTCTGTGTTGCCATGGAAATTACTATAAAATTGAGGCGGGGCTTTGAAAGAGAAGGGCTCCGTTGAAGAGGCAGCGTCTCTCTGAATTTAATGCCGCGACTCCAGTTTCTGCTCCCAACATCTACGAAATGAGAGCTGCTGGGTGGTTCTCGGGTTGTATGGAAGGACGGCGCCCCGGTCAGCCAAAGCCATATGCAGGGATCTTTGGTCTGCCGCAGAGCCGTGGAACTTCATTCAAGCCAAGCTACATCTACAAAGAGTCTCTCTCTCTCTCTCTCTCTCTCTCTCTCTCTCTCTCTCTCTCTCTCTCTCTCTCTCTCCCTGGCCATTCACAGGCAACGTCGTCCATGTGCTTTCATATTATCGCTCGTAATAAACTGCAGCAAAAACAGCCAGTGGGTATAACCCATACGGCAGGCCGTGCAACAGTAATGATGCTTGTTTTGAATAACACTTTTTTTTTTTTTTTGAATACTATGTTGACTCAATCTATTATTGTTCATCCATCTGCTCCTCTGCTTTACAACTGTTTATTCAGTACAGGGTCACAGGTGCTAGTGTTTATCAGCTAATTTTATGTGGCATGTGTAGAATGTACAAGTGTACCAGCGTGGGAGACGGCATGTAAAAGAGGTTTGTCTGTACCGTACGTACTAATCTTCTGCATCGCGAGTTTCCCTCTCGCGGTTTCGATTTATCATGGGGTCGGCATAAGAACTTAAATGGAAATATTTCGGGAGTTTTGCGAAAGCATCAGACGATATGTGAAGTCCAGCAGACGACAAATACAAAGTTTAGTAGCTCAGTGCTGGCTTGGAGGACACAAAGCGTGATTATGGCAGCTTCTCACCTGAGCTCTCGCGGTGATCTTTATATCTCATGTTTCTCGTGTTTTTGCTTTGCTCACCAAGGGGATGCAAAGATTTTAGATCACAGATCGCAAGCCCCCCCATGCCATGTGGAAGGATTCACTGTATAGGAATGAATTGAAAATTGATGCGTTCCGAGGATGGAGTTGGTACAGTAGTGATCTGAGTTTCATGGTTGGTGTTTGTGATATGGTGAAATAGCTAGTTGCTATTGAATCAGTGTTTTTATTGGAGTTGACTTTAAATGTAAATGTTGACCCCAGTAGTGTTTCTGACTATTTTGGGGCCAGAGGCAGGTTCGCTTGCCCTCGCGATGAAACGCGATCCGTTTGAGTCTCGCAGAAAGGTGCGTGGGGCTTACTCCAGCCACGCAAGAACATCTGTATTCCAAACCCTGCTTTGGCTTAACGAAGCTCCGTGCTCCACTGGATTTCCTCAGATCTAAGCCCAGTTGGAAAATCAGCATAAAACTCAAACACCCCCAGCAAATTAAAAAGCAACTTTCATTGCACTTTGGGAGAAACTGCGTAAAATCATGATCGGTTTGGCATAGGCGATGGGTATCCAATTTGCAGTTTGCTAATATAATTTCAATATTTCAGATATCTGACATGCTTCATTATTCTTTGGAGACATCAGCTAGTAAACAGTAACTTCTCTGAATGCGCTTCACAGGGAAAACAGTCGAGGTATTAGAACCGTCGCATCGCAAGCGTATAAAAAGCCATTATGTTTATATGCTAAATCTAAGCTTGGCGTTACACTCCCAGCCCCCACGATAACCCTGGGGAGGTAATGTGCACTTTTATGTTTCTGAAAAATGCTGTCCATTCATTTTTCATACCTCTGTGTCCAATGAGATAAAATATAAAATCCCAATAGCAGACCAGTTTCACTCACAATTTATTCAGTTGTGTTCATAACAACTTTCTATTTTTATATACAAAACTGTTAAAAAAAAAAAAAAAAAAGCCACAGCTATTATAACACTCTGAATATGAAGCTGCGAGCAGTGAGTTTCATTTGGTAGGTTATTTTTCACCAGACAAAATACTTGTGGCCTTGCAGGTACGACGATGCCGAAAATAACAGCAAATGAGACTAAAAAATGAAAATCGACTAGTAAATGCAGCGCAGTAGGACGGCAATGTCGCCTCACTCCTTTGGGACTGGGGGTAGGGGCTCTGCCCTGTGTTTGTGTGGCGTCTGCATGTCCTTTCTGGGCTGTGGGGCTTCCTCTGGGTTCTGTGGTTTGTGTATGTGGATGGTGTGCGAGCACGCCCTGTGATGGGCTGGTGCCCCATCCTGGGATATTCCCTGTCTGGCTTCAGTAGCTTCTGGGATAAGCTCCTGATTGCCGCCACCCCCTGTAAGGATGAATAAAAATGAATAAATGTCTGAAAAATTACATAAAACATCTGGCGGGTGTCTTGCATGCGGAAGTGCGTGGTGTGAGTTATTTTTAGAGCACATTAATTTTGGCTGCAATTTGGCTGGCTGCGCTGGTGCTGTGGTCAGACCCCAGCTTGGGCAACACCAACAGGCGATGAAGGTGCAGACAGCCGGAGACGGGGGGCAGTGGGGCAGCCGTGGGGCCGAGAATGATTGTTTTTGTTTCAGGGTTAGTTATCGTGTGATGAGCCTGAACTACAAATGCAGGGGTGTATAATTCCGGGGTGTGTTTGTCCAAAGCTGCTTATCTGACTTGGGCTTGTTCATTGTACTGATATGGTCTTTATTCATTTGGATATTTTTACGCTATAAATTCCACGCAGATATCTTACTGTGAGGTACAGCAGATGACATGGCTAACTGTGTGTAAAAGGACGAGGTATAACCGCCATACCGTCATGCCATCCTGAGCAGGGATGTTGCTCCCCTTTGATATCAAATTTGTTCCATAATTTCTATTCAAATCATGGTTTCTGGCATTTTCAGGCTAATAAGGATCCCGCTGTAGATTACATAATCTGGTGTCAGGAGAAATGGAAATGTAGCCATTCCCCAATTCCCAGAATGCCCCAGGGAGACTCAGTTTTGCCGTTCCCGTGAGTGTGAGTGTGTGTGTATTATAATCACACACATTTTCATTTAACCCTAGGCTGTGAGATAATAGGCTTGCTGAACTTGCTGTACTTTGATCAAAACTGCCACGGCTTTTCTTCTCGCACGTTCCTGGTATGAGGAGCAGGCCTCTCATGTTTGATATCTGTGCGCCCCGTGGCGGGGCCGTCCAACACGTCTCTCTCTCTCTCTCTCCCCGGCTGCCTGGTTTTCCCAAACGTTTTCTGTCGACGAATCCCAATCTGCCGGCCTCAGCACTTTCGGCTCAGTCAGAGATGCCGTTGGATTTAATTAAGGTCCACGGTTCAGTTCCTCTCTTTCAAACCACCGGCAGTCTTCCTTAATTGTACACGCGGTAATCCCGGCTTTGATTAACAATATCAATTTTCCCCGACACGCCGTACCTGTTCTCCTTTCTAACTGTTATGTTCCGTCATTTGGGGGTGTTGATAAATGAATCCCTTAGAGGTGTGAAAACACACACACACGTCTGTTTGGTTTGTTATAACAAAAAAAAACGCAGTAATTGTGATCTACACCCGTTCAGCCCGTCATCAGCACTGCTGCATTGCATTATTGCAGAATAAGCAGACGTGCATGAAACCCAGGCCACGCCGGCGCATTTCTGCACCCTGCAGTGCAGACACTGTCACCTTCACTATTTAAGCTACTTCATTTGGCAGTGTTTCCCTTTCCCTCTGGATTGTTAATGCGCTTGCAAATTGCTTAGATGTATTTTGTATGAACAATGATAAGACTCTAAGATAAGGCCGTATTCCTGTAATATAAATACCCGTAAGCTTAATATAGACTGAAAACAATCCTTTCAGTTCATCCAACATTTATATTTCCTGTGTCTACCGCTTCAAATAGCCATTTGTTTATTGCGGGGCTCTCCGTGTGCAGGATTCATTATCAACGTCACCCTAAGATTGCAGAACAAACAAAGCTTAAGTATATATAAAAAAAGCCTTTAGAATGTTTTATCATTTTTTTTTCCCCAATGAAGAGACTTAAGGCACCTGTTCTCTTTGGCTGTCTTTCTGATATGTGTGAAGAGACCCACAGAGACGTGAAATTGTAAGGCGGGCATGTTGAAAATGGGAGGGGACTTACAAACTGTGTGTGTGTGTGTGTGTGTGTGTGTGTCTGTGTGTGTGGGAACATGGGGACATGCACACTTGTACATTAATGTTTAATCTCCTGACCATTTCTGAAAGTGACTCCATGGTTTTCCCCGATGACCTACGATCGACGTACAGGCATAAATATCCCGTGTGGGGGGCGCCGAGGTACCGTCCCTCCCCACCTCCCTCCGCGAGCTCTGCTCAGTCAGAGATCAGGCAGGATCCCTTTGGATCATTGACTGAGGGCGGAACTTGTTGATCATTTATAATGGGGAGCGTTGGGGACGTGGCCCGCAGCTCCGTGTGGGGGAGGCTCAGTGTCCGACTCGGTGAGCTCCGTGGAGACAAATAGCTGAGCTGGTGAAAGCAGAGAGTGCTTATGGGATGTAGGAAGGCCGTGGTTGAAAGGCAGGTCTTCCAGCTGTCAGGCAGGAGTGTGCGCCCCCCCCCTTCCAGGCTTGCAGGGGGGATGCCATAGCTAGCCAGCCAGTGTTGACATGATGTCACAATCAATTTTTTTGTACCGAGTGCTGAGGCGATAGGGGGACTCATCCTCAAACTTTTTTTCTTTCTTTTTATTGCTTTGAACCTTCCCCTCACTCTGGAAGCATTTGCTGAGTTTTTTCCTGTGTCTTTTTTTAATTAGCTTTGTTTAAAAACAGTTTTGTGTGGGGATGTAGGCCTGTTCTGCTTGATGTGTATATTTTCGATCCTGATTGTTCGTGGCTCTGGGCCTGCCGGCACGTACATTTGGCCCTGACAGGGTCTGTTGGAAAGACACACAAGCTCCAGGGGTAGGTCCCAACATACTAAGGTGAGTTTGGGATTCGAATCTACAACATTGCAGGTGTTAGGCTACAGCATTCTCGACCCAACCACATCTCAAGGATCCCAGTGATTACCTTATACTGGCGGATCGGACATTGGGCCATTTATCAGCTCAGGGCTCATCGGCAACACTGGTCATCCATCCATCCATTTTCCGTAACTGTTTATCCTATTCTGTTTGGGGGGGGGTCTGGAACCCACCCAAGCAGGGAACAACCCATCTCAGGGCACACACATCATTCACTCACACACCATTCACTAACACACAATTCACTCACACATCATTCACTAACACACCATTCACTCACACATCTTTCACTCACACACAATTCACTCACACATCTTTCACTCACACACAATTCACTCACACATCTTTCACTCACACACAATTCACTCACACATCTTTCACTCACACATCTTTCACTCACACATCTTTCACTCACACATCATTCACTCACACATCTTTCACTCACACACCATTCACTCACACAAGCGCACCTATGGACAATTTGGTAACGCTAATTAACCTCAGCATGCTTTTGCACTGTGGGTTGAAACTGGAGTAATCAGAGGAAACCCCATGACAACACAGGGAGAGCATGCAAACTCCACATCCTGGCAGAGTCTCGAACCCATGACTCAGAGGCGCTAACCCCCACTGGTCACCCATATAAGGTAAAACCAGTTCACAGGTGGGTGTCGCGGCTGTCGGCCGAATAGCGGAGTATCGGGGATCAGTAATCAGATGCTGTGGTCATTTTGTTTTTATTTCCCACAGATATGAAGTCACGGCTCTCTCTCAGTTTCATTTACAGCTCTGTTTGACTTGAAGCGCTCTGAAATGAATTCTAAGAAGATAAAAATGTGAGAATCTGACGGTTTAGCGACTCACGCTCTGCTGGGCGTGGGAGATCAGTCCTCCGTTTCCACCCTCCGGCCTCTCTTGGCTCTTCCCTTCCCTCTCCGTATCTATTCGGTCCCGGGATCAATTATTCCAGGACGGGCATGGAGGGGCGGCTGGTGACAACTCCCCAAGGCGCATGGGACTAATTGCCCCTGAGTGTTTGGCAACCATCGCTTTTGGTCTCTCCCATGAAGGGGAGGCTGCGCGCGTGTCTGGGTGTGCGCGCGCAGTCATGCGTCCATCTGCGTGCAGATGGAGGAACACTGACCCTCATTATGACCTCATTATAGATCTATTACAAGTGATTTATCACACAGCCTTTTGTGCATCTATTAAAACGAGGTCTGCGTGAACCTCAGTTGTAATTTACCTGTTAAATGACCTATGAGGCATGTCAATGTATTATAGACTTCAGCAACACACTCGAAATACCGGCCTTTTCCCTAAAGGGCGTTAACGTTGAAGCTTGGGAGACATTTATTCTCTGGACCTTCTGCATCCATTGAGGTGAAGGCGCATAAGTCTTGGGGGGGTTGGGGAATAGCTTCTGACTGTGAATCAGCAATGTCCTCACGCAGCGTGTTTCCGTACAGGAGCACGGAGATGAGTCACGACGCGCTATGCGAAACCAACGGGGCAGCCCTAGGTTTTGGTCATCTCGCCATATGGTGCTCTGCAGTGGGTGACGGCGAAGGATCAGAGAGGGGGCTGGTGTCCACGACGGGTCCTGCAAGGACGCTCTGTGTCACCATTGTCTTTGGGTAGAACTGGATTATGGGAAATGTAGACTGCAGTGGTTTAGGCCTAGACTCGTGGAATGAGTTAATCTGGCCTTATACTTTAAACAATAGCTATGGAATCAACGTCTTTCTAGTAACACGCCATCGCATGAGCGGCAAACGCCACAGTGGTCAACATTTTGGCATACTGCCTCCGTAGCACCCCCCACTCCCCAATGCAAACTTTTTTTTAGTTTGTTCTGATCCCACCCACTAGCTACAATTGGCTACAAAAAACATGCGGTCTCAGGGATCACCAGTGCCCCGTAATGTTCCGGAAGTCAAAGCAAAGGGCTTTGGAATGGTTGAGTAATTTTGAAAGTAGACTCACTGAACTTGTACGAAGTTATCCACATTCTTACGGCAGCTCGCGTCGGGATTTTAAAGATGTGCAGACGATCTGTAATTCCTGGCTAGAAATGGCAGATTTGTTTGTGGTTGACATTCATTTATTTGCCTTCTGTATGTGGGTCTGTTGCAATGACAACATTCTGCGCCCTCTAGGGCTGTGGCGTGACACTAAACAAACAATCTGGAGGTTTTTCGTTTACGTCGACGTCTTCAATCCCATATGGTCCGGATGTCGTTTGAAGTGTGCGGCCACCTTTACTCAGCCAACAGAGGGAGGCTACCAGGCTAGTATTAACTAAGGGAACGACCAGGACGTCCTGTGTACTGCCCTCTCGCGAGTATCAGGCATTGGACACGAAAACTGAAGCTGATTACCTCAGATGTTTTATCGACCATGTCCTCAGTTTGAGAATTATGCACATGATGACAGTCCCAGTGCAGGGCTGTGTTTCCGGAAACCTTCCTAGCGCTACAATCATAGTAACTTCAAAGAGGGAGAATTCCGTATGATGACCCTCTGACAGATAGGCCTCTGGGCTTAAGCCCTGAAGATCTTAGGATCCTAGTGTCTCCACTGGCTGTGCATGTTCAGAGCAGATCCAGTCTGACTCTGTCAAGATGAATGTAAGAGACACAAAATATATTTGCTGATGAGAAGTATGTCAACTTAGATCACTGATCAAATCTTGGGAGAAATCTAGTGATCTGGGCTGTACGCCATAAAACGGGAGCTATCTGAAATCATAGAATGCTAGCACTCTACAAGAGTTCATGATCATAAATTGATCATGAAATTAGTAATTTGGGGACGATACTGAAGTAGAGGTAAGGGGGCGTGAGCTGATTCCAGCACGCTGATTGGGTGATTCCGCACCCATCACACGACGAACCACCTCAGGGATGAGAACCCGAGTGTAGCCGTGTGGCGGGTGAGACCTCAGCACCACGCTTGTCCGAACGGAACCGTGTGAGTTTTTTTTTTTTTCCAGTGCCCGAAGCTCCCTTTTTAGCTGTACGTGCTCGTATATTTCAGTTTTGTGAATTTGCAGTAGGTGGTGCCGGCTTTGTGGGTGTTGGGATGTCTCGTCTTTCCAAAATGCTGCAGGTGTGTTTTTCCTTTGATCTTATCTTGAGCTGTTTTTCTGTTGAATTTCACAGGTGAAGCTGCAGTGAAAGAGGGACATTTTGACCACAGCCCCTCATGGCATAAGGTCATAGGTTCCCCCCCCCGCCATGTCCGAGGGGAGATTAGAATACATGAAATCTGCCTCAAACATAAATTTGATTTCGTTTTTCATTCCAATGTTTTTCGCCTTTGCGCTTCTCCAGAGCTGCGGGGGCCTTAGCTTCCCTGTTACGGAATTCAGTTTGCTTAGAACAGAGAGCACGCTTCTAAGGAGTAACTGCAGATCTGCCAGATTAATTGGGAGGCTGGGCTGGGGGGGGGCACCCCCCATACCCAGGGGCTGTAGCTTTTAAACGCACGAGTGTGAAATAAAAAGAAAAAATAAGGCATGGTTTTTCATAAGCAGGGATTCAGCATGTGGACATCACACGATTATGCTACAATAAATCTGGGCTCAGATGTAATGCCCCCCCCCCCAGTTACTGGTAATTTTTTCCCTGAACCGACACTGTGTTCCCAGTCCCTCACTTTGTTGTTCTCCCTCACTAACGTCTCTGCCAAGTGATGAATTTTTTGATGCAGACAAGCAGCAGGAGAGAAATGAAACAGTCATCCTTGTAAAAGAGGCAGCTTTTATATGCTTGGGTGTTAATCTACACACAAGATTAATGACTTCGGGAGTCTTATTTCACTATTTGTACTGACCTCCTCTCGCCTGGTGTCCCATAACTGGATGAAATAATTAGAGGCTGTGCACTTGAATGGAGCAAGTGATCATTTTTTAAGCTTGTGACTCGTCTGCAGTGCTCTGGACCCCCGGTGTCAGTCCTGCCTTCAAAGTGTCGCTGGTCGGCTGCATTTGTTTGGAGATTGTTCCCAGCCCTTTCATAATGAGACCTGTCACCTTGGGTCACATTAAAGACACAGTCAGTGATGAGTATGGCACATGAATATGGATCCTTATGCTAAGTATATTTTATCAGGCGTGTTTCTTTAATTCTATTCTCATTTCTTATTGGTTTCTGACGTTCCTGCTTGAGCAGAGCAGCCAATAGTGCTCGTCGAAAAACGGGGGCTTGACTCCTATACCAAAACAATAAAAATATATATATTTCGGGTGCATGTGCAGTCTGGGCCACAGTCTGTCAGTCTGTTAACTCTGCGATATGCATGACAGGCTGGTTTAATAATAAGCTCTAACTAAGCACTCTTACATAACAGGTTATTGCATGTTTATAGATGACTAGTATGTATTATTCCGCATGAGTAATAGTGTAGGAGACTGGGCATTTATCAACTAATACAGTTGGGTATGTCCACATGGTGACATGGTGTGTGTGGGGGGGGGGGTTTATGTATTACACTGTGGGGACCAAATGTGCTAAAATCCTGTTATTTTGATGTTGTGGGGACCACCTTTTCAGACCCCACAAGGGGAAATTCAATTTTATACAAATCTCTGACAGAAATCAAAAAACTAAAAATGTCCAAAGTCTTGTATTTTGTTTGCTTACATACGGTTAAGGTTAGGGCTGGTTAGGGGTTAGAGTTGTTGTTGCTGGGATTAGGGTCTTGCCCATATAAATGAATGGACGGCCCCAACGAACACATGAATGCAAACGCATATGTGTGTGTGTGTGGCAGTATCTAGCCTGAGGCTTTCTGTTAGCGCCATGCTGTTGTATATATTTGCATCATTCTAGAAACCTTCTGACCAATCAGAAGCATACAGCTGATGGCCTGCCCACACATAGCTAGACCTGCCGCATCAGTCTCTCCCAATGAGTGAATCCGGGAATGCTATCGATCGCTGTCATGCGGCTTACAGATCTGGACTTTTTAATCAGGAGGAGGGTGAGAAGCAGGATCTCCATCTGCTGTAGTTCTGTTATTACATTTCTCCGTTAGTGATCATAAAAGAAAGACGTAATTGCAGAACATACCTTAAAGCTTAGGAGAGCCTCTCATCTCCAATGTGTCCTCTAAGTGAGAGCTGTCAGGTTAGAGATGAAGGTTGAAGTACATTGTGAGCTTCATTATGGGAGATTGATTTCCTGAATCATTATTGCAATGCAGAGACGCAGAAATCATTTGGACCTTCAGGACGATAACCCTGGACTGGATGGGAAAAAAAATCAATATGTTTGTGAAAGAAAAACATAAAGAGAAAATTCCGTACAGTAAGTACTAAGAAATATTAGAAATTAGGTCTTAAGAAGGTCTTGCTCAGTGGAATTAGACCAATATATGGTGAGGAACAAAGTCGTAGGAGCCCTAGAGCAGTGTTTGCCAATCCGGTCCTCGGGGACCCACAGTCAGTCCACGTTTTTGCTCCCTCCTTGACAACCTGCATTTTTGCTCCCTCTCAGCCCCTGGGAGCAGGGAGTCAGCAAAAGAACGTGAGCTGTCTGTGGGTCCCCGAGGACCGGATGAGGAAACATTGCCCTGCAGTTACGTTTGGTGCATTCAGAGATGCTAAGGTGGTGATCATTGCCGGTCTCATCTTTTTCAAGAGCAAAACCCACATTTTTGCTACAGGGCTGCAGAAAGCTTGGAGTGCAGGACTCAGGGCAGCATGGCAATAGTCGGCTTCCTCTGCTGAGCCACTCGTCAC
>JAODLC010000065.1:21384481-21399197 GCA_026781145.1 Hippopotamyrus pictus
CGCGCCCGGGCCCCCCCCCCCCCCCCCTTCCACAATTTACCCTTTAGCCAAACAGAAGGGAGCCCATCAGGTGGGGCAGAGGACCATCGTCTACCAGGAAGTGCCCATGCACATATCTGCGGCAGGATTTTTTTTAAGGAGGGGGGTAAAGAGAGAGCATAATTCATACAGAGTGGCCAGTATTATCATTATCCAATGATATGTTTTGAGTCAGTGAGTGACAGGGAAGGATGCCAATCGGCTTTCAGCTGGGGCTGAGGAGTGGGGAGCCAGACCCGGTGATGTTAGTATTCCTCACCCCACACGCTTCGGATGAAAGAAACGACTCAATGGAGGATGTATTCCCGTGGGCAGGAATGATGGAGGAAAATTGTTGGACACTGTTTATAATCATAGCGATCCGCGAACCCTCAGCTGCCATGGTAATTGTGTCCATTTCTCATAGCGGCTGTCTGATATAGGTTCAAAATGCTGACCTACCCATTCCAATCCCCCCCAACCCCACCTCTCCCAACCTACCCCTGCCAATGCAGCAGCCTGTCTCAGGCAGCACAAGGCTGGGGTACTCCCTACACAGGTTGTAAAACATTTACTGATCCGTATTAATTACTAATTACTCACTCGGGGAATCCATAAAGATATGCTGTGCCAATTGAAAACAAAGTATTATATTTTATGTTCTGAACAGGCATAATGTTCAACATTGAAAACAACATACTACAGGGGGTTGGGTGATCTCTCTTGCTTTAAAACAGCCCCACTCTTCCCAGGCAGACATGGGGTCTGCACCCGTCTTTTCTGTATAACGGGCGACCGCCCATCGGAACCCCCCGCCCGCCTCCCGAACAACCGTGTTCGAGATAAAGCTTTAGTACCGAAAACTCCGAAGTAGTTTTATGCGCAGTTTTAAACACTCACCCTCGCCGACGGGAGCTCGCGCGTATTTTTTAAAGCTTAGCGTGTGACGTCGACGCAGGAACCTTATCAAATTGCTTGTCGGAGCGGGAGCAGTCAGAACCTTAGAGAAGGTTCATTTTTTGTGTTGTGTGAATAAAAACCACTATTATGTTTCCCTCACCACGTGATAAAACTCTGCAGAGGAATCCCGCGAAATAAAAATCACGTTATATTGTCATCTTGCTCTCAGCAGTGTACTTTGAAATATAACAGCGATACAACTGGTAATACGTTAAATTCAATCACGCGTCCATTTTAGTGTACAATACAATCTGGACAGCCTGTTATTTCTGTCGCGGACCTTGCCTTTTGCACTCACAGATGAAAACGGATGCTTTTCTTAGACTTTTTATTATTTTTTTTAATCTGATATTTCTGGACGGAGCCGAAAATTGTGTCCTACTCTGATGTACTGTATGAGAACTTAATCTGTCCACATTGGGATTGAGTTATGTCCGGGAAGATGTGGATGTTTTTTCCATTTTAATCATTACTGATTTATGTCTGCCTTCTTACTTTTATTTTTATTTTACTGACGCTCCATTTAAAAAGGCTGCGGGAGTGACCTACCCTCTCTGACCTTGTTGCTTAATGTCGGCTTTATGGCGCATATTACCTGGCGGCGGCGGAGCGCTTGCCGTATTAACGGCTCAGTCACCGCGGTCAGCCGTTAGCCGCCGTTTGTTTCCCGCCTCCGCGTCTCGCGCTAATTCGCGGTCATCCCTGCCCTATGAACATCCCTGTCATCTTCACATTACGTTCGCGCTGAGGGAGAACCAGATCCTTTGAAATTGCCTCCACTGCACCAAAACGTCGCATAATGTGCCAAAAAGCGTTTGGAGTCTCTTGGAGTAAGTCCGTAGTTTTTATTCATATTAACAACCTGGTGAAGTGTTTGTGTGGGAATATAAATCATAATATATACACATTAAAAGCAGCCTAAAATTGTTCTTTGTCTATTTTTTGTCAGATTTTTTTGTTAAGTGCCCTGAGTAGATTAGGTCCCCTTGACGGATTAAGCTATATGTATTGCTGGCTTTTCATTCATTTTCTGGGTAAATGGTGGGTAATACTTCACAATTGATCTATCCATTCTCTCTGTTTGGAGGTGTGCAGTCTGTTTAAATTTTATAAATGCCTACAAACACACGCACATACTGTATGCACACCCATATACACGGGGCAGTTGTTTCTTCTTGCTGGATTTACTCAGGCTCTCTCAAGTTGCTTACACAGCAGTTATTAAACATTTTGGTACATTCCCTCTCTCTGTGGAGTCTGGGCGTTAACCGCACCACCCAGGGGATTTCACTTTGTTATTCGCCAGCCGTTCTGGTTTATCTTTGCCCTGTTCACAATGAATTGCTGCATTCCTTGCAGACTGAAACTGGTTTTCATCTATAATTTGCCCGAGTATAAAGATATTCCCCAGAAAGGCTCACGACTGCAAGGTGATGCATAGGATCTAAGACAATCAGCTGTAATTTGTGCAGAAGGGGCCGCTGCCAAAGTCCATTTGTTCCCTTTAAAGTTACAGTAAAAAGTAATGTTAACCTTAATTTGACCATTTATGGTTTCATTATACCATGGAGTAAAAAAGATGTAGGTATCATTTTGTGTTTCACATAATAGAAGTGAAAAGGTTATGTGAGGCAGCATGAAGTTGAACAAGGGAATGTGTCTGGGCTCGTGTGATCTCCTGAGCCTTCTCGGTTACTGGTCCCTGCAAACCACTGTGGTCGTGAAGTCCAGCTGGCCCTGACTGAAGAACGCTCCTTGGCAGGGTTTAAACAGGGTTAGCTGGGTGGACTAGCCCAGGGAGTCATTCTTCGGAGAAAGGCTGGTGTATTAAGCTCATGGTTTCTCGTCATGCTTTCCAGCAGTACTCTAAAGAACCCATGTCTTCATTTAAGTTTGAGGTTGCTGGTAAAGTTTAGTTTGACTTCTGTCTGCTGGCCAGGGCTTCTGTCAGGCCATCAGTGACAAGCTTCACCCCATAATCTGCCTCTGGATGCAAGGCATTGTGTCGAAGTTCAAAGCATTGGATAACACTTTCTGTAAATGTTATGTATATACTGTAACAGTCTAAGAACACATTCATAAGACATTATAATGCATTCATAAAGCATTATAAACATGGCTATAAATATATTTAACAAGGCACAACACATTATAGTAATGTTTAGTATGCATTATGAATGATTTATGAAGCTCTCATCTATAATGCACTATAGATTCCTTTCTGATGCATCCTTATTTCTTAAACTGACCATTATAAATTATTATGAAGCAATCTATAGTGCATTATAAATGAGAGTTTCATTGGAGACTATGAAGTATTATAATCGATGCCATAATGCCTTATGATTTTAAGCAGAAGATGCTGTAATGTTTTATTAATTTTATGCCAACCATTACACTCCATTATGAAGGTATTATAATGTATTATAGATGACAGCTTTACATAAAGTGTTATCAAACATTGTAGTACAGGGTTAGTATGGTGCCTTCCATACAGAGCTCTTTATATGGTCCTACACATGTACAGTATGTCATGTGTGTATATGCGATTGTACTTAAATGTAAACATGTATATTATCAAACTGCTGCTGTCAGACGGAAACACATAACCTTTCACACAATCTTCCACATGTTGAAACACTAGATATACTTGTCAGCAGCATTAATCCCCCAAGCAGAGCCTAATATACAATGAGGAGTATTTCATTCACCTGGGTGAGTGATTAATTTCAGGTAGGCGGCGATATTTCATTAAAAAAAAAAAAAACATCCCGACATCGCCATGCTGTGGAACGGAGACTTTTACTTTGATACGCTGTCGCCTGCACAAAAGTCTATTTATAATAAGACAGTGAGCGCCGTGGTTTTGACAGTCTGCGATTAACTATAATTAGACACCGTTTACCTTATGCTTTGAAGTGCTGAGCGGCGTGTTAAGTTATAATAAGACAAACCACTGTGGTCGACAAATTGCTGCAGGTCTTATTACCATTGAGGATGCGCTTATGCTCGCAGCCGTCGATAGCGTGCATCATGTAAATTGTTCCCATTCTTTCACTGTATGTCCTACACCAGTAGCAGTGGTGGCCTGTCGTTATGCACCAGGTTAGAAGGAGTACACCTTGACTTACAGGTAGCCTTTTCTGTTTGTTATTGCAGCAGTAGTTGTGCTGTAAGGACAGACAGCCTTTGTATCGTTGCTTTATTTTGGTTTTTCTATGTATTTCCTGCCAGGGTAGACTTTGATTGCTATTCTGGTTGATCAGACCTAAAAAAGGGTCAGAGTCCGACTCTTTCTCCTTTTTACATGCATCCGCTGCTTTAACTTGGACAGTAAAAGCTCTGCACACATCAGTTGTGATTTGATTTGGATTTAGGGGTGATTCTAGGATCTCTTTTAAGGTGGGTGACATAAGAGGGGCCATAATTCATACGGAGGGGCCTACTTCATCATTAGCCAATGATAGGCTTTGAATCTGTGAGTGACAGTGGTGGGGCTCTCGGGCAGCCAGTCGGCTTTCTGCTGGAGTCAGTGCCCCTGTGGCCCCGCCCCCTGCCTGGATTCCCCCATGACGTCGCTTTATCAGTGTGTGGCTGCCGCTCTGGGCATCAATTCTCCGGCCCTCGCGGTGTGTTCCCCTTCTGCCTGCTCTCCAGCTTGTCTCACTGCCTGGGGCCCTTCGCAAGGGTGACACTCAGCACCTCCGTCTTTCCCAGCCTCACTTTTTCATTCCGTTCTTGCCATCCTGTTGAAACTGACAAATTCGGCATGGCATCCAAACCCACCACTTTGGCTTTGTCTTCTATGTCTTGTGTGTATCTTGTCTTATGTTCTGTCTGCGGGGGAGGGGTTTTCAAGTAAGAATTTCATTGTGCTCTGTACGCTGTACTTGGTACACATGACAATAAACTTCAGTTTCAACAAGCCTTTGAGCTCTTGGCACAAATCCAGTGGAGGTCTTTGGCAGGGGGGCTGCGACCCTATGGCTGTTCCACAAACTTGTTTACAGCCAAAAAATCTGGGCCCGTGATCCTATTTCACCACCCAGACCTAATGATTCTTTTGTCAATGCGTATGTTCCAGGCAGAAGACCCTTTCTAGGTAAATCACTGCAGAATCACACGGACGATCTTTTTACATACATTTGTCCTTCTTAATCAATACATTCCTATCCAAATCAATTTCGTCTACCCGGTCCCACTGAAATCTGGTATGTAACCAACACACAGTGCATCTCAATTCAGTTTGCAATAATAAATGTAAAAAATCTATTTGGCACACTATCTATTACCTATTATATCAGCTCTGTGATGGTCTGTTTTGGAAAGACTCTGATTTTTATTTAAACACAGACGTATATAATGGCTGATCTATGAGCCAATAAGGTCTTAACAGAGGAATACAAATGAATACCTTATTGAGCTGTGGGAGAGGCAAATTACATCAGGGTGTTCGTTTGGGGCTCCCTCACATAATTAAACAATATTTTCAAATCAGACCTCCTTGACAGCTTTGGGAAATGAATACAGTATTTGGGCTCAATTTGTGATATAATTTATTTTGGATAATGCATTGCTGGGTTCACTGGGGACCGAATTGTTCGTGGTTTGGGAATGACTAAATTATATGTGGAATTAGCATGCCAATGTCACTGTCTTAACCGGAGCTCAGGTCACGTGGCCCAGACTTTGCCCAGTGCTGCTGGCGGTAGAGTGTGGGGGAAAAGGAAGGGCATTTTCATTCCGGTCAGGCCAGGATAAATTTCCTTAAACAGCTTCCATTCTATTGTCCTGTAGAGTTCCGTAACCTTACCTATCTTGGATGGGCAATTCATGTGAAGAGTACAGCATAACCAATCAGAACTTTACATATAGTGAACCGTCTTACCGCTTGCTAGATAGCAGCGCATTGCATGTGTAGGATAAGGTGACCCAAGGTTTGAAGCCGCTGGAATGTTATTTGGGGATATCTTTTTCCAAGGGAATAGGGGGGAATTGAGATAGCGTGGGACAGAATTGGAACATACAAATGTGAAATTTCTGCACCGCAGATCAGAAATGCCATGAAAATACATAAACATGTTTGTATGTGAGGGTCAGCAGTGGTGATTTTCTTTAAGGCCATAATTCATACAGAGGGGCCAACCTTATTAGCCAGTGATATGTTTTGAATCGATGAGTGACAGGGGATGGGGCACACAAGGGGCCAATCAACTTTCAGCTGGGGCCAGTGGAGCCGCCCCTTATATGCCCCTGAAGGTCGGACATAAAGAGAGGAAAATGAAGGAAGGAGATGTACATAAAGGAATGAAGAACAGCTGGAATAAATCAGGCCAAGCAGTGATGGACACCTGACTTCCCCGACAGACCTGAACCTTTCCCTTTTTATGATTTCCTTCATTCAAAATTTATATTTTCATTATTTCTGCAATTATTGTTTGCAAAGGATACAAGCCAAGGGAACAGTCACCTTCCGGCTGCCCGCAAAAATCATAAAGAGGGCCGAGAGGGACAAGCATGCATTAATTCTTTATCCTCTTCTGAAGGACCAGTGAAGCAGGACTTACCTGAGTCAACAGCCCGACGCTGTTGCAACGAGTAACGAGGTTCCCCGCCACTGCTCTCGAGAGTGCAGTTTGCCGGTCCGTACGGCTGCAGCTTTACCGAACCGAGCTGAAGTTTGGGGTGGACAAACAGCCCTCGGTCACCCTGAACTTGGTTAAAATGTAGCATAGTCTAACCTCCCTTGGGGTTGAGATGTAATTAAAAAAAGACTTATGAATAACCTAATTAACGAGTTATATGAATATCATAACCATTGTCACACAAGTTAATAAAAGATTTTGAATCTGTGGAATTCTCTCTCCATCCTGCACAGTAGACCTTCCATAATTATAGATACAGCCTACATTGGCGCCTCTTTGCAGTTATTATGGGCTGACACCTCAAGATGCTGGTTCGCCGTGCGTGTGGATGCGTGTGGATGTTGTTGGCCGCTGTATATCTTCCGCCTAGGTATGTGGGCGGGTCTGTCTGGTGCCTGTCCCATTCCTCTAAGTCGCATGTGTGCTATGTGTGCCATCAGCCAGTTAAAAAGTCAGTCCGTTTTATTGCTCTCTCAGCTTCTCATTTAGGTCTGTCTGCTGAATATTATCTACCCTGCTTTGTGTTTAAAACTGAAAATGCAGTGGCAATAACGTCTGTGACTGGGAGTCAGCTCTCCTGTTTGCTATTATCCGGCAATTTGAGGTTATGATAAAGACTTTGGTGGCGGTTGGATGAATGCATTGTGAGCCCGAAGTTTGCGCGGGCGTTTGTTGATTATGCTTACGAGCGGATCATGCTAATGAAGGTAGCTGGCTTCTGTGGAAAGATTCCGTGTTCATTTTTTGGCTGTCAGTGGCCCTCAGCGTAGATCGTCTCCTTTGGCTTCACTGCCTTCTCCCCGGTGGAACCGGCCTCAGATGAAAATAAGCTGGATAGCCTAGTGTCATTCTCCAAATGTCAGCAGGTCAATCCTCCGTCTTTGGGTCCTCCTCTGTCCCAGTGTCCCTTGTTGTGTTGGTCTTTATTGCTCGGATTTAAGATCGACGGGAAGTAAGGTGACTTACTGACACAGCCCCAGCATGCGGCTTCTTCACTAGGCCAGTAATCATCGCCACTTGTGTGAAATCACCGGCTGGTTTTCCCCTGATACTGGTTTGATACACTGGAACTGGAGGTATGCGTGTAAGTCACTCTGGCTAAGGGCGTCTGCCAAATGCAGGAAACGTAAATGTATGCATTATCATCCATTTCATTGATTTGTGATGCAGAAACCGGTCCGCTTCGGCAAATTTTCTCTTAGAATATCGAAGATGGAAAGTCTCTTTCTTTCCATGGCGACACTGGGATACAATTGCTTCACCGTTCCATATGACATTAACATTAGCTAGCGAGTAGCGTTAGAAGATCGTAGCAAACTAGCTGGTTAGCCGAACATGCTGCCTCAGCATCTTCTAAACAAGGAATCTGTTTATTTAATATTTAGTTTGATGACTCTTGCTAGCCAAAAGGGGCCCCCACGCCTTGGGGGGGGGGGGGGGGGGGGGGCACACACATGTCTGGTTTGAGTGGTGCACTCGGCCGGCCCGCGGTGGGGCTGCTGCCGGCTCCGCCGTCGCCCCGCCTGCCTGGCGGCGTGTTGAACAGTGCGGTGCGGCCGCTTGCCGATAAGCTGGCGGAAAGCTGTCCCACATTTCTCCAACGGGCTCTCCATTAAAAAGGGATTTCACTCAAGGCTTATGACAATTGCCTCTTAAGTTGTTTGCTTTCTTGAAGCGAAGGACGGATGCTTTAAAAAAAAAAAAAAAAACGCGATAAAGGGTTTTTTGAAGAAATGGTGTCGTTGAGGATTTCCCGCCGCTTCTCGCCGCCCGGCCTCCTCTCCAACATTCTCGCTAAGTGCCTTCGACCATATAATGGCATAAATAGAGGAGTGTTACTCTCCTTGGCTCTCCTCCTCACTTCAGCTGATACGCTGGCTCAGTGCTGACCCCTCCTGATGACCCTCTACACGCGTGTCCTTCGAAGGCCGTCCTCCTAAGACTCATGACTCATGTAAACTGAAACTAATGAATGAATGAATCAGGGGAGCTAATTGTTGAACCACGCCGCTCGATAGCAGGCCGCTCATTGCTCTGTACACGGGGAATAATTTACGTGCTCTCCAGTGATTAAATATGATTATGCTTCCATCAAAGTGCATCTGTCAGGCACTTAACTGTAGCTGTCACTTATTGTCACACTTAAGTGGGAATTCAGGCATTATTGTATTTTTAATCTTTTGGGGCCCTTTCTTTTCATTATCTTGCCTCAGGATGCTTCCGGATAGCCAATAGCAAACACTCCCATCACGAATCGTTAGGTCATCTGGGTCCAAAATGATGGTTGCTGATTAAAGTCTGGTTCTCATTGTAAACAAAAAATACAGCCTAAAAGGGGGACCGCATTTGTGGGAAGCCTGAGAAATTCGGTAAAATCAATTTCATGATTTGTGACCACAAAAAAAAAAACAGTCTGTTTCCTTAATAACGCTTCTGACAGCTTCTCAGAAGCACACGGGTATTATAAACATACAGGTATTAATTCCATGCTTTAAAGGAGCATGACTCTAGAAAATGTAATGTATAATATCACCAAGCGTTCGTTCTCTTTAATGTGTTCTCAGTCATATAAATTCCAGTAGCACTGCTGAAATTCTGCAGGTAGAGTCGACACAATCAGCGTTTTATCATAAGACGAGGAGCAGTCTGCGAGTCCTCGAGTGAGTGTACCCGTCTCTTTGGATGTTAACTTTATCCTTGCCTTCAGCTCAGTTACGGCCTCAACTCTGCTCCAAAGGACAAGCTTCCCACCTCAAGAAGCTGCTCAGTGCTGCAGTAAACTGAAACTCTGCGCATATGGACACAGAACTGATCATGCAATATAACTACGTCAATTGAGCACCTGGCCAGAGAACCAAGACTTACAAACAGTCTATGTCAGATTTGTGTTATGATATGTTTAGATTTTCAACCTAAAGGCATCAATCCCAAAATGAATCAAAAGCTAAAGCACTGTTAGCAGCCCACTGGTTTGCATCTTTAAAAGCCGGTCAATTTAAATTGCAGTGGCAGTTATCAAAAATGAATGGAGACCGCAGGGCAGACATCAAAAAAGGATGACTACCCCGAATGTCTGCGTAGCTAAGGGCTGGTCGGCAGCTGGAATACGCTCGCTGTCTCGCTGTGAAGCCCCCGCATGGTGTGAACGATTGGCGGACGGGATGTGTGTTTATTGCCCTGTCAAAACGGACGCGGCACAACGGCACAGAGTCAGCGGGAGGCTCGACCGCAGACATTTAATCACACGAGTGGAAAGCTGACGTTGCTCTGCCACGTTGCCCCATCCCTGGAATTGCCTGTAGACTGGGGACAGGGAGGAGGTGACAACACATACTGCTGATGAATAACAGGACAGTGAGCAATAACATACATACTGTATATATGGAATATATACAATATACAAGTATACAATATTCTGTCCTGGTCTTCAGGTTTCTCAAAGGTGTGTCTGTTGTTGGGATATTGAGTCTGTATATCTTGTTGTTGGTCGTCCTCTTCCTCTTTGATGCTTAGGTTTTCCAAGCTTAATGTCTTCTCCATTGTCCTGGCTCTGCCCATAATATGTCAGGAATAAGATGACTTCACTGGAGCTTAAACTGAAAGTTCAGCCTTTATTTGATGAAGAATCCACTTATTTGTCTACAATATTAAAAATCTTCTCCAGCACCAAAGATCAGTCTTCCTGTCTTGCTTCTTCTGACTTTCACACTGATCAAGAGTCATGGGAAATACCCTATGCTGATTAATTCTGATCTTTGTTCTTTGAAATACATCATGCCTGAGACGTTCTGCCTCACCGTGACTGCTGCTGATTATAGATTCACAAAGACCAGATATTTTTTTCCCCTGTCCTGAGTTGTAAAACGTGGTTAAACCGGTTGCAGTGCCACATTCTCTAGGTTCAATGAAAGCAGATGTTAGCGCTGTTACTGGAAATATTGAACGTCAAAACAGCCTCAGCCCTTCATGTGAAAAATGGCCGATACATGTGTGAATATTCCTCTCATATTCAGCATCATGGAAATCTGCTCTTCAGATAAGCTGAATATGTCAGAGTGAGGCGACGTCGCTGTCTTGAGACCAAGCCCAACTTTTGCTGCATTTATGGAGACCGACGCAGGTCACCGCCTTTTAAAAATCACGGTATTACTCCTTAAGATCTGATAAATGAATGCTAATGTGTAATTTCACTTGGCACGCAGTTGCCATGACTATCAATTTTGCACTGGGGAGAGAGAGAGAGAGAGAGAAAAAAAAGATACTTCTGTTTATGACTGAATCTGGACTTCTGTCCCTGAGCGGGGAGGGAGGGGCGCTGGCAAGATGCCATCTTCAGTGAAGCACGGCAAGAGGCAATTCTGTGGTTTATTTAATGGCTTTTACCTTCAAGCCATTTAGTGCTTGATTTTCACTTGAGACCAAACGCTGTAGGTATATTTATAAAAGCCAGGCTATTCCAGCTCTATTTCTCAACTCTATATTCCAGGAACAGATTGCAGGGGCTGCGGAATTAAAAGCCCCCCCCACCCCATTTTCTACCATACACACATACACACACATTGTAAGCTCTCTTTTTTTTTATTCCCCATGCATGCAGCTCTTGGCTCTGGGATGCTCCAGCTCATCCTCCCAGGATAATATTGGCATGTTGTCAGATGCTGGAAGTGTCCGATTTATTTCCAAGCAGGAATCTCCGTCCGGCACATCGCCGTAGATGCGTATCGATTCGGCTATGATGTTGCACGAAGAGACGGCTAGCATGTAGGGGGACCGGAGGTGGGTGGGTGGGTCGGTGCTTTGTGTTTGGGGGGGGGGGCATATGTATCATCCGAACCTGACAGGGGAAGCGGCACGGATGCTGCCCCCAAGCTAAAGCCACCAGTTTGCTCTGAAAACAGGCCAGTGGTGCCGGAGATTTAGCCTAGGAAGCTGCCGCACACGCTGCCGTTACATTAAGGGGCATTAAAACCCTCAGACAGAACTCTGTAAAAGCACCCCCCTCCTCCCATTTAACTATGATTTTCTGCTCCTGAAGCGTGTTAATGAAGCATTTTCACGTTTCTGTGCTCTTGTCGGAGTCACTTAGCTTAACATCATTTCCTAGAGCCTGGACTCCTGATGCTGATGTCAGGGGCTGCAGGCAAGTGAGTTTTGTCCATTTTTATGCGGGCCCTAGTCAAACAGTTTGGCTAATGGTAATCCTCCTGCAATACTGTACACTGTTATTCATCCACCCTCCAATTGCTCATCTGGTATCAGAGAGAGCTGGAATCCTATGAGGGCACAAGGCAGGAGAATACCATGCACAGGATATCAGTCCATCAAGGTGTATACACACACACACACACACACACACACACATGCTTGTATGCTTTGTGGGAATCGTCCATTCATTTCTAAAAAAAAACCCCTAATCCAAAAAATAACAACCTTAACCCCCACTCAGCCCTAACCCAGCCCATAAGCAACCAAACAAAATACAAGCCTTTTGACATTTTTAGGTTTTTAAAAAAATGGTCCCCACAACGTCACAATAACACCTGCTACGTGCCAAGCTCTCTGTCTGGGGGGGCCAGGTGTGATGCTGGTGAAGACGCCGGAAACTTTTTTGTGAAACGTTGATACGATCTACCAACCAGTCTGTGGGTAACACCAAGACCAGAAACACGGTGATCCGTCCACAATCCATCTCTCCCAGCATCCACTTCCATTAGGATTCTTGGTGCAAACAGTATAATGTAGGCAGTTTATAAGTGACTGCGATATAGCTTTGGTTTAAAATCCTCATGGGTGCAAATGTACAGTAAGTCGCATGAATGACGGTGTAATGCGTGGTAGAGAATATATTGCACTATTCATTTATTTGCCATCATCGACTCCTGGCCTCTCTCCCGGAGACTGGACGTACAGTACTGCTGCCCACTGCCACTTCCTAATTTGTTGTGTCTTTTTCCTTTTTTTTTTGTTTTTCAAATTGCCACACAATAGCCGAGTTTTCCACTCCAGTCTGTTGGATCCAAGGGATAATGAGTTAATGCAGAGACAGAAACGTCTGTCTGTCTATTCAGATTCCGTCTGCGATCCTTCCAGAACGTGTGTTGGGTGCAGTGTTGTAAATGTGTCTGTCATGACTGTGAGCCAGTATTGAGTCGTCAGCAATGGGCCTTTTCACCAAGCAGCTGCAAGCAGTTGTCACTTTCACTGGATGCAAAAGATTAAATAAGCTTCCTGTGTAACTACCCATCGATTTTTGTCTGTTCAGCTTCATGTTTTCCATAATCACTAATGCTAATGCTAAATATAAATGCATTTCTGGATCGCTAGACAAGGTGCGGTTATTTGAAAACTCGATCCCGTTGTATAATCTTTCTGATTTTTCTCATGGCTCCCCCAGTCTACTGTGACACTAACCTGTAGCCTGGTTCTGGTCGCCCCTGTTTGCTGGCTGTCCGTTCTCTTGAATGTTTAGGTTTCTCCATAAAAACCTTAGAATCCACAGAGTGACTTAGCTAATGAAGCAGGCTCTCGGATGACATCAAACATGGCCGTCATTGTCATTAGCTGTGGTACAGAACGCAGCCTCACTCCAAACCCATTTAATCATGAGTACCCTGCTGGCTTTCTCCATAGATGGTTTTACCATAAGGCATAGATAAGCAATTTCTTGGGGCCTTCTCCATCATAGGGCCCCATGAATTTGTTTCCTACCTTTTTAATTTAACATATTCATCCTTATTTTTTAAATATTTAAAAATAAGACAAACCTGAAATAAAATGCTTATTATTCGTGAACCATTTGTACTACATTCTTAAACAAGGACTGGGCTAAATCCTGACAAACAAAATGTTAAGACACAAAGGGATTTCTAAAATACTGACAAAATATCAGCGGTTCTAGTATCAAGAACAGATCTTCTCACGCTGTGTCCAGTTGTCTCAAACTCGATAACTGTAAATAAAAATGTAAATAAATGCATTACCTGTGTTTAGTTGTAGTTTTTTTCTACTGCATTCCATTTCTGGCTTAATGTCATATTCTTAAAAAGGGATTCTCGTTGCCCTATAATATCCAGCACCATTGAAGCTGTTCGCGCCATACTGTATGTCTTTTAGGACACTTCTATCTTGTGCTATGTCATTGAACTTATCGTTTTATTGGATATTCGTTCCTTCTGCATTCTAGGGCGTATAGTTACTGGGTGTCCGACAGGTCCGTCAAAACGGAGAGTGATTAGTCACCATGTTTGGGGGTGATTGACTAAAAACACTTGCCAATCAGCCAAAACTAAACCAGTAGGCTTGTTCTGTTCCTTAGGGCCTGTTGTACACATTGAAGGTTTGAATGTATTGTCTGTATGCAGTACTTGTTGAAAATCATGGGTAAATATCAATGATGTCACTGAGTAAACTTGGGTAGATTTTGCTATATTTGTCCAGTTTACCATGTTTTGAATAAAGGATTATGACAGACATTGATTATTGCACCTGTTCAGAGGTATGGACACCAATATCAGCATGCTTTGAGCATTCAGTGCTTTGTTATTCACCTAAACAAACAGGAAGCACACGTTTCAATTGGCATCTATGTTGAAATATTATGAATAGCTTTTAATAGCATTATGATCAAAACAAATTTTTAATCCCTTTTTTTTCTTTATTTTGAAATTATGTGCACGTAAACACTGACACACACATGCGCACACACACACACACACACACAAACAACAGCAACAGAATTGTGGACTTTGTACTTATACCTTATATATAATAAGTGGATGTTCAAATGCTTTATCAAAAATATCCTACACTTTAATTTTGAGAGAATTAAAGATTATATAATTGTAATCTTTTCCTTGCCATATTGGCTTTTTCTAACTGACGGAAGGTCACTTGAAATTGTATTAGAACAGTTAGAATTCTCATTCGGGTTTGTCCTTGGGTTCTGTGGCTTTGTCAACTGAAAAGAGCTGCTTTCCTATAGTTTTCCTGATGTGGGGCTGGTCAGTGCAAGCCCACCTAACTGTGCTCACAGACATAGCATCTTGCCACTCTTTTACACATCTGCGACATGCGCGCCTGGTGTCTAGTTTGAG
>JAODLC010000065.1:21400138-21417987 GCA_026781145.1 Hippopotamyrus pictus
AGCACGCTCCAATGCTGCAGGACCGTCAGGTTCTTGACCCGCCTTGCACCCTCGCTACTGGCTTCAGGACCTTTTTCTTGCCCAGTGATCTGGCAGGTGAATCCACCCCCCCCCCCCCCACCCTCCACGGGTGTGGGAAATGTCTCCACATGTAGCATTTCTGCGGATCAACTGTGTGTTTTGTGACAGCACTGCGGTGGAGAGAGAGGGAGGGGAACATATTTCTGTGAATTGCTGAAAAGCAGAGCAGAGAAGGGATCGTCTGCCTATTTGATCTGCTTCTGTATTAAAAATGAAGGAAAAATACCTTAAGACTTCATGCTACTTTGGGCAAATCTGTCCCATCGTCGCTTTCTAAAACCTATATAATGCCGACTGTCTTTATGATCATCGCACTCCTACTTTTAAGGTTTTAGTTGCTATTTTTGGCTGTGTTCTGTTTTTTTTTTTAGGTTTTATACGGTGTTATTTTGGTCTCTGAAAAGAGGCACAAAGAATCTGGAAGAAGACGTGCCATGCTACAGAATAAATAGCAGCTTGTATCAGTGCACCCTGGGCTCTGGAAATGCGGCAAAAAGGATGCATTGTGTCTGCATGGACCCCAGCCAACGTCTTTGCTGGTTCCCCATGCGTCCACAGGCATGCGACACCTTCAGGGGCAAAACGATGTTAAAACATGTTACCCGGGAGGAGCAAGTTTTTGAGATTGATGCGTTGCAATTTGACCACCGCAGTCAACATTAAAATATCCCAAAATGGCATTAAATTCGCTGAGGTGGTGTTGGTTAGCCTGATCGCTCAGCGGTTCTGGTGTGACAGAGGTAGCAAGCAGGGGACGTCTACCTGAAGGGCAAAACAGCGTGGTGTTCCTGGCTCTGAATGAGCAGTCTGAAGAGAACCACGGAGAGCTTTTCACAAAGCCGCAGGGTTCGAATTTCAAGGGCTTCTCCACAACGAAAACAGCCAGTCTGGATGGCGTGTACTTTTCTTTTAACCGTTTTTCTGCTGCGGAGCCCCTTGGCAGTCTGGTGGAACTTACAGAGGATCAAAATAAGGATATTAAAATGTCAGTGAGTCACTGGTCACAGGTGTTGGTAGCACTGTTGTGGTTTATTGCCTACATTCATAATTGAAGAAAATGCTAAATTCTTATTAGCGAAAAATATCCATTTATTTTCCCCAAGTTCACGGACCCCTTGAAATCTAACCCAGGTTAAGAACCCTGGTTTAAATGTCTTAAAAAATCTCTAAATGTCTTTGAAAGTTGTTTTGGTTGAATATTGCCCAGCCCTGCTGATGGTCATATAATCGCTTTTTGGATGTAATCGGTATCTTGTTAGTGACCAGGATTTCTGCATTCCCTATTTCTCCGCCAGAGTTAGACTGATCACTCCTTATGTATCCCATCCTAGAGATCACCTCTGGAGTGCATAATGTACCGTCTTTCCATATAATTTTAGTTTTAGTGTATTTTTAAATAGACGTGTCATCTGACATGTGAGAAATATGATGAATTGCCTCCCAGAAGAGAGTGAACAGCTGTCATCCACAGCACATCTTCAATATCCCAAAGCACCGAATTAATACCAGTAATATGACAACTAAATAGGCCTCAAATAAAACAAGTTGCAGCACAATTGATAAATAGGCCACTTTTTCAGTTCAATATCTGCATCCGAGTTCTGCTTTCGCTATTTCTTTCTGGGAGAAGCTCTTTGCTTGGCACTTTGGTCATGCATATCTTTTTATCGACCTGAACCTTTCAAATGCCAGAATATTTTATTAAATTATCTTAGTTTAAGCCCTGCTTCCGTCGCTGTAACAGCTGGAATCGTCCTTGCATCAGGAAGTGGGTCCAGCCGATTGCGCTTTAGCTAATTATCGGCGAGATGGGTTTCGTCTCTTGCCAGACCTCCTCTGAGGGTCCGCGGTGCTGCTTTTTAATGAGCGAAGCCAATTAACAGGCCCTTGGAGGTAAGGCGGGCTGTAAAGGACGAAGCCCTGTCTGAACACGTAGAATGAGCAGCAGACCATCGATCGCCGAAATCTTCCGGAAGACATGCGTTCCGTCTGATCGATGGGTTCCAGTATGAGCCGAAAAAGGAGGAAGGACGCGACCTTCACTCTGCGGTGTCACGGGTTCTGCTGTCGACACAGAAACTTGTTTCACGTGAAGCTTGTGAACCACATGGAAATGTCACCTTTTTTTCCTGAACTTTTTCCTGTATTGATAAATCAAATTGTATATAAAGGCTAATGCATACAGGTGATGTTTTCTCAACATACAATATTGAATTTACTCATAATGTCATGGGTGGCCATGGGGAATGCGACTTTTTTAATAACCTTGTTGCGATTTTCGTAGCACGTTTATACTTTTGCTGCGACATCTCTAAGGACGTCTCTAAAGCCTGTGTCCAGTCGTCAAGGCCACCAGCGGCTGACAAAGGGGCAGTCAGCTTGTTGCCGTAGTAATGCCTATCATTCTATCATTTAGAAAATCATTTCAGTGAATTCAGTCTTGCCGTATGTGCTGACAGTTTACACGGTTGTAGTGTGTGCGCACTGGCATATCTGATCTCTCATGAGTGCTGCTCTGTTTAGGCTGAAAGGGCGCACAGATATCGAGGCTTGTTTTCTTTAAGCACAAGAAAGAAGCAAAATACAAACCCATTAGCATGATTATCAAGTAAACGAAGTGTCTTCCATTAGTTCCAAAATGCAGCACGTGTCGCCCTGCTGCTGGTCGCGGTAAATCCCGGACGTCCGCAGGGACACACTGCGCGAAGGCGCTAGCGGCTGGAGAACATCTGACAGGTCCTCCTGAGCCTTAATGGTAGCGCTGCCTTGAAGGTTATTTGATTAGGGGCTGATTTATGATGCTCCTCATGCAAATTCTGTGACGTCATTTGCCCCATCATGAACACACAACCTAAGGTTGTCCTCTCACTCTGGATAGGCTGCACCTCCTTAATGGGTGCAGGGGTTATATACCCGAGGGAGGGTGCACACACTTCCCAGAGGTAATCTGTTATTCTGACCAACCTGAGGACAAGGAGAAATAATCAGGGGCGTGATAGAAAACTAGTGCTGACCTTGTGATCTCGTAATGGCTGCAAAATTAATTATTTGTTTGTTTGTTTGTTTTTTTTCTGGAATGCTCTGAGGGTTTTCTCTGGATTCATTATGGAGAACACTGAGTTAGCTGTAATTCCTGGCTATGTGACGCAGGGCCCATGAGGACCCGCCTTTCTGCCTCGCTGTCCCTGTTCCCTGGAAGAAGCGATTAAAGTTTAAAGGCGCTACATTGCCGGACAGAAAACACCTCTAAGACAATCCCTGTCTCAATTCCTCTTGTGGCTCTTTCTGGATGTTTCTGGGCGTTTGGTGAGGAAAGTAGGGCGCGTTCATCCCTCTGGCGAACGTTTTCAAAAGTCGGTCCAAGAGATGAGGACGTTCCAAACCAATTGGCTGTTCGGAACAAGGCAGATGTGCACCTGTCCTTTATAAAATTGTGTACCTACCAGAGTCCCGCTTATTAAACCAAATCAGTTCAGAAGATCACATTTGAGGAAGGCAGATGCTCTCTTGCATTTTCAGTGTACTTTATCTCTAGACATCACCTTTGCTTCTCCTGAAATAACAAATGTCTTTGGGAGACGCTAAAGAAAAGAAGAAACTTCACAAGCCATCACTTTTCCCCAGTAATAATACTTCTTACTGGTTATTAGTGAGTTCAAATATTTATTTTTAGTAGAATTTATCTCTTTATTTGCGAAATGTACATTCTGTAAAAATAAGACTTGATGCAGGTGCTTGTCTTGTCTTCAGATAGTCTTTATTACAGATCTCCTCAAATTCTTATTTAACTAAGTGTTTCATAGTGACAGAGATGTGTTTAGCATTGTGTTTTTTAAAGACTGATGCCACACACATTGCAGGATGATAGTTAAGGAGCGTCGTTCTCAATTCCGACCCTGTCTGCACCTGTTACAATCTGCCCATTAAGGGGACTTACGGATGTCTAGCCAACAAGCTCTTGGTTGTAATGAGGATGCCACAGAAGGTGTAGAATTAGAGTTTATTTGAATGTCATGCATACTTTGTCATCCCAAAGTGCAGGCAGAGTGGGGGAAGTTCAGATTCAGCTCAGAATGTGTTCGCACGGTACACGATGCAGGCCACAATCGATATTTTTGTTTCAGCCTTTGGGTTTTGTGTTGACATTCAGAGTGGACGGAGAGGGGTTCAAGGAGAGTACAGGAATGGGGGGGGAGGTGGGGTTCCTGTGTTTGTGGGTTAGTCTGAGGGTTAAGTTTATAAGAACATTCACCTCATGCAGTATAAGGAACGTTTTGATCAGTGGGGGAGGTGTGTAGACTTTCATATTCTTCTCTTGAGCTGCAGTGAGCAGTGATGCACAGAAGTTGTTAAGAGAGCATCGAAATCAGATTGCGAAAGTTCTGCTTCTCTCACCACCCCCACCTTGCATCTCACCAGATCCAGAACCTTCCTCGGTGGAAGCCTGAGGGTCAGCGTGCCGGAGACGGCCCGATTTGCCGGAAAGCCAAACACCGCCCTGATTATCTCGCCTGCGCTCAGCTGACGAGGAAGACGACGGGGGCTTGGAAATACAGGAGGTCAGGGCTGTGAGAGCAGCGAATGTGTTGCTTCATATAGATTTTATTTTAGCTTTGCGGGGGTTCGAGATGTGGAGTTTATGTCGGGCAGTTTACGATATAAAATTAAAAGATCAGTGCGATAGGGGAGAATAGCAGCCGTCTCAGGCTTGCCTCTCCAGCGGGACGGGCCGATACCTTCGGCGCTGCACCAGAACCCTTCTGGGATGGGCAGGTGGAAGGCGGCAGCGGTGCCCCAGGAACTGGGCCCGGTCCCAGAAAACTGTGTGTGGGTCCGCAGCCCAACAGAACGGATGCCAGCAATTAATGCTAACGAGCCCGCAATGCATACTTCACCTTGTGGAAAAATCTAACTCAAAATTTACAGTGACGAAAATGAACTGTAAACTGTGGCATGGATCGAGCGAACTCTGGGTTATTTTCTGGGTGGCCAGTATTATATACCAAGAAAGGGATTGGCCAAAGCTAGTCATAGCGAGAAAGCTAACCATGGGGCTAACTGGGTGTGTGTAAAACACAGGCCACGTGGGGCTCCAGTCCATCGCAGGGTGAATGCAAACACACATTTAAGCCAATTTAGAGGCACCATTTGGCCCAAATACGTGTTTTTGGAGGGAACACACCCAGCCCCAGAGGCGGGATTCAAGCCCCAACTGGAGGCGCAAAGTTGTAGCTCTACAACCCACTGAGCTACAATCAACCGCAAGGAAGATGAACATCTCCCATAAACATCCTCCATCTGCTGAACGACTCTCGTTTTCTGCTTCTCGCTGACTGATGTGTAAGCAACGCAGGTCCAAACAAAGAGCAGCTTCCAGCAAAATTAAAATGAAAAATGACTGAGGGGAACCGCTGAGCTTCAGAAGTGTGGACAAACACTCAATGTCATCGCCTGACGGGCGAGACCCCATGGCGATGTTTTTACATATGTCCCACTTCAAACTTTAAAAACAGAGTTTCGGGCGTGAGGACTGTGTATTATGCGCAGAGGACTCCACTCTGTGACTCTGCGGGCCTCTTGAGGGAGGGGCTAAATTTTTGAGGCTGTGGCGGTTCTGATGTTCTGGGCTCCCAAGATGCCCCGACATCGCGTGGCTCTGGTTTTGATCCGACGTCCCGCATAGCTGGCTCACAGTATCTGTCCACAGGCGGGCTGCATCTCATAAGAAGGGACCTTTGTACTAAAGTTTGATAGTGAGGGGGGGCTGGGTGGCCTCCTATTGGCTGAGTCAGACCTTTGGGAGGATTTGTCTTTGACATGCAGCCACCGTTACGAGTCCCGATGTTTATAGTGGAAATCCTGAGCCGGCAAACAGATTGATCTCATACTAATGACTCATAAAGTCATTCCATTCAATCTCTCACCTTCTGTTCATTGAGTTTTTTTGGTGTACTGTTTACATTCTACTCAGTCGATTTATCTTTATGTTACACGTTATGCGTGTCATCTCTCAAAGACCCAACTCCAGTGGCCCGGCCGGCAGTTGGGGAACGGCTGACCAACCATGCAGAGCTGCCGCTCTTTTTTCCCCATTTTCTTTTGCTCCTCGGCTGACTTTGTGGGAGCGGGCTCTTGGTCCATTTCGCCGCTGGCAGTTCGGTAGGCATTTTAATCTAAGCCCAGGCCGACGGTCGCCGCGGCGATCGGAAACCCAGACTCCTGTCAGGAGCCAAGCAGGTCTACCGCCGTCTACCGCGGGAGGCTAATGAGTGTTTGGTCAGAGCCCCTCTGGGAGATAGCGGGCAGCCGTGGGCAGCGTGAGCGCACTCTCCTCTCCCGCGTCGGCGTTCCTGCTCACATCCAGGAGCTCGCCTCCTTCTGCCATTACCGTAGCCATCGTTCACCTTACATTTGAGTTACGGAAATCAGGATTTTCGCCCCCCGATTGGTAAAATGTCAATGAAAGATGTCGGGCTTAATTTCATTTATGTATGTCCTATAATGATGCTGATATTTGTGGCAATAGTTACAGTCCTTTTATAAGATGTTAACAAGCGCGTTTATGATGCAACGCTTACAGCCCACCGATGCTATTTTGCTGGAGACATGTTGTTAAGCCGCTGAGAGCCAGTGGGGGGGAAGCGGACAGCGTCGCGGGTCGTGACTCGCTGTCTGATTATGTGAAGAGACCGGGCCGGATGGGCAGAGGGTCGTCCTCGGGGCCCAAGTGAGTGGAGCGGCGGAGATTCTGGAGGGGGGGGTGTTGGTCTGGCAGAGCAGAACCTTGCAATATGATGGGTGGAGGGGGCAAAGACAGAGATAGAACTGGTGGAACCATTTAGATTCACTCCACTGTTTTGAGATGAAGTGTTGGGTTGGGGGGGGGGGACACGCAACCCCCATAGACCCTTAGATGAGGGATGGGGGGATTATTTATTACAAAACTAATTAGCACCGAGCTGGATTTACATCAGGGTGGATCCGATTAGCTTTCCGTGGACAGGGATGTCGGTCCGGCGCGGCAGTAGTGATGGAGCAACACCCCCGGATGTGTCTCTCTTTCATACCGCAGTAGATTGGTGGGGCTCCCCCCCAACTCCTCAACCCCCACATTTTCATTTCAATCTGCTATATCCACGACTGCGTGCCGATTACACGCCAGGCCGGCTCCGCCTTCTCCTGCTGCCGCTGCCGGATTGTGCTCCGCCCCCTTTGTCATCTGCACGCACCGATTTCATGGTCTCTGGCCCCGGTTATTACTGCGGCATGAGACGCCCGCTGCCTGTCGCCATCTCTGGGGCGCTCACACATCTGGCTCGGTGTAAAATACGAGCCTGTGATTTGAATTAAAATCGCGAGTTGGGGATAAGGGATGGAGGTCGCTGAATTCACACCTATTCCCCGTAAGCTATGCCTGTCCCCAGAAAGATGAGGGTCTCTCTCTGCTGGAAAGGTTTGTTTTCTCTTGAAAACTGAAGAATTGCGCAGATTTTCGTCTAAATGTCCCAACGAGGATCGGCGACAAGATGGAGGCTGGACCAGAAAAATCACTCGCATCATCCGGATGCTGAAAAATCTGACCGTTTGTAGGAAGAGAGAGTGAGCAGCATAACTGGGCCGTTGGCTCATAAAAGCATAATAATTCCCTGAATACAGTGAATTTTTTATTTTTTTTTTGGAAAGTTAGTAGAAATTCAAGGTGTCCCACAGCAAGGGAGGTTTTAATAACTCCACCGTGACTTTGTCCCTCGTATCCCAGACGAGCATGAGCTCGCCGGTCTGAATAGACGTTAGCGGCTAATTGCTTCCGTGTGGTGACTGACTGCCTCTCAGAGCTGGTCCTGCTGTCTCCTCCTGCCCCTGGGTGATGTGGGCCCACAGCCGAGCGAGGGGTGCATGAAAGGGACGCTCGAAGAGCGAATGTGCCTGAAAACCATCGCGGCGACACAGAGGACGTCTCTCTCTTCATAATTCTCCAGCAATAACTGGAAAAACTGTGTTGATGGTCGCTGGTGGTCCCCAATAGCACTGGAAGTAGGGGGTGCTAAGGGAGCTTCAGCACCCCTTCTGGTTGTTGGTGGTAATGCTTTGTCAGAATACTGTAGGGCAGCTTCGGCGATGCTTGTTGCTGATGCAGTCAGAGTAGTTTTGTTCCTGTGTTTTCATTCTTTATTCTTTGCTATTGATAACTTCCAGTGACACAAAAGAACGTCAGGAAAGTCTGTTGGTTGCTCTGACTTTCAGGGCAATGTCTTCCTGTACCTTTGGTGGCTCCGTAGCACTGCCCTGTTCATCATCACCAGATCCAGAGAGCTTCAAGCCACCAAAGGTATGATAAGCAATAATTAGTTTGGGGTGGTAATTGTTTTCTGCAGAAATGAAACGAAAAGATTCAAAATGGCCTCCACAGCAATCCCTCCTCCTCCATTATGATGATTTGTAGGAATTCCTGAGTCTCCCGATGCAGAAATACACTTTGCCACGCCTTTCTTACTCATCGCGGCTTATGAGCAGGTATTATATTAAATTGGTATTTGCTCCTAATCAGGTATCTCTTGCGTCATCGACTTCCTGTTTGGTTGTTTTTTTCATTTCCTTTTTCTCCCCTGACTGACTCTGTTTTGGCTGCATGCATCTCCTGACAGATTTTAACTGACCAAATCGGGGGAAATGGAGAGACTCTTCTCTCAAGCTGTCAACTCTCGGGCTGTGAATCTGCCAGAGTGTCGGGTGACTGGACACGGTCACAGCTGTCTGTGACGCGCCGCCGTTTACGCACGTCCTTAGGACCAAAGCTGGTGAAGAGGCTCCTCATTTTGCTCTCCCTCTTGACTCTGTGTCGGCCTGTCAATATTCAGTATTGAGAAGGTACTTCAAAGTGATCTGCCAAATGTTTCAGAATATACCCCCAAGGGAGAGGAGAAGAGTTCAAATAAAACGAGGCAGTCCCGTTCGCCCTGCAGAAGGCCCGGATACAACAGCGTGGATGTGCTTCTGAGGTGTCCCTGCTTGCTGTGGAGGCAGCCTCCTTGCCAGTCAGACCCCATCGTCTGCGTTCCTGCGCCAGTTGACGCCGGAATAAATACTTACAGGCATCTTGCTTATTAAAGCTGAGAAGTTAAAGTCCAGGGCGTCATCTTCAAAGCCTGAGAAAAACGCCAGTCTAAGGTTCTAGAGTTCAGCCCTCTCTTTTTTTTTTTCTTTCTTTCAAATCCGCGGGGATCCGAATTTGAACAGAATTTTAATTGTGTGGAGCTCATGTGGTGAATTTTGGAAGTTTGAGACGCTCATCTTGTGGGCAGCGCTGCGCTCAGCATTCCGGAGAGCTGTTCTTTCATGCGTTGACGGACACTGAGGCGAAGCTTCACATGTCTACGGTTTCCACAGTAGACAATCTTTTTTTTTTTTTTTTCCTCCCTCCTTTCTTATCTGAAGGTCATGATGCAGAGACAGGAAGGCGCTTGTCCTCCTCCTTGCATGCCACAGAGCTTTCAGATAGAGTCAAACGTGAGGACGGATACGACTGATCTTCTCAGCACCCATCAGGCTAAAGTTTGGCAGCTGCCGGTTCTGATGATAAATTATGCAGTTTTAGCCACCAGAGTCATTATATAATAATCCAGAGGCTTGAGACTGTAGAGAGACTTGACATCTCTGAAGGACTCGCCTGAGCAGGGTAGAACTTTCATATTTGTGCTTTGATCAGCAACAGTGTGGTTTGGGAGGCGATGTGGACTCCATTCGTTCTCCTTGGTACCGGCTTAAATGTGGCTCAGTGACACCCATGACAGCCACTTGGAGGGAAAGAGATGGTGATGGATGTTTGTTGATGGCTCTGAAGGAGTGTTGTTCTATTATCAGGCGGTATCACGCTGTTTACTCGGATAACTAACCCTCAGCACTACAGTGTAGAGGCCCATAAATAATCAGGTACAACTATGAAGGAAATGCGATTTGTCGTGATATAAAGCAGCCTTCGTCGTCTCGGGAGCCCAAGGATACCTGAATAGGTATCACTTTGGCATGAGATTAAACCGTTTTGGTTGACAAGTTCTCCACAGGGCTGACATTCTCCTCCAAACAGGCCGGGGAATGCACGTTACCCAGGATATGAATAGTGACAACGTGAACACCAATAAGGATTTTCCTTTTTCTCGTAGAAAGGATAAAGCCGGCATTTGATGACATAATGGGTTTTTATTTCTGGTTGTTTACACCGTCGATTTGGAGGGAAAGACCATAATGAGTAAAGATGAAGGTTTTCAGGTGGAATGTCTCTCTTGTTGATGGTGTTGGTTGTAAAAAGCTGCATGTATGAGCAGGTAGAAAGAAGGTAGGAAAAGTGCATAAAGTAAAAGTAGAAATAGGAAAATATTGATTGTTTTATTATATGACGTATCAGACGATTGCCTTGCTCATCTTGGGGTGTCAGCACAGTACAGTGGGAAGGCATGAAGTCAAGAGCCATTCTCGACACCACATGCCATGATTTGCGCGTATGTTTCTTATCCAAAGGGTTACAGTTTCTGTGTTCGCTGGGATATGAACCCACAATCGTTGCGGTGTTAGCACAATGCTCTACGTGTTGAGTTACAGGAGCATAATGAACATGTGAACGATTGCGTGAATGAGTAAAAAAGAAAGGTGATGGTCGCGGTTTTCTTTTGACTGCTTGTCCTTTGGCGATACCGGCTGGGTATGAGTCATCGCCCTCGGCACCGTGGTACGTCCCTCAGGCTCCTCGCGTTGCCGTGGAGAGAGTCCCATTCCCACAGACGTTAATTTGTGTGCTCGTCAATATGGCGTCGACTTTTCCCGCTCCTCTCCGAACATCGACTGCTGGTATCATTTGTGTGAGTCGATGTGAATCGATCGTTGGCTTTAAAAAAAAAAATACCCATATCCAGGAGAGTTAATATAAAATATTGACTAACGAGTGTACATCTCTCCAGACCCCCATCAGTGGGCCCCTTGTTGAAGAAGCATGTCTCATTGCTATATCATGATATCTTGATTTTATATGATTAAAACATGCTTTGCAATGTAAAAAGATTGACTCCTTTTCTTGGCAGACACTCCCCCCCCCATGTGATTGATGAGCATTTAGGAATCACCTGCCAATTCCTCTGCATTGCTCAGTAGGAATATGGAGATCCTCTCCGCTTCAGGTGTCCGAATTAACCTTAACACTTAGGAAAGATGACCTGAACCTAACACTTAAATAAAAAATGGAAGCTTGTTCAATCAGAAGAGAAAACAAGACGGGTAATGACTGGCAGGGGAAAAACGGTCGCTCCTCCTAGGTGTGAATACTAATGTTTTGGAAGAGGTACACATGGTCTTATTCTTGGGCACTAGCAAGAACCAAGAGGAGCGTGACACTGGGAATGAAGAACACTGCCTTAGAGACACACACAAGCATATTCCTGCATGTCGCGGATCCTGACATACTGGTGGCGAAGTACTGCAGGCCCCTGGTGGAACATTTTGGAATGTTCTTGACAGGAGTGCTCAGGCAGCTCCTATGCTCCCCCGACCCCCCCCCAACATCATCAGGGAGCCTCTCAGATAATAATGCCGGAAATTACAGAAACCTCCCGGAATTACGGCCAGACATTAGTAGTCAGCTTGTAATTTCACGCGTATGAGACGAATGCTCGGGAGCAGATTAGCTGTCGAAGTTTCTTGTTGATGGTTGAGTAGTTCACCCCCATTATAGCACAACCCTTTTTCAGTTCCTCCTAACATCCTCTTCATGAAACCAATTAACGCAATAAGTGTCCAGGAAATCCTCTCTGAAGCTAGGGTCTCCCAGCAGCTGTGAATGTCCATATGTATGTATGACAGCTTTCCAGTGCCGCTTCCTAAACGCTTATGATTGTACAGGTTGTACAGGCCGCTTCTCATCACGTCCCCTTCTGCTGACACGTGTTGCTGTCACATAACCGCCCCCTCCGTCCCCCCAGGGTTCAATCACGATGTCCCACACGGGAGTGACATCGTGCTAACGACTCCAGACTGACGTCTGCCGGCTTCTCTGCCGGGGGTGTGTGTGTGTGTGGGGGGGTGGCGATGGGCTGTCAAAGGGCTTGTCAGGGTTTGTTTTCCGCCGGACGCGAGAGCATCCAATCGGGAGCGGGGCCGGCCGGCCCGTCGCTGGCACATGGAGGTGCGCAGATGGCGTTGAGGCCTTTTAATTTGCGGCGGTGGGGAAGGAGAGGCGCTGATATATGGACGGCCAGGTGAGCTGCGTAATTCCTGGACCGAGCTTCTTAAGAAGCATAAAACGGCTGAGTGAGGCTCAACTCCAGCCCGTTCGCTGGGTAACTTAAAGTCTCGCCAAGAAATTTCACTTAAGTCTGTGGTCCCATCTCACTGTCCTCACCAGTGCCATCGCCATTGTGCCTCAGCTAGTTAACTTGAGAGCGGTGGGGTCAGAGCCCCCCCCTTCTACAGAGAAGGAGAAAGGAGATTTTTTTCCACATATCACCTCATGGTTCTCCCTCTTTTGAGTTTTACAGTGTCCTCCTCAAAGAGGCCGCACCCCCCATCAGGGGGATATGCCGTGGGCTCCCCGGGGTGCGCCGGGGGGGGCTACCTTTATTACCTCCAGGCTGGGAACGGAAATGTGATCAGCGTTCTGTCCGAGTTCCGAGTTGGAAACAGCTTACGGATGGATGGCACGCCTGGGCTAGCTGGTGAACAAGGAGACGGTGTGTAATTCAGTGGATGCTGCTCCTGTGATCAGAAGGTCATCGGTTCAAATCCCAAAATCAGCAGAGTGGTTTTGCCATTGGGCTCCAGACTGAGGCCCTTAACCGTCAATTGCTCTAGAGACTGGCTGGCCCTCAAAAACATACATTGCATTGGAAAAAAGTATCAAATCATTAAAATGTAAATGAACAGAGAGCCAAGTCTGACTGCAGCAGCAGTGTTGTTATTCCTGCCATGTTCTGTGGTTCCTTTGGTGGCATGTGGAGCGAGACTCTGAGCGGCCTGAGACTCAGTGCCTGTGTGCCGCCAGGCAAAGTCTGTAGCGGCGGAAATAACAGCGGCAAAGACGGGCCTGCCGGCAGCACCGAGTTCTAATGGGGGGGGGCGAGGCTCGACCGTACATGCGTTCCTTGTCATATTCTACTCCCAGTCTCTGGATGACTGTCGGCCTACTTAGAGTGTGATTTTTTTTTTGACATTTTCCATATTGTTTAACATACTGTTCTTGAGATTTAAGAATTATTCACCATGATGGAATTATGCAGTTCGTCCATCTGTCCATCCATCCATCCATCCATCCATCATTCATCCATTTTTTTAAGCAGTCTAATATTAAAATTATGTCTAAAATGGCCTAAAATACTGTTGCCATAGGCATTTAACTGAAGAGATGTGTGTTTTATCTATTCGTTTTTTCTCAGCCTGACTGACATCTAGGTTACAGAGAGGCCTGCTAATTTGGTGAATGATAGATGAACAGACGTAACCGACTCTGAGGGTGGGCTGAGGATCCCTCCTCAGCACCGCTGAGAACTTGGATGTTAACAACAGCGCCTTCCCTTGGCTGGCTGTCACCGTGACATCGTTGTGATGAATGTCCCCTACCAAGAAATGCTTTGCCAAGATGCCATTGATGCTTTTATGTTGGTCGATTCTGTGAAGAACGCGATGATGTTCATAAAAATTAGCCCCGCTGACCCGACAGGTACATTTTGCTGATGGTTGTGGATAATTATTGTAAACTGTCAATTTAATATGTTGGGCAAAGCTTGGGATCAGCCTTTGAAGGTTGATGACATCAATATTGAAGGATCAAAAAGGTGATGGTTAGTATTAAAAAAAAATAAAACATTAAGGCAAAAAACCCAGTTGTTTTGCCATTCAGGTTTAAGACTGGGGGTCAGATACAGCTCCCTCCTGTGGTGGGGCAGGTCGATGCAGAGAGGCTGAACGGCTTCTAGAATTGCTGCCAGCATGAATTCTGGAATTTATGAAATTATTTTCCGATTGTTTCTTCAAGCTGTGGCCTTGTTTGGGCTTTGATAGGAGTTCTCTCCTCGTCTCTTTGATGTTAGCTTACCAATAACAAATATCAGCAAGTCACTCAGGAGTGATCTGGGGGGGGGGGCTTCGCAGAGCATAAACCAAGAAAGCTATCCCCCAGTTATTATGTGCATTAAGGCATTTGGAGTGAGGTGTATTAAGGATGATTATTGTTAAATCTCCTTTTTTATTTTCTTTTCTTCCCAGCTGGGGCTTTTACAAGGATCGCTTTCTGTGTCTTTATTTGTTAATCTATATCGCATCAATCAGGGTTTCAGCCTTCATTAAGCTGTGTTGGCATGTCTCTCCCTCTAGGGGGCAGCAGTCCAGTTGCATCTGGGTTCCACACATCATTTAACAGGAGCGGCGAGAGGAATGCTGGCAGGATCATAGTGTCGCGAAGAGGTCAGCTTCGTCGGGGCTGGGGCTGTCGTCGTCTGGGTGAGTCACTGCTGACCAGGGCAATGTTGGCTGGTGGAGGTGTCAGAACTGCCATCGGCAGTTGGCAGGTGTGTCCCTACGGACGTCCGCTGGCTTCTGTGTCAGGGACGAGGGTGAAGTAAACAAGCAAGCCCAGAGAGGGACACTGGGAGATGGGTGAAACCACTGCTGTGTTCTTTTCAGGGTGGAGAGAATGCACGCATTCTCCACCACCTACTCTGGTTTGAATAAAAACACTTCAGGCCAAAGTCTTTCATTAAACAGTTGAAGCTCCATATACACATCTTTTTTTCTCCCCCAGGAACTTGGTGTCTTCCATTGTGATGTAATTTAACCTGGACAGGCGGCAGCCCATTACCTAATGGCGTGCTATTAAAATGATACTGTAATAGCATGACCCCATCGGAACGAGAATAATGTTCTCACTTTAACAATTAAAGATATGAGTCGTCTGTAATGAGTGCAGTTATCCTCCGATAATATGAAAGGCACAGTCTTGATAGCAAGTAATTACAAAAAAAAGTAATTTATTTTCCAAAGAAAGCAATAAGGCTACTGGCAAGTCAAAGGATTAATATAGAGCCTAAAAGGGGTTGTGTGTATTTGGGGGGGAAAAAATCGATATGTGCACTTTGAATTGAGTAAAAATAAATATAATAGATGCGAAGTGGCATTCTGGAGCAGGCGAGACCGGGGAAATGTGAATGTTTGATGCATACAAAAGTCTGTCCGGCGGTACACTTTGTTTCGAAATGTCTCAAAGTTGGCTGATATAGAGAGAATTTCTAAACAGAATAGCTATGGAGCGAAAACAAATAAGAGGCAGCAGGACAGCATCGCATGCCCTTTGAAGAAACCTACCAGCCGAAAATCTTGAGCTGTAATACAGTTTGTGTGTGAAACTGATGATGAGCCATTGGGGCCTCAGTCTTCCATTACGTTCAACTTCGGTAGGAGACACTGAGCGTTTATTAAAGACGGAAGCCAGTTATGGATTTTCAGCTCCGAAAAGGCCCCCCAGTTCTCATTCTGATCACGGCAGACCAACTCTCATCTGGAAAAACTGAGGAATGAATAAATGAAACGCAATTACAGCAGTTCAGCGACGGCCGTCAGGGTGACAAAGTGTTCGCTCTATAGCTATTTTTACAAGGCTTCAAACGACGGGAGAGCAGCATCGATAAAGCCAAAGCCAGCAATGCCGCTACCTCCTTAAGCAAATAGTTTTCCAGTCACAGGTGCTGCTGCATATTTGACACATCAGGCTGATATTTCCTGTAAAAAATGACATCATTACATCACGATACACACTCTTTCTTTAATCTAAATGTTAAAGTCCTGTACATCTTAAACAAGGCAGCTGAGTGAAATTTAACAATGCTTCTGTAAATCCCGACCTTGTTTTAAAAGCTCGTTATTTCAAACGAAAGAAAATGCCGTATCCCCTGACAACGGATTTTCCTAGTTGGTCTGAGGTCACGGCAAACACGGCCATGTGATCATGCGCCGAAGGCCCCACTGTTTGCCTTTGTACGCTCAGTGTAATATTTCCCTACAGCATCGCCGTTTCCATTATGCTGTTTACACGGACATGCTTAAAAGCACCGTCGTTCCAGGTTTCGGCACTAAAAGCTAGTGAAGGAAAGAAATATATGAACAATAGTCCTGCGTGGAGTGTTGGTACAGCATATGGATTGTAAAAAAAAAAACAAAAAAAAAATGAATAGATGTCGACTGGATTGTAGTCAAGAAGAAAGTTGTTCGGCGGCTGAAATCAGAAAATAAGGCTAGTTTCTCTCAAGCGACAGCAGATGGGGGGGGTAGCTGGTCACGGACAAGAAAATTATCAGTGATGTCCAATTAAAACGAAATCTGCAGATTTTACTGCGCTTGAGTCCGACCTAATCATGTTTCCCATCAACTCTGCAGCAAAATTACGCTTATAATCATATCAATAGTAACCATGACGACTGGCTTTGAGAACAGAATGGGGTTTTTTTTTGAGTGTGTGTGTCATCACAATGTAGCTTTGATCTTCCTGTCTTAAAGCCCGCTCTTACATTTTGTACGATTCCGCCACTGGGGCACTGTACAAGCGTGGCTGTCTGTGTTAGACAGCTTTATGCGTGTTCCTCAACACCGTGCAGTGGCGTGGCGTGGCGTGGCGTGGGGTGGGGGGGCAGTAATGACATCCCATTACAAAAGTGACATTTAATTTACTGCAAAATATCTTCCACAGCATATGAGAATGGAAGAAAAAAAACAATTACTTGCAGTGATATAAAGAGTTATTGATATTTCTATTTTTGGTATCAAGTAAAATAAAATGCAAATTGTTTTAGTCATCATAATATTTTCAGGAATAACAGCACTATGGCCTTTGACTTGGATCGCCTGTTCAGCGCTTCTCGTGTTTGTGTTGAATTTTATCTTGACTCTGTGACCTGCTCAGGGGCCTCTGTCATGAAGCCGGATTCCTTACTAAGCCAGATAACTTGTCGCATTTATGGTAGCCCAGGTCCATTTAAAGGACTTTACCTTCATTCACGTACATTTAGCCCAGACTACCTTAAATCTGACAAGTTATCAGGCTAAGTAAGAAATCCTGCTTTGTGATACAGGTCCCAGGACTGAACTGGTGGTTGTTATTATGTTTGCTGTGACCAGGATTAGTTGTTTGAAATTGCATGGATGTTAATTAATTGGGTTTTTAATACCACAACCATTAACCCCCTTCAACAGTGGATAGGAGAAGTATCACAATGAAGGTGTTTGAACAGATTATAATACCAGTGATAATGTCCTAACTGCAACATATAGATGTTTTATTGACATTGTGTTACGAACAGATTAAAGTACCAAAGTATCATTATTATTGATCCCTGTGGGGAAATTCTCTTTACGCCTCTGTAGATGAGAGTAAGCGAGCTGTGAAGGGCAGCCTCCCGTAGCAGCGGCCAGGGAGCAGGGGGGTTATGGGCCTTGCTTAAGGACCCGCAGGTGTGCTGAGGCCAGGCTCGAACCGGCAACCTTCCGATCACAGGCACAGAGGCTTAGCCCAACCAGCCGCATTATTACACGCTGGCCCCTAATTAGACCTACCTTGGTGACTTCCAAAGCCCACGCATTAGAAATGTGAATTGATATATAAAAGATGTAAATAATACACAAAAGAGTAAACTAGTTATAAAAGTAAACATATATTGAGGTAGTCAAAGTCTAAAAGATTTTTGTAACCTTTCTTTAAGAACATTCTGAAGACCGAATCTCTCCAAATTACAGCCCCCCCC
>JAODLC010000065.1:21430723-21454588 GCA_026781145.1 Hippopotamyrus pictus
GATTGAAGCCTGGGCTGGGCGGGGGGGTGTTTTAGGCTGCTTTGGGACATGAGCAGAACAGAGGAAGGTGTCACTATTAAAAGGGAGTCGTAATCGGGGTAAAAACCATACTGATCTTCCATTATGATGAGGTGGGTGGAGAGAGGGGTGATTAAGGTGAGCGATGTCAAGAATCGAGCCGCGATATTAATCAGCTGCTCCCGGTGTTGGAGTTTGGGCGAATGATGGGGGAAGTATCGACCCCGTTCGACCTTCAAGCTCGAATCTTTGTCTCTCTGCGTGTTGCAATGCTGAGATCTTAATCATCGTTTCGGCAGCTAGAATGTTTTCGAAATGCAGAAGTTTCACCTCCCAGCAAAAGCCTTAAATTTTAACGGCTTACATTGCTACTCAGAGGCTTATGGGACACACTACAGGTCGATTAAAGCCAACAGCAGCACAGCTCACTGTTAAAACTCTTCTCCAGTGGACTTGTTATACCAAATGATTTATGTTTTATTGCTTTAACTACAGTATATCCTTGAATAGGTTGCAAAAACACATGATATCGTAAGTGATTTTGAATACTATATATATATATATGTGTGTGTGTGTGTTTGTTTTTTGGAGGAGTCAAAATTGCTATGCCTAGGAATGTTCCGGGTCCACCGTAGTCCTCAGTGTATATGCGGTAGTTGGTTCTAATAGGGGCCTGTGCATCTCGCACAAACACAGATCGCCTGTCAGTCAGTGTTAACATTTGATTCCGATCTTCCCGTGGCATTGTCTGGATTCCTCAGAGAAGGCCAGGCTCATTCCTGGGGGGCTGTCAGAAGCTCAGTAGTGAATCTAAAAGCCTGTGGCCGGCAGCCCCCCCCCCCCCGTAGTGTCACAAGATGGTGGCAATCAATATGGGATTTAACGCCATAGAGAACCCGCCCGACAACCTAGGAGTGATGAATGTCATGTTTTCATAATTCAGACATCTCCGTCGCTGTCCAAAGGATTCCCTCCCCCCTCCCTCTGTCTCCATGTCTCCGGTCAGAATGCGTATCCGATGAAGGTGAGGGATTGCGCTTTTGTTTTTATATGTTCTCCAAGTGTCCCCCGCCCCCGCTGCCAGGCCCCATCTTGTATCAAAAAGAATAAATTACACTTCCGCTGCGCTTCAGGGAGGGAAGCGGAGACCGTGAAAACCAGCAGGGCAGCGTGCGGCAGGCCAGGAGGAGTGCTAAACGTGAAGTCTGGCCTCCCCTGCTTCCAAGTGGACACTGGGAGTTTGCCTGTTGGCTGCTGGAGCAGCTCGACTCATTCTGCTGTCGGCAGCCTGGTTCTGCAGTGTTGGGTACTGCTGTGCCCTGATGATGCCATTCAGCAAGCACGGGGACCCCCCCCATCTGCCATTTCTCCTTCCCAGAGTCCCATACTGCTATGTCCAGCCACTTGCAGAGTGTGTCACTCAAGAGGCTCGTACTCTATGCCCGTGATCGGAAGGTTGCTGGTTTGAATCCCAGGGCCAGTAGACTGATGATGCCGTTGGTTCCTTGAATGAGGCCCCTAACTCTTGATTGCTCCAGGGGGGTACATAAATGGCTGCCCCTGTGCTAAGACCCCAACCCAACTTTCACCCTCACCTGTCTGCAATGTCTCAAAGACGAGCAAGATGGAATAAGTGAAAGACACGTACTGAAGTACCTGTACGTACTCGTCCATCTTTCCATCCTCTATACCCGTTTCTCCTATGAAGGGTTTTGGGGGTTCAGAGTCTGTTCTAGGAGCTGTGGCAGCAAGGAAATAACCCAGTACAGGGCACCAACCCATCACATAACAGGCACATCATTTGGAGGACCCTGAAGGAAAACCCACAATGATACGGGGTGGAGACTGGAACCCTGGTCCCAGACGTGTGAGCGGGTGGTGTTAACCACTGTGCCAGCCATGCTTACTCACGTGCCAATGGAAAATATTGCGTCGTTTTTACTAAATGTGCTTGAGTAACATCGGTGGAATCTGAACCCTGCCAATCCGATGAATTTGGAGTAGATATGGTCCGATAAACCCATCTCCTAGATCAGATCAGCACAGTCCTCTGTTATTGCTTCCAACTCTTTGAAGAAGCAGAAATAACATTTCAGAAAGTAAGCTTGTTACTTTGAATTGAAACATTGTACTAAATAATGACTCTGGTGAAATAACTACAGTAGTGTGGGAAAATGAGCAAAACTAATCTCCAGATGAATATATTTTCTTTTGTTGTTCTTCTGCTGTCTTTGAATATGATTGCTTCTAGGAAATGCTGTAAGCAAATCACGTGCAGTGTGTTCTAAGCTTTAGGTGCAGTATGTTTATTTGTTCGGTGCAGTGCGTTTACGATTTCTGTACAGTGTGTTTACGCTTTTGGTGCTGTATGTTTATTTGTTCGATGCAGTGCATTTACGATTTCTGTGCAGTGTGTTTATGCTTTTGGTGCAGTATGTTTATTTCTTCAGTGCAGTGCGTTTATGATTTCTGTGCAGTGTGTTTGCGCTTTTGGTGCTGTATGTTACGCTTTAACTGCCGTATGTTTACTCTTTACGATTTGTATGCTCTAGGTCAGTGTTTCTCTTGGACATAACTAATTAGTGTACAGTCTCTAAATGATGATTCATATCTTAATTTGTGACTGATGATTGGTAGATAGTATTTTAAAGAATATCCAGTATTACAGTAATCTGAATATCTGTTGTTTACTGATTAAGAGGACATGGACAGTCATGTATATATATTTAACACTGACAATGCAATTTACATCAATGTAATATTCATATACATAACTGGATCAGATTTGATGCAGATGCTGTTTCAGTTAATCTTTATCTGCTCCCTGATCATGCATAAGCCCCTCAGTAGAGGAAATCCAGTGGGCAGTTTTTAGATGTGATGAAAATAATACCCCAAAGTGTGTCCCCCTGAGGAGGCCTGCGGTTTGGTGGCCTGAACCGTATCTACCGCGTGGAGGTAGACGCCACAGCTCGTCGCCATTTTCACCCCCGGAAAGGGGAACGGTGCCCGGGACTTTCGGAGGAAGCGGAAACAGCTGCTATTCTGGGATGCAAAACACGAGCACTGTGCGTCTGTGGTTCGGCTCAGCAAGGGATCCCAGAATCCTCAGGTGAGATTTCTGAGCGAGAACAACTCTGGGCTCATCGGTGCACTAAGCACCAGGAAACGAAGGGCAGATGGGGCGGATCGATACCGATAATCGCCATGACCTCACTCTCCCTCCCTGTGCCCCCTTCTTACTGTCTGGTCCTTTTAAAATTCACTGGCTATCTAGCTAATCAAAACATACATGAATTAAAGTCTTTGATTGTGACAGACGGGACCGTTTCCGGGGCCAATGAAAGGACAAAACACGCCCATCCCTAAGCTGATACAGTCAGGGGTGTAAAATGAAGGGTTCTTCCAGGCTCCGTCCGCAATGCTGAATCCATTTTGGAATTACAGTGGAATTATTGCGATCATTTTCCGGAAAGGGCTTTATATAGCTGCCAATCCATTCATCTGTTTTCATTAACCGTTTATCCAGTTAGGGTTGTGAGGATCTGCAGGGCCCAGCCAAGATGTACCTGACTGCCTGGCCTGCTATACCAGTGACATAGATTCATGTCATGTGACCATGGATGCTTTGGTTAGTGATCTCAGAAGGTTTTTTTCATATTGAGTCAGATGCTTTTTGAGATGTTTTTGCACAAAAAAACTGAAAAATGTCATTCTGAAATGAACAAGTGGCTTTCATACCATGAAGGCTTTCATACCATGAAGGCTTTTATACCATGAAGGCTTTTATACCATGAAGGCTTTCATACCAGGTCCGACATATTTGCTTTGTCGTTATCCATCTTCTTTTATTTTCTGGAGAGAGCTCGATTTCTGCACTTTTCGGATGCGTGAGACAAGCGATGACAGATAGGATGTGTGTTTTTACACGTGATCAGTTTTTTTGAATTGGAGGAGACCCTTTCGTTTCGTTTACAACATCATCCTGTAGAGGTGTAATGGTACACAAATGGTACACGGTTTGGTACATTTTCGGTAAAAAACAAAAGGTAAATTGCTTCTTGTTTTCTTCATGAACAAAGTATGACTGTCAGTTTAGTAATAAAAAACATTTACTTTAAAATAAATCAAAATAAATATTCTCTGAAGCAAATAAAAATAAATATCCATTAAGGTGGACATTTAGAAAATTAACTGCACCTGATCTGTGCTGCATTCACATTAACAGCTTTCAGCTACATATTACTGTACAACCATGCAGCACAGATAGTGTCTCAAAACGCAAAGCATAATAAAATAAATATCCATTATGGTGTAGCATTTAAAAAAATACCCACGCTGTACTTGTATTGACATTAACAGCTTTCAGATTCACATTAGGACATGCGCTTGTGTGTGTGTGGTGGTGTGACTTCATCCGCCCATTTCCGAATGTCACTTGAGGGAAACACAAACACACAAAGGTTCTCCATGTGCTGCGTTCATTCAGTACATGTGTGTACTGAATCGGAAGACCCATACCGAAGACTTTCGGTATGAATATGTGTACCGTTACACTCCTACAATCCTGTAGAAAGCGACGTTACCGCTGATTTCGATCCAATTTGGATAGGATCAAAGGTTGGTATCGCAGGTACCAAAGATCAGTACTGGCACAGCCCACCCTCTTCCTCTGTTTCTGTAGTTGAGTAATTGATAAAAGACTACATGCCACAGGGGTACCGGCAACAGATGAAACCCGATTGGCTCCCAGAATGTCCCCTCCCCTGTCACTCACTGATTCAAAACATATCATTGGCTAATGTTAAGGTTGGCCCTTGTGAACAAATTATGGCCCTCCTTATACCCCCCCACATAAAAAAATCCTAGAATATGCCTTGGACTTTGGATTGTGTTGAGTTTGACAGCGTCGAGTCACTGTGCCAGTGTACAGTTTGGTCCAGATGTTTGACACCCCCCGAAGCTGTCCTGCACACACACAGATGAGCAATCATGAATGTTGAAGTGTTACCATGGTGTAGCTTCATCCTTAATTTCCACACCCAGAGAAGACTAATTTATCTGGAGGAGAAGACATGTTGTCCCCTTTGTTCCATTAGATGGAGACACTGTCCAAGAAGCCATACAACACAAAGCAATTAATCCGATACAAGACAGCTGATGCCAGCGATGCCATGTGTTTGAGCGCAGTGAGCTTTTATCTTTCCGATATTTTGGAGTATTTTTCTTCGATACGCCCAGACTTGTGGCTCATAGTCTCTTTCTCTGGGCAGATCTATTGAAATATCGTCTCTGTTTTCCCCTCCACAGATGTTCCCCTGTTAAGAAGATGGCATGTCAGATTATATCCGATCCAATATGTTCTCAAGCTGTTCTCTGTTTCACGTTGAAGGAGGGGGGGGGGGGGGGGATTAATTAGGGAGCTTTATTAGTTATGCAGTTCGATAAACGTTTCTTTTTTTTTTTTTTTTTAAATGTCTGAACATAGACGTGAGAAAAGAAAATACTGGGAGGGATTCAGATAGCGCCCTCTGTGGGTCTAAGTGAGAATTAAATATCCCCACATGTAAAGATGGCAGCTGGACCCAAGAAAATCAGTGAGTTTAAGCACCACTGGACCTCGATTCCACTGTAAATATGCAGCTGCATTAAAGCAGGAACGGGATGAAAATAAGCGGTTTAGGTGAGCAGATCAGCTGAAGGTAACACGTTATTTCTGGGTTTCTAGGAGGCCAGGCTAGAGCAGAGGGTAACGATGAGGTTCTCAGGCCGGCGAGTTAACTGGGAGGCAAATCACCCCGCCCATGCAGTATTCAATTACAGCACCTCCCCAGCTTAAGTCCGTCAGCGAGAAGCTCTGAGCAGTGTCCTGTGTCCAGGTCTAGGCTGCTCGCTCTGAATGGGAGGTGAGATGTGGGTTTTTATGAGAGTTTAAAAAAAAAAAAGTTTTACGAAGTTGCGAGAGATTAGAGTGGAACCGGACGTGCCTGCTAGCGCCACCGCATGCCGTCACCCCGGTTACGGATTAGATGGGCCGGGAGCCGAGACTCAGCACCTCCCGCAGGCCCCGGTCTGATCCTCTGCTGCCGTGCGGCGAGGGCCTCCCCGCGCCGCCCGGGGATTGGGTCACGTGATCCGGCTGGCGGGCCGTTTATCGCAGCCTTGCAGAGACAGGTGGGGGCTGGGTGAGTAACGGCCGCGGGGAGGAAATCCATCCCCTGGGGGAGGCCGCAGTCTGTCAGTCCGACAGCCAATCAATGACAAGTGTCCATGGGCGTGTAAGCGTGTGACGGGAAGGCGTCCGCGTCGGAACCGAAACGCCTCGTTGAAACAACATGCCGACGGCTTGCTCAACGGGTGCCACCTGGCAACGGCAACCCCCCCCCACTAGGGGGATCTCAAAGGGCAGCGAGGACACACCTGGTTGCGTGTGATCTCTGTTTATTGGGCCGGCGGGGACCCGGTTCTGCTCAGGAGGGCAGAGCCCCAGTTACGCCAGGGTCTCAGTGCCGTGACACATGTTCCAAAAAAAAAGCTCCAGGGTTATTTCGAAGGGCAGACTGCCCCCCCAGATGGGGCCGGCGAGGAGCAGGTGAGATGCATGGAGCCAGGCCAGGTAGATGGGATTAAACACCAACTTCAAGGGCCAACCTTCTCGTTGGCCACTAGGGGGCGCCTATATGGGGACTTCGGCCATCCAGTGTCCATATACCCTTGGCTAGATTAACTTTATTCCTTTGCAGGCAGTTTTATTCTGTATCTGTTACAGAGCTGGAAACTGACCTATTTATGTAGCCAGTTACATTTGCTGAAAAGGTTCAGGTCCAGAGAGCAGCCCCCCCTCCCCTTGGTTATGTACGTGGTTCCTTAACCATGGCAACACAGGTTCCACCCTTTTTATTTGCGTCGTTAACGCTGAAGTGCAGCCGTAAAACATAACGGCGGCAGAGGATAGGAGAACGACACTGACTGCGTGGCATGAAGTGCATATCGGATGCAGCGCTGGTTCTGGCATGAATGGAGGGAGGAGAAAAGCCAGTATCGTGTGGGTGGGTTGGGCTATGATGGCATATACAGCAAATGGGCCACTACCTACTACTGCTGCTGCTACTACTGCTGCTGCTGCTATTACTACTGCTGCTGCTGCTATTACTACTGCTGCTAATACTGCTACTACTGCTGCTGCTGCTACTACTACTACTGCTGCTATTATTACTGCTGCTAATACTGCTACTATTGCTGCTCCTACTACCTACTACTGCTGCTGCTACTACTACTACTGCTGCTGCTGCTGCTATTACTACTGATGCTGCTGCTATTACTACTGCTGCTGCTATTATTACTGCTGCTAATACTGCTACTACTGCTGCTGCTGCTACTACTACTACTGCTGCTATTATTACTGCTGCTAATACTGCTACTATTGCTGCTCCTACTACCTACTACTGCTGCTGCTACTACTACTACTGCTGCTGCTGCTGCTATTACTACTGATGCTGCTGCTATTACTACTGCTGCTAATACTGCTACTGTACTACTGCTGCTCCTACTACTGCTGCTGCTACTGCTGCTGCCGCTACTACTACTACTACTACAATACTACTAATAATCGCACAGTAAATGGTCCCCTTATATGTCAGCCAGAGATCCCTAGTTCAGTATCCCAAGGAAATTGGCTCTTGTACTTTTCATATCTTCTCCCACGTTTCTTCCGTGATCATCCAGCCGTTAAGACGTGAATAAAGTCGTAAAGTGGCCCATCTGCGTAGGTCGCGTCCTATATAACGCATCTACGAAACACGTAAATAACGTGAATAATGGCTTTAATTATTCGCTGCTGCTTTTATAGCTTTATTATAATCTGAATGCTGTCGCATTCGTTAATCTCCCGGTAACGAAGGGCACAAACGCAGTGGAGCAGTTTCGGGCGCCAGCCTCGCCAGCCTGTAACCTCTCTGAGTCGGTTACTCTTAAAGCGACCATGTCCAGCTCGCTGAAACGCATGGGTGGCACAGACTTATAGCAGTTTGAGGAGGCATCTGCCCCGGAGTCTTGGAGGCTGAGAATTAACTTCAGCAGTCCTTAATGCTAAGTTCGCGCTACTGGATTTTAGCCCCATTTTCCTCTCGCTGGCAGTTTTTGGCAACAAAACCCCCAGATCACCGACACCCATCAGATATCTAGTGCACTAAATAACGTGTTTTGATGAGGTTGCAACTGGCAAAGAGTGCAGTGTGAGCTACAGCCAACGAGAGTGACTGGCAGTGATTGTGGCGCAAGCTACTGCCAATGACAGCGGCTGGAAATGAGTGCAGTGTTTAGGATTATAAGTGCAGTTTACGATTACAGTTACGGTTATTTGTCTTGTGGCTGGATATATATATATGTGTGTGTGTGTGTGTGTGTGGCCCATTACACACAAGGGGAAATTAAATTTTATAAAAATTTGTGCAATCAAAAAATAATTTTATATCAAAATATCATTCTATTTTGTTACTTATGGTTAAGGTTAGGACTGGGTAGGGATTCAGGTTGTCATGTTGTGATTAGAGTTTTCCCCATAGAAGTGAATGGAGAGTCCCCACAAAACTGTGTGTGTGTGCAGAACTTTGCTACATGATTGTGAAGGTAGATCACATATAGTTATTTGATTAAAGTGTTTAAACGATTTGTGGTGCCTTGACACTAATCTGTCATTGAGAAACTCTCATTTCCCCAAGTCACTTCTTGCGTGTGTTTTTCTGATAAAACATAGTTTGGAGACCAGGCGGACTCGTCGGGGATTCCTCCTGGTGAAAGGTCTTGTAGTGTGTGAATACCTGTAACTGTTCAGTCGCATACTGTAGTTGTAAACCGCAAAGACTTCAAGGTTCCTGATTGCAAGATGACAAGTTGTGTAGTGTGAACAGTACAGCAATCTGACGACTGAAAGTCCAAGTGAGTCTACCTCCTTCATGGTAGCAGTTGGCTTTCCTGACGCCATTTTCCATAAGCAAAATAACATCCTAGTTGTGATCCATTACTTGGGCTGGGAATGGCATGTCATCACTCCTCGCCAGTCCAAATTAGGACCCGCTGAACGCAGACGACGATTGCGAGACAGAGTGATGTGTTAAACGTGCGGCATTTTTAGCTGCCCCCGGAATCGAGTGAGCAAAGACTGCCACCGGGCGTCTCGTTAACGCCGGGCGAGTCTAGTGCTGGACGTGATGAAACATTCTGTAAAGAGGGGAGGAAAAAGGCTCCTTCGATGTCATCTGTGCAGTGACAGAATGATGTAACGTCAGCTTTGTTAATGGGACGAACCTGGCAGGTTATAATAATGATGTTAGAGCAGGCTGCCTTGATGTTTGCGGATAATTCCCCTGGGATATTTCTGCGTCCTCTGGTCTCTTCCGATGGTGCAGGGGACGGCTGCGTTTCGACAGAGTGCTGGATTCTAGCGGACTCCCCCTAATGGCCGCCAAGGCTCACACGGGGTCAGGCGAAATTATCCACTCCGCTTCAGAGCAGCTACACTGCTCTGCTGAGTCACAGCCCGCTGACACCTGCACCCCGGCCCCCACCCCAAAGTCAAACCCCACATGGGCTACCTGCATGAATACTGCACATGCCTGTTCCTCTGCAGCCAGTCGACATGGGGCGGGGGGGGTAGGAAGTGGCACCCCAGTTGGACAGATTGCCACTGCCCCCTACGTAATTTGAATAAAGATGCCTACCCAACATACCCAGATTCCCACCCCCTGATGCCCTCCTGATATCACCACTGCCAAGGAGGCGAAGGATTTTCCAGGACTTGGTGGGGGTGCATTGCCCTGGATGTCCTTCCCTTGGCAGGACCCGGCTTTGCCTACCCCGCTGCCCCACAACTCCCAGTCCTGGCCACCTCCCCAAGTGCCAAACATCATGATGAAGCCCTGAGCTCTTTATTAAAACGCCACAAGGAGTCAATAACACATTTGTAGCCAACAAGGCAGGGGTGTGAGGAAGAGGCTGACGGAGGGTCCTCACAGAAATAATTTCCCCCGTCAGTAATAAGTCACCGGGATTCAGACACAGCTGTGCAGCAGGGCATTATGGGAATTATTTTAACCTGACATATCAGTGGCGCAATAAGAGGCTTATTATAAGAGGCAGGATTGCGTTTAATTACGATGGGTGCGTTCTACACACCCACCACACTAGACATTAATTAACCGAGCAGCCCTGACAACCATGACTTCTATCAAGGAAACTTAAATCCGGTTAAGGGAGGGTCGGAACGAAGTAAAGGTTATCGAGGATTTCGAAAATTTTGGAGATTACTGCGCTTCCTTTGCGATGTCCCCTTTGTGACATCATTGCCAGTGTCTTAAAACTTATTACAGGTCTTAAATTTATGTGTCTGCACTAAAATATCAGGACCAGCCGAAAGCTCTACGACAAATATTATTCCGTTGTTATGCTTTTGGGTATGACATTCACTTTTGAAAATTTAAGAGAATGTCACCATATTAGTCATCTATATATAGTTACTATTTATGCTAAATTTTTGCTTTAAATTCCAGTCAGGTGTTTCCATCACCGAATATTGGATGTAAAAAGACTTTTAGGGGGAAGAAGCTTTGCTTGGAAGTTTAGCTCTGGGTCTCACTCGAAAAAACAGGCAATAAAATGAAGGTAATTTATATTAAAGAGACAGGACTGTGTCTCAGAGTGGATGAAATGCAAGCCCTTTGTACGTGAGAGTCTGGCCTCCTACGTAGCATGCCTGTGTGTGTGTGTGTGTGTGTGTGTGTGCTCGTGTGTCTGTGTTTGTGTGTGCATGCCTTTGTATGTGTGTGTGTGTGTGTTGTGCACGTGCTTGACCATTAACCGAACAGATGGCCCATGTGGCCTCGGCCGGCCTGTGATGTCAGCAGGTGGAGCTCTTCTTATCCCAGCTTGGCTCCTGATCGCTGTGGCCCCTGCCCCGCCCGGACCCCTGACCGCGACCCCGCCATCCGGGGTTCACGGCCAGCCCCGCTCGGCGCTGCCAAGTCGCGGCGGGTGATGTCACCGCTGCGCGATCCCCCTCGCAGACGCGGTCCCGGGGACGTCAGAGCTTCCCCGCTCCGCGTCCATCGCCATCTGCCAGGCCCTCGCCCCTTTGGCTTCTCATGCTTTTATTTTTTTTTCGGGGGGGGGGGGGGGGGGGGGGGGAAGGATGAGGTTTGAGCTGGACTTGGCCGGAACACTGGGATGAACCTGCACCGTCCCCCATTCTGGGCCGATTCCCGTGGCGGCTGACGCGCCCGCTTCCCCTTCCGTCACGCGTTCACTTTTCCTCCTCCTCTCTGATCGAGAGACTCGTCAGCTTTATCTGGGTCCTTAGGCCGCACTGGCCGCCGCCCCTCAAATCCTGCGTCCTGCTGCTTCCTGACCTCCTGCTTCCTGTGTTTGGGAGGGAGCGCCGTGCCCTCTGACAGGCAGACAGGGAGGGGGGAGCGAGCGAGGGGGCGGCCGGGAATGCATGGCACCCTCATCGGTGCCATTTGCTCAACAGCCGTAATGACTCATCTGCAAAAAACAATTTATTTTTATGCGATCTGCGGTATGGGGGGGGGGGCAGTGGTTAGCGTACAGGTTTAGACATCCAGTTTTAGTTATTGTCAATAAGGAGCTATTTTCAAGCCAGGCTAGTGTTTGCTCCACCGGGGCGCCATTTGTTTGTGCATGTGTGTAGGGTGAACTGTCAGTCTGGCAAGCTCAGGGGTCTGGAGGCGTGTGTGTGGCTGAAAAGACCCAACCTTCCTAATGATATGCCCACACTCTCTGCTTTCCGTTGTTCCCTTTTGAATTCTTAAGCAGGTTCGTTCCTTTAGTGTATCGATGCGGTTTTTAAACAGGGCGGTGCGTTAAAATAGAGCATATCTGTAAATGAACAGCAGGCACAGGACGCGAGTGAGCGTTACGGCGTGGAGAGAGACGCTACCAGATAAGCTGAATAGCACCCAATCAGGCTGTCATACTGCACAGGCTCCATGAAAGCAGGACCACGGAGCAGAGAAACACCCCCCCAGTACTCTAAATCTGTCCAAAACAGAGTCGACGTGGGAATGCGAGCCCCCCCATCTCCCTCAACCCCCACCTGCAGGTGCCGGGGGGGGGGGGGATCAAGGCGGGATCGAGAGGTGAGAGAGCGCTCTGACAGGGTTGGAATAGGCCTGTTCCTGGGGGGCTGCACAGAAGAAGATGTCAAGCAGTGATTGAAATGTGAGCCAGGCGGGGGGGGGCCTTGGGCAGGCAGCCTGAAAGCTGGAAGAGTGGCAGGAGTGTGTCACAGAGACAACGCAGTGACAGAATGTGCTCAGTGACACGCGCACGGCAAACCCAACACACACACACACACATAGACACCAACACGTAGATGAATACACAGTCCATCCCTCTGCCTTGTTCTCACAAGCAACATAATACCTAAGTCTCATACAGTCTCACACATACAATGCAGACGAACATGCATCTATGGCTGCTGTCGTTATGTTTCACTGTCAAACATCGACATGGACATGTGTGCATGAATATGCTGTTCTTCTCGCTTTCAGTCACACACATGCACCCACGCGCGCGCTGGCGCACACACACACACACGCGCGCAACGCCAACTGCTCTCGCTCATCACTTGATTGCTTAACTACCAGGAGTGTTACAGATCCGCCCCAGCAGGGGGCGGCAGCTTATCTTTTGGGTGAGCGCTGGGTGCAGGCGTCGCACGTCCGGGCGCTGGAGGGACGCTGGCGCCCCCGATGAGCCGGGGAGTGCCCAAGTTTGGTTGCCGGACTCCCAAGCAGATGGCCGGCCGCAGGGCCTAGTGCTTGGTCGCCATGGAGACCCCAGCCCCCCCCCCCAAACACACACGCGACCTTCCCCATTTTATCAACATTTATTCGCAGAACAGAAAGCATTTGATGTAGGTGACAGGTGCTCCCTGGATGGTAAATGAAATGGCCTGTCATTGCAAACAGTGCGTCTTTTCCCAAAGCACAGATTACATCCTGTTCCTGTGACTGGCTGACTTTTTGTTTCGCATTGATGTTCGGATTGACATTTCTTACTGAACGCTTTAATTACACGTTACTTCATCTGTTAACCGGCTAAATATAAACTTTAGTATTAAACTTCAGAAGAATTTATGTTATAGAAATTAACAAGCTAGACTACCAAATGCCCCATATTTCATTGTACCGAAAAGTAGGACATGGGACCGTCATTTAACGAATTTTATAGTGGTGGTTATGCATAGGGACATAATATGTTTGCATAGTTCATAGCGATATATAGTCCAGCAGAATTATTTATGTAATGTAGTTCTGTATTAAAAGGCCACCTTTGAAAGGATACTGCCTTTGAAAGATGAAAAGGATATTTTTGTCTTTAAAAGACAGAAAGGACTGAAAGAGAATAGCTTTCAAAACACGTACAAATGGAATTATCATGCTCTTCATATGGGCTGACAGATGATTTAAGAAAAAAAAGCTGATTAGCTTTTGGCCATTATATGATTAATAAGTGGATTAATTGCTCTCGCTGCATGTGGATGGTTTTACGTAGTGCGCTAGAAGAATTCTTCAACACACGGAAACATTGCCGTGATGATAATCGCCAGTCTATCAGAGAGAAACATTTCATTCAATTTAATCATCCATCCAAGAAATGAGAAAGGCGCAGTACTGATTCCCGGGAACACAAGGCTGAAGGGGGAACTTCTTCATGTTTTTTTTTCCCTGCCTAAATCCATCTGTAGATCTGTAAGCCCACGCTGGGTTTGATTAAATGATTTTTGAGGATAACTCGCACCTATGTTGGGTTATGTTTCAAGCAACGGGAAATGATTACAAAGTGTTCATCTATTACTTATCTCTGATGAGAACATTGCTAAACGCGACTGGAGATGCATTCAGCCGCTCAGCTCCCACAGTCGGGGCTTAACTGGGACTGGCGGGAGCTTTGCAGGTGGCACAGTGGCTGAGTGGCTATCTCTGTGGCCTCCCACCTCGAGCGTCGCTGGTTCGAATCCAACTCCTATGTGTGTGTTGAGTTTGCATGTTCGTCCTGTTGTGTGGGTTTTTTCCCCAAGTATTTTAATTTCTTTCTCCAGTGAGTCTTGCCCTTGTGTGTGGTTTGTGTGTGTGTTCTGTGATGGACCAACATCCCATCCAGGGTCTCCCCTTGTCACATGCCCCCGTGCTTCCAGAGATCAACTCCAAACCCCCCCAATGCCCCGTCCTCAATAAACTGAATGGATGGAAAAGACGACGACCTTCACTGTGGAAGGTGCCCTTAAGCTAATTTATTTACCAGTTGTAAAGTTTACGTTTTAAGTGATTTTTTTTTTTTTTTTTTTGCATCAGGTGGAATATTAATATGCCGGCCTGAAAAATACAGATAGAGGATTAAAGCTTTGACCCGTAAAGCAATTTAATCTATAGCTTTCCTATTTTCAAATAGGTTAAACCATATATTTGTAAATAATTGACATGCGTTTCTAATCCACAGTCATTCTGAGAAAGGCTGCTTGGAGACTCTGAGCCCAGGGACTGTTCCTCTGTGATATGGGCACCCAGGTGTCATCTGACTGAATAGATTTCCTCTTTTTTATTGTCTCTGTTCCAGTGCACTGTTGTTCGATGCTAGTTTTTCGTCTAATTTAGTTATATTGCTATAGCACTGGTTCTTCCTTTTCCTCTATGTTCTTTTTTAATGGATAGACTGGTTTTTAATCATATGTTTATATTATTATAATAATTTTAATGATGTTTCAAGCATCCCTGGTGATCCAACTGGTTAGTGTTACTAAAAGCTGGTTTTTGCACCTAAATTGCTGAGAAAAATCTATTTTAAGAATTGCACGGGAATTCATATGTAACAGAAGGAGATGCAACACTGTTACCTTGGATGAGGTGAGGGCTTTATGACATGAGCAGGAGATCTGCTGCCATGTGACTGTGTAAACCCTGAGCACGTCACCTGACCTGAAACTGGAATCCGATTGGCTGCTATAATAATGTGCCATAAGAGGAAAAAACTGTGATTTTTCTATCTATAGCAAGGCTTTCAAGGCTAGCGGAGTTGCTGTTTCACGAGGAGCATCGCTAAGCTTTTTTTGTTTTTTTGGTACTTGCAATAGCTTGGTGATGTCTAGCATGAGGCAACACGTCTAAGCTGGACCAGCCAGCTCGCAGTACCGGGGAGCACAGAGGCGTGGCCGCTGTCCAGATGGTGTGTTTTTGTGGAGTCACTCCGTGGACTCAATCTGAAGTACATCACCCAATTACAGACCCTTGGGATTCCTGACACGCCAATCCAAGACCACTTGCGGCTGGCAAGCAAGATACTATCTGTCACTTTCATCTACCCATGCCCAACGTCTATATATGTGACTAATAAGACAACAATTAATTTTTCTGCCACTTAGAGTGTTCCATTAGAAACCAAAACCTTTTTGCATGGGTAGTTATTGACGTGACAAGAATCAGCCATTCTCAACCGACCCCGGTCTCAGCACGCAGATAGACCCTAATTAATATCTAAGTGTTTTCCACGCTACATCTCTCTAGATCGGATTTTGCTCAGCCTACATGTGTAGAGCAGTCGTGTTTGGGGGATCTGACCTGCAATCGTGAGCCTGTACACACTCTCAGCCTGCGGGGATCGATTTCGGTGTGAGACCACGAGGCTTTTATGAAATCAGCGACAGACTCTCATTGTGCGCGATCACCGCAGACTGCCAATGAACATCTGTGATCGTTATAGGCTACGGCATCGCAAGCCAGCCAAAGAAAAAAAAAAAAAAAAAAAAAGCTTGTTGATTTCTCCAAACTCGACCCTTTGAATATAGCTGGTTTCTTTTAAACAAAATTCGCATTTCAGTGAATATTTTGGCACCTTCAAGTAATAAGTAAGGCTCAGTGCTTTTCAAACTGAAATCAGTTTAAACTTAATGAATATTTATTAATCTTTCGTTTTAGGCAAATTTAATTTTGAATCAAATGTTTTTAAATGTGCCTACAAATACAGCAGGAATGTGAAAATCTTTTAAAAATAGCGCTAATTTTGCAAAGTCAGGAACTTTTACATCTATAATATTTATGCAGCGATCACAAGTGACACGTTTAACCATTTATTTTAAAAATTACTACATGCTGCATTAACTATGTAAACCATACTAGTGGAAAATACGTGTTGAAGGAAATAATGTACGTGATAGATATACAAATATGTGAAGATAAACTGGACAAAATACATTTAATTGCTGTCTTTATGATAGTATATTCGCACATCTTTACAATCTGATGAATGGATTTCATGACTATAATATTTTAAATGTTTGTACCGCTTGTCTACATCATTCAGTTTCTCTTGTATACAGCTTTCACCTGTTTTCCGAGTAAAATTGCAATACATACTTCATGTATTGACAGCGCGATGTACCGCAAAAGTGAACTGCTCTTTGTGTTCGGTTTTTCCTACATCCGTCTCGGCAAACTGTCTTCCTCGTAAGTTTACAGCCCGGGAGGACTGTCAGAAATTCCCTGTGATACTGCCGAAGACGGTCATATGAAAAAATAAGTGCACAATTGGAAAAAGGCTCGCCCGGCTGGTGTACATGACGCCATGAAATGAGGCGGCGGGGAGGCTGCCTGCTCTTATAAAGCCGGGTGCGAAGTGCCACTAGTGCGCTGTGGTCCTGGATCTTTGTCCGCTATTACGGGTACGTCTGCCCGCAAAAAAGGACGAGGCAGCGCCCTGCGATCGCTCTCCGCGGTGCTGACGATGTGACGGGCTGGGGTTTTCTCGGAAGTGCTCATTCTGTTATTAAAATCTCTTAATTAGCGACTTACGTGATTGCTCTTCCTCCTCCATTGAGAATGGACGGCGGGGGTGCGCACACGGCGCGAACTGATAAGCGGCGGATCCGCAATGTCATGTCAGTGGGGAACTGGGTTTAGCACGCGGACAGCTGCTGGATCGCGATGCCGCATCGTTGCCAGCGACGCCGTGCCAGTGCCGCGAAATGGCAATATGTATAGTTCAACAGTAATTTTGCCCTTTTCCAACTGGTGGCCGAGCCAAAGCGATCATTAAAAACTGTCGCAGGGAAACGCAAAGCAGCCCTTTATAAACGCGGGGACGCAGCTGTCCCGAATAAGCAGGCGAATCCCTCGCTAAACCATTTTGGACACCAGTTTCGATGTAATGTGATAAAACGTTGGCCACTGAACTATAACGATGGCAGTGACAGAAAACAAGTGGTGCCAAAAGTATGCTAACAGTGAGGACAACTTAGAGCCTTTAACATACGCTCCTAGTTTAAATTTCACCATAAAAAATAATGGCATTTATTTTAAAGCCATTCTGCATTCTTTAGATAGCCCAGGTTTCTTGATTGCCGAATTGGCAAGCTGGTACAAGCTTTTACATAGTGGCCAGGTATATCCTCTTTAATAAACGGCATGCCATGTGAGCGAACTGTCAATGACGATTTGCCATATGGTATCGGCGCGATAATGTCTCTGTAGTCATGATTCAAATCTGCAAATACGGGGACATCAAACAGCTTCGGTCGGTGTTGTTTATTCATTAAAGCCCCACCGCATTGCAACAGACACGGATCTCCGCGAATTAAACGCACGGATGCGGTGTTGCCCCGTCTCCTCGTGGATCAACGGCTTTAAAAATGTCACGTGTTTGATTTCAAAAATACCTATATAAGCATCAACTTATAATAAATGTAGCGTTTGTTCTGGGTGCGATATTAGTGTATGGTGCCCCACAATAAATCAATAAAACGACATTGACCTAGAGGTTCTGGATCAGTTCTGGGACAGCGGGGAGTACGCTTGCGCTGTGAGAGAATAATTTCAAGCAGAGCTAAGTGAGGGATGCATTTCTTTATTTCAGTTTCGGGAAAGCGGCGGGGGACTCGGGGTCTAGGGTATGCTCGGACTATATTAAGGGTTGTCTCCATCTAGCGGCATTTTATTAAGCGTCTGTAATTTATGTGTATTATTTTATTCGTTTTAAAATTTATTTTCTGCGGACAAAAATTCTCATAAGTCAACAGCCGTCACCTGCAGTTCCTCCCTCTATGAGCTTTTGTGAAATGAAAAGCTCTCCGATATGAGTTCGGACGTTAAAATGAGAAGCTTTACCCGGAGTATGGGAGAAGCAAACTTTACCGCCTGACTTAAATTAATAATTGTACTGCGGTCGCCGTTATTGTCATGCAGACACCTCAGGACGCATCTAAGCGGCGCGGTTTGCAGCGACGGTTTCGCTACATCCATAATAGTTAGCTAATAGTTGCAACACGTGACACGCTGCTGTTGCTTTCGGGACCGAGGGCAACTTGGTCTATCCTAGAGCTCAACGTTTATGCAAGTCTGTCCGGGGGCGACTCGATCTGTGTGCATCTGTCAGTTATTTTAACGACTTTGGATGTCTATGGCTTGATTATTGTTTTATTATTTCCAGGTATCGGCTTCGGTGACATTTCCAAAGGAACAGGCGGCGCCCGTTAGTGATAGGCTGCCGTATTTTCCGCCTGCACTAGCACACAAACCCGGTGCCCTGGCTCGCCAGGGTGGTCTTGCGCTTGATGAAAGGAGCTCAGTTGTGCTTCTCTTTTGGGGAGGATCATACAGGAGAAAAGGCACTGAAGGAGACCCCATCTTGTTGCTTCCTGGTGGGGAACTAATGCAGAAGGAAAATGCGTGTTCTCTGATGACTGTGCGGATGGGTTTGCGTTCAAGTCAGGCGTGATTACCTCGATCCGTTTTTGAACTTGTTGCTGGTTCATTCTGACATTCCTGAGGAGGAATTAAGCTGCTCCTTCACAATACTCTCCGGTTTATTGCTGCGGGAAAACCTGAGTATTTGTCCTGTTTCCCCCTGAAGATTGTAGAACAGAAGAAAACCGCCTTTATGTTTCAAAAAACCAGTTTCACGCGAAGGTGAGTGGCAATTCAACAATTTGACAGAAAACATTTTAAACGTTAATATTAAATTAACTTTATATTTGGGGGGAAAATGCAAAACAAAGAATTAGTGCATGATCTGCATCTCTTCAGATTACGTTTCAAAGCACAGGTTCACGGATTTTTTCCCCTACTTTGTATTGTGCTACAGTTTTGATCTGGCACACAGGGACAAATCGCAGGCACGCGCTGCTGTATATCTGTGCATATTTTTATGCACGTCCAACTAATCGGAGCACAACTGTATATGTGTTTAGAATTTTTTTAGTTAATGTCATTTTGATTTTGCGGAATCCTATCGCGCCTTTCAGCATCTCTCAATTTTATCGATCTGTAGATGCCCTTTCATCGCCGCACCGTAGCTCTGTAAGTGCAGAAAGCGGGACTTTCAGTTGTCACTCGGCTGGACCAAGTTGCCGAAAAGCGAGGTCAGCATGGCGGCGGGAGTGGCCGCTTGGCTTCCCTTTGCCCGGGCTGCGGCTATAGGATGGATGCCGGTGGCGAGCGCACCTATGCCGACGCCCCCGAGGGAGAAACGGCGGACGCAGGACGGCCTCATAATCCTCAATGTCAGCGGCACCAAGTTTCAAACTTGGAGGAACACTTTGGAGCGGTACCCAGACACTCTGCTGGGCAGCACGGAGAGAGACTTCTTCTTCCACGAGGAGAGTAATGAGTATTTCTTTGACCGAGATCCCGACATATTCAGACACATACTTAATTTTTACCGCACCGGCAAACTGCACTATCCCCGGCATGAGTGCATTTCCGCCTACGACGAAGAGCTGGCCTTCTTTGGGATAATACCGGAGATCATCGGAGACTGCTGCTACGAAGAGTACAAGGATCGCCGACGGGAAAACGCGGAGCGCATCCAGGACGACGAGGACAATGAGAATAATAATGATTTGGTGTCGCCGGATATGACACTACGGCAGTCCATGTGGCGCGCATTTGAAAACCCACACACCAGCACGATGGCCCTGGTGTTTTATTATGTCACAGGCTTCTTTATCGCCGTCTCCGTCATGGCCAACGTGGTGGAGACCGTGCCCTGCGGGTCCTCGCCCAACAGGGTCAAGGATATATCTTGCGGCGAGCGCTACGCCCTGGCCTTCTTCTGCTTGGATACAGCGTGTGTCATGATCTTCACGGTCGAGTACCTGTTGCGTTTGTTGGCGGCGCCCAGCAGATACAAGTTCGTCAAGAGCGTCATGAGCATCATCGACGTGGTCGCGATCATGCCCTACTACATCGGCTTAGTGATGACCGACAACGAGGACGTGAGCGGGGCTTTTGTCACCCTGCGAGTCTTCCGCGTGTTCCGGATTTTCAAGTTCTCCCGCCATTCGGCGGGGCTGCGCATTTTAGGCTACACCTTGAAGAGCTGCGCCTCCGAGCTGGGCTTCTTGCTCTTCTCCCTGACCATGGCCATCATCATCTTCGCCACGGTGATGTTCTACGCGGAGAAGGGCTCTACGGCCAGCAAGTTCACCAGTATCCCCGCGGCTTTCTGGTACACCATCGTCACCATGACGACGCTGGGGTAGGTGCTGACTGGCGGCGCTGTCTGGCCACGTGACCATGTGAAATTGCGCTTTGATGTGCACTGATGCGTCATAGCGCCGCGTATGCGCAGGCACTCTTGCGCCACCTGATCGCGCAAAGCTCACTATGCCTTGCTGAGTAGCAATTAACTATTAATCCATTCATTTTTACACTCATTACAGGTTCTGTGTATCATATAACTGGATGGTGTCTTTAAATCTCCTGCCCAGTGAAAAGTTATTTTACATTCATGTGGACAGTCAATGCAGATCTCATATAGTCTATAGAAAAAAATCGAATCGTGGTCTATTGGGTGATCTTAAAGTGTTGAGGGATAAAAGTGGGTATGAATTATTTGAACAGCAGTGACACTTCATTTTAGAGGTAAACATTTGCACACTCCAGATGCCGTGATGTGAGGCAATGAATTTCTCTTGATAGCTGTGCCCCTTGAAGCATTTTGGTTTTGCAAAAGTTCGCCCATTTCCGACCATCAGTCGATTGGAGGGGCCCGGTCTTGTCCAGAGAGCTGTCCGTGGTCCTGAAGCCGCCGCACTGAGCTGTCCGATTGCTGGATATGGTTTGCAGAAGGAGACTCCCGGTAGCATGAGGGAATTCCCGGAGCACACTCTCCATACTCCCGAAACAGACTTCATGAATATGTCGTATATATTAAAACGTAGTGCTGGTCACGCCGCACAGAACAAACAATAAGCGATTCCATCTCATCGGCGAGTGGGCGTCAAAAAGCACGTAAAGGATTTGCGATAACGTTAAATATGTCCCTCCCCAACAACAGTCATAAATAGTAATATCCAAACACGTTTACTTTAAGGTCTGAAATGGCTATATTTCTATTTTCGTGGGTAATAATAATCAGGTTATAATAATACATTTCCTCCCAAATCTTAACGGTCATGTGCTGTTGGAGAGGTATTCGCTGATAATCGCTGGTAATGAAATATAGCTTCTGAGCAGAAAGTAGTCTATATAATACAGCCTTTTTTGAAAGACACCTCAGAAAGGTATTGTGTCAATGAGTTTTTGCAATTGCAAAAGTTTTATTCTTTGAGTGCTCCTTTAATGTTTTGTCCTCACGCCTTGGGCCTCTCATAGGCCTTTTATCAATCACGTGTCACATATGCAAATGCACACTGGAGTGGCGCTGGTGCGTGGCGGAGGTGTTTTCGGGGATGAGTCTTCTCTTAATGCTAATCAGTCGAATTTTCAGTCAGCTGCTGAAAAATGGAACACTATAGGACGGTAAGAGGAGTGTAGGTTATACAGAACCAGCACATCAGCTGATCGGAGATAAATGCATGCGACTCCATGCTATCTATAATCCTGTTAAGAAAACCCAGTTGCAGACAGGGCCACCTGGTGCATAGGGAACAGCTATGGGCAGGTGACTGTGACAGTGACAGTGACTGTGACAGTGACTGCTTAACTGCCTTATCAAAGGGCCACTCTCCTTGATTGAACATGGCACATTTTTAAAATGTGCACATAATTTATTAAAGTCTCATTACTCTGTCGCTAGATGTGTGACAATGATTCATCTTCCTCTGTGGTCTTGGGGGGGGGGGGTAAAAAGGTAAATTGACGGGTGTTTGAAGATTCAGGTGGTAGGAAGGAATGGAATCACCGGAGAGAACTTCTGTGTGAAATTTTTTGACCCAGTCTTCCTAGTGCTCGATTGCTTGGGATTGTTGTGCCGGGACAATTTCACGTGAAAGGCATGTGTCAGAGCACTTACAGTACGTATGCAGGAAGCTGAGTGCGATTCCTTTTGAAGCACTTTGTATTCTAGCATTAATGTCTCTGGGACCGGGTTCGAGTGTCCGCCATGGCTCCATGTGGAGTGTCCATGTTCTCTCCATGTTGTTTGTGGGGTTTCCTCTGTGTTCTCCGGTTTCCCTCCAAAGTCTGAAAACAAACGTTAATTGGAGTCGCCAAATTGCCCGTAAATGTGAATGGTGTGTGAGTGAGCCCTGCGATGGGTTGCCCCCAAATGCTGGGTTGTTCCCTGCCTTGCGTCTGTAGTTTTTGTAAAAGGCTCTGGAACAACCTGAGCAGGAGTAGCGATTGCAGGAAATGGATGGATGGTTGAATTGGACCAAGAGGGGGATCTCTGCCAGTACCTGGTATGTTATGGGTTCTTAACCACAATTGCTCTATGGGAACTGGATGGATTCACTCTATGGATGTTAGTTGACTCTGCATCATGATTCCAAGCTTTCACATTTCTGCATCATTTTGGGCAACTACTATCTACTAAATGAGTGACTGTAAATGTGAATCAGATATTATTTATATTGTTTATGAACAACAATGCAAGAAAGAGGTGAATGTTGCATATAAATTCTCCTTGCGACATCCTGGGTTTCCTGCTGCTAGCCCTTTTTGTGCCCTTCAGTGTTTATTCAGTTCTCTTAAATGTGATTTCTTTGTTCTTAGCCTGACTACAAGTAGATGAAAAAGTTCAGCTGAGACAGTATGTTGGGAGATGTTTTTTTTTTTTTTTTTTACACCCAGATTTTTTCCCTGCTGCCACTTCCGCTTCGACTTTTCTGCTAAATGAGTCTGGTCACAAGCCATTGAGCTTGGCTTTCTATGGGTTCCTGTGCAGTTTTAAGAGGTCGGCTAGCTTTCAATGTACATAAAAAGAAAATTGAACTAACGGAATTGGATACCAAATGAAGTCGTATAACTTGGCTAATTTGTAATAATGGACCAGCGTACATCTCGGAACAAATTAGACTGGGAACCCCCAGATTACTGCGTAGCAGCCACGAGTGCAACACAAGTTCAAAGTGTGCAGAGGAGTATCTCGTGAATTTTTTTGGGTAGTTTTTGTTTTGTTGTGTACTTTCACTGCTCCGAATTATTTGTGGAGACTGGAAGGCCACTGATTAAAGGCTGCCGGTTCGTTTCGGACCGGCCACGTCTCTAATCATGTGTGAGGCGCCGGATCTAGGGGGATCGGCAGTCGAAGAGGATGAGAGAAAAGACTGGGATTCGTGTCACTGATTAACCCTTGTCTCACCCTCAAGCCCTATTAATTGACTTCGTCCTGGCTTTTGCTGAAGTGTCCGGGTGAATTTAATCAGCCTTGCCTTAATTGGCTTAGCCGCTGTCAGATCGCATCTAATAAGAGCCGCCGCCGTCAGCGTTAACGACCGGGCGTATTAATCGCTTAGCAGCATGGAGGTTTGGGGGGGACTGGTGGTGTGTGCTGCCTCACACCCTTCGGAAGCAAAAAGCACACAGCACAGGTGTGTGTCCCTGCCCTCTACTTGGC
>JAODLC010000065.1:21454688-21476401 GCA_026781145.1 Hippopotamyrus pictus
GGGAATGGCTGGCGGTGTGTGCGGCCTCACACCAAAAGCACACAGCACAGGCGTGTCTCTGCCCTCAACTTGGCTGTTCCCACTCTTCTCGGATTTGGCAGGATAATGTCGCTCCATGCAGCACTAAGAGGAATGGGGGTCGGGGTGGCCTTGACCCCAGCGAGGTTATACGCTCTCTCTGCGGGACCACTGCCAGAGTAGGGTTTGGGTTACGTACTCTGAAGACCAGTAGAGGGTTGTCAGCATTGTCGCTTGGGGTTTTCGAGGTTCTAACCTAGTTGCACCAGCACTATAATTCTAAGAACTTTTGACCCCAGTTAATCATAAGCCTGAATTAATTCATAAGCCTGAATTAACCTGCTCAGGTTTCATCAGAAGTACTGAGACTATTCACCTCCCCATACTGGCTACAGTAGAGGATTCATGTGCCAGAACTTGGACAGAAGTCTGGCCGACTGCCTGAATTCATTACCGTTCCCTGCTAGCACATCCGTATCCTATCACAGCGCAGACATGCTTTAATATAAATATCCCCCCCCCCCCAACGTGTGTGATGTCATGCGATCTGTCAGGTTATCGGTCGTGCAATCGCAGTCTTTCTTCTGCTTCCCTATTGGCCCTAATTACAGCAGTAAGCGCACCCTTGCAGGAGACCCAATTACGTGACATTTAGTGGTACTTCCCTAATTCAAGGAGAGCGTGTGCAGGAAGGAATTTAGAAACATTTGATTAGTCTTCAGACGTATGTAATTACAGCTATGTTGTGAAGTAATTAAAGCGTCTTTGTCGCTTCAAGTAATCCTCCTGGAAGAATTTTGACATATCTGGCACATTCCAATGCGTAGTTCTTTGAGGGCTATTGTGGTGTACGTTTTCACATTCCTATATCAGTTCATTTAAAATTATTCCTAACGTTTCTTTAAAACCAGTACCAGCATTCCAAACACTTAGACAAATCCCATGACGGCCTGGACCTAATTGAAGAAATCCAATTAAAAGTTCTCGCCGAAATAGCATGTAGACCTGTTTTATGTGTGTGTGTGTGTGTGTGTGTGTGTGTGTGTCTTTTAATTACTTCACCATTCACACTGTGTTGAATTTTGCATAATGCAAAGGCTAAACGGAGAATTTAATTTTACCGTGCTTTTGAGGTATTTTAACAACGAGACACTGTGTGCTCCTGTTTCTGTAGAAGGCTGGAATCCATTGAAGGGTTTGCGAAATGTTTAGAATCGGTAGCTGAACTGGCCAGCTGTGCTTCCTAATGAATTGCACAATGGAAGGGGCCAAAGTCCCAAGTGTTGTCCCTGTTGAGGGTAACCAGTCCAGTTATTCTGTTTGTAAAGCTGTGGTTGTTCAATATGCCCCCATAGTTGAGCAGGATAAGGTGATGGGTTCTCCTAAATAGCAATCTCTCTGGCATAGCGATGTCCTTAAAGCCCACTTGCCTACCCTCACGCATTACAGGCTTTTTTGTTTCTGCCTATCAACCACGCACCGGGTCCTGCAACGGGCGGGCAGACTGTCCAGCCGAGAAGCGCGAATTAGGGAGTCGACCGATGACCCCCCCAGACGTCAACAGCACCCAAACGCCAGGTCCTTGCAAGATTCCCTTAAGTCAGCCCCGAAAAATGTAATTTCCGTAATGTCTCAGACAGACGTTTCAGAAGCACGACGGAGCAGCGCCGATGCGAAAGCCAAGTCTTGACAGCATTTACTGTTAATTTTGTAATTCAGAAGCCTTAGTCCATCGGCCAATAATGAAAGTCTGACAATGACACTGTCAGCAGATCTCTGGTGAAAGAACCACAAAAAAATCATTCTCTTCATAACCTGAAGTGGAAATTATACGGAGAGGTGAAGTTCAAGTTGCTGGTTTTGAAGCACAGTACAGGAATGAACTGATCAAATTTAAATGAATCCTTCTTTAGATAAACCCCCTGAATGAGGATTAGATTCTTCTTTTCAGGCTCAGAGCTGTATTTATTTTCTTAAAGTACTGAGCCCACTAGGACCAGAGCAGCTGGAGTAACTGCGACACAGGTCAGATGGGACCCTTCCAGGTTCATAATGAGGGCTGGTATCAAGGAAGGCTCATTTTCCCAAGGTTTTGCTTGATTTGATTATTTCCATAAATTGGGATGATCCTCAGTCCCCCCCCTCCCCCTTTGCATACGGGCCAGGCTCTCCTTGAATGGGTTTGATTTCCAGATGATTCCATACTGAATCGAAGAGCATGGCTTTAATTAACGTTTCGCTCGGCCTGGGTGGCCACGGTAAGTCCTAGGTGATGCCACCTATGTGACCGTCAGAGACGGAGGACTGTAAAGAAACTGGGGAGACTGGCTCCAGATGGGATGGGGAGTGGAGAGTCCAGTGAGTCGGGGCTGAGAGAGGAAGAGGGGGTGTAGAGATGGGGTTAGCACAATCGTAGAGAGGAACGAATCCGAAAATAGCTGGCTGGGCTGCAGGATGAGGGTATTACAGAGCGACAAAATGAACGTCTGGCTGGAGAAAGGGCCCCAGCGGGGTGTGGACTCAGCTGTCAGGTTCTGGGTGTCTATTCTGGCACCTGAGAGGAAAAAAACACATCCCAGTCTCATATGACTGGTAACAAGACACAGCTACTGTGAGCGATTGGGCCCATCGCCCGATTTCACCCCACGCTGAGATGTCTACATCTCTCGGTCTCGCAAACCCCATAGCTAAATATTTGCGAGACCTGCATGAGGCGGGCCGTGGTGGTGAATTTTAATCAGACTGAGCCCCATGCGCTCAAATTGCGCGAATTTGATCCACGGCGCAGTTTCACTCAGTGGGGAGAGAAGCGACCTTTTCGAGGAACATGGAGAGGAAGGTGGGACAGATGTAGCGAACCGGGCTGCTTGGTGTCGGATGCCGTTCAGCTTCCAGTTCATACTCGCATCGCTGTGGTACGTCGCCCGACCGCCAAAATGGGACGTGAACTCTTCACCTTTATCCAGCGAGTCCAGTCCCGTAACCTCTGCCCGGTCTTTGAACTCCTTTGAGGGGGCATCAGGGCAGTTAGGCTCATAGCCAGAAGGGTAATAGCTCAAGTCCCTGTAGGGCCACAGATGTCACCCATCTGGGAAAAGAGTCATGAAGATGAATCGCTGTGGGAAGGGGTGACAGCTCAGCGAATGAGTCTCCGTGTTTCTGTAGGGTCTGTTTCACTCGATCTGGTCCTCCTTATATTCATGAGCCTGGCGAGGCATCATAGCATGAGGTTTTATCTACCGCTAAGCGGTAGCATATGTCATGATCTGTACGTGGCGCGTGTACCTTCCCTGCTCAGGAAACGCGCCTCGTGTTCTGCCTAATGAGGCATCCATCTCCCCCTGGAGTCCGGGGGCCTTGCATCCAGAACCTGCGCTTACATTAAAAGAAGGCCGATAATGAGCAGCTGTGCGGCCGCCTCGGACATGCGGAAGCGGGCCCGCGGTTCCACCGTGCAGGCGGGTACCGGCATGTGTCCCTGCTCCGTCCTGCTCTGTCCCTGTCAGAAAGTGGGCCAGGCCGCCGTCTCGCCCAAGAAACGGACGCGCCTGTCATAGTTCTTATACGTTTTCCGTTAACGGCCCAGAATTCCCGGCGAAAACCGATGAGGTCGTCCCGACTCCGCAGAAACGCTGCAGGATGACTAATGGGACCTTTCTGGACCCTTGTGGCATCTGTTGCTGAGAGAGAAAGCAGCAGTACGCCGATACACGTTTTATTTTTCAAATTTTATAACAGACACTGAGGTCGGACACCGCAGTTTGGCTCAGTATTGAAATCGTGTTAGACCGTGCCACCTGTTATCAGTTAACCTCAGTTAAATTCAAGTGCAATAAATAAAAAAATTTAATCTGCATATAAATTAATAAATATTCATAAAGCGAAATGGATGTAAAGTTGGGATGGTGTGCTTGCACTGTGGTTAGCACTGTTGCCTCCCGGGACCAGGGTTCGAGTCTCTCTCTGCCGTGGCTCTGTGTGTGTGGAGTTTGCATGTTCACCCCGTGTCAGTATGGGGTTTCCTCCAGTTGCCTCCCCAGCCCAAAACCCTGCTGAGGTTAATTAGAGTTACCGAATTGCATATGTGTGTGAATGACGTGTGAATGTGTCCTGCTGTCGGTTGGCACTAGTCTTGGGTTGTTCTCTGCCTCGCACCCATAGGCTCTGCTCCTCTCCCCCAACCACAACTCTAAATAGGACAAGTGGGTGCAGAAAATGGATGGATGGATATACATATACATATATATAAAAAGCTTATTTATAAATGGATTTCATAACCACACATTTAAGTAGATGATAAGAGCCTGCATTGATTAACTCCCATGGAGAAATGATGGATGTGTGGATGTACAAACAGAAGCTTCATCTGAAATATTCCTCTGACTTTTAGTTTGCCTTGATCCCAGTAAGTAGGTAAGTAGGTTTTGAAAGTTTAAATGGCGAGCAGGATGGATGATGGGTGGGGGGGCACCTGCAGATGTGTTTTGTTTTTTTTTTTATATAAGGGGGGGTGTAGAGGGCGGGACTGCGGAAACAGGGGGCTGACATAGGAAAGGTGACTGGCGGATCATCTTTAAAATATGACGCTTCATACTGTCATAAAAGGGTGAAACACCATAACTTCATGTTTTTTTTTCTTCAGAACTGGGTTATGACCAAAGTCAGGTCTCTTATGCTCATATTTATTTCAGGACAAATTATCTAAGCTCAGCTATGCTCGGTTTGGAAGAAAACACTATCACACACGAATTGGCGGTCAAGAAAAACTGAAACCCCTTTTCTCAGTTTCATTGTCAGTGTGGTTACTGTGTTCTGCTTGTGGAGCAGTATACTGTATAGAGGCAGGCAGTAACCAGTGTGGCATTAGAGGCAGGCAGTAACTAGTGTGGGATTAGAGGCAGGCAGTAACCAATGTCACATTAGAGGCAGGCAGTAACCAGTGTGGCATTAGAGGCAGGCAGTAACCAGTGTGGGATTAGAGACAGGCAGTAACCAATGTCACATTAGAGGCAGGCAGTAACCAGTGTGGCATTAGAGGCAGGCAGTAACCAGTGTGGCATTAGAGGCAGGCAGTAACCAGTGAGGCATTAGAGGCAGGCAGTAACCAGGCAGTAACCAGTGTGGCATTATCTGGTGATTTGTATGCATGGAGTTTTACATGTTCTCCCCGTGTTGTGTGTGTTTCCTTCAGGTAATCAGGTTTCCTCTCAGACGTTGCCAGGCAAAGCGGAGTCTCCAAGTTGCCTCTGTGTAAGTGTGTGTGTGTGTGTGTGTGTGTGTGTGTGTGTGTGTGAGAGAGAGAGAGTGTCTGTGTGTGTGTGTCTGTGTGTGTGTGTCTGTGTGTGTGTGTGTGTGTCTGTGTGTGTCTGTGTGTGTTTCTGTGTGTGTGTGTGTCTGTGTGTGTGTGTGTGTGTGTGTGTGTGTGTGTCAGCTCTGCCATGGATTGTCACCCTGGTTGTGGTTTTTGCCCTGTGAGCTCACGTCTCTGTGGGTGGATGGATGGATGGATGGATGGATGGTTCCTAACATGGATGAACACACAAAGGCAAAATCTTTACCAGACATACGCGCTTTACCCTGACATGCCCATGTCAGTCAGGAGGAATATTCACTCCATTCATTTGCAGCATCTGCCTCCTCACTGGAACGACGACGCTGTTAGCGTGTGACAGCGGCACGCCACGGCGGTGATGCGCGCCACACTTATCCATCGAGGCCGAGTCCAAGGCGCGGCTGTCACTCGAGGCGGCTGCCACCCATCCCCGGGGTCCCGAGAGCGCTCCACGTATACTCGTAGCTCCGGCTTGTCTCCTGCGTGCTGTTTGTTTTTTTCTTCTTGATCAGTCATCACTCTTCCCGTCGGGATCCATCTCAATCCTCTCGCCTGTCAGGGTGAATTTAGGTCGGCGTTTCTTTGCCTGGGGTGTTTTTCCTCTTGTTTTATCTTTCACGGCGCCCTTTGTGATTTGCGGCCAGACGGGGTGTGATGTCGAGGGTAAGGTGTAACCCGGAAGCGGGAGGGGAGGTTGCTAGGTTACGGATAAGGATTAAGACCCCCGTCTTCGGCCCCAAGCACGGCGTGGGGTCGATCGAATGCGTGCTGCTGCTTTATTTGCTGTCATGTAAGGCCTCAGGAATTTTGAGAAAACTAGGGGTTCGTCTTAGAGACCCTGAGCCAACGTAGGTCTAACAGATCTCCACTCACCAGCTGATCTTTGAAACAACGTTCCAGTTCTCCTGTCATTTGCTTAATTTCCGTATTTAACGAGAAGCTTGTTATGCGCTTGTGTTGTTATTTTCTCTCATCTTTCATCTGTACTGATTAAATTACACATTTAGTTCAAGAACCTATTGTTGCCTTATTCTAATTGCATATTTATCAAGCTTTCAGATACTTGTCGCAATCTGGGAGTCAGGTGGGGTGAAGGCGACGTTCGCTGGAAGTTTTTACATCTGCGCCTCGGCAGATAAAAAAGCCACGTCTCTCCCCAAGGCCTCAGACTTACGTTTCCTTCAAACCGTCGCTTGTTTGTTTGCAGATAAAAGGCTGTTCCTTTAGCACCGTTCACCGAGGGAGCATCTGAGCGTAACCTGAATTTGACAAGCTTCGGCGATGGATAAAAAGCAGCGGAGGTCGGAACATGGGAGCGAAGGGAGACGGGATACATCACTAACGCATTCCGTCCACCGCGTCTCAGTGTGACAAGCTGTTAATGGTTTAAATGGGAATTCTCGGAGCAGGTGCAATAGGGGATTGAGAATGGCTTCATGCCTCCTGTGAATTTCCCGTCGATTTAGGAAATCCGCACAATCACTCCTGTCAGCAAAAACAATGATTTGATTTGACCTCACATCTGCTCGGCTCCCTTGGAAAGTAATTTAATTAGTCTCCAGAAGGTCTTAATGATATTAATATGGAACAAACAGATTTGGAAGGAGCTTCTTTGGGAAATGACCGGGTGACACAACAGGGCAGTGTCGTCCCCCCCCCCCCCTTGTGGGATGTTAGCCAATCTACTTATCGCTGACTCGCTGTGCTTACTGTTGGTCACATGACGCGCTCACTGATGTATGAACTCCATGATCCTCCATGGCCATTTGGTCGCCATTTTGTTCAGCTTTTTCCCTAAACTACCCAGCTATTAAAGGAATTTTATAAATAATGGGTGTGTCTCAACCAAGAACGCAAAGATGGTACTTGTGGTAACATGAGTGGTCTTGCTAACTTGCCTTCCAAGCCTTTCCAACTTGGGGCGCAGTGAATCATGGGATTGGTCTCATTTGGCGAGGATGCAACTGATGTGTACTTGATATTGGGGACGGGGCATGAACAACATCCTGGGATTTTTACTGTTCTCTATACTTCAGTTCTTACTATTGGAGCTGGTCTTCAGCAGTGGAAGATGACGTAAAACGGGTACTCAAGTACAGTCAAGTACTCAACCCCTTGTTTTGCAACATTTTTGTTATTTTTTTGTCATTTGTTTTGCACATCTGCCATTTTAAATAGAAAATCATCTGACTTGATGGAGGAGTCCATGGGAAAGCTCCTCCTCCTCCTCTTCCTCCTCCTTCTCGGTCATGCTCACCTCAGCGCCCCTGCCCCCCCCCACCTAATGTTTGCTCTTCTCCCCTCTGATGATCACATGGGCCCCTTTTTGAATGGATGCTCTCAAAGATAAGATACATGAAATTTTTTTCTTGAGCTCGTTAATGCCAGTGCAGGGTGTCAGGGCCACGCCAGTGAGGCCTGGTCTTCTGCTTTAAGTCAGATAGGAAGCTAGTGTCATGTTTTATACATCACAGGAGACCCCCCCCCACCAGTCCGACACCAGCGAACTCTCTGCCTGCCTGGCCTCGATAGCACCTGCCGCGGGGGAGGGAAATCGTTTACGTGACCTCATTACAATGGCAGCATCACCTTCAAACGGGTGTCACCGCAGGTCTCTGGACACCGTCTTTATGTTCCGCCTTTTGTGCGGAGGTTCTGGGAAACAACTGAAATTCCTCGCCAGTAATGTGTCACGTTGAATGAATTCATATAGCTTGTGACGTCACATCTATGGCTCTTCCTGCTCATCCCGGTGAGACTGGATCCCGTCCCAGGAAGCATAGGGCATCAAGCAGGGGGCCTTTAAACTGCGGCACCTTCCAAATCCGACAAGTTATCTGCCTAAGCAAGAAATCTGGCTTCGCGGTACAGGCCTCTGCAGTAATGCAGTAATTGTTTGGAACGGTTAAATCATGGTACTTTCTGCCCTGTCCATTGACGGAAGCAGCTAGTAGTTCAGGAGCAAACTGTATCCATCACGGGATTGTATTCGGCGTGAGAGATTCAGAAACGCCCGTCCGGATTTCACGTTCCCGGGCGGCTGCCTTCTGCTTGGGGGGAGATAACGTGCCGGCGAAACGATGTCACAGAACGCGATGGCGGCGGCAGGGGAATTTTAGCGCATTGAGATGCATCTGCGAGCCACGTTTGCGCTTATCGGAGTACGCCGATGCTCCCCGTGGGCTCGCATCAAGTCCAGCAGGTCGCTGCGTTGAGTTAGTCAGGGTGAGTTCAGGGGAAGATACCATCTGTACACGTTTGCATTGCTTGTCTCTTCCTGGGAGTTTGGGCCGTACCTGAGCCCCCCCCGAAGCCACATTATCTCGGCCCGTCACAGGGGGGCTAAACAGCCCCGGCGATAAGGAGACCCTGACACCGTCCGTTGGTTTTGGGAAGATGGTTAACGGGAGAGCTGGCAGGAACGTCACGAGTCGGGGTGTGTTTCACCTGTGCCGGTCAAACTGAGCACCTTCTGTAGATAAGCCCGTTGTGGACAGAGGATTTAGGTCTTCAATCCCCCTCCCCTGCCTATCCCTGATTCTGTGCAGTTACATACATGCGTAGGAGCAACACTGATCTCAGGGTAAACCTGTCGCATGGATTAATGCAGGGAATCTCAAGAGTTTGCATCAGCACATATGACCTGCGCATAACACTGTAGATTTTTATTGCAGCGCTTATCGCGCTGGAGTTATTGTGTTGCAGGTGCACTGACTGCAGTCAGAGCATTTTTCACATCAGCTCATGTTATGTTATGTAATGCAGGTACCATTTTACAGCTTTGGACCAATTTTGCATTTTGCTCTAATTATTCTAATTTCACATTGCAGACTTTTTACTTGTTTGTTGTTCTAAAGCGGTCGTGTTTGCGTAGAATGAAAATGCGCCGTGATTGGCCGACCCCGCCCCCCCCACTCGGGCTGTGATCGGCTTGGCGGCGAGTAAGCGGCGCGGCGCGGCCCAGACCAGGCCTCGAAGTCCACACGTCGCTCCGGATCAGCCGAGGCGTCCGTGTCGATCCAGAGAACATTTAGCCAAATCCCCGGCACGCCGCTCGGAATTCGGGGGAGCGAAATAATAGCCGCATCTGCCAGGGATCATTGATTGTGGGCTTGCTGCGAATACCAATGAGGTGGCATTAAACCAAAACGAGAAGTACCGGTGCACTGCTCGCGGTTCCAAACGCACCACAGGGAGGCCGACAGAGGCGTATTGGATATTCCAGGCAACGGCTTTATGACTGCGAGGAAAAATCTATTAGGAGCACAGAGATCCTGCTTACATGACCTGGTCATGCTGAGTTAGAGAAGGTCTTTCAGATCCAGATTGAACCACAGATACACAATGAGTACTCCGACAGTCATCTGCTATCTAATCCCTGTAACGCTTATTATTTTTCTCCTGATGGACTGTTAGTGTTGCCATAGCAACGCTGCGACAATAGCAATGTGAGGTGTGCTATTTCTCCCCAGATCAATTAATTAGGCTGGCTTGTTTATTAATTAAATGCGGGTTTGCATTTCGACGCTCGTGACAATTGTACGTCCCGAACTCTCTGTTAAAATGAAGTGTTCTGGATGTGTCCTCTTGCTGTTAAAAAGGGATCCCTGTCATTTTCTATTAGCTTAATTTGCCTCTTAAAGGATCCCTGACGGAAGATTAATTTGTGGTTTAATTAGCCGAACAGCTGAGGTAGACCTGTGATTTAATTTCATTTGATAACCTGGTAAAAGTTTAACTTTTGTCATTGTACCAAACCTCCAATGAAAATAAGAGAATAATCGTGGTTTTAAAAGCAGATTCCTTTGAATGAGCTCAGAAGTTTGGTACAATGCTCTTTCCATTAACTACACCCTCATAATGGATTCATTATGCAGTCATAGAACGTTCAGTTCACCCTCATAATACATGTATAGAACATTCATAAGCAGCATCATAAGACATCGTAAATTTTAACAGTTTTAATATACATTAATAACAAACATTTAAATTATTTGGTCATACACTATATGGACAGAAGTATTAGGTCACCAGGCCATTGCACCTACAGGAACCTTTATGACACCCCAATCTAAATCCATAGACATCAGTATGGAGTTGGTCCCCCTTTGCAGCTGTAACAGCTGCACTCTTCTGGGAGGACTTTCCATAAGGCTTTGGAGTGTGTCTGTGGGAGTTTTTGCCCATTAATCCCAAAGAGCATTTGTGAGATCAGGCACTGATGTTGGACGTGAAGGCCTGACTCACAATCTCCATTCTAATTCATCCCAAAGGTGTTCAGTGGGGTTGAGGTAATGGCTCTGTGCGGCCAGTCAAGTTCATACCACATGACTAACCAAGACATTTTGGACAATTCTATGCTTTGTGGAAACAGTTTGGGGAAGGCCCTTTACTGTTCCAGCATGACTAACAAAACAAGGTCCATAGAGACAGGTTTGGGTGAGTTTGGTGTGAAATAACTTATGCATGTTCTATTAGGGCATAATGAATGCTTTAAGGAGGTGCAGTTAATGTAAAGTGTTACCAGTGTTTGTCATGCATAGTATTCAATGGAATAGGAGACAGTTTGTTATTGGGGGTGTATTTATGGGGTGGGGGGGGTGAATGAAGCTGAATTAGATATTGGGGTGTAGACACTCCCTGGATTCCTGTACCCATGATAGTGTTGAAGTACAAAAGCAGCATGCAGCTAGATAAGTGCAGCATAGCTCGTGTGACCGAGATCAGTAGCTATAGCGGATTGATAAACCATTTTCTAATGAGCTACATATACATGCAGAGAAACGCGGTTAATTAATAAGCTGAAACGCTTATTTTAATGCGAATAACAACAACCGCACAGTGCAGTTTGACTCCGTTGTATTTGTTTAATCTGTGATCATCTGACCAGCAAAAGTCCCACATCACCAGTGATCTGCTCATATTCCACTGGTCTAAATAAATCGGGAGTATTACCCACCAAGCTGGGGGGGGGGTTACGGAGGGGGGGCAGTGGAACCCACACTGATCCGGGCTTGACATCACGGCAGCTTCCCAAAACAACAGCACGCCCCCCTTCAGTTTCTCCGCTCAGTCTCCTCTTTCTCGATGCTTGATGTGATCAGAACATACAGGATAGACGCTTTCAATAATAGAATCTCTCCGGGATGGACTTCGAAAGGAGCGTCTGACAGCGTTTCCCACCTGCGTGAGCAGTATTCCCGTGGCTAGCCCCCCGCCCCCCCACACACACTCACAAGTAAATCTCACACCCGCCGTTCTTGGGGGCGGACAGGTGGTGTGAAACTTGCCGCAGGTCTGACGCAGCATACGCGTGTAGGAAGGCAGAGGAGTGTGGATGTGAGGGTTCCCTATGTGCGTCAGAGGAGAAGAGCGAGTGAGGGAGCGCCGCTAAGATCGGCGTGAAAGCGGGACGCCGTTCCTGATCTGATTAGATTTAGCGCAGACTTGCCGGGGATTCGGGCTGAAGGGCTGCTTCCGCTTTGCTCGGGCTTTACCTAAATATGGGGCTTCTGCGTGAGAACTCGCATCGTACGCCGGTCCTCACTGACCTCCTGGTACGCTCCGGCGCTTTTAGCCCCTGCCCTCAGATCACGACCCTCGATCTTCCGTCGCTAAATGAGACGAAATTCCAAGGGACCGTCTCCCAGGAAAGGGAGCTTCCCGCCTCCGACCTGTCACGCCACGGGCCCTGTGACTCGCCCGCTGACGCAGCGCTGTCAGAAAGAGCGGCTCCTGCCTCAGAGAGAGGGGGACGCCTGTTTGGGTTCGGGGGGGGCAGGCGGGTTTCCCGAGGGGAAGCGGAGGCCGTGATTTGTCCGAGAAGGATGGGGACTGAAGGTGTCGTACGGATCACAGGAGCACACCGCCCTCACACGGCGATGAGAGGCTGCAGCGGGAACCAGGCGTTCAGGCCTTCCTGATCTGGGCTGAAATCCATACACTTTGCTTTGAACGCAGTGCCGTGTTCGTCACTCCCGCTTGAGCGTTTGAAGAGAAACCAGCCCTCTGCTGGTCGGAACCTGAGAACTGGCACAGCAATATGGAGATGCATACAGGGGAGGGGCTGCAGGGGCACTGACCCCAACTGAAAGCTGATTGGCCCCTTCCCCTGTCAATTACCAATTCAAAACAAATCATTGGCTAATGACAGAGTTAACCCCTCTGTATGAATTTTGGCCCTTCTTATACCCCCATCTTAAAAAACAATTCTGGAATCGCCCCTAAACGGAGATCAGTAGCCCCGACAGAGGTTTTCAACGTGGGCTGTATGCTCTCCGGGGCGGCCCCAACCATGTCACGTCTAGCGACAGTGATGGAGCACAATCCATTTCCTTGTGGGGTCGGTGCCCTGTGCTGGGAGACGATCCTCTCTCCCATGCCAGCATTTACATTTATCTGATTTCAGGAATATTATACTTGTAGTGCTGACAGGCCCCTGAACGCAGTTGTCTGTTTATGCGCTGGGTTTGAATAATGAAATATAAATGACATTGCATTTTAAAGTAAAATTGACCCGCTCGCTGCTGATGGCCGGACTAATGTGGCACGGGGACGTAAAATATGGCATTTATATTTGGCACAGCTCAGCACTTTCATGCTTCCTGAGCTCGAGACGGCGAGATTAATGAAATTCACTGGGACGAGATTAAAGCTTTACAGCTGTATTTTCTCCACAGCAGGAGGTGTCACTGCTCCTGTGTGACTGGTATGAATTTTTTTTTTTTGTTCCTGGAAAGAATGTTGTCCTGGTTCCCAGTTCTAACGTTCATCCATCCGTCTTCCAACTGTTTATCCAGTAGACGGGGGTGAAGATCCCTGGAGACCATGTCAGGAAGCGCGGGGCACAAGGTGGGGGACACCTTGTATGGGATGCCAGTCCATTGCAGGGCGCGCTCAAACGCACACGCTATATGGGAACCTTTCCAGATGGAGATGCACCTACCTCCATGTTTTTGGACTGTACAAGGAAACACTACAGAGAGGCAGGAATTAAACCCTCAAACCTGGTGGTGTAAGAGTAAGATTTAAACCTCAAACCTGGTGGTATGTGGGCAAGATTCAAACCCCCAAACCTTGTAGTGGGAGAGTGGGATTCGACCCCATGACCTGATGGAGTGAGGGCAGGATTCAAACCGCCAAACGTGGTGGGGCGAGAGCAGGATTCAAACCACCAAACCTGGTGGTATAAGGGCAGGATTCAACCCCATAACCTGGTGGTGTGATAGTGGGATTCGATCCCATAACCTGATGGTGTGAGGGCAGGATTCAAACCCCCAAAGCTGGAGCTGTGAATGAACGTTCCAAACCCCCAAATCTGAAGGTGTGCGAGCACAGCATCGCCAACCCTGCATGCTCAGCTTACACAACAGAGAGTAAATGGTGCAGTTTCTTAAGGTTTGTTTAACATCATTTTCTCCTGCATTGGCTCAGCAGTCAGCATCTAAACACCATGAGGATGCAGGTCCCTGAATGACTGTTAGGGATCAGAGCAGCGTCATAAAAAGAAGGTGCAGGAAGCACCGAACACGGGATGCTAGTACAATAAAGGTAACCCCATAAAGAAGGCGAGTGGAAAAACGTCCCTCCCCTCGTGTCACCAGAGAGATAGGCGACGCCCCCGCAGCCGCGCCGCCACGACAAAGGGACGCGTGACGCACGTTATCGGGGAGCATAGTGGCTCGCCCCCCCCACATAATACGTCCGCTGGCGTCAGCACTTCGGGGGGGAGGCCTCTCAGCGTGTCTGCTGGAGCGCAACTTATATAAATCCACGGTCCCCCCCGCTGTTATTTGGTTTAATTAACCCTTTCCAGGCTCACATCTCGGGTCATTCTGAAACTGAGTGCGGTTTGCATTTATTGATCCAGAGCTCTGAGCACAAGCCTGCATTTTCGATCTGATACTTTTCTTAATCCTGGGGTGGGGTTATTCCTATTTTATGTGATTTATTTTATGCAATTAGCCAACTCTGTGAGGCTGATTCTGCCCCCAGTGCATTCTGGGTAATGACCAGCAGCTCCCTGCAGTCTCCGCAGGTCACGTCCCCTACCTGTTAAGCCCCGCCCCTGCCCGGGGCAGCTCGATGCAGCCAGGAGCAGGATGGCGGCTTTGGGCCGCCCAGAGTGCACCGAGAGCCAGCCCCGCCCCCCCAGTCACGTCCGGTGCACATGGCCGCACGGCAAGTCCGTCTGTTTGGTTTCAGCGCTTACGATTAGAGGTCGCGTGAGTCCGGCGAGGGCGGGCAGGCGGACGGACGGGGCGGGGGGGTTAATCTGGCACGGGTGGCCGCAAAGCCAAGTCAAGCTGAGATGCTGGCGGTCACTCGGGTCACCGGCTCGGCACACGAGCGCCGCTTCGAGCAGCGGACGCCCTGCTTATGGGCCGCGTGACACGGACTGGAGGCTGCAAACGTGACATTCCGCTCTGGTCCACTGCCACGTTTCGTAATTTGTGTTCTGAGTCCGTGCTGATGCATCTATACCATGACATCTTGTAAGCACAAATCATTCAGTCAAAACCTTTAAAAATGTGTATCGCAGCATTTGTGTGTTTAAAGATATTCCTTATTTCCCACTAATGCCCATTAAGAATCGACCTCCTTATGACGATGATTATTATGTGTCACTAGGGTGGCTTCATAAGTTGATCAGTGGGAACACAGCTGCCTCACGTCTTCCGAGTCGATCGGGGCCGGATCTGCCGGCCAGTGTTTTGGTACGTTTCCCCCTTGTGTGCGTGGATTTGAATCCTTGAATTTCTCGTAACTACCTGGGATTAGTGGAACTAAACACACTCAGTCCACTTGATATTTTTTCAAGAAAATTGCTGTAGATTTAGTGAGGACTGAGTGAGTCTTGGTTCCCAATACTGTTACATATGATGAGGAAGCCTGACTTTAGGTCATTGGGGGTCTCATCTCAAGAAGAACAAAAAATGGATTAAGTTTTGGAAATTTGCTCCTCAGTTGATGTTTCTAAATTATCCATAAGGTGTCTGTGTGTGCAGGGAGACTACTACCTTGTGTTATCTGGAATGGACTCCACCTGCCGCCCAGGATGTGGCATTATGTGAAATATGAAAGAGATAAAGCAGTGTAACAGAACTTTCACCAGGGATTTTCAAATGTCCTGGAAGCCCAAGGTCAAAGCTCTGTCCCCATACATCCAGACATGACAGCCACATGTAGCTAACGTGCGGAGAGAGGAGGCCACCTGAACAGACAGCTGGAGAATCCCGAGCAGCAGATCGAGCCAGACGCATCCGCAGATCTGTGATTGTAGGGCAGTCGTGATTGCCGACTCTCTGAGGTGTGGATGTAAATTGTTTGAATCAATAAGTCAACGGGGCGGTAGAAGGAAAACCGGTTAAATCATTTCTCTCCGTCTGACAAGCAATCCATAGCCGGCTTTGAAGTGTTTGATCCCGGTTAGAAAAGAAAAAAGGCATTTCATACACGAGGGAAGTACAGTACGGATGGAGGGCGCGTCATTAATTAAAATGGCAGCAAACACTTCAGCCACCGACTAAAACTAGTAATAAAAACGTGAAAATGGGAACGTCGCAGGCAAGCGAGAAAGACCACTGTGACCCAGCCCTGGAAAATTAGCCTGCAGTAAAATACCCGGGACTGCCAGCGGGACGCGGACCAAAATCCCCTCGATCCGTCGAAATTACAGTGAAATTAAGTTAATTGATAGGAGGAGGGGGGGCACGGACGCTCCTTTCGCAATGAAATATTTGAAAAGAGCCGCAATATTGGCAGAAGCGTGTAATTTCAATGTGACTCTCGTTTTATATCAGCGATGGGGGTCAAGCACGTTATACCGAGGGACGGGACTTAAATCATTTCAACAACTTTAATTGACGAAACGCATTATCCCGTTTCTGGTAACGGCCAGACCTACGGTGCAAGACACGGCTGCGGCTATTTCTCATTGGATCAGTCTCTCTTAATGGTAGCTGATCGGTGCTCCCACTGAGAATGAATAACGATAAAAATAAAAATGATTATATCCTTTAAGTGGCTCTTACGTCCCGTGGCGCCGCTGATGGCTGAACCCGGTACTTCCCGGGCGTAATGCAGCCGTTTGGCCGCGGCAAACTTTTGGGGAATATTGACGTATACGGTTTAATTTCAGCGTGTAAATAGCAGCACGGCAATGTCATTCTACTTACAGTGACAGAAATACTCCATCTCGCCTCGGGTAATTGCGGAGGGCTGGAGAAATAATATTGCGGTTCAAATTATCTTTTATAAAGTGTATTACTGCTTACAGTCGAATTTTAATGCACAGCTGGCTATATATCTGTATTTTAATAGGGCATTTTAACTCTTTTTTCCCCCAAAGGCCCGGTATTATAAGGCATAGGCTTATACATATCAACATTTAACTAATATTATTTTTTAACTAAATAGCAAGCAAGTTTTAATGATTTTGAGAGATCTTTTTTTGAGATTTTGCATTAGGTGTGTCTGTGTAGCCATTGAGTGATACCGTCCTCTCCTTATAGCTATAGCTTCAGACTTGTTTCATTGCTGTACTGAACACAAGTCCTTCGGCGGAGGTGGTACCATGGCAGGATAATTATTCTGCAACTGCTTTGAAAAGCTAATGATTTAAAATCAAATTAATTGCTTATTCATTTCAGTTGCACAGTGCTTAATAAGTCTGTTTAGTTTAATGTCGTTCGATGCATGAATGAATTGCAGTATTCTACGGTATCATCCAACTGGGAGTACACACACTTTAAACGGGGCGGTCATTTATAACACCAAAGAAAGAAACAGAAAAACGGTATTTAACGGTGAAATAACGGAAGATTATTTTCAGCTTTGAAGACTAACAATCAAATGGCGCCTCTCTAAAGGTGTTCGGAAGAAAATGTGAGCTTTACAATAATACTAATAATACAATAAAAAGAACGGCGATCGGCTTTAATGAACCTCCTCCGGCAGATTTGTCTGTCGATCTTCTGCGGATCCCGCTGGTAAAGTGCTGTGAAGTGTCGGCTTATTACCGCTCCCTGTGCTGGCGGCCATTATTGAGGAAAGCCGTCACCTTTCCCCGTAATTCATGCCTAATACAGAAGCAAAGATTAAGCCATGCTGGTATTTTTTCTTTTTATACTGGGGTGTTCGGCCCATATTTAAAGGCTCCGATCAGAACATTGACAAGGTATATCTGAACCCGGGTCTAATTTAGGCCTGCCATTAAGGAAACACAAACTGTAGGAAGTCTATGTAGTATTGGACATATCTGACAGCAGTGTGGTATGAAACCAGCTCAGTATGTGTTGGTGGTACAAGGTATCTGTAAATGTGAATACATTTTCAGGCTGCCACCTTGATTTTTATTTTTTTTTTAACCAACTCTGTTTCTAAACTCACGCAATTTGGCATGAAGACCCAGGAGGTTCAACTCCCACCTCCACTCCATCTTTAGACGATGGATGGCATATTTGACACTATTTCTAACAGTATTTTACACCGTGCTCAAAAGGTGGTCAGTGAAGATGGATATAGTAACGGTATTTTAGTTGCTCGATGTATATAATCAAATTCACCATTAAGGAAAAAATGTAGCTTTTAGCAGTGTGCGCATATACCTGGAAATACGGCCTGCTGGCACACTTTCAGCCCCAATTTGACGCTAACATGGCCCTGGGTAGCAGATCCGGGCAGGGAGTCCGGGTTTGTGGGCTGCGTTTCCGGGCCACCGTCAAACCTGTTGGCCCGCTGCTGTTTTTCAGGGTGCCTGCTCCTCGTCGCTGTATCGAGTGCTTGTCAGCTACGTGATGCAGCGCCAAGCTTGTTTGCCTTGAACCGAGGCTGCTCTCCTAATGCTCTGCAAAATGGCAGCATAATGTCAATGTTGTTACAGTGGCACCCTTGTAATTGGTCGACAGTGAAAGCCGGGTGTTCTGTTGACACCGCTGTGTCCTCGAGAACAGCTGTCCTTGTATTTTTAGTAGCTATTGTCACTGTGGCCTTCTCTACACCTTCTCTGATAGGCAGTACACGAGGAAAACATTAGAACGACTCTAGTTGTCAGGCAGGAGTTGTTTTTAATACCTGCCAGATTGTTGGGAAAGTACATCCCAGAAAATTGGCTAACTCCACTCGTGGGATCGAGGAGAGTCTGTGCTGAATTACGGCAGTGCGTGACTGCGGGCCAAGCGAGTATCTTTGAGAAAATCGTAATTTCTCTCAAGGTTTTTCTTTCCTAAGCATTCCGTTTCCCATTGGGACTTTAATGGATTCTCAGGCTTGGCTGCACCGTGGACGTTTTTGACGCACTCGTCCTCTGCGAGCAGTTGCAGCCTGAACAGCGCCCCCCAGTGGCCTGTTCTTTAGGTGATTTTTGGAGCAGCTCTGCATCCGCCTTCTGCACACGGTGTGCTGGCAGGCTGAAGGTTAATTTGTCACTTCTGTGCACGGCAGCGATCCCACGCCCCAGCCTCCACCCTGCACGTAGGTGGGCTTTCTCCAAGCGGACCTCCTGGTAGGCCCGTCCATGTGGAGGAGGTCCAGCTTTCACACTCCCGCTCGGAGGCGTGAGGAGGTGCAGCGAGGGACCGCGGGGGTCGCAAACTTACGAGCGTCTGCCACATCCGGGCATTTGATTCTGAGAGAACGGCAACACCGTGCATCTCGTTGGGGACTGGCTGTAACCATGGCAACATCTTCTTAATGCCTGGGCTTGTTTTTTTTTTTTTTTTTTTAATGCCCCAGAGGAAAGAAGATAAAAAGCTCATTTGGAAAGACAACTTCTTTGAACGCAAAGCTATGTGGCACCCAGAGACAAAGGCTGTCTTCCTCGCCTGAGGTCACCTTTTTAGGTGTTTTATTTGCTTCAAGCTTTTGCGTGTCACGCTAGAGAGAAATCAGAGGGGTATTTCCACCGCGCCCAGTGAATAACTTTTAAAAGTTCGCATTTGTCAAGTGGGACTTGTTTCCGAGTTTCGGGTCTTTAAGAAGATTATTCCTCACCTATTTGTTAGTATTTATTTTTAACACAGAATGATGGAACTGCAACAAGTGCGTGACGAGGCTGTAAGAGCTCTGTGTTACCGCTGGAAAACCTTAGAGAGAACACTGGAGAGAGATCCTGCAAGCCTCAGGATGCTAATGCCACTTATTTCTATGAGAAGGATAGCAGTACATGCTTGTCCAATCAGGAAGCTTCTCTGCAACAGTGGCTACCTTGTCGCCATCACGATATTCTCCCGACTGATTGTCTCAGTGATGGTGTATTATAAATGCTAATTGTAAGGCATAATCACTATATCATTTAATAAATATATCATTTAATTCACTTTAATAAAGGAGAATCATCTGTAAGTGGTTGTTTATAGAACGGTGGAACGGAGTCTGGCTGTATGCTGACGGCCCGTCCACTGCAGTGTGGTTGATTGTCAGTTGCCTGGTGTCTGTGGGGATCCTTGGAGTTCTGTGTCCACTCACGTTAAGGTGCCTGTAGCCATCATTTCCCTCCGTGCCTGAGGACCTGATGGCTTGCATGAGTCATACACAGGGATAAAAACACCAGAGAGTGATTATCTAGAAGGTCGTGCTGGCGGACAGCGCCCCCTGTTGATGCTTGCCTATCATCCGCATGCCTTATGCTGGTGACTTCTGTGTCCACAGTGCATGCTGCTCTTGCTCCAAGTCTCTGAATCCCTATGGTGTGAGGGGGAAAGAGCTCTTAAGACCTGTGCCGAGATGGTGAGGGGGCCAGAGAATCAGTCAAACGAAAGGGAAGCAGAATAATAGCAGTCCGGTGACACGACATCACTGATGCTGCTTAGCAACTTGTGTTACGGTGGGGGGCGGCAGGTAAGCGGGGCAAACAAATGCAGCATAACGGTGAGGTCGCTGGAATCCGCTTCGGTCGAGGGCCCTTCTGTTGATCGCTGGGTTCTCCAGTTCATCTCCCTCTGTTTGAAGCGTAATTGTCCGTCTTCACCCAACAGCGACCATCACAGCGTTGGAGAGGAGTTCTTCAGAACTCGGAGCTTTATTTGTTTATAGTTGCCAAGTGTCATCTGGAACCGGCTGGATCAACGGCACTCCTGAAACACTCGTCATGGCGGCGGGAAGGAGGGCCGCCCTGTTTCACTAACTGAGATTTTCCATCAGATCACTGGACACTCTTCTCCGCAGAAAGTTCCGGATGGCAAAACAAGCCATGTTTCTTGTTACGATCTGAGAATGGGGCTCACTCTGCGTGATGCAGCGACATGGGGGGGAAACCTGCTTGATTGTCACCAGTTAGTCCCTTTGGTGCCCCAGGTGGTCCTTCGCTCCCTCTTTCTGGAAGCTTCCCTGACATGCTGCCCTGGTGATCTGGGCTATGCCCTGATGTGGCTGCGTCCCACTGGGTGTTGATTTGACCCCCCATGATGAAAGGAATAGGAGAGCCAGGGCCCTGGGGTGATTGTATACCAGCCACTCAGGCAGCCTCCCTGTGCAAATACAGGGACTCGTGCGCTTGCTGACATGAGTGCACAGGGTTGTAGGAACATGCAGGCACACATTCACTCACAGATTCCCATCTGTAAAGACACAGACATGTTCACACGCATATATAAGTACACAGATGCACACATTCACTCACAGATTCCCATCTGTAAACACACAGACGTGTTCACACTCATATATAAGTACACAGATGCACACATTCACACATATAAACACATATAAACACACAGACTCTCACGGGTGTGCAAGTGGCAAGGATGCACACGTCCGCACACCTAGGCACACGTGGTATTCACATCCAGTCACTTTCAGGAGTAAGTGGCTGATGGCCAGAACAGAAAGGTGGAGGATCCTTAGAACACACCCTCACTCTCGCACACACGAGTGCTATCTCACACCCATACACACAGCAGCAGAGATCCAGGCCTAGTGATTTATGATCTTTTCCCTTCTGTTCCTGTATGAAATTGAAAAGTGCAGGACCATCAACCAAATTTGGACGAGCACATCCCCCAGGGATTATTTACTTGATCGAACAATTACTACAACACAAAGAGTCTCGCACCATGGTCAAGAACACAGCTTCCACACAGGACAGCCTCATCACTCACGGCAACAAGAACACAGATTCCACACAGGACAGCCTCACCACCGCAACAAGAACATAGCTTACACACGGGACATCCTCACCACGGCAACAAGAACATAGCTTACACACGGGACAGCCTCACCACCGCAACAAGAACATAGCTTACACACGGGACAACCTCACCACGGCAACAAGAACATAGCTTACACACGGGACAGCCTCAACACGGCAACAAGAACATAGCTTACACACGGGACAGCCTCAACACGGCAACAAGAACATAGCTTACAC
>JAODLC010000065.1:21487380-21506094 GCA_026781145.1 Hippopotamyrus pictus
ATCTGGTCATTGGTCATTCACACGGTTCGTTAATATGCATGTATCACAATGATATATGCATAGCTAAAGTGAGAGACTTTCAAGCCAGGTCTAAATGCAGTGGCCACACAGGCAAATCCAAATCGCCTTACCTCTGTAACTGATAAATTACACATTAGGTCTGTGGAGTTAATGAGGAATCATCTGGAAGTTCTTTTACAGGTGGACCATGATCTGCCAACAGCGATATTGCCTGGTCGTGGGAGACAAACGCCGAGGTTTAGCTATAGCTGCGTTTGACAAAAGGGACGGCGTGGTGCGTTGTTGACGTCTCCATGGAAACAGTGTTCCATGGTTCCCGTGTTAGAGGCCGCCTGTTGCCTGCCGGAGACAAGCCATCTCCATTGTGCGCAAGATGTAGTCCTCGGGGGGAAGGGGGGGTTGGTGCTTGTGTGTGCTTGCCTTGTTTGTGTGCGTGTGTCTGTTCTGCGTGTGCTCGGCTCACGGGAGTTAAATGTGATTTCTTCCACTCTCATTGGTTCATTTCGGGCCTGGTTCTTATCAGCCTCCGAGAGGAAATGGAATTTGGAATGGCGCGGTTTAATGACAGCGCGTGTGGGTCGGGGGCTCACATCCCCTGCCCTGTGGAGAACTCACCGCTGCTTTGTGTGCTCCTGTGTGGGCCCCCGTCTCCGGAACGTAAGGGGTCAGCCGGCCCCTGACGGGCACACCATGCCAGGCGCTGGTTTCCGTGGAAACGCCGGCCACCTGCCCTCCCCCTTTATACCGAAGAGCCTTTACTGCTGGGCACCTTTTCACGGAGTCGAAAAAGGACAAATGGGGATCGAGACCCGAATATATGACCTATTTAAAAGTCAACATGATTTCATCATACTGGTGATGACTAAATTACGTAATTATAGGCAAAAAGAAAATGGCTCTTCCAGGCAACAGGTAACAAGAACGGCTTCTTGTTTATTAAAGATGGAATCAGAGGAGAGGTGTGAAATGCTGTGTTTATCTCAGTCGGCCCCTTCGCTCATCTCTGGCTCCAAATTCTGCTTTCGTGCTCCCTGTGCCTTACTGTGTCACAGTAACGGCCGTCCCCCGTGGTCTATATACCACTGCCTTGCGAGGAAAGGGGCACAGATTCATCCTACATGGCACTGGGGCATCACTGGGTCGAGGTCCAGTCCAGCAGGCTCACAGACGTTCTGGTATGGGCTGTGTGAAGGGGCTGAGTCACCAGCTCCCCCTAGGTGACAGGGTATGAAGAGCTTGGGTCTAAACTATAACAAGCCAGTGACATAAAAACCAATATTCACGTAATATTCGTTCAGTCATCCATCCATTTTTAATACCTGCTTGTCCTATGCAGGTTCATGGGGGTCCAGAGCCCGTCCCAGAAGTTACGGGCGCTAGGAAGGGAATGAACAACCGTACCGTTTGCACAGTATTACACATCATCTACTGTATTGCTCTCACTAAGCCTACCTAATCCTTCCTAACTAATCCATAATGAAGGTGTGCCTTACTTGTCACCGGGACACAAAATAATTAATTACCCCTTACCAGTTAGCAATTTTGAACATAACTGATTGTACTGTAAAACATTACTGAGTTGACTAATGTCGTACAGTGTGTACCCATACAGAATTAAACAAAAAAGTCTATACAACATTCATTTTTCGAGGGAAGGGTAATCCTTCATATGCAGCATTTGCATGAGGTGACAGATTAACCGTGTCTCAGCAACCGGTTGCACATGACAACAGTTTGGCAGAGAGAAATGGTTCCCAGTACTGGCTTGCTATCTGCCAGTTTGAGGACTGCGAGCGTGCCTTCTGTTGGACCTTTGAGCGCATGCCTTCTGTTGGACCTTTGAACGAACCTTGCTATAATAAAACTGACAGTAAGACGGCAGAGTTCAGGGCCTCTCTGCACCGCCGGGCCTTCGTGCTGTGGGATCCATGGGAGAGTACCAGTCCAAATCGCTCCAGACCCCAGACTTGTCTCCTGAGACCAGCATGTCATCCTCGCCATCCCGCTGAAATGTTATCGAGCCGAGCGAAACGTGGGAATCGCTCCTCTGCTCTTCTGATTGAAATTCTGCATGTGTACACCCTCCAGCTCGCAGGCTGTTTGAATGTGCTGAGTTGCCAAAGGCATCTCCCAATTCGAGCAACAATTAGAAATAAATGTTTGCTTAATAAACCAAAGTAATTACCAAATAACCTTTAATATAGTGGAGATTATAATCAATGTTATCAACAGCGAGAATCACTGTGGGTCTTTTTCAAGAAACTGACTTGGGTTTATTTTATTTTTTTTAAGTGTCTTCTCTGGTGACATGCTAGCAGACCGATTCCGCTTGATTATCAGCGAGGAAGCTAAACATAGTGTGTTAATCCTGGTCTCATTCACTGTATGACAGCTGGATTTCTGATGGTGGATTTATGACCGACCTCTCGCCGGCGAGGCTTCCTGCTTCTCACGTCTGCCAGAAGGATAGGAAGCAGGCACGAATAACTCGTGGATTATCATAGTCTGACGAGGATTTCTTTGTTTCTTAACTCGCCGATTGTGATTCGTGTTCTTTCTTGCAGTCAATCAGCCGTCATTCTTTGTAGGTACGCCTGTAATTTGCCGTGGCATTTTCAGAATGGATATTTTGGGCCTTTTTTCAGAGGATCGGCAAGATGGAAAGAATTGGTTATTGCTTTGCGTCTCATCCGTCTGCCATCTGCTTATCGCGGCGGAGCTCAGGGGCTTGGTTTAGTTATCGCAGTCTCATCATTTGTGTAGCCACTGCGTTAAAAAAAAAAAAAGCCCCATCCAGCCGTCACATTCACCCTGCCAAGGCCTCAACAATCAAAGCAGTGAGACAAAGACAAACGGATCAGCATATGGGCACGTGGACGAGTCGAGGGGCTGCATTGCACTTCATTTTTTAATCGATATTTGGCGCCATTTCCGGGGGTCGGGAGCCCCCAGTCACAGACAAGAATGGTGCTTTGCAATGTGGAGAGCGCCGCCCTGCAGGGGCAATGCCGTTAAATACTCATAAACCGCTTTAAGACCTGGATGATGGTGCAGATTACATGCGCAATAACAAAGTTATTTACACGGTGGACCTCACTATGTTAATACAGACATAAGAACCGCGGCACTCACAATAAACCCATAGGTCCGAGGATGAGCCAAGAACTGCAATGTGCTGTGCTAATTACTGCAGCCCACGGGCAGGAGGCCGTCAAATATCTTTGAAAGGAAGTTTATGTGAATGTTTCTGGTAAATCTTTACAAATAATGAAACGTGGATTTTGTCAGTGATTTGGCCATCAGTGTTCACATGCATGCTTTTACGTGTCTGTGTTGTATGTTTTACGGAAGTTCCCGGTTAATTTAAACGTTAATGGCTCTTGTTATTCTCCAGCACTTTAATAGTACTCGAGGACTCGGTGGGGCGGAGAAATTTGATATCGAGCATTCGGGGTTAGTGAGCTTTTAAATGTGGTTCATTTTAAATTTATTAGTGAAATGAGACTTCTTAACCCATGGTGGTGGGATTACTGTGTCCTGTCATTCGCGGCCTGGTTGAACCCAAAAGGAACCAATAAAGTTATCAGAGAAGTGCGTCTAGCCCAATGGGGTGGTTAGGGTAAGCTTGGCCTATCCAAACGCATGCTTTGCCCACCCCAAGGGCCCTCCAATCAAGAGCTTGTCCACCCCGATGCCCATCCAATCACAAGCTTTGCCCACCATTAGGCCCATCTAGTCACAAGCTTTGCCCACCCCAAGGCCCATAAAATCCCAGTCACTCAGAGATTATTTTGAGTATTATAAAGAAGATGAAAGCAAGCCAAATTATTGAGTATGCAAACACCCCGCAGCCAATCGGGAGAATCCTGTTGCCCACCCGTCATCATAGAGTCGAGCCCACAGGGAAGTGGGTTTAACCTGCTTGTGATTGATAGCATGCCATAATCCCACTCCCCGTGAGTGTCTCAGCCTCAAATCACTAATATTCATAGCTGGCTGTGGCCTGACTCTCAGCTCAGCAGCTCCGTCGTGGAAGGTGGTAAAGCAGTGGAGGACTGGAGCCCCTTCCCATCGGCTGTTATTTATTTTTTAAAGCGGGGACAGGAGTTTGTCAAACAGCAAATTGCATCGCTGGGATCATTAGGGAGGTGCTCAGCAGGCTTGATGTGAGAATATGCTCTTTAGCAGTTGGGTGGGGGCTGGGGGCTTAAGGTCAAAGAGTTCTTGCTGCCGCGGGCACCAACGTGCATGTGTGTCTCAGGTCCCAAGGTCCAGCTGCTCGTTCACCCGGGTCAAACATGCTGACTCTGGGTAGTAATGTGGCTGGTTTCAGCGGCCGGTAAACAGGAATCGCATACACTTGCAAAAGGCCTTCCATCTGTTCCACTCGGGGTTCCCTAGTAGTGCAATAATTACAAAATAAATGTGGCCTCTGTGTCGCTGAAATGCACATTCGATACACCCATACATTCAGATACAACCGCTGAAATGCACATTCGATACACCCATACGTTCAGATACAACCGCTGAAATGCCATTCTGATAAGCCCGTAATTTATTCGTAGTCTCAACATGAACAAATGACAGTAATGAGGTCCAATCAATAGTTGCTTTACATAGATTCATTACAGATTCATTACGCACGCATTGCATGCGACAGCTGCGCCGCTGATGAGACGCAGCGGGAAGAGTTCATGCGGCTCTGTGAGCCTCGCCCCGCGCCGGATCAATGTGCCGGATTTGGACGCTGCGGATCTGCAGGTAGCGAGCGGTGCGAGGATTCTCTGTGAACCGGGCCTCTCGTAACGAGGGGCAAAGTCACATAACCTGGGAGGGGGGGCTGGGTTGTTTTGCATGCAGCGTCCAGATCAGACCTCCGTCACGTGTTCGGCTCGGGATCTCGATTTCCCTAGAACTTGGATTAGCATTCTGAGAGAATCCTTTCCAGGGCGATGGGTGTCTGTGTCTGAGCAGGTGTGTGTCTATGTGGGTGGTTGGATGCTCACGCCATCCTGTACAGCTTTTACTTTGTTTATCGTAATTACATCCTGCCAAGCGGACTGACGCCCCACTTCCCCATACCCACGCTCTCTTCCTACGCCTTTAACTCCCCGTTTTTCTTAGTCGATTCCCAGGTGGAGGAGGCACAGGAAGGAGCGCCGGCTTGTCTTTGGGGCCCCGGTGTCTCACTGGCTCATGGCGACCTCCGGCTCCGAAGCCTCCCCTCCCCGCTGCCCCCCATGGGGAAGCAGATACACCGACAGCGGGGTTAGGGCTTCCTGGCTGACCCGCTCTCCCGCAGCGTCCGTCGAGTTACAGCACTGTGGGTTTTTTTTTGCTGTGGTGTAGTAGTGGAAAGTCGTTCCCCAAAACCATCTCTGCCTAATGAATCAGAAAGCAGAACAAAATGAAAACATCACAGTCATTCCCTCCGACATCTGCACACGGGGGCATAAATTAGAGTTAATGGGTTATAATAATCTAAACGAGAGAAATGCACACACACATACTGCCATGGACCCGTCTCCTCCACGCTGTTATCTACCGCAGGCTCAAGAAGGAGTCACCTATACTGTCTCCACCCTCAAGAAATCCATCAGCAGCACTAAGACCCCCCTCCCATTGCACACCACATTCCAGGTGCCGGACTTAAGAGGGAAGAGGATCCCGATTACAGCAGCGGCCGTCCCACTCTCATGTCACTCAGGGATATTATCCCTGTCCGTGCTTTAAGAAGTACAATCTTCTGTTCTGTTTTTGAGAGGGATTATGGGTATCTTTGCAGGGAACAAACACTTACCGCGCTGCCACCGGCAATGGCTTCTCTGCTCGTACAAGCGCAACACTCCGTACGGTCGAAAAAGCCATGCACTCATTTTTTCTTTTTAATTATACATCACACATGGCGCCATCCGTGTGAACAAGCTCCTGCTGGGGGGTTACGGTTTACTGACATCGCCCCCCCACCCCCCCCTCACAGTTTGGCTGTAGGGACAGGAAGTGAAGCGATGTGAGAGGAACGACTCCCTGCAGGAACGGGATCTTCTCAAACGTCCAGAGTAAGGGGGAAAAAGCAGATGTAGGGCCTCGGGGATCTCTCATAAAGCGAGCGGATCCATCGACCAATTCGGGAAGCGAGTGTGAAAAAGGGGTGGGGAGGGGCGACAGTACTTCTCATGCACGAGTTGCGACTTCGATGCAAGACTGTTGTTAGAGCCCAGAGCCTCATGAATATCAATGAACCTCTCTCTCGACTATGCCGGGTGCGGGTGGGAGCTCTTCCCTCTGTCGTCGCCGTGGTGAAGAACAACAGGACGCCGTGGCCTTGCTTCAGGTAAACTCAGTTAGGAGCAGCGTGATGGGGTGTGACGCGGCGTGACGGGGTGTGACGCGGCGTGATGGGGTGTGACGCGGCGTGATACGGCAGAGGATCACGTTTCGTTTCTTTTTTTGAGATTCTAGGGTCCTCGTCCCTGGTGCGGAGGGACAGCTGATGAGGAGACAGCATTTGAGTACCCGTGCTGTGATAACCCTTCATCTCACAGCACTGTGGACATTTCAGCTGCATGCCATGCCTGGTTATCCTGCTGTAATGTACGATGAATGCTGGGAGAAACCATTTATCTCTTGGTGGGAGGGGAAGTCAGGTGACAAGCCCCTTTCACCTGCAGTCAGTTTCCCATGATTCCCATGTGTCCTCCCTCATCAGGCCCCAACCACACGTTGAGCATTTGTGTCCTGGAACCCCAGACCAAGCCTGATGTCCATCCTCTCTCCCCTCTTTTCCCCTTTTGTTTCAGCTCCCCCCGACATTACCCCAAATGAAGACTTCCTTCCTTCAAACCCAATGTCATGTGGATCTGTTTACTGCCCCATACAGAAGGAAGTCTTGAATACCTGGCCACCTAACTCGGCATGTTTATCTTGTTATTTCGTAAGTGCTGTCCAGCAAGATGACTCGTGAAAATCGTAAATTTGCACCCTGGGGCCCATACACCCAGGAATGATCTGGTTAAAGTCAGCATTGACACTAGTCTCTTAGTGTTAAGAAGCATTTGTTGACGTTCCTGCATTAGGTTTCAAGTGACTTAACATAACCAACACAGTGGCAGCATCAGTGTGACACTAAACACAGGAAGACCAAGCTCTTATTTTGTCTGTCCTCCCTTTCATCTCTGGTGCACCGTCGCACGGCTGTCTGAGTGTGTACGATGACATCGGCCTCCTCCTTTAAGGCCTGGAGCTTGTGAAGTAAGGGCACCTTGAAATGACACACAGACACGACGAAGACACTCAGAGGATCCAGGGCGCACAAACCCAAACGGTGCAGAATGCATGTAACTGAAAGCTACCATTCGAGGAAGAAGGCTCTCTGTCCACACTAAGTATAGCTCAGTATTCCGAAATGGCGAGAAAATCGGTGGGACACTGGAATATTGCAATGCAGCATATCTGCCGGGGCTCGGGGGGGCGGGGCGGGCTGTTTGGCTCACGGGGCCCCCGGGCCAGCGGACAGCTGTTGTTGGAGTCCCAGTGCCAGTGGCCTGCTGGAAGGAGTCCCACCACCGCAGTCTGCCTGGGCACGCAGTAAGCAGCTCCCTCTTCTCCTCTCCTGTCCTTTTTTCTGTTTCTGAAGGATGGATGGGCTGCAAGCCTCTGAATCTCATCTTTATTCAGATGGGCTGAAGCTTTGATCTCTGGCTTGCAGCATCGAGAACAGCTGGCTCTCTCTTTTTCCCTCATCATCATCATCATCATCATCATCATCCGCGTCATCATGATGACCGTGATCCTCATCACTACCTCATCAGGACCAGCATCTTTATTTTTACTGCACTGTCAGAAAAGAGGGTACCCTCCCCCCCCCGGGACAGTTTTGTACCCCAAACAACATTAATGTACCCCAATGGCACAAAAATGTTTCTTAGAGTCCATTTCTGTACCTTAAAGGGTACATTTAACTACAGCTAGGGTACAACTGGCAGACCCTTGAGGGTACAGCCTCAGTGAGAAGTAATTGTACCCTCAAAGGTACAAATTGGTACTTTTCTTCTGAAAGTGTGGTTTTAAACTGGAACCCATGAAAAACTCACCAAATTATCAACAGAGGATCCACTCAGCAACTCAGAGCCATCGACTAAACGAAAGTCCTTCCGACTCTTTCAAAGCACGCCTCATCAAAGTGATCTTTAAGTAGTTCTCTTTGATGCTGCAAACGATGCGGCCTTTGCAATTAGCTTGAGGGGGGGGAAACGCGAGGCAGAAAGAGACCTGGCAGTAGGCAGTTGTAGCATTCGGGCTGAGCTGCTGCTGTAACCTTGATGTTGACAGGGTTCGCCCTAAACGTCACAAAGCTTAAGTCTGCAGCTGTCGCTGAGGTCATTCCAAAATATAATGAAGGCCATTGGCTGTCGGTTGGATAACCCTCTTTCAGCTGCCTGTGTCAAGTGAATGTCTTTATCACCTTCTGACAGATGTGTTTGTACTCAATCTGTTCACCCTACGCACTCATATAAGAACCTCTTCTTGACCTGTGCTATCTCTCATGTCATCTGGAAGATTAATAACATCTTCATACCATTATAGTATTGTGTAATAGGGAAATGTTGACATTGATATATAGATGTGTTCGTTTAGACATTGCAAAGAAAATTGAGCTTACAAAAGTATGATCACTCGATTTTTTTAGAAGGTTTTTTTTTTTTGTGGTGTCTAAGCCATTATGTAGGGGGATGATATTTGCAAGATGGGGCCATTTATGATATTATGTGAGGATTTTCTTGTAGATTGCCTACGATTATTATATTCCTTTTTACTTTTTAACTTCAATATACAGCCATGGAAAAAATTAAGAGACCACAGCACAGTTTTTTGTTTGACTCATTTCTCAATTTATGGGTGTGCGTCTGTGAATTATATTTTTTTGCATACTGCAGCCTGGTTCTTCTCTGTTCCTCATTAATTAAGGTTTCTTCTCTGCTTCTAGCACCCTAACACAAACTCTCCTAGCAGTGCACTTCACACCTGCACTTAATGTTTCCCATTCCTTTTGAAAGTCACTTGATGTCATCCTACAATTCATGAGAAACTGTCAAATAAGCTGACGGTCATCTCTGGCATTAGGATGTCCCATCGGCCCTTTACCTGGCTGGTTTCTGGTTGTTCCCAGTGTCTCCTGCTTCCCATTATTCCTGTGTACTGCTCTCTTAGAAATGTTGAACCTGGAAGCAACCTGCTGCTCAGCAGAACCACAATTAAGCCAGGATTTAAAAATGCAGATTTGTTTAAAAATATAGAGCAGTCTCTTAATTTTTTCCGCAGCTGTATGCCTTAGAAATAGTACAGTGCACAATTGCTGGACCAGTTCTGGTGAGTGACAGAAACTCCGGTGATCTTTGATTTTGATCCAGACGTTGCAGTTCATGGGTCCTCAGGTGTAAGACTGAGCTTTCCCCACCTTCTTCCCGCTCACACTGGCCTAGGAGGTCAGTCACACAAACAAAGGGTCACAGAAATAGCTTCCTCTTCTTCTAAAAATCCATAATATCTAGTCATATTTCTCACTGTCTGGCTTTTAGTTTCCTGGCTCTTAGTCACCTGCCGTCTATGATCTTTATGTAATGAAACACCTGGTCCTGGTCCTGGCCCTGAACAAGCAAGCGGGTCACTGTGGAGAATATCAAGGTCATACGGAGCTTCTTTTCCAGTTGTGAAGGGCTGGCCAAATCAGCGGGGTACTAGAAGAATTATGGGACACCAGTGCCCTAACTGACCAATGAGAAGATGTTTTGTCATGAAGTCAAGAAACAGCATAAACCATAGGAAAAAAAGGCCTAGGGAGACTTGGTGGTACAGCCATTACATAGCATACACTCTGAATGGACTGCAACCTAGTGTTGCTGGACTAGATCTACTTAAGGGATTAGTGCAAATAGCCAAAGATACATCAGTCAAAGACATTTTAAGACCTTATTATAACATCGGCTGCCACAGTGGCTGAGGGTAGCATGGCTGCCTTATACCTCCAGGGCTGGAAGATTGAGTCTCTTTGTGTTCTACAGGTGTCCTCCTGTGATCCAAAGACATGCATTTAGGTTAATTGGTATCTCTAATTTGCCCTTGTATGTCTGTACCCTGTGATGGACTGGCATCCTGTCCAGGATGTATCCTTGCTGTGTGCCTTATGCTGTCCGGGATAGGCTCCAGGCCGCGCTGGATAAGCTGTTAGATAGATAGGTGGGTTTAAAATACAACAGCTCTCGGTTCCAACAAAAACATATTTTCAGCACGATGGACCCAGCTTCAGTGCTCAGATATTGGCATGATGCAGCTTTGAAAATTCTGTTACCTTTTTTTTTTTTTGCCATGTTAGCATTTTAAGTTTTCTTAGTAGCTTCTTACTCATAGTAGCTTCTTAGTAGATCCGGAGAGGATGATACTCAAGGTATTTCTTATGACCTTGACTGGGTGATTCCTCTTTACTCTGTGCGATGTGGGTGGATGCTGGTCCTACTGCTTGTTTTACATCACCTCTGATTATTATGGGAGCAGGTTGGCACATCGGAGGCGAGGACGCCATGTCGCTCCCTGGAGACCAATTGTGTGCGTAGGTTCATTGCCTGTCGATCAGCTTGGCGTGTGCCTGTTTCCCTGAATCAGCACTGTGTCTGTTTAGTCTAACCACTGTCTTCACTCCCTCTGTGCATGTACTGTATAGGCATCTCCTGAGCTTGGGGTAATAATTTCAAAGGAAAGGAAGAATGCAAGGCAAGAGTGAGTGTGCTCAAGAAATAACGCCAGAAGAGCTGAAGGAGTTTAATGCGGATTTTGTTTTGTCTGTTGGTGCATTTGTCTGTGCTTGTAAACTTTAGATTTACAAGCTTACCTCCTCGCCGCTGAGGCCGGGGTACCTGTAGAGCAGTGTTTCCCAGTCTGGTCCTCAGGAACCCACAGGTCCACATTTTCTCTGGAGCTGGGAGAGAGCAAAAACATGGACCGACTGCGGGTCCCCAAGGACTGGAGCGAGAAACACTGCGTGCGTAGAGATTTGAATGACTGCAAGAGATATGTCGAGGTATGTTCTGGTCTCCAAGACCAGAAGGGAAGTGGTTCACATTTCTTTCCAGGTCTTGATGACTTATTTGAAATCAACACTTCAATGGAATGGAGCTGATTCTCCATTATTTATTTTTTTCAAGGGGAAACAAGGGACTCCAGATGTAAGTAACCCACACTTGTCTCATGTTGGATCGACTTGTATTAATATTCCTTTTTGGTTGCCCTTTATATCAAGGGCCTCAGCACCGCTTTAATTATGCTGCCCTAAGGTCACCAATAGACAAAATTTAGTTACATTATTCTTACATCTCTGGGAAATTAACTGGAGCTTCTGCTGGTGTGACCTAAGCCTGGATGCAAACTGTTTTTGACTCAATGTTAATTGATCTGCCGCAGTCTTGTTCACGTCAGCGGCGAATGGTCTAATATATCCTTAAATAGAAAATGACTTAACCTTCAAGCACCTGTGGACCCAGTGAAGCTGTCGGTCTGGTGGGGATGAGGTAGATCCATGAAATGGGCCCGATGACCATGTGGCCACGATCCATTTACTGGCAGCTATCCCAGGAGGCTTTGTAACGGAGCTGTCTTCACAGTCATCCTGGAGTTTCAGCTCCAGGTGATCGCGTGTTAATGTGCGTGATGGTGGGCTGCCTGACGACTGTCTTCCGGAAAGAAAATCCCACACGCATATGGCGACCACGCCAGCAGGCTGACATTAACTCGAGAGTTGCGAAATTGAAGCTAATTTTGTCCTCATAGACGCAGTCCTGCTCTGATTGGATAATCCGTCGTTGCTTGGATAAGCTTTACCTCCTCTAAAAGGACGGCCCCTTTGACGCTGGGAATGCAGCTGCCCAGAGCCGCCCGGTCTCATCATTTCCGAACCCCATCCGTCTGTGAGCTCTTATGTCAACGGGCAACTTATCCTTTCAGCTCAGTGTGATCGCCCAACATACCCAGGCGTCCAGTGGCCCATGATGGCACTATGCCCTCAGGCTCCCGCACCCTTTGTCCTTGCAATCAGGGCGTATTGTCCAGGGCCTTGAGTGGCAAGGCCTGCTTATTAACCTCATATGCATATAAATGAGGGATTAGCATAATCATTGCCGCGACTCGCGTTTTCCATTGCATCACCACTTTATTTTAGCGAAAGCGACGGCTGCCCTTCCATCTGAAGCCGGTCCTCGGTCATGACTCTTGTTTCCCTGTGTTGTAAAGAGCCTTTCACATTACTTACATAGGTAACTAGCAGTATCAGTTCGATGCGCCTGTGACCTTGGACTTCAATAATGTCAGTGTAGCATTACAATACAGCAGCTCTGAAATTATGTTCTTTTTCCTCTGCCAAATCATACCAGACCAAACCGGGCCATGCCAGGCAAAACCAAATATCTTAGCTGCGACTTCCATTGTTTTAGACTTGTCAGTTAAAATTTTGAATACAATACTTCATATTTTCCTCATTTAGCAGGCGCTTCCATCCAAAGCAACATACATTTGAAACCAGGATCAGCCGGCCCCTGGAGTAATCGGGGGGTTATGGGTTTTGCTTAGAGGACCAACGGTAGAATCACTCTACCACCTCTGGGAGTTGATCCTGCAATCTTCCGACTGCAGCACCACGTCCTGATAGCAAGGGAGAAAAGAACAGCAAAACAACTTCAGTTTTTGTCCTGCATCAGGCTTTAGGGGTGATTTATGCAGGATGCCAAATGATTGTTTGCAATGAAATTGGATGCCCTGCTTCCATCCTTTTGTCCAGCAGGTGGCGTCACCGTGGGCCGCTAAGGGTGAAGGAATGCATGGCCGCATCCTTCCTGAATTGTGATCAGGGATAAGTTTTCATTTGACCTCGACATCTGGGCTTGGGTCAGCCCTGCCAGGATCTTCCAGTACAGACGTAATCGAAAACAGGTGCATGATTAGTTTGTATTTAGTTTTTTTGGAACATGCATGTGTGTTAGTGATAGAGTGAGTGGAACAGGCGGAGAGTCTGTGCCTGGAATCCCGCTTCCATGACAGTTCGCAAGTGGCCAAAGTACCTGAGCGGACCTCAAACCTCCTGTGCCCTAAATGACATTTCTAAGGGCAACGTTAATTCAATGCGACTCTGACTCTGTTCTCTGCCCTCTTCACACCCGCCGGCAGCCCTCACCATCTGGGGGTTGGTGGAAAATGGTGTAAGGTGGTCAGTGAATCCTGTAGCTGTTTTGGTGACTTATTTCAGGAGTTCTCTAGGTCCCTTTCCAAACACCATCCCCGAGTTTGGTAATCTGGAGCAATCGTCTGAATGGAGCTAATCACTTGTTTTGTTTTTCTTTTCCTCTTTATCAGTTTCTTATAAAATGATTCTCTGAGAGTTTATTTCCATGAGTTTTCATTTGCATTCTTCTTTTTTATTTTTGCAAAATTATCGATTATTTAAGTAAATTAAGACAGGAGACGCTTCCGTTGCAGGATGAAGGGAAAATTGTATTATTTTCAATTAGGAATCTGGTCCAGAAATGCTTTTCTAAATCCACAAATTATCCACGCCGCGAGGCTGCCCGGAGCATCCGGCGGTGACGTCTCTGCTGTAATATTAACCGCCGTTATCCGTGCCACGTAATGCAGGGAAATGGCGGGCAAATTGCCCGTGATCCTGGGTTTGCAGGGGCCAAGCTTCCGCTGGGGCTTAATGGACTCTGGAACCCAACTCGTGTGGCGAGTTAATTGCAATCCGTGATTTGAATTTTTTTTTTTCCCCTCCCATCCACATTTGAAAACTCTGCAGCGTCCAGCAGCCATTAGCGCCGACCGGGACTGATATGAGTTAATGGATTTGTTGGGTGGGTGCAGAGAAGCTTATAACCAACAGAGTGGTGTAAAAACTGGATCTGACTTTCTTAAGCCCTGGACTTAAGAAATGCATTCAAGATCTTGATATCTGATTGTTTGCTGAAAAAACTAAAAGGGTTGCAATCAACAGCACTTGGTGCCAGATATTCAGTAACATTTTATTTCCCACAGTAACTTCTCCTCAGAGCTGTTGCCATATGCGATTAAAGTATGCTTTTCAGATTTTAACATTGTTCATTATGCCAATAACAGCCCCAATTAGAGAGTGACTATTGCCTGGGTCATGAATAATTCAGCCTTTCCCTAAGCTGCTTCGTTTATCCTTCTCGTTGTTAACGAGGCTGTTATTTAGGCCCCTGGGTGTTCTTCCTGAGGAAGAGTGTGGCTTTAGTGGGTTAGGGCACCATACACGTGATCAGAAGGTTGACGGTTCAAATCCTGTGGTTGGCAGAGTAATTTCACTGTTGGGTCTTTGTGCAAAGCCCTTAACCCCGAGTTCTCCAGGGACAGTCTGACCCTGCTCTCTCAATTGTATGTCACCACAGATAAAGGTGTCTGCTAAATCTGTGAAATGGGGTCACTTTTGGTGCGTCATTGTAGACCCTGCTGTCAGAAAATTCTAAGATGATTCAAAATAATATTACATATTGCAGGATGAACGAGAAAAAAACACAACCATCTTATAATTTTAAAACAGCCTGAAAACATATTTACACTAATGAAAGGGAAAAAGTTTCCAGAGAAGAAAACATCTCCAGGTTTTGAGAGAACACTTACAGAACACAAAATTACTGGCAATTTTCTCCGCTAAAATAACACTTAGGCTAAATTTACATTAGCTTTGCTCGATTGGCCCTCTCTGATTTGTTAAATAACGTCTCGCTTGAACTCCTAGGGGTATTAAGCGGGTGTTGCTCGGTCTTACATGAAAAGATTCACAAACAAGGGACTTGGAGCGAATGTGCTGCCTTTGGCCTGTAACGTGGTCTTCAGGGTAGTGAGCCATTCAGGTTCCTGGGAGGGCTGTGCTCTTCATTTGATCCATGGATGCTGATTCTGAGCTCAGATGCTTCATCTGCCTGGTGATATTTACAGCTATACAGACACACTAACCCGCTGCCAGTGATTAGTTGTACAAAGACACACTAAGCCTAAGCCCAAGATAACTACCTGTAGTGAAAGAGCTTTAAATTAAGCTTGTTTGTGACCACAATTTGTATGATATTTGAGTGTAATTTCTGCTGTGAGATTTTTCTTATGCGTAATTACAATCCACATCTTAATTTTTTATGATTTTTATGTCTCGTTTTCCCAGCTTCTACCCTTTTATAACAAAATGTCCTTTTCTATATATCCCTAATTAACATAGTTTATTCATGAACATAAATATAGACTGAAGGTAGTTGCTGAAAAGCATTTGAGCACTTCATATTAACTTACAGTCTAACACATAGATGTTGCCAAGATGTTCTTTACTAACAATTTGCCATTTTGTTGATTGACTTGTAATTATTGTAATGTAATTAATCATTCACTGTCGTTCTTAACCATTGATTTAACATATTTGCACATGGGTACAAGAGGGATATTATTTAATTTTGTTTGCTTGTTTTCTAAGGGGTAATACTTGTATCCATGCTAATGCCAGAGTGGCGTGATTCCGCCGTCTGCTGTGTTTCTGTGTTTAATGGCTGAAATCTTCGCCTCCCAATTAGGTTCCAATCCTCCGAACACGTAAATAAACGCGCAAACTCACGTGCGCATTCGCTCTAGAAGGGTTGCCGACTCTCACGAAATCTATGTATATTATTTCATCATAAACCTAAAATTAGGTACATCAAAGGCGTTGAGGTAGTTTGTAAATCCTACAGACTATTTACAATGTAATAGAACTGTTACATACATATAAATGCATTTGCAGACTTGTCTCGATTTGAAAATCTCACGCCAGCCGGCTGACCAAAGTTGGCAACCCTGCGCGCGAGCAAACACTTGCATCGCGGTAATATCTTGTTTGTAAAGAAGAAAACTTAACCATGAAATAGTCATTAGCCCCCCAGGAAGACAGACGGTTTCGGGAAGGAGTTCGGGGCAGCAAGACGAGCGAATTAGAGGTTAAAGAAAGGAAGGAAAAGTTAGGTGTCCTCATTTTGGCGTGCTGGCGGGATCGAACACCGTTGAAAGGGAGGGGGCAGAGCGGATGTCATCCGCAGCGGTGTGTGAGAGGAGGCTAGTCCTTTCCACCCAGAGAGACAGAGCAGGTGAATTACAGACAAAATGGAAGCTAGAAAGAAAAACCTCCTCTAATATATCAATCGTTGTTCTGAGATTATATTTCTGCCCAGAAGCTGTGGATTTGCTATACGGTCACGTTTGTATCTAACCCATTTTCGACAGAGGGTTCCAAAGTATTTCTAAGATTTAAAGGTTGTAGTGGATTTATTTTTGACAGACAAATGTGGGTAATAGGGTTTTTAAAAACTGAATTATATATCTGAAATAAAATAGGGCATACACTCTTTTTCTTTGAGGATTTATAAAGAGATACAAAGCAGCTTCTATTTTGAGTTAATCAACGACCATAATTGCAGGAACAGGAAGCTTACAGTAAAGCACCGATTACACATTTCTGTTAGTTTTGTCTTTTCTCTTTTATTATTGTTTCCACAGAAAAAGTTTATTTTTCCCTGATACTCAAGTTCACTAACATGTTCTTTAAGTGTAAAAAACATTAAAGTGTCATAATGTTTGAGTTTTCTGTAAACTGATTTTGTTTTGTGGTTGATTTTATGAGGTACTCCTGCCCGTTGATGCAAACAGCCTGTTCCAACAAAAAGTGAAATGTGGCTTGAACTGACTACATACAGCGCAGAGGCTGGGGCAAGAGGTTCACTTTCTGTTCAAGTGAGCATCAGAACAGGCAAGAGGCTTGATCTAAGTGATTTTGAGCATGGTGCGATTGTTAGTGAAGTATTTGGTGGTTGCAGTATATCAGAAACATCCACCCGCCAAGGATTCTCAAGGAATACTGTGTCTGCAGAGTTTATAGAGAATGGTGTGATGAACACAAAACATCCAGTTAGTAGCCGAAAACCACTTATTAATGATAGAGGTCAGAGGAGAATGGCCAGACTCGTTAAAGCTAACAGAAAGTACAAAAATAACAGTTCAGTACAACAGTGGTGTTGAGGATGGTTCCTCTGAACTTATCACCCTTGCAGCGGTTCTGGAGGCAAAACTGGGTCCTACCAGACACTAGCTAGGTGTAGCTAAAATGTGGGCACTGAGTCTAAATTATAAACAGTTCACCAGTTCAATATGCAGTAAAACACTCATCAAACAAAATCATTAGGAAATGACACACCAAAAGCACCATTTATGAAACACGAGGGACTAAATTATAATTGGTACTTTTTACCTCGATGGAAAAGGTTGTGAATTAGCTTCCGCCCGTGCGCAGGTCGCTGGCTTTTATAGCATTTAACACAGATATACCCTGAGAGCTGTACGTCAAAGCCATTATCCCCCTGAATATTAAAACCTGTTTTTACAGTTGCCGTTCGAGCGGCGAGTCTTTAAAAGGGGAGAGTCAATGGGGGCAGCGCAGGTTATTTTGGTTTATTTTCGTTTTCGCTGCCCGCCGAGTTCCACAGAGGCGCAACGGCAGAGCAGAAATAAACCCAGAAAGGAGGTGCGGGTATGATGGCAGGCGGCCGCCATTGCAGTATGTATACTCTTTACGCCAGAGCTTCTCAGGAAGCCGGGGTGACAGGTCTCTCGAATGAGGTTACATTGCAGGATGTCAATGTGGGATTTAATTGGACAACCTCCAGTATGGGCCGTTCACCACGGTGCTCCGTTCACATGGGGACGCTGTGGGTTCAGCGGGGTGGGAGTGTGTTTGTTGAGGAGACCGCAACCTGATGGCGTCGCACCCTCTGCCTTTTTTGCCTGGGAAGTGATGACGCCTTCCGCTCCCTGATTACACACCTTGGGCAGCAGAGGGTTCATAGCAACGAGGTGTAGCCCTGGAGGGAAGACGTGGGATGTGCCAGGAGCCAGAATGGGTTTGCTGGTTTGGGCTTTCCGCCTGACGCCTTGATTTTAGCACCTTGTCATTGCTTTTGCTCAAGGACCCCCAGTTCCACTGTGTATTTCAGCTCTGTGGTGGCGCAGTAGCTCTGTGGCTCCTCCAGGGTTTTAGCTTTGTCTCCCACCCCTGCTCTGTGTATGCGTTGGGTGTAATTACCTGTTGGCATTGTCTGCGTTTGCCTCTCAATGGGCTGATGTCCCATCCCAGGTGTTCCACTGCTGTGTGACCTCACGGTGACCCTTGGATAAGTAGCTATGGAATCATACAGGATGATAATGCATCAAAACTTATGAGTCTTCTACTGAGTGGGATCTTGCCGGGCATTTTGGAGCCCACTGTTACCCATTAGCTGGAGGGACAGGAGAAAGTGTGTACTAGATCCCTTGAGGGCAACGTTTGTTAATTACGTTAACAGATGAGTAAACGTAATTAATTTTTTTCTGGCAGCCCAGTGACTTCCCTGCCTTTATACTCTCCCAGGAATATTGGTGTTATGTTACCAATAACTCTCTTGGTTAGAGCTTCTCAACGCAGCCCCCTCCTCCCTCCCTGCATCTCTGATGGGCGTTGAGTCTTCTTCAGATCCTAGTCCCACTAAACTTGGAGATCCCAGGTGCAAAAAGTCAAAGTGCCTGCATAACATACAGTATAGACCTCACTAGGGAGGGCCAGCTCAGTGTGCCGGGGGGGGGGGGGGGGGG
>JAODLC010000065.1:21506194-21548786 GCA_026781145.1 Hippopotamyrus pictus
GGGGGGGGGGGGGGGGGGGGGGGGGGGGGGGGGGGGGGGGGGGGGGGGGGGGGGGGCACAGGAGGGGTGCCCCTTTGAGGTGAGAAAGCAGAGAGATGAAGAGGATGGTCTGGCAGAAGGTAGAAAGTGTTTTTAAGAAGGCTGATGCATAAACCTCCCGGGTTCTCAGGAAGCAATAAGGCGAGAATGGAGTGAGAAGAGGATGGCATGGTCGTTCAGTGGGTAGTGCCATGGCTTCACACCTCAGGGGCTGGGGGTTGAATCCTGCCTCTTCTGGCTGTGTGACGAGTTTGCAAATTCTCCCCGTGCCTTGCAGGTTTACACTCATGACAGTCCCATGATATGTAGTTAGGGGAACTGGCGTCTCAAAATTACCTTTGGTGTGTGTGTGTGTGTGTGATGGCTGTACCCCTACATCATGGCCCATACTTCCTCGGGGCAGTCTCCAGACTCAGAGTGTTGGATGAGCAGTAGGTAGATGGATGAATAGTGATGAGAAGAGAACCAGTTGATTGATTGGCTGGAATCAAAGATCTTGGTGACACTTCTTCAGTGATAACTGTAAGGATTATTCATTCCTAGAGCAGTAAAGGCCTCATTAGCATCAGCCTCCTCACTTGATTAAGCATTGCTGAGCTGTGTCACACCTGTCCGTGGCATTTTCCTTGTGCACGGGAAGGGAAATAAGATGCTGCATGGCAGCCATTGTCATGAACATTTTCATTAGGCATGTCTTTCTGAGTTGGTGGATTGAGTATCAGTTCCCTCGAGGGTTTGGATTAGGGTTTGGGAGTCTGTGGCCAAGCCGGAAACCTGGCTCACGTTCTAGACGACCCTGCAAAACACCAGGCTCACCTTCCGCTCTGCGCCGTGCTTTCAGGAAAGTCGTCGTCACACGGATGCCGTTAACGAAGCTCACCCCCATCATTTTGGTCTCTCACTCCCCGTCACACCCCCCCCCCCTCAAATATGGCTTCGGTTTTCAGTATCCATACACAATTGTGATAGAAACAGCTGTCATCATTGCCGGGGCTGATCAACAACAAACTTGCTGTGATGTCGCGGGCGGCTTACAAACACTGCTCGTCCCAGCGGTCCCCAAAGGGATAGGAGGCGTCTTGCGGCTTTCGGCTTCTCTTCATGGGGATTGACAGGCATCCCGATGGCACCGGTCCGTCCACGCAGACTCCCTGGCCAGTAAAATGATGCCAGACCCTCAGGCTAGATCAGATTCCCCGGCAAATCCCTCAACATGAAAGGGCCTTCCGCCACCGCCTCTTCTGCTAGCTGTCCCCCGAGGCAACTCAGTCAAAAAAAATTGCAGGCGGGGAAGAAAGACGACTGCTAAATTATTCCTCCCACTCCGTCTAGTGGGGCTGACGTACTGAAAGCAAAGTTTGTGCCTCACCATATCGTGACAACCACCAGGGTCTCTAGACAGCAGCTAGGCCCATTTGCCTGGGCGGCACTGAAAGGCAAGGCTTCCCTTGAAACCTGGGTTGGGTCAATACCTTCTGATCGCCCTGGACTCCAGACAGCAGTTCATTTTCCCCCACAAATGCCAGGTTATGTTATTTTCAGTGAGTTTAATTAACCAAACGAGCACAAGGATAGGAGGAAACCCATTACTCGCCCAAAGGTGCGATTTACGACCCGTGTTTAAAAGGACCTACCATCATCTTCTTCCCCTAGAGTCTCTAGAACCAGATAATGTCTCCGGATGGTCTTCCTCTACTTAGGTCACCCAGAATTCAATGGAGCATCCTCAGCTGTAGATGGAAATCAATCAGGCTGAAGTTGAAATCAATAATATATTTAGCGAAAAGGAACTTTTTTTGACACGACTTACTCCATTTATTCAATTTTTTTGGCTAAACTCTGGGTCCATTATTAGGGCACAATGTCTGGCGGGTTTATCACAGTGCCTGTGACATGCTTGAGGGCGGAGCTTATCTTTCATAAACAGCCTATGGCAGCATTGGCTGACATGACCAGGCAGAATACCCAGACAAACTGTGAGACCACGGTTAATATTAACTCACTAATTTCTGCCTGTTACTCCTGTATGGACTCCTGTGTACAGTACTGGAGAGACAGGCTGAGTCTGTAATCCTGAAGTGTACTTTATTCAGAAAAATGGAGGTTTCCTTTTTTTCTTAACTGCAAAGTGTGTAATGAATATAAACAAAGAGGCACGCAGAGAGGAACATTGTTACAGCATGCACAGCAGATGAAGCAGCAACAATGCCTTTGGATTCAATAACAAGACATTTTACCTCCTTCTCATTTCGTATTCACACTCCTCCGCACACATATACACCCCGGGAGAGACTGCTTAAGTTAGTGGTGTGCTGTGACGAGGAACAGCGTGCCATCATCACTGGCGAAGCATGGTGCCAAGCGCCTCTCCGGTTTGCGAATGAAGACGATGGGGGAGGGACTTATTTATTTATTTTTGGGGTCGACTGGCAGTCATCGGAGCTGATGTGTGACGAGAGCAGCGGAGAGCGTGGGAATGGCTCGATGGAGGCTCCTCGGAGTGTCTTTCACAGGTGCGTCAGTGAGAAAAGTCTACAGGAGCGACCACCGCAGACAGTTACAGCCGAGGCCTGCCTGGTGAATCCGACGCTTCTTTGCAGCACCGTCCGCTCCGTTAGGGCCCGTCGGCTCTAGGTCCGCTCTCAGCTCCCCGAGTTTGCCCGCGACGATGGTTCGTAAATTGTTCCCGTAACACCTTGAAACTTTTGCCGAAAGTGCAGCGATGCCGATCAGCCACTTAATGGGACGGGAGATCTTACGGTGCATTAAGAAGATCTACCGTGGAAAATGCTCTTTCATCCTAAAGAGCGGAAAAGCATCGCACTCTGAAACACTCAAAGACAATTTGCAGAGATGAACGCTCCAGCTTGCTTGGCAAAATGTGCTGCTTAGGTGGTTTTGGAATAAGGCACACAGTTCACCTTAAACTAACTAGTCCTTCAGGGATGTCTGCGTATAGTGTTCTTTTCCACATGGCTCCATACTTTACGTCACAGTGGAGACCTTTGGCATTTTTGGCATTTGTTTCTCTGGGTGTCATACCATCGACTCCATGGGACAGGCATAGTGCAACACATCAGTGAAGTGTTAGTATGCTATTAGCATTAGCAGTCATTAGCATTGACTGAAATTAACTCTCATTGCTGTGCACGTTGCCAGATTTACGAAGTTCAAACACGCACCGCTGGTGCTGGGGATGAACGGGTATCTCAGTGTGGCACAGAGAGTGACAGTGTTTCCTGGGAATGACAGTGAATGTGCGCTCGTAATAGGCTATGCTTTAACGCGATTATGACTTATTAATGATCTGAATTCCCTGGAGGGATAATGATGTCACTCGACCAAACCAGCGACAGCTCACTGTAATGCTCTCCATAAAACTCTGGCATCAGAAACCAAACGCTCAAAGGCTGTTTCAACCCCAGGCGTGAATTATTCTTGCACTGGAAACACTGCAGTTCTGTACCTTGTTTTGCATAAGGTGTTAGATTGATTCATTCATACCTGGTTAATCGCTAGTGATCAGTTATCACTATAAAAATCCACAAGTTCAGTTTAACATTCAGGAATCAAATTCAGTCATAGCTGTTTTATACAACAACATTCATCTTTAATGCTCAGAGCTTAATAACCAATACCAAGTTCTGCATTCACTTATGTTATATATAGTGCACTGTGCTGGTAAAAAAAAACTTGTTTTTGTACTGCAAAGTAACAGATTTTGGTATATTCTCAAAATACTGGGGATTTCAGAGGTAAAATAGGAGAGAATTGACCATAAAGGCCGTGTCATCGGGCTAAGCAATGAAAATCTGAACTCTACGAGAGACATGGTGTGGCTGTTAGTTCCGCATGGAATGTAAAGAAATAACAGGAACTCAAAAGGATACCTCGCAGTGGCTCCTCGTTCATCACACAGCATGCTTGCTGGCTGTGGTGACAGGAGGCCTGGCTTGCTGAGGCTTTCCGGGTTCTTCTATTGTTCCTCCGCTCTCTGGTTAGCTCCCAGACTCAGCTTTGACCTCAGAACCTCTCTCAGCAGTGACGGAAAGGGCTTTCCGTGTCCCAGGCTGGCCCTCCCCATTCCTCACAGAGATAATAGGCTGTCGGGGAGCATTTCGGGGACATCCCATAGAAATACAGAATCGATATCCCGAAATTCTTCATCTGCGTTTTTTTTTTTTCTGCCCTCTCTAAAGTTTGAATTTGGGTTGAATTTGTGCTGTTTTGTACAGTGGACATGGGGACGGGAGTTTGGGGAAAAAGATGCTGGACTGAAGCGAGTGAACACTGATGTCGAGTCCTCTTCTCTGATATTTCATTTTAAAGTAGCTTGTTACCGCCTCCACTGAAGTGTTCCGGCCCCCTCACACAGACCTCCTCCCCCCGCGCTTCAGCCCAAAGTGGTAATAATGGAGTCACATTTTTTATAACCTTCCCACAAGCTAGTTTGCTCAGTTTAATTTAACAGCATATAAACCAAGTTTACCATGAAATTATGCTTCTCTGTTTATATAAACTCATATAATATTTCTGTAATTAAATGTGATTGTCTGTTATGGGTGGATGATGAAGGGTTACAGGTTGGTTGGATGCTTGGGTGATCCAGTTTTTGAAGTCTGAGACGGGGGCTGGACGTGAACCCAGCTGACGTGCTGCTTACATGCTCCTTTGAGGGTTTCAGGAAGTAGAGGGAGAGGCTAAAACGGTGCTCCAATTTCAAGTAATTGAAAAAAGAAAAACGTTCCTCAGTGGGTGGGGTTCTGTTTGCTGTTCTGTGCAGACCTAGACCCCTCTTGCCCGAGTGTATCTGCAAAGTGGCTTCCTCCATCAGTCCCTATTTCACTTTCTTCCTCCTTTGCCCTATTCTCTCGTTCCCAGTCTTATTATCCTCCATTAGCCACTGGGAGCCATACCATCGACTCAATGACGTTAATGTCATTTAAGCTATTCACTGATTATGCAGTCCTACCTCTAACTTACCGGTGGTCCTTCCCCGCTCCGTGAGCAAATAGGTACGCATTAAAACCTGGGAAATGGCTTCCTTTATGCACTCTTCTCCCAAAGTAACTGAGTTTTATAGCAGGTAGTAATAAAATCGAGCACCTTGGCATCAACATGCCTTAATTGAATCAGGTGTAATTGCAGCGGCTCAGAAACCTTCCTGAGGCTATCTGATGGCTGGAGTTTGCCCACTGAGCTCGTGGGCAGCAAAACGAGGTGATTTACAACCGTGGGCGAAGACAGATGTCTCAGGGGAGCCTTTGGCACCCCAGCTGCGTTCGGATTTTGACCTGCCAGGAGCAGAACAGTGGATCGCACACAGCCGCAAACTGCTACTGTAGCTGTCTGCGTTTCGTGGTTAACCACAGCCTTCCTCTCAGTGCATCTTCCTTATTAACGACTCTCTGATAGTACACTGATCCTTCTTTAGGACCCAGAATGGTTCAGCTTCTGGGTGCCTACCAGATCGGTCGTATTTGTTACCGGCATGGCCCGTATCGAGTGACTTTCAGTGGCAGCAGAGGATCTGGGTACCCGGAGGAGACTGGGAATACTTTAGGGTCCTTAAAACGATCGGCTGGTGATTCCTTAATGATCATGGGTCTGGGGATTCTGAAATGTTCATGAAGCTGGTTATTCCTTAATCGCTGCGGGACGGGTTATTCTACAATGTTCTTGAAGCTGGAGATTCCTTCATGATGGTGGATGTGCCGATTCCTCGGTGTTCATGAAGGAGGCCATTCCTGTTTGATCATAGAAATGGCCATCGGACACCTGCATGATAAAATGCAGCCCCTGAAAGGTGCTTTATACAAAACTGTGTAGCAGGACAGCATTATGTTGCAACTGAAGGCTGTTTGGCTATTTATTCCACAAGCATATTCGTCGAGCTGGTGACCGAGGCAGAATGTTCACCTTATTTTGCCGTGTGTGTCAAGTATTTTCAGAAGCCCTGCCGACATCCCTCACCTGCGGCGACAAAGCCAACCTCTAAGGCCGTGCCAAGTCACGCAGCCTCTGCCCGACAGCCAGGGGATAAAGCCACGCATAAGTCCTGTAATCACGCCTCGCCAGGACCTGCTCCGTTCACATCCCTGCAGGCACCGCAGCTGCGTTTAACTCCAGCCGGATGGCCTCTGTTCACCCTCACTTTCCCCATGCGATCAGTTCAGCCACCAGGACAAATCACCGCGCAGCCATTTGTGTATGCGTGTTTGTTTTACGATGTGGCGCCATCTACAGGAACTATCACTTTTTGACCCAGACCACGTTCACCTCTTCTTCTAATCACATTGCTAATTTAAAATTGCGTAATTATGCTGACAGCGATGGTTTTTATCTTTATTCCCATCCCACCCGTGCAATTCGTTTTTATAAATGATTCCCCCCCCCCCCCTGGTCTGATGACCAAATAACAGCATTTGTCGGTGGCATGGCGTCTCCGGGGTGTCAGATAAAGAAACATTTACTCCTCATAAAATCAGATGCCCCTTAAAATCCTGCTATTCTCAGCGCTCTGAGGGTGTAAGCGATTCACATGAAACCCAGCCTGAAGGCCAGAGTCACTGTGTGGCAGTGCTGTCCATCTGTTTCAGTAATAATCAGCCTGACCACATAAAATGCCGCTGAGTCATTTATTAAAGGGACGGCCCTTCATAATTGCATGCTGTTTCCACTGTCAACTTTGCTCTAATGCAAGGGTAGCATTTTTTACCAAAAGGTTGCATTTTTGGTAACAGCAATAGATTTAATGTGCCAGGGTGCACTGTCAGAAAAAAAGCAGTGCCGATTTATACCTTTGAGGGTACATTTGCTTGTCACTGGGGCTGTATCCTCAAGGGTCTGCCAGTTGAACACTAGCTAATTTAGTCTAATTTAAGGTACAGAATTGGACTCAGGAATATTTTTTGAATCATTGGGGGTACATTAATGTTGTTTGTGCCTTGGGGATATTCCTTAGTAAATTTCTGTTCCATAAAATGTACATTTACCTACAGTTAAGGGTACAAATGGCAGACCCTTGAGGGTACAGCCGCAGTGAGAAGCAATGGTACCCTCAAAGGTATAAACTGGTACTTTTTTTGACAGTATACAGTCCTGTTTTATCTCCCTGTTTAGAAAGTTTTTTTAAGGAACTTTAAAAGTTGCACCATAATAAATGGTTAAAATACTTTCAGTAGCCAAATTAAATTACAGGCCACCTAATTTTTCTTTTGATCAGCAGAACAGTTACCATGAAGACAGCAGTGTCTGTGATGCCCTACCCAGCATGCACTGCTACGGGATGCCAATGATGACAGCACTTAATGTTTCCCATCACGATGAGAACTGATGTGGCTGAAAAGTGGATGAAACTTCCCCATTTGGCTGAGTAATTAAACCTATCATGGTTCTGATGAATTTAAGCAATTTACCAAATGAAACCACCGCGAAGGTCAAAGTGGGGTGTTTAAGACCTCATCAGGAATGCCCTCACCACATCAGAACAGATTTCATTTTTGTGTGGTCATTATGTGTAATAATATCGTGGCCTTCAACACAAAAAGGTTAGTCTGAGTTTGAGCTGAGGTGACATAAAATGGTGGTTTGCCTTGGTTCCCTGAGGTCTATGAGAAGGATAGGGGCCACCAGATGGTGTCTTTGGGTGCGTGTCAGCTCTCTTTGCTGGAGGCAAGATATGGGGATAAATTGAGTAATCGTACTTAAATGTTACGGCAACACTGTAATTTAACGAAACCCAAATCCATATTCAGAGTTGCAGATGTGCACCTGTCTACGTTTATCAAGTATAATCCTCATTTAAAATTACGCGTCCTAATTTCCGAGTTCACGATGTTCAGTTTGCGATTACGAGTTACGGTTTATGCATTTACAACTTCAGTGCTACAATTACAAATCCTTATTTATGAGTTCAAGAGGTTCAGGTTGTGATTATGAATTACAGTGCATGCATTTACAACTTCAGTACTACATTTACGACCCAACAGGTCAAGTACAAATTTGTTTTTGGATTTGCAATCATTTTTACGAACAACTACCTTTAGACGTAAATCTACTTCCAGAGCACACATCCTTCGATATCGATTGTGGATCAGTTTGCCGGTGACGAACACAGTATGAAGCTCTGGACGAACTCAAATACTTTCACTCCTCTGTCCTTTTTTTTCTCAGGCTTTAATGAATTCTGTCATATCTCCCTTCTTTGGGGTTGAGGACATGAAACGGGCTAAATCAGGTCGTTGACGAACGTTGAGAGCACCAGAGTGAAAACCCACGCGTCGCCATGGCAGCATGAGTAGCACGTGCCGTCGGGTGAGGGTTTGTGCGCTGCCTTCAGCTATGGCTTTAATGGGTGAGCTGGTGGCTGTTACCCAGTCAGCCCAGTTAATGCTACGTGCAGAGCATACTCTATAAGCTTTTTTAAAGGCAAGGAACCCAGTTCCAGGAGGGAGACAGTGCTTGCTGGATCCATTAGTGCAGGTTAGTTAGACAGCTGTCAGTGTTCACCTTCCTCCATTTGTATCACCGTGTATTAAGTGACTCTCAAATCTACACCAGTACCAGGAGTACTTGCCCGTGGATTTGATTTCCTGTTAAGCGCTGCTCCTTTACATGTCAACGGTCCTATCAGCGTTGCCTAATAGGGGTCGACATCGTGTCATCTGACTCACCGTGTGCTCTGTGTCCTCTGGAGAAGCCACGACCATAAGCTACAGATATGGAGGCTTGATTTATGGTACTTGATACCTTAGGGACCTGCTAGGTTACCAGACAGCCTGAACCCACTCACTGATCTTGCCAAGGAGCCAACATGAAAGGCTGGATAACTTTAAGTTAATGAGGATGCAGTTTGTGTGAGTAATTTCTGATATATTTTGCCCTGGGCAACACTAGGATAAGAATTCGTGAAAAGACTTGTGCAATATTAGGCATGCTGAAAGTGCATGTGCATGTGAGCATGTGTGTTGCACACGTGATGGATTGCAGATCAATGTCCTGCGATGAAATTCTACCCCAGGGGGGTTGTACAGTATACAAGCCTCTCGGTGCTGAATGGTGCGATGCAGAAGTAGCTGAGCATTACTGATTAACATACCACCTCTTCATTGTCCAAAATGAGATCAGCAGGACCGGGTTGCGTGTCTCACGGAAAACCCCCCGAGATACCTCTGAGGTATCCTGCTTACTGGTGCAAACCATACAAGTCTAAGGAGCAGCCAATTTAACCTGTAGATAACACCACATGCTACTGTCACCTACACATACCCTTCAGTGGTCTCATCTGGGACCTACAATGTGAAGCAGCCTGAAATTTAGAGGCCATTGAGCATTGAGGCGTGACATTTCAGTGTTCTTCCCATGTTCCTGTGTGTGTTTGCCCTGTGATGGGCTAGTATCCGGGGCTGGTCATCCTTTATCTTGTGTCTCGTGTTCTGTGGGAGAGACTCCAGGTTCATGTTGACCTTGTGCCGGAGAAACGATTATGGAAGATCGATGTATTATAAAAGCCATGATGTCTTCATCTGTGAGGAATATTAATAATAATTTAGAATCATTGTGTGGAGAATTCCCGAGGTCACATGACCATTACATTGATTTACGTGCTGCCCTTTATTATGCTCCACAGAAGTGTTTTTCACCGAGCATGTAGCAGAGTGAAGGCTCTACTTTATCTGAGGCAAAAAATATATAAGATTCTTTGATTGGCAGGTGAACACACACAAACACATTAAGGTCCTTTTCAGTTCTCACAGTCTATGTGAACCAATACAATGAATAAGGGATGAAGCTGCCGTCTCTCACGCCAGCCTGCTGCATATTCCTGGCTGGAGTTTGTTCTACGTAGCTACAGAAGGGTTACGGGGCCTCTTGCAATCCCCTGACTCCTCAGCGCTTCCGGAGCGTCCATCATTCCGGCCTGCTTCCTGTCTGGGAATGCTGCGCTCACCAGAATTTTAAACCAAAGCCGGTCTGGGGACTTTGAAACTTGTTTTCGCTCGATATTTCTCCTCGCCTTTTCCCTCCAGGTTGACTTTACATGACCTTTATTATGATTTCTGTGAGGCTTCTTGCAAGAATGTATGATGGAGAGCCCCTTTGTGATGTTCTGCTACAAGTATGATGCACCAAAGAAGGTCCATTTTCAAAGTGGTAGACATGTTGGGCATATCGATCAATTCAGCCAACTCCTCTGACACAACAACTGTGACACATGTTCTAACTGCACGAAATCCCAATATCGCTGACACAGTGTTAAGGTTCTAGCAAATTATTTTTTTCTTCTATTTTGTAGTAGTTCTTGATTAATTGATTGTTTATTGACATTTATGGTAATAATGTGTTTCTATCTTTCATGGTAAACTATATCTTTGTATGTATTTAATTTCGGCAGCTGTGATATGCTGCATAGTTAATTTTTGCCACAGTACCATTTCACAAATAAGTTGATGCATAATATGTACTTGTGTGGCTGCTGAATTTTTTTTAAGAATTCTTTTAAGCACTTCCTGTTATTAGTTCACAGTAACAGATCACTGTTAGTTCACTGGCATTATTGTTTTTTTGGCATATGTCAGTGTTTTATTTTGTCATCTGAACAAAATCCAGTTCTCCTGAGGAAAGAGTTTTCAATCGTAAGAATATGACAAGACTCCTCACCAAGAAAGGTAGGACTGTCATATAATAGTTCCCAAAGCAGGGCTATCCAAGGCTGTCATACATTCCGAGCACTCACTTCTAAACCTTCATTCGGTTCTTCAAAGCCTTTGACAGTCTTGATGTGACAGATATCAGGAAAGGTTATTGCTGTCCTGCAGGCACTGCGCTATTTTGAAAGGACGTGTGAGCGTCCCTCGAATGAATATTCATCTGCCTTCACCGGCACTTCCTGTATTCACTGTAACTCCACTTACGGTAGTTTCCAATTCGCTCCCTCTGCTGATTAGCCTCTTCCCAGCAGTCTCACATAGCTACAGACATATGTGGTGGCTGTTTACACACTCAAACACACTTCATTTCAGCCTGCAAAAGGATTTCACTGTATTCTTCGTGGATAAAAATTCATCGCTAATGCTAATTTTCAACGGTTCGCCGCCACAGCAAAACGCTGTTAACGGTGCTGACGGGTGTTTACATCCCCCAAAAACGCCATACGTTTTTCATTGAGCTGCAGTGTTACATGACAGGCTACAGTGATGTGTAAAACCTGCCGCCCACATCTCCGCGCCACCAAACCCATACTCTACTCATCCACGGTTTGCTCGCCATCCAGTGCCTTCAGCCTACCCTTATATCTTCAAAAACTGCAGAAAAGAGCTTCAGCAGAATAACGCGGCTTATTAAAAGCATTCATCTTCATACAAAAGCTTTCATCGAGCATGCGAAAGCCAGCAGATCACAGACGATTGAAGGGCATTCAAATTCTCACTCAAGCTAATATGAAATTCTTTATCTTAATGCTATTCCATCATTAATGAAGTTGTATGGCTGTGTTATTTTTTCATTCAGGGGCGGCATGGAGGACGGTATAGTTTTCAGCAGAATTGTCAGGCATTTTTCATTAAAGTCTGTCATTTCTGTCCCCAGGAATCAATTACGTTGGTTTCAGGACAGCACCTTCTCACAGCTGCTCAGGCATTTGACCAGTGAAGATACTAGGAACCCACATGCCCATACATGCCCAAACCCCGTAGCAGAACTCATAGGCTGAGTTACCCCCCACACACACACACACCCCCAATGGGAGCAGTGTCAGGTTGATGGATACGGAAATCATCTCAGGCATTCATCATCTGTCACCTCAATTTGGGGTGTCAGTCTAATACATGATAGACATTCCATGTGTGCATGGGCCTTTGTTCCAAGGGCACTTAAGTACTTCCCCGAATCAATTATTTCCCTAATTGAACACATTTACACTTCTCTCTGGTACTGAAGGTGTAATTCCCTACCCTTTGATAATGGACAAGGTCATCTTACATAAGAAAGATTGAGTGGGACACATCACCCACCCCCCACCCCAAAATTCCCCAGGGGAGCCATTCATAGTCGATATTTGACTTCAGCCTCACTGGGGTTTAATTTAAACACAATTCAATCCTCTATAACTATTGGCTATCGATTAGTGCTGCAGAATCAATCTTCCCTGTAACTGACAGATTGATGTTTCTGTGAGATGGGTTGTGCACCTAATAGGTATTGATCTGTTAGAAAAAAAGAAATTAGCTATAAAATAAGCCCCAAAAGGTACCCGAGGACGAATATGGAAACGTCTATATTTAATTATGTAGTAGAAACAATATTGAGAGTAATACCTTTAAGTCGGATATTAATGAATGACTGGGTTTATTGTAGATAGAGGCAGCAGGGTGGAGGATGAAGAGGAAATGAGGTTCAGGCCTGTACTGGCGCTTTTCCACTACCACCAAGAACCAAGCCGTACCTGGGCTCTAACTGAGCTCTACCGGTGCTGACATGGCCCTTACTAGCAAGGCCAAAAGCGTGATCAATTCAAGCTGGCTCCATCATCACCATCTGATTGGTTGTAACACACAGAGATACCAGTGATCTGAATCAATATGCATTGGCATATTCTTTATATTGTTCATTATTAGTAGTATCGCTCATCACGATGTACCAATGCATTCCCGATAACTCAGAACTCAGAAAATGTCCTACCTCCTACTTAAAAGAAAACTATAGAACAGCTGAATGGAATGGATTCGTAATGCAAATTTATGCCAGCAAATGCTAATTCCACTAGCATTCGATGCTAACATGAGATGGTGCGGCTTGGCTCCTTGTATGACAGTGGAAAATCTGTGAATGAAAGAGAATACAGACCTTGAAGGATAGAAATGTGAAAGGCTAGTCCAAGGGGGAGACCGACACTGGGCAATTACCACAATTAAAAGAGGCGTGGTCATTGTGAAGCTCTGAATGGAGTCAGCACAAGGCTCTTGTAGTATTACAGGTATGGATCCAGCTTTATCCATGCTGTTGCTGGACAGGGACTTTCTCCAGACGTATTGTCTTTGCTCCTGGAGCTGCACATGGCATTTGAATTCATCTTCTCTCTGGTTGAAGTAGCTTGTTGGCTTTTTGGGTAGCGCCGTAGTCCGAGACCTGTTTATTACTCTGAAGGAAACAGGGCAGCACAATATCTCCAGGGCTGAAGTTGAAATCGCAGCTCTGCACCCTCTGTGTAGAACGTGCATGTTCTCCTTGTGTTGCACAGGTCCAACCTAAACTGCCCTTAATGACTGTATGACTGACATCCCATCTCAGGTGTTCCTCTACATTGTTCTCTATGCGTCCTGAGATAGACTCCATACAACCCTGGCCAGGATAAGTGGTTGATGGATAGATCCTGGCTCATTTTCCCCAAGCAACTCACCATGTTCACATTTATATTTCAGGATATTTTACTTGTGATAGCCTGGTCTCTCCTGGGAGCCAAACAGGCAGACTTTAGGTTATGAATCTGTGCTCTCAGTCACTTGGCTTTCTGCTTCTGTGGTATGTTCATGAATCATGTACCGTAGAACTTCTGAAATTGAATAACCCCAAAACACATACAAACCCAGCTGCACACTACTGGTATTGCTGATAGGTAAAAGACGTGTTTTTTTTCCCTTACTACTCCAAACGGTTAATTATTGAGTCAGATTATGCAAGAAGTCATATTGATGGTATGGAAGGTCACTAGAGTTCAAGCTATTTATTATGCTGTCCTCTGCTTAAACATCCATCCATCGATCACCCCGCTGCACACACACACATGGCTGGGGGAATCCGTGCCCCAGACTCTCAGCTCTTTTTCGGTCCCCAAAATATAAATACTAAATGTGACTTTTTTTTTTTTTTTTTTTTTACACTCTCCAAGCTGGCTCCTTCCTGTCTGCATTTTTGTTACCATGTTTCTGCCTTTTGTCGTCTATTCCTGGAAAGGGAAGAACTTTCTAATAGACCTGTTTATCGCTGCCCTGCCCGCACGTCACGTGGTACTATTTGCTGTCCTAACCCGAGAAGCTCAGATAGGTGCTGCTTAGCTCTGATTCTGTGGACGGGATTCGCCTCTCAGCTTTCCAATTTCAAACGGAATGAGGGCAAACATTCGGATTTATGTAATTCTGACACTTTTCAATTTCAAATTGAGACTGGCATGCATTGGTGTTTGGTTAAAGATAAATCTTTCTTATAGCAGCATGAAAAGAAAATCTAAAACAGAACGTATCCCCAGGTCTGGATATTTCTTTATAATTGAGAAACAACTACTTTAAGACTTTTATAGATTTTTTTTTTTCTGACGGGGTCAGCAGAACTGCAAGAAAGTAGGAATGTGTTCAAAGCTTGTGATTTTAATGAGATTTTTATTTTTCAGTTACATAATAAATGTTGTCTTGTTCTTATTTCAATTTCCATGTGCCAGTATAAAAACCTGCCCTGATATTCATGTAGAGTTCTTTCTAGAATGCCAGGGTGTTAATGAGGATGACACCAGCCTTTTTTCAGTCCCTCCGCTGGTGGCACAATGTCTTCTTCTGTAAGCCCCCTCAGTGCCCTAAACCACCCCCCCTAATCCTACAGCCTACAGTAAAGGCATAGGCAAATCTACACCCTCCAACCAGTTTAATGAAATATACTCTGTTTCTCTCCCAGGGTGGGGCTTTCCTGATTGATTTTCTCAGTCTTGGTTTTAAAATTTGCTGATAAACCAAACAGTAGCTGTAAACATGACTGTCCCGGCAAACCGTTTCTATATTGGATATTTTGGTTTATCACTGAGTATTCCTGCCAGGCAACGTTGTATTCTTCCTATGAGGTCGATTTTTCAAATGACTATGTTACAGTTCTGAGAAAAAGGCCCTTCACTGATTCAACTAGCAGAGGGACCCATATTCTTTGAGGTATATGAGCATGATTTTTCTCATTTTGTCTGAAAGCACTAACACTAATCATTATTATTTACTTTTCCATTCATTCTCCTTGCAAACATCAACAGTTCTAGAACTTTCAAAACCTCTGACTCTCGGAGGCCAAAATGTTTTCATGAAATTAAACCTGGATGTAATATTGGATTTTCCTAAAATGATTTTCTAGTTCAAAGGCTGAAGAGATAAAGGTTATAGTTGGAAACAGGGACACAGTCAGTCACATCACTGACCATATGATTCCGGGTTTTATTTTCTCAGCTCCAGCACGCTGCTGTAGCTCTTCCCATGACTAGCCCCCCCCCCCGATTAAAGTCCCGTTCCTTCTTCCCCTTCCTGTGTCACATGGTGAAGTCCACTGTTCCATCTGAAGTACGTCATTCAATAACCTCATGCCCATGTACCATTTAACTTGTTATTTAAACACCGGCTCTCTGCTCAGCGTTTGATGGATAACCATGACTAGCAAGGTTATCACGTAGGTGATGAGAGACCTGTCTGCATGAAAGACAGGATTGAAGTTTACCTTGGAGTTCATTTTCCATGCATCATGCCCATTGTGGACTGGTTCATAACGACGTCAGGTTCTGATCAAAGGTCGCGGAAACCGGCTCACTTGAAGGAATTGGACCCTCCCCATGTCCATTTTCCACTCATCCTTGGTGCACTGGTGTTCGGTCGAGGTCATTTGCAGTAATGCCTGGAGTCGCTGTCTCTCTTCCATGCAGCTTTGCACTGATTGTATTCTCTGGATGCGGGGGAATGGGGGGGGGGGCGTTCCCTGTTTATGGCCTTTTTTCTCTGGCCAGATAAGCGGACCATAAAGGCGTCGGTGAAGCCACTGAGCCGGTCACCTTCAGACGCTGGAGGACAGGACCTGCATCATGCTTTATTCCTGTTCCACAGCTCTGCTCCTTTTCCTCCTACCGGTGTTCCAAGGTCAAAATTAATTGAAAAGTTTTCCAGTCGTAAGCCTCCCCGTGACTCACTGTGTACAGGACGGGCTCGGGAAATTAATGTAAGCATACTACTTAAGGCCATCTTCAGTGTGCCATAATCTTTTAATGGGGCCTCTGTGTTTTATTAAACAGGAGAGCACAGATTCAATTTAGAGCATTTCAATCAAGTATTTAGTTAATTTATTATTTGAGATAAGCCATGAATATTAAAAGAATGCGGATGCCTCTCTGCTAATCACTGGGAGAACACCCGCTGATCAGTCAGGTTCAGTCAAATTAATGCGCAGCCCAATTTTATAAATAGTACTATGGTTATTGATTACGTTTGAGGATAAAAAGGTGTATCTGGGGATTGGCTGTGGTGTTGTCCCTCTGGATATTAATGCTGATTTGAATGTCATGAAAGCGCTCTGTACTGTCAACGAGTGTTTTTGAAAGATTGTAGTTGTCCGTGATGGATTTATGGAGAAAAGCATTACCACAAGTGGTGCCCAGGTTTTTAAATTCTCTGTGTGATAATCAAGGCTGCGTTTTTTTTTTTTAGTGGTGTTTCATAAATGATTCCTGTAGAAACCCAGTATTCAATGTTCATTTGTTCATCAGCACTGGTAACGTCACTAGCATCAAAATTATAGTGTCCAAGCAAATCAGTCAGTTTGCTACTGGTCATTTTGTGCTCACGCAGTGACTGTTAGTCTCACGGTGTCAAAAGACTATCGTCTACTATTGCATTTAGTTTCGTATTGTGTTGCACTGCCTTATATATCTTGTATTGTTTAGCGCCATCGGTATTATCTTCAGACTTTTGTAGCTACATAAAGATGAACGACATTGTTGCACACGGTCAATAAAGATCTTGCGTCTTGTACTTGCTTGTTTATGCAGTGATTCTGAATGTGAATCCGTTCCAATTTCCAACAAGTATTCATGCCAAATTCACCGTAAACATTCACGGTCTGATTAATGATGTGAAAATGGTGATGTGACGACTACCATACCAGTATAATTAACGAACGTATGATTTGAAATAGAGGCTCCATTAACCACCTGAAATGTGAGCAAGTAAAAAAAAATAATTAAGCCTCCCTCTACATCTTATCTTTTTCCAGTAACATTACGTTTTGTCCATCTCTGTTAGGAATAATGAGATTTTTTTATTTATGTGTTACTGTTTTATAAAATATTTATCTTGAACTTTAGCAAGGTCAGAATGGTTAAATTTGCCCAGATGCCTAATGATGATTAATGTTTAGTGATGCCATAATGTTTGTTGGATGTCTAAATGTTGGCCATCTCACTGTGAGGCTCGCTTCTTAAAATAGGATGGAGGAGAAAGTACTCAAACGCTGTGCACCTGTCAGCTGAATGCCATGGGGTCCAGTGGGGAAATCGTGGCATGTGGAACAGATGGAGAAATTTATAGTGATCCAAGGTGAATTAGCCAGAAGGTTGCCGTCCCGCCCGTTCTGCAGGCGGAGGAATGCAGCGCTTGTGGCCGACAGATGGAGTTATTTCAACGCTGTCTCACCGCGGCACGTTGTTGATGATGGCAGGAGCGATGTCGCTGACCCCCTGCGCCCTGCCTCGTCTAGATCGCGGGATGGAAGGTCGCTGGACCGTGGCGCTGGCCACCTGCTTGGTCGCTACTCTGATTTCCTCGGGGGTGGGGTGCAAGGCCCAGAATAGAAGGCTCACACCTGTTCCCTTCCTACCTGGGTGTAGTGAACCATCAGGTATTGTCACATCTGCCTACGAGGAGTTTAGCACCCCCAGTGGGACAGAGGGGTAACTGCAGCGGTGATGAGTTTTGTCTTTATTCTTTCCACACTTACAAGGAGGATTGTAGGAAAAAATTACTCAGCTCTGTTCCCCACTGTTACAATTCGAAAGCTGTCAAAAGACCAAAGATGACAATGGGTTGGAGGACTGGGTGATTCTGTTTACCTCATTCCCACATAGTTATTACTGCATTCGCTCTTTACAGCTCAGAGGAAACCTGGAAGGGAACAGGCTTGGGGTCTTGTGGACTTCAGTGGTTTCTGCCAGGGGGAGAATCTGCAGTGGGATCCGCGCCGTGACTCACCGCACCGCGCGTCGTAGGAGCGGAAACTAGAAGGAGGAGGATGGCGGGCCTCATATGCCATGCTAGCAGGAATGGGGCAGGCCTTGTGTGTCGGCCACCAGACTGGTTTCCAGTGTATGGTGGGGTGCGGGGGGGGGGCACACTCCGGGAGGGTGTAGCGTGGAGCCCGCAAGCTGGCCATTCGGTGCTGGGGGTGGCGTGCGGGGAAACAGTCAGTCCTCCGTTAATGACTTACCCCGGTGTTCAGGTACTTCCTGTTCACTGGCAACACTCGACCTGCACGCGATACTCAGTTTCCAGCAACGCCGGCAGCCCTGGGCTCGCTCCCGTTAAAACGTTAAAATGAGCCCACGCTCATTCTGTCAGATCTGCACGTGCTGCTCATGTCTGACTCCTTTCGGCTGACGATGCTGTTGAAGTAACGCAGGATGTTTCAGGCAGTCTGCACAGTGCGACTGAATCGCTTAAGGCCTCCGGTCAGCCTCAGACTGAAGAACAGCCACTCACCGCTGCCTGTTTCCCTTATCCGTCTTCCGAGTTCGTATCCTGGTCAAGGTCGTGGGAAAGCCTGGAGCCCGTCCCAGGAAGCGAAGGGCACAAGGCAGGGCGACGCGTTCACACACTGCGAGCAGCACAGTCATGCCAATTAGCTAGACTGCGCCTTTGGACTGCGGGAGGAAACGGAAGCACCTGCAGGAAACCCACGTGATTCGGGAGGAACATGCACATGCACCGGACCTTGGAGGTGTGAGGCAAAGGCGATACCCACCAAGGTACCATGCCTCCCCCGTTTGCTTCAGAATAACAACAATACAACCCTCTAACCCCAAACTTATCTTTGGCATCCACTGGTAGAAAAACACAAACAACCTCCAGTGTACTGAGGGGGGCATGTAAAGAGCGGGAGCCAGCCAGGTCTCGGCTTACACCGAGTGGGGGGAATCTGGAGTGTGAAGTGGACCACGGTCCCTTGTGTGAGAAGCCGTGTGTAACACCAGCAGGAACTTAGCAGGAGCTCGACACTGAGGCTAGAGCTACAGGAGAAAGTATCGACTTTCAGGAAGCCAGCAATGTACAATGTAGGGTATATAATATACTGTAATATAACCCACTATATATAAAATATTATATATAATAAACGGCAGAATGGGGGGAACCTGTCATTTCATCAGCCTGATAAAGGGTAAAAAAAGGAAGAAGGATTCACCCAGGATGCTTAGAGACTGCCCCCAGGGGGTGTTTTACAGACCTGCGGTTCCTGTTCTCATTTCAGCTGGCTGGTGAGGCCAAAATGAACCTGTTTGGGTAATTCCCAGTTGAGACGTTTACATGAAACATGCCCCTATGTCAGTGCTATCCACTACTAGCTAATCGTACTACAGCGCGACCGTTGTACTGACCCAGGAGCAGTTTGCTGCACTTCAGATGCTCACGGGTGAATGATTTCACTGGAGAGTGGGTGACATCGACGTAGGATTGCCCAATTGGAGATGGGCAATGCTAACAGTGCGCATGATGTCAGGTGATTAGATGAAGGGGGTCATGACCTGATATTCTAGTACCTTCACAGCTCCCCAGGAAGGAATCTGAGGGTCGTTGGAGTTTTCCCAGATCTGGTACGTCTGATTCCGGCAGTATCCATTCAGCCATCACTCTTCATGGCCTTCAGCAAGGACAAGCCTGAAGATCTGTGTACTGAAGCTTTAAGGCTTGTTGCTGATGGTCGGGGTCATGACAGCGGTGGGAGTCACTCGTGCTGGCTGGCGTTTCAGGCTACACCGCCATCCTTGTCCCCTGGGCACACAAGAGGGCATGCAGGTACCTTCTCTGTTCTCAAACCGAGAAACATGACCAAAAAGTAGGTCCACCTTCCACAGACAGGCTGCTTCTTGTTTAAATCGGAAAGTTGGTAGAAGGTGGTGGGGGGGGGGGGACACGAGACGATCGGCATTCAGACGTCACCCAGTGTTAATTGGGCTGAAAGGGATTTGCGCAACAGGTCCGTGGAGGATCCTCGAGCAGTGGGTTGGGGGCGGGGGGGGGGTCTGTGAGAATCTGGCACAGAGCAGCAGCAAGAGGGAAAGCCAGCGAGGGAGACGTCGCTATTTTAAGTCCTTATTAATGCATAACGTGACAGAGAGGCATAAATTTGCACCATCCGTCTCGTCCTCCAGCCACCCCCCCCCCCCACCTCGTCTCTGTAGCCAGAGCTGCTGCCATATGTCCCTAATTGGTCCTGTTTCCACCGTTTGTGGCCCGTTATGCCGTGGTGCCACACGTAACGACCGGCGCCGTCCCCGAAAGCAACAGGTTTCGGCGCTGATTCTGTGTTGGCAGGTACTGATGTTTGTTTTTTTTAATTAATGACAGTTTCCATACAGACGTGTAAATAAAAAAGGCAGCGACTGAAAGCGGCTGGTAACGCGACTCGGCTCCAAAGCCCGCGCGCGTCACTCCCTCTTTTATTTACGCATCTCCGTCAGCGCCGCCGCGCCCCCGGAGCGCCCTGCTCGCCCGTGTCCCTTACTCTTTGTCTGAAGCCATTTGTAACCGCCCTAATGAGCTGCCTTGTTTGTCACTTTCCATGGACGCGGGGTGTCCCAGCGTGACTCGCCTCGGCGGCAGTGGCACCTTATAAAAAAAAACAGTGGGAGGAGGAGCCAAAATTAAACCTGTAAGGATGGCAGCCTGGGTCCTGGGTGGAATGGGATCTGGGTAATGGGACAGTGTGAGTGCAGCTGGACCCCCCGGTTGGGGGAAGAGAGTGCAGTTTGAAGGAGTAGGGGACAGACAGACAAGCAGAGTAAGGGACAGACAGACAAGCAGAGTAAGGGACAGACAGACAAGCAGAGTAAGGGACAGACAGACGGACAGGTAGACTAAAGGACTGGTGGACAGGCTGATTAGGGGATAGACAGGTGGGCAGGCAGAGTAAGGGACAGACAGACAGACGGACAGGTAGACTAAGGGACTGATGAGGAGGTGGGCAGGCAGAATAAGAGACAGACGGACAAACAGTCAGGTAGACTAAGGGACAGACGGACAGGTGGACAGGCTGATTAGGGGATAGACAGGTGGGCAGGCAGAGTAAGGGACATACGGACAGGTGGGCAGGCAAATTAATTTAAATTTAAAGTCATTCAGACAGTATCAGTTTTATTACTAGCAAGTACATTTGCTTGCACAAGGAATATGGTCTATCTCACTAAACATTAGATACAGTATAAAGAAGTATAACAGGTTGACGCTGTGTAGAAGATTAGCTAAGGTAGGTAGAGACAGACAGATCTATTTTGTGAACTGTACCCTTCTCCCTGGCGCAGGCTCATATGTCCGTCCTTGTCTCCGTCACTAATGGCCGTATCCGCGTGTCCTAGTTGGGCCGGTGACCCTCACCTATCCCGGCTGCTTTCCGGCCCGCCTCCGACACAGATCAGGTTTTTTGGGTACGCCGAACCCCTGAGAGCTGACGGAAGATTAATCACCAGCAATTAACTGCGTGCAGGGAGGCCAAGAGACGCGAGGCCTGTGGTGGATTTCAGGCCAGGGGAAATTCAAATGAGGGTGAGGGATGGGGGGGATTCCGGCCTGTGGGGGCCGCCGGCCCCGCCGCTCAGCTGCTGCTCCTCCCTCAAAGGCCTCTGCCTGACAGTCTGCCCCCCCCCCCCCCCGTTAGCATCTCCGGCTCTTTCTGAATGGAGCTGTCACAGTCCCTCTGGAAAAGAGTCAGTAAAGTCAACCCCCCCCCCCCCCTCCACGGCTGCTCTCACATGCCTGCTTTCTGTCTCTGTTACGACGGTACCGTGTCCTAATCTGTGCCTCCGATGACTCTCAGGATCCTTGACCAGATGGCCAGCTCTATCTGATATCTCCACTCGAGTCCACGCTAATGAAGGTTAACTCCCCACCACACCCACGAAAGCACTGGCAAACCATCATCCACGATACCTGCGCATGGTTTGGCCCTGTGGAGGACTGCTCCGACACCGGCAGACCAAATTATTCAGGTTCATGAGAACATTTATGTAGGCTACCACTACCGGTTCCTAATTAACGGTGCCGTTCTCAGAATGCACGGATCCGTGAATTGGCTGCAGGCTCCAGCTAGAGCATTCGCAGTTAATCCTTTTAGGCCGTGCAGACTGCTCGGCGCTGGACTTGACATTTCAGGCTCCTGACTTTCTCCGCTTTAGATTTATAGTCGTCATTTACAGGAGGGAAAAGGCAAATCTATCATTTGCTGAATCATTCCGATTTTCATTATTTATGTCTCATGCCGGTGGTCTTTGTGTGGGGGAAAAAAATTAGCAGGATTTGTGTGCATCTACGTATATATAATAGATATATAGTGTTTATTTGCTTGTGCTTTTACGTGTTGAAGGAGTTTTCAGTATGAGACGGCCCCCTAGTGGTCAATAGTCAGCCTCACACCCAGAATCCAAAGCGCCAACCTGCACTTCTTGTCATCCTCCATAATGCTGATATGTATGCGTTCCATAATAAAAAAGATGGATTCCTTTACGGCAAAGAAATAATGAAAAATGATGGGGTTTTAACCTGAAAGTGAACCTCTTTTGAGGGTGTGGCTGGTGATAGTCAACCTCCCATCTGAAACATGTTAATTTGGTGCAATGGTGCTGCTGGAGTGGGTGGGGCTTCAGTCATTGTCCACCATGTTGAAAAGCGCCCTCTGTCTGCAGAGTGAGGCAAAGCAGCCATGCAAAACACCTCAGTCCAAACCTGAACCCCTTGCAAAGCAGTAAGAATGAGTCTCCAGTTCTGTACAGAAAGTCTGCTGCTCTATTTTGTCTCCTAAGTAGTGCCAACAGAGAGAGATCAGCCAATGATCTGGGTCCGTGTGAACCATGAAGGATGACCCGGGAGTGTTCCTTCTGCATAAGGACTCCATCTGAATAAAATAGATGGATCAGAACCTCAGCAGCCTGCCCTGCAAAGGAGCGCCGTAAAGATGGATGAAGGTGTCTTCTATTTGGGACGACCGGCTGATCGTTCCTGGTGCAAACACCTGTTAGGTCACCTGGTGTGGGGCATATACGCACGAAGAGAATGGAAATAGACAGAGGGCTTGTGAATCACAAACATCATTCATGCATTAAAAGCTTTTGAGGTTCTTGTGCTGACTGGGATGGCAGTGATCGGGATTGATCCTGGACCCATTGGTCGTTATGGCTGGATCAGATATACCAGGTGGTCTGAAGAAGAAGTAGGTCTCATGTAATTTACAACAAAACAGAAAACCTGACAAGTGACACTTGTGCATGTGTTTGTCTGGGTGCTTGATATCATAGCTTCTAGTTGCTCAAGAACAGGCCGCATCCACCATCAAGGCCAAATATCGAATCCACGTTAAACACTTATTTTATTTCAGTCCTGTAAGGCAGTTGACCTATGGCGCAGGAGAAGCCTGTTGATAGATTGTCCAAATCATCTCCCGCTGCAGCCCGCAGCGTTTTCTCATGAAACAGTAACAAGCAGAAACCGTCCACAAGAATCATTCCGGATTCGCCAGGGCAGCTGATATATAGCCGCATCTCCGCGGTTGGGGCCTGCCCCCGCTTCGGTCGATAGAGCTCCGCTTTCGCCATGGAAACCGAGCCTATTTTGTCTTTACCTTTCACGGGTCCCTCCCCTTCTGCCGATTGGCTGGTGTGGGTGCCTGTCACGCTTCATAGCCAATGAAGTATCCAAATGTGAGCGCATGCGGCTTAATCAGCCTGTCCATCAGTCCCTTAGTCTACCTGTCCATCTGTCTGTCTGTCCCTTACTCGGGTGGAGGCCCTCGGACGACGCAGATGCTGTTCTGTCCTCCAATTACCTCCGCTGACTTAGAGCGGGGGGGCGCGTCCTCCTTGCTCTCCTCCCGCGGCTCCGCACACGCGACTCTGCTTCCTTCCAAACTAATTTATGCACCTCCGTCCGTGGGCGCGGCAGGGAATCAATACCAGAGGACCCGAAACAGATTGCATCCGGGCAGGTGGTGGCTAGACGTGATGCGCAGGCTGTTCCGGTAGCGCCAGAGGTCGTCGTAACACACGGGCCGGACGGGGCGTGCCCACCGGGTCACCGACCCCGGCGACGCCCGCGGCGACAGCGAATTGGCCCCCTTGAGGTTCCTGCATGTCCGAGGACGCGTCGTCTCTCGATCCCCTCCAGGATAATCAATAACCGTAGTGATTTAATCCATTTTTAATCTCTCGGTCATGCCACAGAACGCGATCATTAATCCGCTAAGCGTCTGGGCCCCGTGGCGGCGGCGTGTCAGGTGAATTGATGGCGTCGGTGGACTGAGACCGCATTTCAGCAAAGGGCTCCATTTACCAAATGGCTCTTATTCTGTGGTCCCATTCTCTGTGTCAGACCGCTATATTTAACTCTTCCCTTTTTAATTCCTACACATTAACTGGTCTGACCGTTATAAATGTCTGACCTAAAATTGTACGCATTCTTTTTTTGAATGAGGGCACCCCTCCCCAGCCCCCCCTGCCACCAAGAACGTTGCAATCATGGGACTGTCCCAAACCTGTCAGCGTAACGGGGTGTTTGCGTCGAGAGATCTCGTGACCCCTCAGTCCGGGCAACGAGAAAGACTCATCTGCCATGCTACTCCAGCGCGCCGAAATGATGTCATCACAGAGCGCCGCCGAGCACCTGTTATGTGACTGGCTTCTGCCCAATCGCTACGAGTCAATGTGCGTCACGAAAGACCAATTAGCTATACTGTTGAAAAATGACTAGCTGCACATTTCAGTGACGGCAGTCGCCTTCAGAGAAGTTGAAGCTGAAGGTTGCAGACCAGTATCTCAGGATGGTTTGCTACCTGACGTAGACACACTGTCCAGCACAACCAGGCTAATCAGCGCTTATTAGGACCCTTGAGACTGGAGTGTCAGTCCCTAACCCCACCCCCCCCCCCCAAGGCCCCTTTAAGAATGGCCAATTTCTCCCCAATCAGGAGCGGGTTCACGAGTCATCCAAAATTCACCCAAGTGTCCTCAGGGGAGCCGTCCGGCATCGAGCCCGAACCTCCGGCCTCTTTCTAAATTCCGCCCTTCCCCTATGACGGCGGCCTGGCGCTCTGTCAAATCCGGTTGGAGCTGTTTTGGATTTGGACAGTTTTACAGTCGATGCGACTTCCATAACATAAGCGCCAGTAGACTCACCGTGATAGAAATCGATCTTTCCGCCCCGCCAGCTATCCTTATCTCACGAGCCTCTTCTGACGACATCAGATAGTAAGACATTTACAAAGAGGCAAGAAAATAACACAAATATATACAGTTCAACTCTGTTATCAGCCGTTTGGCCATTTGTCAAGTTGTCAATTAAGAAAAATGTGCTTAATGTATTATTAATTCAACAGAAACACACACGGCCATTTGCTGTCATTCAGAGGCACCGACAGACGATGGAGATGGGTCTTAGAGGTTTTCGCAAACAGGCTATGAGTGGTGAAGGGTTTTCCGGGGGTCTTGCATTAAGTTGCAGTCTTTGCTTGACTCATGGTGTCGGCGAGCTGGAATTGTGATGTGGTCGCTGCATGTGCCACACCGAGCATCACGGGGCGGCCATCTTTCACGCACAGAAAGTGTCACTTCCTGCCGACCGACATCTCACTCAGCGGACCGGCAGACGGGAACTTTTGTCCAACACTTAGGCAATGTTGTTGTCAGAGAGAGGCTCACCGTGTCTCCGATAGTGTGCTGTTCGGGTGCAGTGTTGTTAAACGCACACGATTAATTAAAAAAGGATTGCAAGCTGAGGTCTCAGATGCTCTTGGGTTTTTCTAGAACATATTTTGACCTTTATACTCCTCAATTCCCCCTTTTCTTGCTTTTCCTGTTTTTCCCAGCATGCATCTGACTCTGTCCTCATCACTCCATCAGGGAATGGATGGGGGGGGGGGGGGTGAAAGGCAGATCCGTGAGACCTGGACTCAGGCCAAGTCAGCGCTGCCGCCCTCGGCCTCAGGATGAGCACAGTGCGTCCCGCCCAGCACCCTGATGCCGCCTCGCCGTTTCTGGGAGTGGTCTGCCGGGGCCGGCGCACGTCGCGGTGCAAGGGGAGGCTGGCGGAGAAAGCCTTGGCCGTTACATCAGCCGTCGCTCGCCGAGTCGCGGCTCCTTACTGGTCGATGGCGTCTGTGCCGAGCTTGTGAGGCCGCGAGCGCGTCAGCACCTAGCAGTAAGTCCCCCCAACACAAAGTCACCTTCCACCGGCGCGGGTAATGAGCCGTCCGCTCGGGCTCCCTGCCCTGCCGTAACACACCCCTCTCGATCTCCATCCTGGTCCCCCCCCCGGCAGTCTCCTTCATCCCTCACACCGCCCGCGGCACCTTCCCATCAGCCCGTTTGATCAGCCGTGACGTGACACCCCTGCGGTCTGGCCATGTCGTCCTGGTTGTCACGCGCTCCTCTGGCGGTTGCCATGGCAGTCAGCGTGCTTCTACCTGTGAACCTTCCATCGTCCTTCTCCGTGGTTAACAATAAACGCTGAAGGCTTTTAAATTAGTCTTTAGTAGAATTCATTGGTCCCCTTTGGGCTGTATAGGCAGTTGATTAGTGCTTAATCTGTTAAGTGAGTTGAAAGTGCATCAACTACGGTCGATTCATCTCATACAAAAGTTTTCTTAGTCCATCCATCCATCCATTTTATATGCCCTGGATCTTTCTTGCTAAATCCCTCTAGCGCAGTGTTTCCCAGTCCAGTCCTCAGGGACCCACAGACAGTCCATGTTTTCGCTTCCTCCCAGTCCACATTTTTGCGGGAGGGAGCAAAAACACGGACTGTCTGTAGGTCCCTGAGGACCGGATTGGGAATCGCCCATCTAGCATGTCCATCGCAAGGCTGCGCTGGCTGACGTCGGGATTCCTAAACATTTTAGCGCAGAGAGAAGGGCAGGTGAGCTGCATAGAAATCCCACATAAAGCCGCCTTAATGGGCGTCTCTTTGGAGATGTACAGCCGTCACGGTCTTTTAGTGTTCGGTAACTTTGCCATCCTCATAGACCTTTAGAAACCCCCCCCCCCCCCCCCGGGGCCGCAGTTTTCTCAGGCTATGGGGGAGGGGGTGTATTCACTGCCTCCCTGTAATGGATATAATCAGTCATTGGCTTTATCACTCTGGGACACGGGGAACGTTTTTAAGGCAACTCGGTGGGCGACCCTCAGGGTAGAAGACCCCAACCACCCGGACGTTAGAAGCAGGAAAAACTCTATTTTGTTACTATTATCATAGTTGCAGTAATTGTTATGAAAGTTATTTTCCACTTTGACTGAATTGAGTGTTGGCATTCAGCCCACGTGCACCAAACAAAGGGAGCTGTTTACGCCCGGAAATTATCGCTATTATGCTGATTATTTTGAGTTGTTTTAAAGCAAGCGCAAGCTAATGCAGAACCGAGCGAAGTGACAGAACTCCTCAGGCTAGACCGCTGACCCAGAGTGGAAAGATGTAGAGGCCTCAGCTCTGCTGGGGAAGCAGCGACGGTTTGTTCACAGGCTAACAATTGCGCGTGAGACCAGCAGAAGGCTGACTAGCTGTCTGCCTGCACCAGCGACCGCGGTAGAATATGTGTTCTTGCCCGTGAGTGACTTTAAACAGATGCGTGTGTGGGAGTGTGTATGTGTGACTCGGGAATGTGAGAAAGAGAATGTGGCGGGTTCTCCGCGCGCTTGGCCGGCACAGCGCTTCAGTGGGCAGTGCTGTCGAGTCGCACCTCTAGGGCAGCAGGTTCGAATCCCGCCTCCACTCGCATTATGTGTTGTCTGCCTATGCTCTCTGCGTCACAAGGCTTTTGTCCGGCAGCTCGAAGACACGCTGGCTGATTGAAGTCTCCGGACTGCGCATAGCGTGTATACGTGTGCTCTGGACTCCCATTCGGGGGGCCATGACCTTTCTGTTGACTGGAATAGACTCCAGACCCCCCCCACCACCTTCAATCCTGGACAATGGCTGGATGGATGGTTTTAAAATGTGTAGAATAGGCTTTCGGGAATTTGAGGACGCTCACACACAGCTCCTCCTCGTTTTCCAGCATTCTGCATTGGACGCACCATTAATGCCTCTTCCTCACTGACCTGAGACCTGTGTGAAACACAGCAGGGTGTGTGCCTGAATGAGACACTGCCGTTCCTCTCTTCATACGTTAATGACTGCGTTCAGTGGGAAACCCAAAGGCCATAAAACCCGCACTATTTTAGCCTGTTAAGGTGATAATTCCTCACTAGTGGCTGACAGGTTTGTAATGCAAGACTTAAACGTAGGCTCTGGAACTCATATCGCAGTTTGCTTCAAACCGGGAGCTGAGAAGGTGTCATCAAGGGCTGGCCTGCGGGTATGAAATTGTGAGGTGTGTATAAATAAATAAATCTGTGAGCTTCGTAATTAGCTAGCAGAACAGGGATCCCAAGGGGGAACCACACACGGGCTGGATACTGGATGCTAACATCGTACTCACAGGTGCTAATGCGACCAGGTTTAGTCTCTGTAATTCATTCAGCTTCTCATTAAAAGATGCCCGAAGAGGCCTTTCGAAGATCTGCCCATCCATCTTCCAGCTGCTTATCCAGTACAAGATGGCGATGAGCCTGTAGCTTGTCCCAGGAAGCACAGGGCAGATCAGGGGCACACCTGTCCAACTCAGGGCAAACATGCTCTCACAATCACACTCCAGGGACAATTTTTGAGATCCAGACTCATCGAGCTGCACGTTATTGGGCTGATGGAGGCTACTGGAGTACCCAGAGGAATCCAGCACAAACATGGGGAGAATGTGTGCATACACAAAGCCACCCCCCCATGAGTATAAAACACCATATTGATGGTTTAGTATGGATTGTTATAGCTTGCATTGCTATGTTGTGTTGTAAGGTGGTGTTTCCCATTCCTGTCCTTGGGGACCCATGGACGTCCACGTTTTTGTTCCCTCCCAGCTCCCAGTCAGACGTGTTTGCGAAAATGTGAACTGTCTGCGGGTCCCCAAGGACCGGATTGGGAAACACGGTTTTAAGGACGTGATTTTTACCTGCACATATTGCGCGTTTCTCTGAGTGAGACAGGGTGGAGATGATTGACTCCATATGAGCTCCACACTTGTCCGACACCATAGGAGGTACATGTTGCCTTGGCGGCAAGTCGACAGAGTCGTCCATCCTACTACACCTATTCTTCCTGTATGCAGAGGGTTTAATAACAGAAAGTAGACCAGAAGATGGCGAATTAAGGCTCAAGATTGATGAAGGAACGTCAGCGACCTTCAAAATGCTGATGACATTGATGATAGTGGGAAATGAAGATCTGAAAAGTTAAAGGTAGCGAAGAAAACACAGGGTATGACCACAAGACTAGCAGCTTAACTTTAGTGCTGAGAGTTAAGACATAGAGATTGTAGACAGCTTTCCGCTTCTTGGGACAATCATCCAGAATGAAGAATCCGGCAGTCAAAAAATACATCACAGACTTACATTTGGAAGAGCTACAGTGAAAGAGAAGAAAAAAGCTTCAAGAGCACTGATGTGTCTCTCAGAACTAAGACCTGAATTGTTCAAAGATGATTCTTTATAGATGTGAAAGTTGAACAATGACGATACTCAGGGAAGAGTATTGACGTCTCTGATCCTTGTTGCTGGATAAGACGTCTAAGAAAACTGGACCACAAGAAAAACTAGTGAATGCTTGATCAAATCAAGCCCGGATTTTCACTCAGAGCACAAATGGCCAGTCTTAAGCCTCTTATTTTGATCTTATTTTTAGCACATCGCAAGAAGATCCAGTGCATTGGCGCAAACCATAATGCTTGGAAGAGATGAAGGTCAAAGGGGGGGGATTCCACAAAGCAGGATTTCTCGCTCAGCTGGATTAGCGGATGACTAGCAACAGGATGGACACATTCAGTCATCACAGTGATGGATGTGCCCACTGGGAACCTGAGGAAGCAGACAGAACACAGGCCCTTCTGGCGGAATGCCAGCTAAATGCTCGCCCTGAGTCGGCATCCACGTTACAGCACCCAATGATGATAATAGCAATAACAATAACAAAAGCCTGATGCAACTCGGCACGAACACAAATTAGCACCTCATGCTAAATGTCAAACTGCAATTGTGAGGGAGCCAATGGGATGGCAGCCTCAGGTGAATTATCCTATTTGTGTTAATCAAGATGGACAATTTCATCAACTCACATTTACTGCTCTCCATAAATCAGTCTGTCAGTGCTTGTTGCGCATCTCTGCCAGTGCAATAGAATTTGAAATAAAACATGTGTCTTACATCATTGCCAGCTTTCCGTTAATTTTGTTGTTGTCCTGCTTACCCCAAGTGGTGGGGATGTTATTTACAAGTAGAGCTAGAAAGTCCAGGTCCAGAAAGTACTAATCCAGACCAAGGTTTTGTGTCAACCAACCAGTTGAGTATAAAGAGTCCTGGACCTGTCTCTGTCTGTAATGGTTACTCTTGCGAGTAACTTCCCCAACACTGCGTGTCTCCTGCTGGAGATGCTGCATCCACTGAGAAGGTCCCAGTCCAAGGTTAAATTCAAAGGTCAGCATTATGTTGACAGCAGGTCACTGAGATTATCATTATCACCTGACCAGCAAGCCAGGCTTTGGGCAGTAAGTCCATCAAACCCAAACAGGATGCTTATCTGCAGAGAGTGGAGAGCGCTTCAGGCTAGGATTGCTGAGAGAGGATGAGTGCTTTCTAATTAAACAATCATTAAACCATAGTCACTGATCTTGCCACAGAAGAGCAATCGTTCTCACAGCCAGAAGGGCTAAATCGATGATGATTTCTGATGCGAACTTGTAGAAGATTACAGCTGATGATCTACCCACATTTATTGGCCCCTTAGTATGTGTCTGTTGTGTTTTTCTGCCTTAAACAGTGTATTTAATCATTATATGGGTGTGATTCATTTGAGGTACTTCTCCCTTGAAAAAAAAAGGTTTTAGGCGTGGTGAATGCTATACAGACTGCGTTGGTAAATAACAAGATTGTGCAAAAGCCTCACATTTGGGAAAGGTAACGCTGTCAGTTTTAGCTGGATATGTTTGCACAGCTTAATGAGCTCAGTTTGAAGCTGATTTATGAATATTTATACCTGCCTAAAAAAATGGCAAGAAAATACATCTAACTCTGTGGGCCGCTGTTTTTGTGCGTTGAAATTTTAATGGATGCCCAGCTTTTTACTCTCCTTGAACACCCAGTAGCAATTAATGTACTACCGGGATTTAAGTGGCACTTTCACTGAAATGCAGCTATTTTATTAACTATTCCTGTAGTCTGACTGCACCAAATATCAGCTAAAGTAATAAAATAATCTTTTCTAGACAACGGCAGAATAAAAGACTCTCCATGAGACAGCAGAAGATAAAATAGTTAAGAAAACAAAGGCCATTTCACTGTTCACGGGGCGTGTAATACAATTTTCTTTCACAATGTAGGATTTCACATGGTAAAAGGGAAAAACTTAATACCAGTCTTGGTGGAATTTATCTTTCAGACATATTTACAAATTTGCAAAAGGTTGCAAAATTTATGGCCAACACTTAAAGTTGAATCTGTTACAAAAGCTCATTACTTTAACGGCTGAAGCGATGGGACCATTCGACCGCGGTGGCTCGTTAATGTGACGTGAATCACAGAAGCAGGAGAGACTGTAATCGATAAGGTTTTAAGTGTTTTGATGGCTTCTGCATTTGTGAGTGTACATTCGAAGTTGGGAAGGATCATGATAAGCATAGCTGCAGATTCCTCTAAGATCTTTAATGGCAAGGATCTGAATATCTGTGCATTGATCGGAATAACAAATTAGCTGCATGCTGTATGGGCGGTTCTGCAGTGGAACCAGCTCTGTACTCATACATGTTCTGAGGAGACTTGAACGACCCAGGAGGGTTTGCATACCTGCACAGCTCCCTGGACATAAGCGCATCACCTGTCAGACCTGATGTAATTTTACTGCAAGCTCCAGAGGTAGAAGAGGACGGTGAAGGTATTAGCCGTACCTGCAGTGGACCCTCAGCTCCGATGGGCGTCCTCAGTTCAGCTGGCCATGAAGCTTCACTGGGTCGCTAATGAGGCAGCACCCACTGCGTGTCCAGGGAGGACCAGTGTTATTAGACAGCAGCTGGTGCTGATATCCGGAATGCACGGCTCACAGTGGGTCATAGTGGGCAGCAGTGGGTAGCACAGGGTCACGGCGAGTAGCAGTGGGCCACAGTGGGTAGTAGTGGGTCACAGTGGGTTACGGCGGGTACTAGTGGGCAGCAGTGGTCACAGTGCATCACAGCGGATAGTGGGTCACGTTGAGTAACAGTATGTCCCAGTGGGTCCCAGAGGCTTACAGTGGGTATTAGTCAGTCACAGTGGATAACAGTGGAATACAGTGGGTGACAGTGGCTTACAGTGGGTAGCAGTCAGTTACAGTGGGTAAGTGTGGTCTTAGTGTCTGATAAGGTCACCATCTCCTCACTGTTCCTCTACCACAGAATGTCAGCTAAACGAAGGCACCTTAGCTGAGCTGCTATTTTCCTTCACTTTCCTGGTTTTTACATGCAAATAAGGCGAAGTGCAGTTTGAATTGCGATCCCTGTATCTGCGCTGCTTAGCAGCATCCAGGCCGTGACGCTCATGTGAGGCCCCGCCCACTCCAACTAGTGTCAGTATGGCATTCATCAGAAATGTCAACAGTGGTATCCTCATCTTCCCTATGCTGTTATTGAGTGATCCTCATCTCAGCAAATAGCTTCTGTTCGCTGAGGATACCGTCCCCTGCTCTGCTAAAGCGAGTAACCGTCCAGGGGCCCGCCCGCCCGCCCACGGAAATTATAGGAAATTGCATCGCTTCTCGGGTTAATTAGGAGGCTGTCGTACTTAATAGCACATGACAGAGAGCAGCATAAAAATTACAAACAGGAAGGCAAATTAGCAAAGGCATCCTAGCCTAGCGGGCAATACCAGCGGGGGGGTGGGCTTTAGGCATAGGTCACATAGATTTCCAGGATGGCAGGGAGATCGCCTTAGAACAAAGGTGATCGAGCGGCATTATCTGATCGTGAGGATGCAAATCCAAGCCCCTTCTTCTGTGATGCAGAGGGAGGATTGTCAATAAGCAGACAGCTTATTGTCTATACTTGGAGATCAATGGCTGATCCAGAGAATCATAATACAAAACCTCTATCTAGAAGGCAACACACACAGTATATTATATATACATACATTTTCCACTCTCAGCTACATCATTAATTAGAGTCATAATTGGAATGCTTATGCTTATATATAGACATATGTGTACATATACCAATACAGCTTACATACATATAAATCAAAGGAACAATCACTGTCCTATATAAGTAAAGTGAATTCTGAGGCCATTTTATGCTGTCTGAGGTCATTCTGTGACCGTCCACGGGTTAAATTTACACACACACACACACACACACACACACACACACACACACGGTTTCCCACAATCCACTGGTGCTGGTCTAACCAACCACATCTTTAATCCCCGGAAGAGAGCCGGTCCCTGTTGGGGTTATAGCACATGCTCGGTGATGACATCACTCCGGCGTTATCCCGCCAGCAGCTGTGGTTAGCGGCTACCGTGGTTTGAAACACAAGCAGATCCTGCAGGCTGTCATCCATCATCGGGGGTCCGTGGTGTGGCTGAGGGGGGGTTGGGGCGGGGGACAGCAGGATTTACACTTACGTTCCTGGAAGCCCATGACCGCTCCGGCGAGGTGCGGGCCTCACTGTCCGTGCCAAACCCTGGCTAAGCACATTTTTTTACAGCCCAGCGGTCACGGGGGGGGGGGGGGGGGGGGCACTTCCGAGCCATCCCATCCCGAGCAAAGCCCCCATCACTTTGCTGAGTGGCACTTTCCCTTGGTCCTTCCAGCTTCGCTGTGTCATCTTCTGCTCCAGGAACATTTTTGATCTGGCGGTGATTCATGACGTTTCCACATGTTAATTGTTTCCTTCTGGGAGGATGTTGGAAAAATTCTGTATGTCAGGCCATAGAAGCATCTGATCTTGGGTGGAGCACCTTTTAGGGGAATGCGAGTATAGAATATAGATGGATGGAACCCCCCAGGAGTGATACTGTTCTTCTGCTGTCTTTGTGATGTTTGACTCTTCAACTTTGTGAGAGAATTACTATGTTTGGAGTAAATGTATCTTTATGGATTCAGACACCATGAGCAGCAGTAACAATCCAAGCAGGTCCACTGATTAAACTCAATGCTGCATTTCTGTTTTTCTAATGAACTTTGGTGACATGTGTGTTTGTGCTGGAACATGTCAATTAAATATATTGTTCATATGGAACCTGCTAGAACATTAGGTCAGCACAACCTCACATGATTTTTCAGGTTGGGTGAAGAAAAGTTCATTTCATTTCTAGCCAATTATAGCTCTCTGATGCCAGCCCTCTCTTCTCTCTGCATTTCAGGTATGGCGACATGGTGCCTAAGACCATTGTGGGAAAGATCTTTGGCTCGATCTGTTCCCTGAGCGGAGTCCTGGTCATCGCCCTGCCTGTCCCCGTGATCGTCTCCAACTTCAGCCGCATCTACCACCAGAGCCAGCGTGCGGAGAAGCGTCGAGCCCAAAAGGTACCACGTGCAAGATTCTTTTTTCTGCATTTGTCCCACATAATCACCAGGGTGGTGCTATGGGTAATGTTAAATGTGTGTTCTTTTAAAGGTCTCTGTGAAAAGCCATTATTTTCAGTTCTAGATAATTGATATGTGACATTCTGTGAGGCATTGGGAGAAAGGGGGTGAAAATCCCCCAGACCAGAGAGAAATTCAGAACAGCACAGGTGGATTGTGGGAAACCTCATGTGTATGATGTAAATTTAACCCATGGGCTGTCACAGGATGACCTCAGACAGCTTAAAAATGGCCTCAGGCTTCACTTTACTTATACAGGACATAGCGATTGCTCCTTTGATTTATGTGTATGTAAGTTCTATTGATATATGTACGTATATGTGTATATAAACATATTAGTCTGATTATGTAACCTGTTTGTCTAGCATTTCCCTCTTGGGACACAGGAAACATTATTTGCGCAAATACGCTGCAGCCACTCTGTTCTTAAAGCCCCGGGTGATTATCACTGTTAGAGGACTTTTATGCTGAAATGTGGCTCTGGTTTTATGCTTGGGACAAGGCCGGGTGGGGGTGGTATTGAGGCCGGGGGGGCTGCAGGGGGCCCTCCCTCAGGGGTCCTCCCGAGAATTTATTTCTGAAGCGACACGATATCACATGGAGACCCGCTTCTGACTCCCAGCTCTTCATTTAGAAGGTTTAGTCTCTGCTCTACACAGGAGGCCCCTGGGCTAAAACGGCAACGTCTCCCAGCCCCACGCGGGCCGCAGCTGAGAAAGCAGTAGGCCAGTGCTCCCAATAACAATAATCTGTTTTTCCAGTTAACCCGGGAATGCTCAATGAAGCGAGGGGAGCACGAGAGTGAGGAGCTAAAAATATGTTCAAGAGTTCAGGAGAAATGCAAAGGACAGCAAGAGTTTGCTGTGTGTTAGAGTGAGGGCTTCAGCAGTGAGAGACAGAGGGAGTGGAAATAAACATGTCGTGTGTGTGTGTGTGTGCATGTGCGTGCGTGTGAGTGTGTGTGTGTGTGTGCATGCGTGTGCGTGTGTGTGTGTGTGCGTGTGTGTGTGTGCGTGCGTGTGTGAGTGTGCGTGCGTGTGTGTGCGTGTGCGCGCGTGTGTGTGTGCGTGTGTGTGTGTGCGTGTGTGTGTGAGTGTGTGTGCGTGCGTGCGTGTGTGTGTGTGTGTGTGCGTGTGCGCGCGTATGTGAGTGTGTGTGTGTGGATTAGGTTTATATTATATTGCAGAGACCAAATGTCCCCCTCAATGTAATGTTTTTTTGACGTTTTGATCTGTTAATGCAATCGAAAAAGTAAAAATGGCAAAAGTCTTCTATTTTGTTTGGTTACTTATGGTTAAGGTTAGGCCTGGGTAGGGGTTAAGGTTGTCATGTTGGGATTAGAGTTTTCCCCATAAAAATGAATGGAGAGTCCCCACAAAGACATGAATACAAACCTGTGTGTGTGTGTGTGTGTGTGTGTATGTGTATGTGTATGTGCGTGTGTGTGTTCCCCCCTCCCCCCCGGGGTGCATACTTTCCATGCCTCTTTGTGTCTGAGTATTGTGTCTCCATGACTTTGTGTGACTTAAATCAGCGGGAGCTCTGAATAATTAACTTTACAATTAAATGTATATTTTCAATCAGAGGCCCTTATAAAGATCTGTAGAGGATTATAATGTTAGTGAATGCAAACATTAATTACATGGTAATTACATGTTAATAAACGACATGTATGAAATAGTATGATCTGTCATGTAGTTGCGCTGTTAGGGCACCAGCAGGAGAGAGCCCCGGGTTCCTCCGTTTCTACAGCTAGGGGGCGTGTCAGGTTTCCCTTCTTCCTGTCCGAATGGCGGCTTCGGCCGCGCGTTTCAGCCGGGGGAGCGTAGGAGGGCTAAACGGACGTGTGTTTGTTCAAACAGAAAACCAGGCTTGCTAGAATCCGTGCGGCGAAGATCGGCGGCGCTAGCGCTTATTTGCAGTACAAACGCAATGGGCTCCTCGGCGACGCGCCGGACGAGGTAACCGGGCCTCGCCGCCCATGCGGCCCCCCCCATCGCCAGCGCTTTCGTGGTGTCCCTAACCGCTGCACTCTGGCTCTGGCACAGCACTGATCCACCCTCACACCCCCCGCAGGCGGGAGGGCCACATTGTCTAAAGTGACTCATGACCCCCCCCCCCATCAACTGCTGCATGTGGCTTGAGCAGGGCCTTCGGGGGGGTAGCCGTTAGGGGGGGCCACCACAGACGCACCCTTTTCTCCTCCGGTGGAACTGCCATCCCTTCTTTTTCCGTTTTTTTTTTTTTTTTTGTTCTTGGTTTTTGCGTCTTTATTATTGTGTTCTTTCCCATGCATTTTTTGACATGCATTTTTTAACATGCATTTTGGAGCAAACCAACCATGCGACGGCGTCGCCCGGCCCCCAGCCTGTGTCCTTGCAGCCCTACCTCCCATGGCATCACCCAAAAGCATCGTGGAGGAATGAGACTGTCTGAGCTGCATGTCGTTCACTGGCTTCTGGGAGGGAGGGCGAAGGGTCGAGAAGGGACAGGAAATCACTGCCGGGGCAGTGTCGGCCGGCTGCTTGTACGCCGCCCCCCCCCCCCCGCCCCGAGTCCCGGGTCTCGGTTACATGCATCCGGCCGACGGCGTCTGCAGTCGTTTGCCCTGTCGTCGGGTTGCACCCTTTGATTTGCTGGATTTGGAGGGGTCTTCATGGCTTAGACGAGGCTGCATATCTGCTCATTCCCATGCCACATGCTGCTAGAGTGCTCTGGGTTTGATAGCCGATTGGGTGAAATCGGGGCTTTCTATTGGAGTGCTCTGGGTTTGATAGCCGATTGGGTGAAATCGGGGCTTTCTATTGGAGTGCTCTGGGTTTGATAGCCGATTGGGTGAAATCGGGGCTTTCTATTGGATGGACCGGCTGTCCGTCAGGAACGCTGAATCTGAGCCATAAGGGACCCTTCAGAGTTACAGGCATGTTTCCGTTTTCTCTTGCCGGGACGATGAGAGGCTGCTGGAGGGAGCCAGAGACGGACCATCCCAACGTCCTTGACATCTTCACGGCACCCCTGTCCTCACAGAGGTGGTGCTGTAACACTGTGACGGTGTTACTCGGACCTTGGGTGGAGTCCCTGGCTCTCTCCGTGCCCGCCGCCTTTTCAGCGGACCTCCGCTGACAATCCGCGTCGTGTCTTTCTTTGTGTCCAAAGGCTTCGAAGGAGGCGGGTCAGGCCCTGGTGACCAAGACCAGCGCCACCTTCGAGAACCAGCACCATCACCTGCTGCACTGCCTGGAGAAGACCACGGTAGGCACTCGGCCCACGTGTGTGTGTGTGTATCTGTGTGAGGTGATGCTTCTCTCACTGCCGCCCAATGCACATTGAGATGCAGGTCACAGGGTTCCGCGATGTTTCCAGGGACCCCCCGAAGTGAATTTAAATGAAGGGGGGCCACTGAAAACTTCTTTCTTCTCCTGCGCCAGGTTCTCGGGTCTGGGGGGAGGGTTGGGTCAGTGAATTTCCTCTGTGTCGAACACCATCAGACTTCAACACTACCCAAGGACTGGACCCCCTTTGCTGGCGCACCTCTGCCCTTTCATCCAGGGGGCGATCTGTCCCTTTGCCGTACCCCGCCTTCCCATAATCCCCCTATTAGGAGAGCAAGTGTGGCTCGGGCGTCCGGTCAGCTGGGGCCGCAATCGGAGATGTTCCAGTTCCCTCCTGGACGTCCTCCCAGGCGATTGAGGGAAGGGTCCTTGGCTGTGGGGGCTCTGACATCACCAGCCACGGAATGAGTGCCCACTGGCCATGCTCCATGTGGTATTATGGGACAGGAATCGTGATACAGGCCTGTGTCTAGACCAGGGGTCTCACCACTAGGTGGGCACTGCTGATGCTATATTCTTTGGTATATGAGGGCCCTTAAAATCTGATTCATTCTTAAAGGATGCCCGTTCAAGGCTACATCAACACAAGGTCCTCGAGCAGGCATCCTTAAGAACGAATCAGATTTTAAAGGGCCCTCATATGCTCAAGAATATATGGCAATATATGGTAAAGTGACGACATCAGCAAAACAGCCATAAATTCAAATGGAGTTATCATTTTCCCACATTCCGGGACATGCTCCCCCGCCTGTCATAGATTATTCAGACCCCCCAGTGCCTCGGGGAACAAAGGGAATGTTTTCAACAAGCGAATCACGGGCATGCCAGTCTCCTCTCTCGACAAGCGAATCACCGGCATGCCAGTCTCCTCTCTCGACAAGCGAATCACGGGCATGCCAGTCTCCTCTCTCGACAAGCGAATCACGGGCATGCCAGTCTCCTCTCTCGGTCGTTTCAGGGTTCCACTGTCCTGTTCAGCATGGCTTTGTTTTTGAGTTTATATTAATTTAATCTTGCTTATTCCCCGGTGGACGTTTAAGGCCCGTCCAGGGAGAGGATAGTGGATGAGAGAGAGTTAGCTTACACAACCTGCTTTCAAAACCCTGATATAAATAGTAAGTTCAGCTTGAGGCTGAAGACCTGTCCGTAGTCCATCAGGGTTTTTTTGTGCAGGAGTGAGACGGTTATGAAGCCGCTATGAAGGACAAAGCTGCCGGGGGGGGACACATTGACCCCGCCGCCTGCCCCGCTCGTTCGTCCCCAACGTGACACCCACCGCCCCCCCCGCTGCCGACCTCATTTGTCTCCCGCAGATGCCTCGGTTCGCTTCGTCCGTCTGTCTGCACTAACCGTTACCCCCCCCCTCTTCCAGAATCACGAGTTTGTGGACGAGCAAACGTACGAGTCGAGCTGCATGGAGGTGTCGCTGACGAACCAGGCCAGGTCGCGCTCCGCATCCGTCTCCTCCTCGCAACATGGCCTCTCCTCCTGCTGCTCCCGGCGGAACAAGAGGAAGAGCTTCCACGTGCCCAACTCGACCACGGGTGTGGACCGGCATGGCAGCATACAGGAGCTCAGCACCATCCAGATCCAGGAGAGGCCGCTCTCCAACAGGTACGACCCAAAGAACAGCAATCAGATTTAATCAAACAGGCAGACGTGTCCCTCTGCTGATTTCTGCAACGGATGCAGCGTGACACAATGACCTTTTGGGGACAGACGGGTGCTGGTGTATAATGTCAGGGGGTGTGCCTCTCTGCCCCTAATTGGTAGGTCGTCTGATGATGTCAGAGTGATGTCACTATAGGGCCCTCGAGCAAAGCCCTTATCCTGCACTCGATCCAGCCATTGGATGACCCTGCTCTCTCAAATGTACATCGCTTTAGTCAAACCAAACATTTCTAACTTAAATGTTTTTATTTACGCAACCCATCTTCAGACAGGCAAACAGGGTGGAGTCAAGGTAGCAGACAAAAAATAAAGCAGACAGGACAAGTGGGATGTGAAATCAGCCATCGCGGGGGGGACCTCACGGTCTTCAACCCCCTTATGGTCTGCGGGTGCTCGCTACCGATTGAGGTGTGTCATTTAACAGCCACCCCCCATCTTTCTTGTTTGCCCCCTCCCCCACTCTCTGGCCGGGCAGCCGGGCGAGCCTGAATGCCAAGCTGGACGAGACGGCACAGCTGAACTGCGACCAGCCATTCCTCACGGCGGCCATCATCAGCATGCCCACCCCTCCCGTCACCACCCCCGAGGGTGACGAGTCCACCAGCTCGGCTGACTACTTGCAGAGCAACATTGTCCGCGTGTCGGCGCTATAGACTCGCACCTTGAATCGGCCACGGCCAGGAAAGACCCCATCCCGTACACCTACATCCCAACCCCCCCGAACCCCACCTGCTGGAGAGTGGAGGGATCGCCACGACCGGAAAGCCAGACTAGATTTATTTTTTGACACATAGGGCGTCGTGTTGGAATATAGCGTGCGTCTCCAGGTCGGCCCTGGTGCACAAAACAGAACCAATGACAGCATGGCCTTGTTTCCCTGGGGACGGCTGACTGGTGAGCACCACTCAACTTTCAGCATCATTTCCTATACTCTTAGAAGAGAATTATTTTTGCAACATTGCGTGTCTTTAAATATATATATATATATATATATATCGTCGTTATGACTTGGTTGGGGTGGGGGGGAGAGGCCATTTTTGTAAAAGTTAATTTGTGGACACGAGCTGAGAAGTCTTTAATGTGACTTTCGATGCTGTGCGGGGGGAGACAGACTTTTGATACTAATAGCTGTTCTGTGTTTGTGTGACTTAAAGGCCATCCTCGTGCATGTCCTTAAAACGTTGTCTGCATTTTGTGGATCTGATGCCCCAGCACTCCCGTTCAGCATGAGCAATAAAGGTTCGTTCAAAGCCGGCTTTTGTGTCCCTCAGCGCCTCAGCCCACCTCAGGCCTTTACCCTTCTCTACTAGGACGTGCAGTACCCTTAACGGGACTCTAATAGACTGGCCAACGTGATTATCTTCGACATCATTCACGATGTTTTTGTCTGGGCCGTCTAAATCTTAACCATTATTCCCACCCCCCCCCCAACACTGGCATTGTGAATATAGCCCAGTATACCCCGTTCCAGTGGGTTTTGTCTGGGTTTTATTATAATGGTTTAATTGCAGGTGGATTTACATTTTCCTGCATGGTGGGGACTCTGAGGAGCGTCACACGGGACCCGGACATGAAGGCTTACGGCAGCCTAACAGAGACATGAACTGGTGGGACCGTCGCCGTTTCCCTCCAACTAGCGTGTGCCGGTCGTGATGTGGGAGAGCCCCCCCGATTGATTTATTTTTTAAAATTTCTCGGCGGATTTCATGAGCTTAATCGTAATGTGGGGGCGCTTCAAGGAGCAATGGAAAGTGCTACAGTAGCTGGAACAGTGACACCGGTGACAGGAGGCTCTCTGAACACTTAGCGCAGCTTTTCACGCCTGGCCTGCGGATGAGCCGGAACACTTCAAAGCACTCGGGCTGGTTCCCGGTCCAGCTTTTATCCGCAGTCCCCCTTTTCTCCTGATAGTTTCTCGCAGGTGTTAGAGGGATGGAGTGGAATTTGTTTGCCGCTTCACAGACAATAAATCATATAAAAAAAAAACTTATGATTACAAAAGCACAGATTACTTATGCAGAATCTCAAACCGTCACACAAGGAACATAAGGAATCCTGTAAAACAATACGCCGCTTATCGGCGTCGCATTCGAACGAACGAGCGACTGGATGAATGAAAGGTTTCTTGAAATTTGTAGCGTTCGGCAGCTTCGCAGCTTCGTACCATTAATTGCGCTGCTCGTTTGAAGAGCACTGGCAAAATTCTCCAGCGGCACACTGGCCAAAGAGAGAGGGGGAGATTACCATCAGCAACCTGAGTTCAATCCCTGCTCTGCCACATTAGCAGGAATGCCAAACTGGATTCTATTCCGTCGGGTGGGCTAGACGACTGGGCCCTTCTCATCGCTCAACAGTGGCACCTGCAGGGCTGTAGGTGAAATTACGCCCGCAGCCCATAGACCAAAACAGGATGAGTGCGAGTTAGGATTGTAAGCACTGGTGTCATGTGTTGAGGGGAGAACTTGTGCTGGGATCAAATTGGGTCATTCCGAACCGGGGAGAAACATTCCCATGATTTCCTGACTTATGCAAGGCTTTTTTGTAAAGTTCATCTTTGTATCAAGAAAATGCATATTTAAATAAGATGATGGCTGTATTTAGGAATCCAATGTTTGTTTTGTTTTTTTTTTTACCTGTTACTGACTGTGTTTAGTGCCTGTGTGCTGTGAGTTGTTCTTCTGTGTTGTAAAAATATTGATCTGAGTTTAGCTGTTTCTGCTTTTTCGTTATTGTTCCTGCGCTTTGGTTTAGTTATGGTTCTGGCTTTCAGTATTTCCAGGTTTTCCTCTTTTTTTTCCTAAGAGAGTAAATGGGTACATTTGGAGAATTGCATGCATGCAGTCGGGGGGGGGGGGGGGGGGGGGGTTTTTACTGTG
>JAODLC010000065.1:21558782-21572441 GCA_026781145.1 Hippopotamyrus pictus
GGGTTATGCTCACCGCGTGCCGAGTCTCTGAACATGGGGGGTGGGGGGTGAATGACTGAACAGGCTTGCATCGGGACGCATCTCCTGCCATCTGAGGCACTGCGCTGTCCTGTTTGGCCGCCCAATTCCCCCCCCCCAACACACACAGCACGCTCAGATGAATGCGTTGATTCACGTTTATAATTTATAGCTCTGCCGGGAGGGTGGAGGGGGGCACACACGAGAGCCCGGGGTTTGATTATTCATGCCCCCGCATCTTGTGCAGTATGAATCATTTTACAGCTGCCTCTATCTGGGGGGGGGGCGCGAAGGGATAGGGGCAGGTTTAAGGATAAACACCACAGCAACTGAAACACACCCAGGAAAGGTGCATTAAATGCGACCCCCCCCCCCTCACTCTCCCTCTCTCTCTCTCTCTCTCTCTAGCACTTTACCTGACCAGTTGGGCTGCAAGCGGCCACAGTCTGACCCGCGCAGCTCAGTCGCATTAACCTCACTACCGATTACCGGCTCGTTTGAGCTGCGACACGAGGAGCCGCGAGTGGGTCACGTCCTGCCGGAGAAGAACCCAGTGTGTCACAGGTTCTAAGTCTCAAACCCTAAACTAATTCCCTCCCAAACCCTGAAACTGGGCTGGTCCCAGCTGAACATTTTGGGGCCTCATGATGTCACCATGGCAACATCCGGTGAGCCGGATTCTTTAAGGGAGTGGGACGTCTGGATATAAGACCATCTTCAGTATGTTTTTTTTTTTAAAGACCTTTCCAAGAAAACTTTCTTTAAGTCATATAAAATAGTGAAACACCACACACAAGCTTCTCCCAATCAGTGCGCATACACACACACACACACACACACAAGTCTCCATGGAAGACACCCACATGCACATACCCAGGACAGGAGGATCAGGCTGTCTTTCAGGGTCCCACAGTATCCCACCATGGCCACGATGATCAGAAAACAGCAAACGGCAATGATGACCGGATGGACCACTGGAGAGTATGTCAGAATCGCAGCTTCCTCCAGCCTGCAGGGGGAGGGGGGGGTCATTCCTCAGTGATATTTGGCAGAAGTGATGTTTATTTATCAATCCATCCCACTCCCTCGCTCCCTGCACCCCTCCCTCCCTCAGCCCCTGCACAAAATACTCCAGCTACAAGTAAATTCTGATTCCACGCTGCAGGAATGCTGGTGTTGCACATTCGCTGTGTCAATTCAACTCGGAGTTTACAGTCAGGGAGAGTCAGCGGAGTCACAACATGGAGGAACGAGAGAACCAGGAGATATCTACCAAACCTGCCTTGGATATACAGTAGCTCCTCACTAACCCGCAGGCCCATCAGATACCGGACTCTAAAGCTGTCTCTTTTGTTGTTGTTGTTTTTGGGAAGTCAAAGTAAATCAATACCAGGATGTACTTTAGAAAAACACACAGAGAGCAGGTTTGGTGATGCGCATGTCCACCCATGCCATTGTCTTACCAGCCCGAACAGAAAACCTCTGCTAACTGCCTTGAAGGTTACTGAGTAAGTTTAGGTTTCAGGTCCAGCCAACCCCCCCCCCCCCCATTCTGCAAGGCTGTCATCTATGTAGGTCTCACCTGGTATCTGCTGTCAAGGTGAGCACATTGTTCAGGTAATCTCTAAGCCACGCTGCCACTCCCAGCACACATACAGACATCAGCTGGGGGCAGAATGACAGGAGAGCATGTCTGATTTCAAAGAGAAGTTTTTATAATAGGATTCATTGACCGATATTCTATTACAAAAGCTAGACATTAGTGCACTAATCCCAGTGAATTTCTATTATATCTCTTAGTGATGACGTATAAAGCAAATACCAGGGATCAAGCTGTTTTAAATCTCTATACTCCCCAGGAGTACGATCTAATTATTTCTTTAACGCCGGAGGTCTATAAAATAAAAGGTGAAAGAGTCCGCATAGGGTTGATTAAAATATATTATCTCGTGTGAGTGGTGAGGGCCAGCAGCTAGACAGCGAAAGCTGGAGTAGCCTACTTTAAACTCAAGTGCTTGGCTTCAGACGTCCAGCTGCCCACACGGGGAAGATCCCGAGCCCCGCAGATCGCCTTGCTGACCAAACTGAATAATAATGGGATCCTGCAAGCTGGCTGCTGTTTGTAACGTGAGCGGCAGCGGCGGCCACCTGCTGCCGCCGCTCGGCCTCGCCTACCCAGAAGAGTAAGTTGAGAGCGTAGAGCAGGCAGCGGAGGCACTTCACGGCGTCCTCCCGAGCCATCCCGACCGCCGCACCAGCCGGCCAGCGCTCCTCATCTTAACATCGCCTGCCGGAGCCCGGCCAGCCACCGGGGGATACAGATTCACACTGTCACGCCGGAAAATAATCATCATAATTATAATACTCGTATTGTGCTGCATAGAACCTACCTCGTATTAGATTTTAGTCCATTCCTCAGTCCATTTCACTAGAATTGCTGGCTTTTCTGTATTTTCCCCCCCAAACACTGAGAGCAGGTGCTTTTGAAGATAAAGCTTTCGGGTTTATCAAGTGTGCAGAGAAGCACTCGGCGGTGCTGACATTTCGGAATCACTCAGCGCTCACTTAAGCAAATCACTTCAAACACACTCCAGCAAACTATGAATACCTTTAAACGCCCCGCTTTCTGACAAATTATTACACTGCGCGCAAATCGGCAAGAAGATCTGATCATGCAAATTAAGTTCGTAAAAAAAAAAATCATTCGCTGAGATAAACAAAAATCTGGATGCAAATCACGGGACCTTTGAGCACATGGTAAAGTTATTCAAAACAACAGAAGTTACAGTTCGACTCTTCAAAAACCCCTTCGCATTTCCCTGGAAAAGATGAAAACAGTCGCAGTCCAGCATGCATTCCCCTTAAAATATACTTAATGTCATATTGCGGCTGCTGACTTGCCAACACTGAGGGTATCTCTGCGCTGTCAATTCAAGTTTTTGACCGTGAAGACTTCCAGTATGTAAGCTTGGATCCCAAGCGAGCTGCTCTCGTGCTCCTCTGGGTCCTAGAGACTGCAACTGCGTAAATGTAGCTCATCTTGCGTACAAATCCCAGAAAAGGCGCATCGAGGATTGCTAGGGAGAAGGAATGTGGGCGGTCATCAGCATCTCAGACATACAATGGGTTAGAGAGTCAAGCAAAAGTTAGGGAGGTAACGATTTTCCCTGAAATGGAAGCACAGCATTTATGGCTATTTGAATTAATCAGAACTGCGCTTCCAATCTATAGGCCTATAATTTACAAATGTGAATCACTATTGACCTGCCTTTTGGGTCTACTATTTTTGTAATCTTGCGTGATATATTTTATAATTGGCACATTTACATTTGTGCTTTTTATTTATTTATTTATTTATTACAGTTAGTATGCAGTTAAGTTGGATGTCTACAGTGACTTCATAGTGATGTGTATGTTGAAGAACTGCAGTTCCATTTTGAACCACCAGGCGGGAACCCAGCATACGAAGCGCATGGCCATATTTGCACACCAGCATGGACTTACTTTCCGGTTACTAAAAACGTAATTTTATTATTACCAATATAGAAGGAAAACGCTTTTCGTTATTCTTATAAATGAAATAAAAAATATTGATAGTGAAGTATGAAAAGATTTGCTAATAGGTGTAGATGTGGCACAATGGGGATTGCTGTGTACCTCCAAGGACAAGGGTTTTAATCCTGCCCCACCTAACAGTGTGTGAAGTTTGCATTCTCTCCCAGTGTTTGCATTGCATTCTGAAAACGGGCAGTTAGGTGAACAGGTGTCTCTAAATCACATGTAGTGTACGCCCAGTAAGGCCCAGTAAAAAAATTCATTAGTTTATCATCCCCGCCCGCGTGGCGAATTTAGATCGCATCGATTTTTTTTTATTTTTTAAAAGTGTATTTCCCTGTGTAAATTCCACTGCCGGCGTTCACAAATTTCACAGGCAGACGATAGAAACCAATAGCCGCGCATTTGTATTCTTCAGTTTCAGGATAGAAGAACCAGGGCTTTGAACACACCTCAAGAAGGAAATTAATAGATATGAACTGGCATTTTGAATGAAACATTTTTAAAAAATATATTTTCTTTTCATATTAATTTTGCAGATCAGCCCATGTGTCATATAGTTGTTGCTGTTCCTTTTGTTTACTGTTCATGTTGAAAACTGTTATCTTCCGTTATCTTTTTTTCTAAGAAATAAAAATAATAATAAAAATTCGCCCTCCCTCATCCATTGTTTCTGATTGAAAGGATGATAAACTAATGATTTTTTTTTTACTGGGCCTAATGGTCTGGCATCCCATCCGTGATGTCCGTGCCTCACCCTGGATTGGATAAGTGGCTCGAGAGGACAGATGAATGCAAAACGTTTGCTTGCATGAGCTGGAAGGATGCTCGTGGGCTTCTGTGTGCTTTCTGTGCTAATTCTCACAGATAGTTAGGCCCATGTGTGTTGATTTTCCATAACAAATGATTGTGCTTTGGCAATGGTGGTACACAGAAAATAAGATGATGTATTTTAAAAATAAGTATTACTAATATAAAAATCCTAAGCTCTTAACTGAAAAAAGCCTTACTCATACTCCAAAATGGGACAGGATAGTAATCATATATTGATACGAGCTCTACTAAATATGCCTAACAGGTAATAGTTTTAAACAAAAATGAAAATATAGTATTGAGAATTAAAACAAACATTTGCAGTCACGTATAAAAAATAATTTTATAAATATTTAAAAGGAAATATTTTATCGCCAAGGCCACCGGAGGTCGTCACTACTCAGAAGTTACGTAGGAGTGTTATGTAGTGCCTGGGAAATTGACCGTAACATATTAAAATAATAAGGTGATAATAGAGCAATGATACAGTGTAAGGTATTTTTTTCTACCTGGGAAGAGTGTTATACGCTTATAGAGCTACCTTATGGTGCTCCAAGACCAAATCCCACATTCCATCACTTCCTGACTGCATATTATATCTTTTCACGAGAAATGGAATCCTTCTGCGAGACCTTTAAAAATAGGTAAATTTATTTTGCGTTTCTAGCTAAAAATTCATTAAATGTCTGATTCAGCGCCTCATAAAAGATAAATGCTGAAAACTACCTTGGCTCGTTACATGTAAAACAATTAGCTAAATTTAATACTGAGGTGACGATCAATCGTGTCATCATAGGTGACTTATATTTATATATATATATTTTTTTATTCAGAATCGTATTACGTTTAGAACACTGGTGACGAAACGCGTCAACGTCGGACTACAATAACCGACGTGCCCTTCACTCGCGATCAAAACAATGACGCAACTCAAAAACCGATCCAATCAAACGTCGGCTTAGGATATACGTCAGACTCAATGACCTCAGTAAGAAAAATAGCTAGCTTTTTCCTTGAGCCTCAGCGGCAGACGGCGCCATATTGAAAGACTGGCATTCTTTTAATAAACGTCTAAAAATTTAAAAAAGCCAAAATGCTCTACTTAGAGGACTACTTGGAAAGTGAGTATGGCGTTATCGCTTAATTTCGGCCGTGGTTTTGATGATATAGCCAGCTGGGCTTCCAGTATCGGGACCCCCCGATTTTGGTTTAGCTTACTTGGCTAATGGTGTCTGTCCCCCCTCCCCTCCCCCTTCCCCATTGCCAGTGATCGAGCAGCTACCCATGGATCTGCGCGACAGGTTTACGGAAATGAGAGAGATGGACCTGCAAGTTCAGAGTACGCGCTGCCGCAACGTGACCGCGTCCCGCAGCGCAGGCTCGGCCAGACCCGGCGGCGCCCGAGAGCCCCGACATGCGCCTCAAATCGGGCGTTTTATTTCACCGCCGGGGCGTTGGTCGGCCGAAAAAAAAGTTATCGGGATAGATTTTTTTTTGGCAGCGACGTTGCTGCGGGGTGTGCTAAATGCACATTTAAGGTGGAATAGCGGGGTAGTAATTTCCCAGAAAACTGTTTACTGACGCTTATCCCAAATGTGACCATTTGATTTAAAGTCACTCCACGATAAGGAGCGCCGTATGATGTAAAAGGCTTGTAACAACTTAGTTATTAAAATGTCGTACAGACATCCATATCAGTATAAGTGACGTGAACGACAGTACTGGAAGTAGAAAGTTGACCCTCTGATATTCTGAGTTTTAACTAGATGTAATTAGTATACAGTACCTATGTGTCAAAGCGGTACACGTTTTAAGCATTAAAAGATCATATAAATTTATTAACATCCCGAGACTGACACGCCGCCGGTTCCCCTCTAATGCGTTTTACTTTTCACCCCTCAGACGCCATGGACCAGCTAGAGCAACGTGTTAATGAGTTTTTTATCAATGCAAAAAAGAACAAACCCGAATGGAGGGAAGAACAGATGGAAGTGATAAAGAAGGTAACGGACATTGCTAACGCCGTTAAACCGTGTAATATGAATCCCCTGTGCTGGCTGATTGCCATGTTATTGGGGATTTTCTGTTGTGGCGCTCATTGCGATGGTGAGTGGGTCTGTGGGTTAGGCCTGTGATCAGCTGGTTGTCAGTTTGAATCCCAGCATTGGCAGAATAATTTTACAGGGATTCAGGGGCTGTCTGACCCTGTTTTCTCAACTGTGTATCACTATAGGTAAATGCGTCCCCTAAAATTTTTTTTTGTCCCCTAAATAAATGAAATGTAAGTGTTCATGGGTGGGAGGTCAGTCCAACCTTATTGTCATTGTGCAGACAAAATATATACAAATGCAATAAGTTATACGTAAATTATGGATATAAGTGTAAACTATGGTTCTGTGCAAAATATGCATTAGGTAGTATGTAGCATAATGTACAGACACGAAATATGACCTGATGCAATGAATCTGGCAGTACATTATATAAAAAGTGTGACAGTTTGGAAAATGTTTACGCAAGGAGCCGCTGAACAGTCTGAGTGGCTGGAAGTTTTCAGTTCTCACTGCCTTTTCTAGCATCTTTAGCTGGATGGCTGGATTCTCACTCTTGCCTAGACATAATGTACAGGAGTCCGTGTCTTTTTTTTTTTTTGTCCCACATTTAAGTTTCGAATCCATTTACATAATAACCTTCTCATTCTTTTGCCATCTGTAGGACTATTACAAGGCATTGGAAGATGCAGATGAGAAGGTCCAGTTAGCCAATCAGATTTATGACTTGGTAAGTGTAATAATAGTAATATTTTATGTAAAGTTTGCATTACAGGGCATAATACTCAGATTTGTTATGAACTGTTTTATTAGGTAGTTGATTGTACTATAATCCTTGAAGTGAATGCTGTGTACTTTTGCAGTCTGGCAAAGAATCAATAGAGTAAACTAACTTGTTTATGTTCATTATTGGTAGTGATGAAATTAAATTAGTCAGTTTGCGCTGTCAGAGTTAAGGTGGTGTTTGTGTACTTCAAAGATATTGCTCAAGTGATTGTGGTGAACAGGTATTTCAGGTTGAAGTTGCCTTTCCATGAAAATTCCACCAGATGGCGTTAATGCCTCATCCAAAAAAGTCTTCCAGTGTATTTTTACGTTAGACCGCTAAAGTTGAGTAAATTAAGTAAAGTTAATTGTTTATGAGCATTTCTTTGAATTGTATGATTATTATATTTATTGTCGTCATGCTTAACGAGGTTGTGTGTGACAAAGAGCTCTTCTAGAGCCTTGTGAATATGGGATGTGGCATCGCCAAGGGCGACGGATTCCGCACGTGGCTAACATGGGTTCTGTGTCACCAGGTGGATCGTCACCTCAGGAAGCTGGACCAGGAGTTGGCCAAGTTCAAGATGGAGCTGGAGGCTGACAACGCTGGCATCACAGAGATTCTCGAGAGGCGTGAGTGTCCCACCCACACCGACGGATTGTGGAACAGGCCATCTGAGTGTAGCAGCCTGTGGACACGCTTATCCTTGTGTCCTTATCTGCTTTGTGTCACATTTTGTTTCTCTCTCTAATGATCCAGACTGACTGATTAAAATGACATGCTTCTTTGGCCATCCCCGCCGTCATCAGTTTTCCTTACAAAGTGATCTTCTCTCTCCGTTTTCTCTGTGCCTTAAGCGTAAGAAGTTCTGTGATCCATTAATCAGCCTTCCACAATAGCTGTGCGCTCCCATCCGCAGTTCCTTATTTGAAGTCGCTTTTCCACCGTAGGCCATGTGCTAATTTGTTCTGTTTTGTGCGGCGGGGTCAGGTTCCCTGGAGATGGACAGCCCGTCTCAGCCTGTGAATAACCACCACGCTCACTCACACACCACTGTGGAAAGTAAGCCTGGCTCTGGGCTCTCCTCCGCCTTGGATTTGTTTTTTGGAGTTCCACCGTCGTGGTATTTCCTCACCGCTGTCTCACCTCCGTCTCCAGAGAGGAAATACACGACTCCAGCGCACCACACCACCGAGCACGTCCCCGAGAAGAAGTTCAAGTCCGAGGCCCTTCTGTCCACCCTCACGTCCGACGCGTCGAAGGAGAACACGTCAGGTGAGGCACGGGACCCGCTCTAACATGCGTCCACGAAGCCACACGGATTCCCCTTCCTGCAGAGCGATGATGCAAGTTCCCCCAGAAACACAGTGAAATGTCTGCCATGTTTATACAGGGTGCAGGAACAGCAGCTTGTCCTCTGCCTCCAACAATACATACAACGTGAATTCATCCCAGTCTCTTACCTCCTACAACTTGAGCTCCCTGCCCGCAGTGGCGGGGGCCGGGGCGGGGGCCATCACCATGGCGGCAGCCCAGGCCGTGCAGGCCACTGCCCAGGTAAGGAACCCTTCTGCCGCTGCATGTATGCCACAGAGGATTGCCCAAGCCCCGCGTGAGCACCGCCCTGTTGTTCGTTTCAGATGAAGGAGGGCCGCAGGACCTCCAGCCTGAAAGCCAGCTTCGAGGCCATCAAGAACAACGACTTCCAGCTGAACCGCGAGTTCTCCCTGTCCCGCGAGTCGCCGGGCTTCTCCTCGTCGGCGCTGGCCTCCACACTCACACAGACCCTGGCCCCCTCATCCTCAGACTCCCGGGGGGGGCGCAAGTCCAAGTAAGAGCAGAACTGGGCATCCCAGCACAGATGAGCTCCATGTTTCTCGCCAGAGCTCACACAACAAGCAAATATCACTATATGACCATCATACCAGACGTGGATAGTTCAGGTTCGTAAAGCAAAAATCCAGTCCAATATTTTGCTTCAACCAACCAGTTTAGCCTATTTCGTCTCATTCACAGAGTTGTCAACTGTTTGGTTGGAACAAAATCTTGGTCTGGATTTGTACTTTGTGGACCTGAACTTTCCAACTCTGATAAATACCCTTTGTATCATCATCATCATCATCATCATTATTATATGTTGAGTATTCCTATGGGCATTATATTTTGATGACCCCTTCACTGAGGCCTTGGAGAAAGAGTCAGGAGTGTAATGGAGAAAGTGTTTCACCGTGTTTTACTTGTTCCAGGAACAACACAAAGTCTTCAAATCACCAGTCCTCTTCCTCGTCCTCGTCTTCCTCCCTCTCATCGTGCTCCTCTAACTCCGCCCTGGCCCAGGAACTGCAGCAGGTGTCAGCCCTGCCAGAGTCTGAGGCTAACAGCCAGGTGGACTGGACATATGACCCCAATGAGCCCCGGTACTGCATCTGCAACCAGGTGGGCTCCCCCCCCCCCCGTCCTTCCACATCTGTGTTTTGTGGTCCCTTTTTTTTTTTAAAAAAAAAAAAAAAGAAAGAAAAAACTAAAGTAATATCTCTGGTTGTCAGGTGTCCTACGGAGAGATGGTGGGGTGTGACAATCAAGACGTGAGTATCTTCATTTCTGTTTAAGGCTGGTCAAATGGAGGGAAGATAGTCCACATCTCAGGATTATGTTAGACCTGTGTTTGTCTGCTTGGCTCGGAGGTTAAAGTCGGTTTTGTGTTCGTGTATGTGTGTGTCACAGTGCCCCATCGAGTGGTTCCACTACGGCTGTGTGGGCCTGACAGAAGCCCCCAAAGGGAAGTGGTACTGTCCCCAGTGTACAGCCGCCATGAAGAGGAGGGGCAGCCGGCACAAATGAGCCCTGTCGCCACGGTGACGGCTTCATCTGGACCATCCACGGCACGCTCCCAGAATCGCCCTCCTCTTTTCAGCCAATTCTGGGGTGGGGAGGGTGACTTTATCCGCTGTCTGTACACAGTTAAGCAGCTCCTTCTTTGTGTGTTTTGTGTAAAAGAATTGTAAGAGCTATTGCGCATCTTCCATTTAAAAAAATTGTCAAGCGTATTAGACCCTCAAAACTCATAGCCGAAACATTCCGGTCTGTTCCTCAAGCGGACTGAACGGGCCCAGTCCTGGCCCTCCCACACCCCTGACGTGTCTTAACCACGTACCCTGGACGGCTCATTGGAAGAGAACGAGGATCAGCTAACGATGTTCATCGGAAATGTCCGAGGTTGGGCGGAACGGACGATAATCTGAGTGACCTTTTCTCAAGATTAACCTGCCGATTTTTAAAGCCGTCTGCATTCACCATGTAAAATTTATGAACAAAGTCAGTACTCTAGTTTGTGTGTGTCTGTTATACTGGTCTGTCCTCCTTGAAAATGGTGTACAGTTTTCCCAGAAATGTGTAGAAAAGAAATCAAATAAAATGATCAAATTCTTTTGATAATCCCCTGTTTCAGTTCCCTTGATGATGACTTCAAAGTACAGTGCTTTTTCTGGTTTCTTTCATGCTAAATGCTGGTTGGCTGCTTAAATATAGGCTAATGGTTAAAATGGGCTTATACAGTGGGACTTAACGGTATTGTACAGCATTCAATAAATGGATATGCCCGTTTTGACAAGGCCCCTTTTACGTATTTTATTGCTTTAAAAAGGTATTAAGAAATAAGCTATACACGTACTTTTCGTCATTTTCTAACTATGACACCTTGAAATGTGAGTTGTGTATCGCGAATTATATCCGTTCCAGGCTCGATAGGGCATGTTCCTTTTAATGTTTCTATTTACGTGCTATTCAGTAACTCGTAAACATAGTAAAATCCAACTGCGAATTTCTTCATGATATTATGGGAAGTTGCCGCCCGTCGTTTGATTTAACATATCTAACCGGTCAGATGAGGGGCAGGTGCAGTTTAAGTGTGGGGGGCGCTACACACCCTGCATAGTGAGCATGGGGGGTGCAGGGTGCACGATGCTTTAACGTCAAACTTCACTTTCATACGTCACTGCCTGAACGGGGCTGGCGGACATCTGTCGTCTTTTCATCACTTCATCGGATTCTGTACTTAAAACTTCCTAAGTTATATGACAAATATCATTGGATTCAAAATAACTTTATCAGGGGAACTTCAGATATAATCTGAAATACAACCTTCGTATAACTGCAAAAAATGACGAAGATTAACTACCAGCGTGCATGTGGGTGTAATGACCTGTGAAGGCAGGCTGAGAAATTCCTCTCAGTATAAGAATGGGCAATACGATGTGCTAAATAACTGGACAAGCCGGACTAAAACAGTGCGGAATTTAGACAGCATCTTATTTTAAACACCACTAAAAAAACTGAGAAACGAGAAGCAGCCCTTTCGCAAGTTAGGAGTTGCCTATTTTTCACTCAAAGTGACTCATTTAGAGGGGGTTATTTTACGGGGAAGCGGATACCTACCAGTGGCCAGAGGAAGTCAGCATTTACTCTTTCGGGATTAACAGTTACCAGGTGGGCTGTCTTTCCCAAAGTGCGCTTTTTTTCTATGGCTTATAGCGGACCAGTGGAGCCCCTCTGGGAAGAGGCACAAGTTCTGCATGGGAGGAATAAATGACATTTTAAAGACCAGTTTCGGACGATCCAAAGCCGGGGGTCTGCAGTTTGCTGTTAAACAGGCGAGCGATCATCTGCAGATTCGAGGTTTCCTTCTTCAGATGGTTATAATCGACACAGAGTTTTACTTCTGATGAAGCAGGCGGGGGGGAGAAGAAAAGACTCGCACATATATCTATGGTGCTGTTTAAAGGTAGCTGTGTTTATATAGCGGCGCACATGAACTAATACAAATAGCAGAATTTCTCCCTTTAAGAAGTGGGTGTTGCTTGGTCATATGCGCAGCTTACTCTAAACCAGAAAACGAGATACTTCACTGACTTTGGGATTAACTTTTTCACCTTTGTAGATAATCGAGGCAGTTCAGCACTGCGCTCCTGCACCGCCGCTTTTTTTGCCCGATGTCCCGCTTCATGCGTGACACCGTGATGCTCCAGCGGAGTAAATATTTTTAATGGTATGCGTGGTGTCCCCTGTCATCGGGGCGGCCGGGGAAGCGGGGATGGTCCTCCTACGGCTCTGGGCGCTGCGGCGCCGGTACTTCCCGCGTCCGGTGCTGCTCTCAGGTGTGCTGATATGCCTCGTCTACCAAACGCTGGTTGTCGCCCGGAGCCGCTTCAGGACCTGCCGGCCGGACTGTGGCGACAAGCCAACTGCGGCGGCGGACGTGCGCCTCGATCAGCCGCTTCGGAAACAGCCGGAGCCTCTAGAATCTGCTCCAAACCAGGCAGACGTGAGTGAAATTTTTATATTTACGCCCTTTAAGATGTCTGCATTTCGCCTGCTTTGGAAGTCTTTACCTTAAGTGTGCACGTTTGCCATAGGATGGAAATGATGCCAGTGATTTTAAGGTGTGATATCCTACTTTACAAATGTTATACAAATGTTTTTAATGATAGTCATGTGTAATTCTATACTTTTCATCCGTGTGTATTAATTGCGTACTCACTGATTTACTTTAAAGCCTCGTAGTTATTCAACAGATGTCTGGCCAGTGATCGGTATAAATGACTTATGAAGTGTGTCCGTATAAATACGCAGAAAGCTTGTCTAGTAGACGAAAGGCGGACTGCGATGCACGTTTCTGTAGTAAATTGGCTGATTTCGGTGAGCTGTGCCACTGGAAGACGGTTTCCTATGGGATGTTATAAGTTAAGATAAAAAACGGGGGTTTCCCATGAGTACAGTTTAGAGAAGCATTTTCAAAGTTAAAGTGTGGTTCTAAGTGTACGGTTACTGACGATTAGACATCATGTTTCTACATCTATGCATTTATCCTCTCGAACTGCGTGTCCAAAACAGGTCCATCTCGGGAAGCAGATTGTACAGAACTCGGTCACCCACAAATTTTAGTTATTTTTTCTTTTTCTGTTGGATCCCTTGTTCCTCTATTTTTAATCACTCGGTTTTCTATAAAAATTCACACTACTGTCACATATTAGCTATACATTCACACTGTGTGTAATATATACGTAAGTATGAAGTAAGACTGAACACTCTGAGTAAACATCTGTCTCCTCAAGGGTCTGCCAACTGTACCCTATAGCTGTATGTAAATTTACCTTTTCAGGTACAGAAATGGACTCCGAGGAACATTTCTGTACCATTGATGGTACATTAATGCTGTTTGTACCTTGGGGATGTCAATTTCTGTACCTTAAATTAGACTAAAAGGTACATTTACATACAGCTATATGGTGCAATTGGCAGAGCCTTGAGGGTATAGATCCTGACAAGCAAAGGTACAGACTGGTACTCTTTTTTTCTGAGTGTGTAGTGTTTGAGGTGGCGGAGTACTAGGGTTGTAAAGGGGCGGAAAGTTTCCGGGAAGTTTCCGGAAACTTTCCATCCCATGGGAGGTTTAGCTGGGGA
>JAODLC010000065.1:21580884-21599288 GCA_026781145.1 Hippopotamyrus pictus
GACGTGTGAGCACTGAGGCCGCAGTGAACTATTGCTGTCCCGCATTACTGCGACGTGTGAGCACTGAGGCCGCAGTGAACTATTGCTGTCCCGCATTACTGCGACGTGTGAGCACTGAGGCCGCAGTGCACTAACGCTGCCTGCCTTGCATTACTGTGCTGTATGAGCACTGAGGCCGCAGTGCACTAACGCTGCCTGCCTTGCATTACTGTGCTGTATGAGCACTGAGGCCGCTGCCCTGCATTACTGCACCATGTGGCTTTGCCATTTTCCATGTCGCTCCATGTCTCATTTGGTGCCTGGTGGTCACACTGGCATATCTGAACTTTTCCGTGAGTAGCGTGAAAGCTCAGGACTCACAGCTGCCATTGCATCCCAGCATCCACATGGAAACAGGGGTCAGGGGGCCTTGGGAAGGGTCACCAGGCAAACAGGCGCACCCTTAACGATTCCGCCAGGCCGGTGATAGAGCAACAAGGTCTAGGAGTCTGAAAGAAGAGGAGGAAGCGCATGAAGCACATGAAGCATGTTTGTTTATTCCCGTCCTGCAGAGCTGTTCAGTCAGCCAGGATTAAAAACACAAGGTTGGGTTGCCAGTTATAGTTAAAAAAAAATAAAACATACTCTTAGTTTTTTAATCTCCTGAACCACCTCACTCCCAGCTGTGTGGTCACCCCCCCTGCCCCCCACCCCACACTCGAGGTGGAGGGTCACCCCCGACTTCAAAAGACCCCTAGCAATCACCTGTTGAGCACACTGGTCACGTGTTTATGACCTTCACGTGGCCTGCCCCCCCCCCCCTTAAAATAAACCTTTTATAGCACTGTGCCTCTTTGTTTAGCCAGGTCTGACACGCTCATATTCATAAACGAGCAAAAGTGCCCGGCCTCATCGGCGATGTCAGCTCACTCTCTGTTAGCTGTATCTCATTGAGCTACATAAATAACATGTTTCCTTCTTCAGAAGAGGCTCAATCCGGCCCTGTATCAGCAGGCGAGACACGCAGGGTCTTGGCTTAGGTCATTTGATGGAGGGGGCGTAATGAAAACGATTTTTATCTTCATCCGTGGACCTGTTTGCCTGCGAGCGCCGTAACATTAAAAACAGAGACTAAGTCAGAGACTCCGCCTCCCACACGTAAACTGTGACTCTCTTAGGCTGGGGGTGATTCAACTGGCGCGGTAGGCAGGAGGGGGCCGCGTCCAGCTCCTTACCAGACCCTGCAGGCCCAGAATCACTGCTCTCCTTCCCTGGGTGTCTCTGGAACAATCACAAGCAGATGTTTGCTCCTCTGTGGCTCAGTGTGGAGGCCAGCGAGAAACTCCCTGCACTTTCATCCCCGACCTCTTCATTAAAGAGCATTTTTTTTAAATTTCTTGTTAAATTAGGTTTTTCAGTTTGTCTTGTTTGTGGAGAGTCTTTGTGAAACAATAAGATTTTTCCCTGTTCCTGCTTCCAATCATCTGTCACAAAAGTTAATTTTACTTCAAAAAGTCTAATGCGACAGTCTAATGACTAATGACTAATGCGACAGTTATAATATTTGCTCTTACTCATTACAGTAATATTCACATGCGTTGTTCACTATTTAATCTTGAAACTCTTCTGCATTAGCTGTTACAGTCATTTAAAAAACATCCATTTTTTTACTTTTGATCTCTGTGACTTATTTTTAAAATCTATAATAAACATTTTAAAATGTAATTCTATCCCAGCATTTTTTCTTAAGACTAAACCCTGCCAGTAGGCTTGTATAATTTACATCTTGGACCATCTCTCCCACTGTCGCTCTCTCAGGTAGCGATACCTGGGCCATCCTGATTTGTCTTCGAGGATCCGAGAAGAGCTGCTTGAAAAGGATGAATTCATACCGTCTTCAGGCTCATCAGCGGGTGAGTGGCTGCATTCGGGACAAGGCCCATATTAATGTCAATTATTATTTGGCTCTGGGACAGGGGACATTGTACAGCACTTGTCACCTTAAACGCTTGGGATCTGTCTGGCCGCTTTCTAGCGCGCCGTTGAAATTAGATCAGCTGCATTCTTCAGGAAAAAAAACACATATTTTTAGAAGCTGGGCTACAGATGTGTCCACTTTGATTAGAGAGAAAACATTCCCGTCCCACCAAATGCATACGCCCACGCGGGGCAAATTCGACAAAAGCGATACCCGAAAAGTATCAGACGTGTTTAGAAACGAGCGCTGAAATTTACCAGCACGACGCCGATTTTGTTTCTTTTCGGCGGTTGAGCTCTTTGAATTTCCCATTTGCGCTAAAGTGCGCTGCTATTTTCGGGCGCCGGCTCGTTTCGGACCGCAAACCCGCCGCTAATCCCGGCACTTTTTCCCGCAGGTGAACATGATCCCCACCCTCACTCAGGCTTTCTCGAGCGTGGGCGGCATCTGCCGCTTCCAAGCCCACAATCTGCTGTCAGGTACCCATCTCCCTGCTCCTCGCCGCGCCCCCCCTGCAGAGCGCTTGCGGATCCCGGCAGCGAGGCTGTCAAACGCTCATTTTTTTAAGTTAATACTGACGCCGGTCACGAGGCTTCCTCTGTGCATTCATTTGCACAAACTCTAAAGGGCAGACGATCATTAATATAGGATGACCTATACCTTAAATAATAAACGGAAATGTTCGTCTAAATGAACAATAGTGTAAGGCACGATGAAATGTATTTTAAAAACTATTTTATATTTTGAATAAGTACACTCAGTTTCATGTTACTTAAATACTCATCATACGAATGAACACACGGTTTCTTTGTAGATTATTAGATTATTATTATTATAGTTCTAAAACATTGTTAGCATTGTTAGCTCTCATAACTGCCTGTACTTTGGCTGGCCTCCCTTTCCGATGTTTATACTGCTACTTGGGGTGCAATTCACAGAGATCGTCATTTCAGTGGTGTGTCCTCACTAAATCGTGCCCTTTGTCCCGAGTCAGTGAGTCTGACGGAGGTTTACAGTGTAGCCTTTGTGAGGGGGGGGGGTCCGGCATAATCGCCAGAGCAGGGATCACTTGCTATCCCGGTGCAGCCGGCAATTTCTGGCGTTATTTTCCTCGTGTGGGTTACTTTGAGATGTAGTGGATTAATTACAGGTTCTCGCATTAGTGTCAGTCATGGGGAAATTCATAAAAGTGAAAGATGTTTCTGATTAAAATAGCTGGGTGTTGATTTTTTATAGATTTCACTCGTGCTGAAGCTCAGAGGTGGACAGGTCACCTGGGTGCTTTAGGAGAATGATGTTTCCATTACCCCCAGGGTGAAGGACCACTCCATCACTGGGCTTGGCTTCCTAATTCCTTGTTCAGCTTTGGCATGGTGACACTGGATAAAAATGGTTTTACCCATAATCCTGCAGATGTGAAAGTCCGTCTGGCATCTCGTTCTATCAGGGCGAAATTCCTGTCTATTTCTGCTGTGTCATGTACCATTTCAGGACTGTCGATTCCCATAATTCCCTCTGCCTGTGGACCCTTGAACACCCCCCTGGGAGACACTGACCCTGCAGCTACAGAGGGCTGGTCAGTCTGAAATAAACTTAGTATAAACGATGCCATGTGACATACATACTAACGTGACGAGAAATGTTTTTTAATTCACAGTGGAAATCAATCCAGCGCTTTGTGAATGGGTTTCTATTTATTTAATACATCAAGATATTTGATATTGTTGATAATTATCACCCAGTTTGATTTAATGCTTTAAAGTACAAAGTATCCCATAATTTTCTGTATACCTGTTGATGTCACAGATGAAGCCTTGCTGCGAAAGTGAGAATTACAAGAGATCTGATGCCACACTTCGTTGTGTGCCGATTGGCTTGTAGACCTGGTAGCACAGAATTCTCCTGTGTGACTGGCTCCCAGCTCGTCACCTGACCCACTGAGTCCAATCCTCTCCTCCACAGGCCCCCGTCAGGCCCCACCCCTCCGGCGAGTCGAGGGCTCTTCGCCGCAGTGTCAGTCTACGTGCTCGTCACCTCGGCCTCCCCCCTGGCAGCCTTCCTGCACGCCACCGGCCTGGTCAGGCCCAGCCTCTCGGCCTACAGCCAGGCGGCCCAGGTAAGCAGCCTCGTCAGGCAAACAGCAGGAGAGGCACTGCGCTCAGCACCGGAGCCGGGGGCCTCCCGGTGAGCGGTAGAGAGTTCCGGAACACGATCGGATAGAATCCTGTTTATGCACTTTTTGTTTGTACTATGATGATACATTGCCGCATCATCATAGATTTCCATTTCCAGTGGGGGTGGTGTGTGGGTCAGTGGGTTTGGACGCTGTGCCTGTGTTCGGAAGGTTACTGGATTAAATTCCAGAATGATTTCTCCTTTGGGCCCTTGAGCAAGACCCTTACCTGCCAATGGTGAAGGAGAATGTTCTACCGCGTCCCAAAAAGGGGCCAAGCAGCTTTGCTGGATTTCGTTAGCAGACCGAGCTGAAAGGCTGTGGGAGACTCGCCAGACCGCCTTTGCTTTTATGGATTTCAGTTTCATTCGCTTAAACTTCGGCATGCGCCGTCTTCAGATGTCAGAACCCGCGTTTCTGCGGTTGACTTCCCCTTAGAGCATGCGAAGAGCGGCCGGTCTGAGACGCCAGAGCGGCGAACAGCCTCCGCAAAAGTACGGCACTTTAAGATCGAAGTGGAAAAGCTGGAGAGCGGGAAGGTAATTAAAAGACGAGGCGAGCACCGATCTGCTGCCCGTCACAGATCACGTGACCAGAGTGACGGCCCGTCGCCTCGGGTGGGTACAGAAAAATCCCATAATGTCTCTCTGTTTCAGAGAGAAACTGACCTTAACTTGACCCGGAGCAACAATGCTGCGAATTAGGGATGTTGGCACAAAGAAATCATCTCTTTCGGCCAACGCAAACAGTGTTTATGTTAGAATCCGCTCCCTGGTGGCAAGAATTCAGCACTGGCACGCAAGCCAGGCAAAAGCAGAAGCTGTAAACACTGTATCACAATCCTGCCACAGGATGGAGACAGAACAGATTTATTAATGAAATTAATTTTTAGAGACCTGCGTATGTAGTGTAGGGTTGTGGAGAGACTGGTGCAATGCAGGGTGCAGCCAGGCTGAAATATTAAATATCCTCCCCGAAACAACATCAGCATCATGCTCCTAAAGTATGAATTAATTAATGCAGGCATTTGCAAAAATTACAGTTTCAATTTAGCATTGTCATTTGTTATTGTGCTTTTAATCTGCTGAATGAAAGTTCAGTGAAAAGTTATTTAGACTGGAGATGGTTTCTATAGTCTGAAGCCCCTGAGAAATGTAACCGTGCTGTACAGTGCCACCTTGTGGTCTGTTTTAAAATCACAGGCAAATAACAAAACAGGGTGGTTCAGCGGATAGCATTTTGTTGCTATTTTGTAGCATGTTGGTGTTTGCGTGGAGTTTCCTCCAGTTTTCCTAACTGTAATCTAACTGGATCCAGCTCCCCACCCCCCACCCTCAAGCCTGATTAGGGTAAGATCTTCAAAGATGGGAGGAACAGTACAGTTTAACAGTTGAAATTTTAATTAGCCTCTTAAAAAGATGAAGAAAATTATGTTTTATTAATGATGACAACCAAGGACACTTTTCGCCATTTAGATGAAGTGTTTTCCAGAAGTGCTTGCGACCGGACAGCGTCGGCTTTGTGGTCGAATAATCAATTCCTAAAGCAAAGCATTAATAAAACTTAAAATATTCATAGTATTCAGTTTTTTTTGTTCCCAGTAAGGAACAATTTGCCTCTGTTGCCTTGGAGACTCACAGTAACTGCATTTGCCTGTATTGTACTCTGAGATACCCTGAAAAATACACCCTGCGTTATGTACAGTGTGAGACTGCTTGGCGGCTTGTAAAACCTGACGCCTTACGGACTCTCTCTCCTTCCACTTCCTGCATCTCAGCTCCACACGTTCTTCCTGGAACAGCTGGGCCCTGACACGTACCTGCAGCCGCTGGACAGCTTGAGGGAGGCCATAGCTGCAGTGCTGCTGTCTGCGGCCATGAGCGGTGAGGACCAGCGTCCAGCCCAGGCCAGGTCAGCCACAGCCCTCGGTGACCTTTGACCCCCCATGGCTCTACCAGGCCAGAGCCCACCTTGATGGTGTCTGGCAGCTCATTGTACCCTAGAGAAAGATCCCAGAACCCTGGGCATCTGCCACATAGTCACCTGTCATTGTAGAAGAGAGACTTCATCTGGAAATAAGTGGGGGTCTTCATAAAAAATAAACATTTATTAATACTAAAAACATTAACTATACTGCTTTGTTTAGAATTTTGAATATCTGACCTTCTGTCTTCTAACCACTTATCTGGTATGGGAAAATGGAGGGGGAGGGAATGCCAGGTGATGCGTGAAGGACGTGCAGACTCATTCACACAGAGACTCAGGATTCGAACCCGCAACCCTGGAGGTGTGATGCAGGGTTAGGGTTAGCTGATGCTGCTTCTTGCTGTTTTCCGGCGTTTCCCACTCAGGTGTGAGCTCTGCTATCAGCTACTGACCTTCACACTGCGATACAGTGGTTCCGTTCGGCCCGAAATCGTCAAGGTGAGACTCGGGCGGGACTCCTTGGTTCTTCTTGGGTGGTTTCGAGGGGTTTTTACCTTTCACCAGCACCAGCAGTGGCTCCTTGGAAATGCGATCCTTAGCTATAATATAACCTCTGGAGGATGGTGATTTGGGGGCTTGTAGGAGATGGAGTGTCAAACACCCCCCCCCCCCCCCAAAGTCCATCCCCACACACACACACAGACATGTATACATACACATACTACACACATGGTCACGTTTAGACACACATCCGTAAACAAACCTGTTCATTTGACCATTTCACAGCTGCAGGAGCTGAGTGGTAAAACTTTAACCATCAGGTTATGTAACACAAACAGGAAGGAACCATATGATTTATAGGCCCAGCTGCCTCTCCTCAGCTTCCTGTTTCTGTATCTTCGCTCAGTACTGCTGTTTCTTCATGGCTTTTCTATATAAACAGAAGCTTTCTGCTATGTTACAATTTTTTCAAGATTTTCAAGGGAAGATTTTTAATTAGAATTTAAAAAATCTTTTGTACTAGGACATGCAAAGTAAAATGAAAGCTGAAATGCCCCAAAGAATTTGACTTGGTTTTGTGCTTGCTTTTCCTGTTTTTCTGCGATGAACTGAATGATCCCCTTAAAACTCCCTGGTGTGTAATATTGTTCCGCCAGAAGGGGGCAGTATGCAATCAGATTTTATCCTTAGTAAGTCATCTTACTGGGTCTCAGAGTCTGCGGTTTCATCTTCCAGGTGCAAGCAGAGCTGCACTTTGACGATCTGAAGGACCCTGGTTTTGATGGTCAGATACTCAAGGAGTTCATCCTGGAGGACACCCTCAACTTCCTGCTGTCGACACGTAACAGGAGCCTGACATCTTTCCCAGAGTGCATAGCGGCCATAATCAGAGAAAAGGTTCTGCTCCTTTGTGAAATGCGTTTGCAGTTTGTTTGCACCAGAAGGCTGAGGATTCATAGATGCGCTGTGGTGACCTGAGTGAAGCAGGCTTCTCCTTTGTGTTCTTTTGGTGTCCCAGTGTGGCGCTTCACCACTGTGACGGACAGATTGTGGACATAAGGTTGTCAGCTGGAGTGATTTATTATGTGTCATCTTGTCTTGACAGTATGGTGGCTGTGAAGGGACATACAGCAATTGTCTGCCTTACAAGGAGAAGCTTGTTCTCCTCCAGTTTGTCAGCCAGCTCCAGTCGCCGGGACCCTTCGACGTGGTAAATACTCCTTTTACAATATATTCTGTCACAAATTCCTGTAAGTCTTTTTTCCAGTCAGACTTCTGCTGTGGTTCCCCATTGCTGTGTATGTGAGCGTAAAACTAAACATCGGGATACATTCTGTAAGCATTTTGCAATATTCTGCGATGGCTTATTGCGTCACTCTGTACTGTGAAGGTACAGAATCATGTCTCTATTTCCAGCTTTTGGAAGGTGGAAAAATGACTGAATGTGCTCACTGTCCCAGCTGTGCTTCATTCTTCATTTAGCTCTGACTGTGTTTGTTTTAAATGTATGCTGGCTGTGTTATTATTGTATGCTGTTTTTCTCTCTGTGCTGACTGTGTTTATTTCTATGTTCTCTGGCTGTGTTTGTTCTGAGTTTCTCTCTATGCTCTGACTCTCTCTTTGTGCTGAATGTGTTTTTCTCTGTGCACTGACTGTTTTTCTCTGTGCTCACTTCCTCTCTGTTCTCTGGTCTTCCTCTCTGTTCTCTGACTTTCCGTTTGCACTGACTATGCCGTATTTTTCTCTGTGTGCCGTCTGTATTTTTCTCTGTGCATTGACTGTGTTTCTCGCTGTGCTGGCAGCTCTACCCTGCAGCCTCCCTAGCACTCACCAGTCTCCAAGCCCACCTTGACCAAAGGTTCTACGGTGAGGAGCGGCCCCAGAAGCGGAGCCACCTGGTGGCGCTGTTGAGTCAGACTCGCTCCCTCCTGTATACCTCAGAGATCCTGAAGCAGTCCAAGAGGTGAGGATGGGGCTCACAGGCTCTCCATTGCAAAGAACACACCTCAGGCCATTATCAGACGCGTACATAGAAGCGTACATAGAAGCGTACATAGAAGCGTACAGAGCTTCGCCCCCCCCCCCTGCAGGGGTGCCCTCTCAACTTTTTGGAATGAGGAAATGACCAGATAAATCAGCCCCCGGTTCAACCTCCTGAGCCCAGGACAGCATTTCTTACTGCATCCGTCCTCCATGCCCTCGACAACATGCCCTGGTTTCTGGCCACGCATCTTTGCTGCTGGTGGATTTGGGCATTCCCAGTCCGGTGGGGGGGGGGGTGTAGTTTCCTCACATATGGACTGACACAGCTTAACAGTTTATAATAGAGCACATCTGCGGTTTGTACACTTTAGGTAAACTTGATGCAAACACAGTTTAGCCTGTGCCTCTCACAGTCGTCCGCGTGGCGTTAGCAAACGAGCCCTCGCCATAGACTCAGGGATCCTCACCACGAAGTTTTTTGTGGTTTTTCTTTTCCCTCCTTTGCTGCCCCGAGGGAGGACTCATCACTTTCGCTTGTTTGCTTGTTGCGTGTTTGGGACGTTCCAGACAGAAAGGCCGCTAATGCCATGTTCCCCCAACCAGGAGCGGCGCCCCTGAAGGACCAAGGCATTTGACCAGTCCTTCCCAGAATTCCCAGCCCCAGAAAGGTGAACCGAGCTTAATTGATGGAAGTTACTAGATGAGGAGCAGGAAATCGCAATTTCTGTGGCATTTTGTAACTGTTAGTTACAGTACCAAGTAGGACAGGTAAACACGCTCTTTTTAAGTAGCTGTACTGTTACACTCTCTGATGCCACCTAAGGCCATATCAGACTACATCGGCACCAAGTATCTCTGTCCTTTAACAATGTTCTGCATCATTTCCTGCCACCCAGAGCAGATTGGGTGCGTCCAAAATCGCATAGGCACACAGTAGGTACTGCGTGTTGGCAGAAGCCTGCTACTCAACCTTTACTGCAGTACATACTGTATAGGTGGATGAAGACAGTATGCATGCACTGAGGCACACCACAGTCACGATCTTGCATACTACCTGACCCAGTCGTTTACCAATAACGTAGCTTGACCCCCATGAAAACACTTAAAAAGCATCAGTAAAATAAATACACATTCGAGTCCTCCCCCCTTGGCGTAAATTTCTGAGCGAGTGATAATCTTTGTATCTGGTTGTAGCTCCAGTTGCCTTGTGGGATAGCGTAGCGTCCATCAGTTGCACACTTGGGAATTTCATGAAGATTGTATATGGCTCAAGTAGCATAGTATATATTTAGCGTACTACATAGCTAACAATGCATCCTTTGTATTAAATGCCTGGGTACTTAGGGGTTTGTATTTCAAAGCCAGTTCCAATGATTGTCCTCTTTCCAGATTACCTGCACCGTCCTGACTGCAGACATGGTGAGTGTTGCCACCCAAGACTTTCTGTTAAATGTGTGTTTACTGGATAAACGTCTGTCTTCTGTACATTCCAAAACAGCACAGTCTCCTTTTTCCAAGGACAATAAATCAAAGCCTCTTTAAGTCGCCCCTTTTTCAATGTGCCCCGTGTAGCTGGCAGTGGGGCTGTCCACAGGAGTGTTACCAGAATGCCATCCTGGGGGGGGCATTTGGATATGCTGGGTGGGCACCAATATATACGAATGGCTGGAGAAAGGGGTTTTTGATGGCAAAGTGGATGCTGATGATGAGTGGATGCTGGGGGAATTTTTTAAATCACTAATGATTGCTTAAATTTGATTGGTCCCTGTTGGATGGGAAGTTGATACTTTGGGTCCCATAGGCTGTCCCTTTATGGGGGCCAGTGAGAGCCCCCCGTGCTGCTGAGGTATAAAGGGGGGGAGGGTCTCCTTGGCCCCGAAGGAGTCATGTCCCCAAAGGAGGTGTGTTCCCAAAGGAGGTGTGTCCCTCAAGGAGGTGTGTCCTCAAAGGAGATGTGTCCCTCAAGGAGGTGTGTCCCACAATGAGGTGTGTCCCCAAAGGAGGTGTGTCCCTCAAGGAGGTGTGTGCCCAAAGGAGGTGTGTCCTCAAAGGAGGTGTGTCCCACAATGAGGTGTGTCCCCAAAGGAGGTGTGTCCTCAAAGGAGGTGTGTCCCTCAAGGAGGTGTGTCCCTCAAGGAGGTGTGTGCCCAAAGGAGGTGTATCCTCAAAGGAGGTGTGTCCCCAAGGAATCAGGTTCTCCAAGGTGGCAGCCACGGGTTTTATGGCCCGTAGGCGTTTAAACCATTTTACAAACACAGTCATCCCTCTCCTGCACTCAGATGCCGGGAAGTGCACAGACCCCCGCCTGAGGCAAATATACACGAACCCCCCCCTCGTGCTGACGCCCCCTTTCAGCCCGGAAGTCAAGGAGTACTGGGCCGAGGTCCCATTCGATGTGGTGACAGTAAAGATCGGCGCGGAGCCCGAGAGCTGCCGCTGCAGGGTGCACCTGGACGAGCGCAGGGGGCCCAGGTAATATCAACACCCCCCCTTTACTGCACCACCATATCACTGACGTATCCTTCTAAACACTGATGATGAATCCATCCACTGAATCCGGACAAACTGACATCACACACTGACATATGTGTTTGATATCTATGACCTGTGCCGGATGCTAACTGGACGCTGTTTCCGGAACTTCCATACATGATATTACGCAGTTTTTTTTAATTAGCAAGCTGAGGTCAGGGCCTGCATCTCCCTGACGGGACACATTCTTATTGTTCCCATATGTATCCATCCATCCATCCATAGCCGCTTTGCCAGCACAAGACCAGTGTGAACCTCCTAGGAAGCGCATGATATCCTGGCCAGGATGTGTCCTGTTTCTGATGTCCATAATTTTGGCAGCTTACGAGCCTCTGACCTTTTAACGGTCATATTATTTCTTATTGCAGTCGTTTCTCAGTTCATTAATCACATTTGAGCTTCTGTTCCTATATAACTATAACATTTCCCTTTAAAAGAAGTATTAATAGCATCCAGATTACCGATAAGAATGTCCTTTAATTTAGAGAAGTAGGGGTTACATTATACCATTCTACATTAGGTGCTGAGTGTAGTAATGCACAGTGGTGTGTTTATAAGGTGAACTCAAGCGTCTTTTTTTTGGGTGATATAGCCCCCCCATGCACACCTGAATTCAGCAATCAAGAACCTACTGATCAAGTGTACAGGAACAGAATAATAACAGAATAGAGCTCGGGACTGGGGGGGACTGGCTTTGTGAGTGTGACTGGGCCTGAGAGCCCCCCCTGTTCCCCACAGCAAGGCCAGCTACCCCGTCGGCCTGGGCAGCAGCAGAGTGAGCATCCTGGTGGTGGACGAGTCGGAGTCGGAGCCTGTCGTCATGACGATCTACACACTGCACGTGTTCCGAGAGAGTCGGCCCAGTCTGCCCGTGTTCGACGAGTATGTCACATGTGGTTTTCGGCAGGTACGTTCCTGCTGACTGAACTCCGGGCCGAGCAGAGATTGTTCCATCCGTCCATCCGTCCGTCCATCCATCCATCCCTATCAAAGTTGGGTACACGGTTCACTCTGGGCAGGAGGCCAGTCTCCTTTTATAATTTTTTTTGTTTTGATTAATTACTTCTGGAGAAGTCATACAGAAGGATTTTTTTGACTGAGGGGTTTTCTAGTGCCAGCTAACGAGATCAAGACGAATGCACTGATGCCGTACTAATTATAAATTTATATCGCATTCTTGGCGTAAACTTTCAGCTCGCTTGTTTCCTGTTGTAAGTCAGCCATTTGTATCAGAGATGAGAGAGACATCTATAATGCCAGCTATAATGATTATTACGGGACCCCCTTTTAAAATTAGCAATTATATCCATCTTTATTGCACTTCTAATTGCAGCATGTGGGTGCATTTAGCAAAAAAACAAGTTTTTACTGCATGTAAACAGAAAGCCATAACATCGCTGCGACAACGTGGTGCCTTTTGTTTTACAGTGCGGTTATGTCCGCTGTAAAATGGGCTTTTATGGTCTTACTCGCAGTTTTGCTGCTCTTGTTGTGCAGTTAAAATGATGATTGGGGTGTTGAGTATGGAACGGAAGGTTCCGGACGGCCTGGCGGTCTTCCCGATTAGGTCCAGGAGGAGTGAGGAGCCCATTGTGTGTGTCCATCTCAAATGACCACGACTTTGAAGTGAGACTGGTTCCGGATGGACGTTACCGTGGAGACCTACATGTATTCCTACACTCCAGTGACATCTGCTTCGCTGACTATGAATTTAGCATTTGCCCTGACAAAACTCCCCCCAGCTTGGGTTCATGTTATAGGGATGGGTGCTCTTCTTGCTGCGGGGGCACTCCTGGGGGAGGGTGGGGGGTGTCATAAACTCGCCATTTGACGCTGTTGACTGTGTCACCCCGTGCCGTGTAGTTACGGAGCGACTGGCAGAGGAGATGGGAAGATCTTCGAGAATCTGTTGGAGAGAAGCCTGCCCCTCTGCTTTTGTTGACTTGTACGTGTAGGATATGCATTTTGTGCTGTTTGTCAGCTTATCTGATCAATTTGTGGGCCCCATGATGCCGAACCCAAATAATTTAGTATTACGTAAAGTTATCTAATCTCAAAATACGCAATGCTTGCATTTTGTGGTAGTTCAGCAAGCCTTTACTACCCACAATGCCACAGCGGATGATGCTCCCACGGTAGGGGGTGCATATGCCTCACACTCAAACAACATTTTTTATACTTATTTGTATAAACAAACTTTGTTTGTTTAGCAAACATTTTTATCCAAAGTTACTTACAATTGAGACAACGTGGTTAAACGGTCTCTGGAGTAACAGGGGTTTCAGGGCCTTGTCAGCCAACCCTGGGATTTGAACCGGCGACCTTCTGATCATAGGCATGATGAACCACACACCTATTTAGGCCTGATGGGACACGAGTCCCTGACATGTGAGCTGTGTTGCTGGCGTGACCCTGCAGGTGTCGCTGGAAGGTGTCTGCATATCTGTTAAGCACTCTGTGTGTCTGAGCAGCGGGCCCGGGGGGGATCTGTGGACGAGTCGGAGTCGGAGCCTGTCGTCATGACGATCTACACACTGCACGTGTTCCGAGAGAGTCGGCCCAGTCTGCCCGTGTTCGACGAGTACGTCACATGTGGTTTTCGGCAGGTACGTTCCTGCTGACTGAACTCCGGGCCGAGCAGAGATTGTTCCGTCCGTCCGTCCATCCATCCATCCCAGTCAAAGTAGGGTACACGGTTCACTCTGGACAGGAGGCCAGTCTCCTTTTATATTTTTTTTTGTTTTGATTAATTACTTCTGGAGAAGTCATACAGAAGGCGCTGGAAGGTGTCTGCGTATTTGTTAAGCACTCTGTGTGTCTGAGCAGTGGGCCCGGGGGGGGATCTGTGGAACCGACTTTTGCAGCCGCACAACCCCTCCCCCCCCCCCCCCCCCCCCCCCCACAAAGACATATTTCTCCCCTTTTTACTTTTAACTAAAGAGTATCACAGCCATATTGATTAACTCTTTTACCCAGTAATAAGTCAAAGCCATTTCCATGTGGACCATTTCACCATATGACAGACCTAGGGAGAAAAGTGTCTGAAGGAGAGTCCTACGAGGATGACCTCTGACCTCTGCCAGGGGCGGACCATTCTTCAGGCTGACATGTCAAGCGAATGCAGGCTCTCCACACTGCTGAAGCCTCCCTCTGTGCCTTGAGCGCCTCCGCATTCTATAAGCTCTATATTCTGAAAGGGTGGCAGTCAGGATCATCTCTTCACCTCTATCTACCATCAACTCCATCAATCTTTAGCCATCTCTGTGTTTTCAGCCATACCTTCCATAGTCTTAGTCATATCTTTGCTCATGAAAAAACACTGATTTATTGGCTACGTTGTACAAATACGATTAATAATGATTATAATTGAGCTGACGTGAGGCTAGCGAGCATTAAATCGCTCAGGACGTGTTCATGACCACCCAATTTCAACTTCTTCTATTCCAAGGTCAGGGTGTATCATCATCATTTCTGTTTCTCTGTATGTAAATCCAGTCCTGATAAAAGCCCTCGCCTCGGGGTCTGGGATGCAGGAACCACACCGTTGTCATCACACAGGCTTCTCCTTCTGGGGAAATCTCCCCGACGTTACTTGCCTTCCTGTTCTCTGTCTGGAGCAAGCCAAACAATTTTACCCCGGCATTTGACGAAAGCGGACTGTCCCCACGGTAACAGGCGTGACAGGAAACACCCGGAGACGATCCGGCTCCGCACTCACGGAGACACCCGCGGTCCGTGCTTCCCGTCGTTCTGCTAATGAGGCTCCTTCACTGCCGGTCTAAATGCCTGTCAGGCAGCAGCGGAGCAGGTCAGACCAGGGATAGGGGCTCTTCCTTTGGCGTCAGGCATCCTCAAATCAATACATCAAAGTGTCACGCACAGCCTGAACTTGGCAGCGATGGGGAGTCCTCCAATGGGAGCACAGCACTAGCTGTGTACGGTAACGACGCTAACGTTTCCCTTTTTACACTGGATGCAGTATTTTTGTGTGGCGTTTTCCACATTGTGCAAAGGGAGCAAACCAAATCGAACAAAGAAAGATGTACTATCCATGTCTGGGAAAACTCTCTCGTTGAATTTTAAGTATAAACTGTCATACTTGATTTATAAAATAAGAAATGAAACATTCTCCCATTTTATTCTGAGAGTTGGGGAACCTTGGTCAAGCATGGCAGAGAATTGATGGTGATGCAGTTAGTGGTCTGTCACAACACTAGCAGTACCGGTGTGTGGGCAATTAGATGGCAATCACGGCACTACTGATAATCGTGTTTGGGTGCAGCAAATGCTCACTGGAAAAACTGCTTTTAGAGGCCTTCAGATGTGGTTACTGGGCAGTCATAGTGATGCTATTAGCAACGTCCTGGCACAGTTAGTCGGACAGTCATATTACATTACTGCCACTAGGGGCATTCAGACACAGTTAATGAACATAATGCTGTCATTAACGGTGTTCAGATGTAGTTAGCGCCCAGTCGTAGTGTAATTAGAGGTGTTCAGACACAGTTAACGGACACAGCGCTGTCATTAACGGTGTTCAGATGTAGTTAGCGCCCAGTTGTAGCATCATTAGAGGTGTTCAGACACAGTTAAACACAGTGCTGTCATTAACGGTGTTCAGATGCAGTTAGCGCCCAGTCGTAGTGTAATTAGAGGCATTCAAACACAGTTAGCGAACACAGGGCTGTCATTAACGGTGTTCAGATGCAGTTAGTGCCCAGTTGTAGCATCATTAGAGGCATTCAAACACAGTTAGCGAACACAGCGCTGTCATTAACGGTGTTCAGATGCAGTTAGTGCCCAGTTGTAGCATCATTAGAGGTGTTCAGACACAGTTAGCGAACATAGCACTGTCATTAACGGTGTTCAGATGCAGTTAGTGCCCAGTTGTAGCATCATTAGAGGTGTTCAGACACAGTTAGCGAACACAGCGCTGTCATTAACGGTGTTCAGATGCAGTTAGCGCCCAGTTGTAGTGTCATTATAAGCATTCAGTCACAGTTAACAAACATAGTTCTGTCATTAACAGTGTTCATATGCAGTTGGCTAACATTTATAATGACTGTAAATAAAATCTGGAGCATTCAGACACAGTAAATGGACACAGTGTTGTCATCAGCAGCGCCAGTGGTAGCATCATAAGGGGCATTCAGCCACAGTTAATAAACACAGTGCTGCCATTAGTGGTGTTCAATTGCAATTAGCAGCCAAGAGTGGCAGCCATTAGCAGGTTTCAGACACAGTTAATGGATATAGTGTTATGATTAGAAGTGTTTAGATGAGGCTGCATATTAGTGGCATTCAGACACAGTTGGTGGGCAGTCATTGTACTGCCTTTAGCTGACTCAGACGGAGTTAGCGGGCAGCCTTAGCCATATTGCTAATGGCACTGACAAAGTTAGCGGGGGGCAATAATGCTGCTTTTAGCTACGCTCAGACACCGCGGCAGTACGTGCCGTTAGCAGCACCCAGACTTTAGCAAGCACTCCTGGCTGACTGAATGCCTGGGCCGCTCTGCGCTATACCGCTAAACCGCTAAACGAGCAGCATTCGGGTCCTGATTTTGCGAGGTCTCAATTAAATGTGAGTGACGTGCCAGGCCCAGCTTCGTGCCGGCACCGTTGCGGAGCCCGAGTGGAGGCACCGGTCTCCCGGGCCCCAGTGGTCTTGACCTAGTTAAGGCTGGCAGGCTCTGACGGATGGCCGGCACCCAGACCAGCTGACGGGCTTTATTGAGACAATAAATGAGCGGCCCGAGAAGCGGTGGAGGGCATTATTTATATATTTATAGTAATACTCCGCTAAGCTTCCCGCATGCCGGTACGCTCGGTGCCGGGCTTTTGGGTTCAGGAAGGCGCTGCTGCAGGTGAACGCAATCGTTCTTCAGAAACGCTGAGTTTAAGAACGCTGCCGTCTCCCGGATCGTCCTTCGAGAAGCTGGCAGAGGGATCCGACGGCGGTCGCTTTCCGCCTGTCTGCCTTTCGAGTGCGCCATCATGTGCGATCGTCACGCCATTTTTTTTTTGCGTTTTAAAGCAACACGCTAGTCGTTGAGGTTTAAACGGCCAGTTTGACTGGAGCTATGATTCCTCTCCTGCTTTGAAAACGAAATCTTTGCCGCGGAAAGCCAGTTCCTTATCCGTTGACCTCGACTGACAACTTTCAACACAGAGGAGCCCGATCAAGCTCAGTTCTTTTAGCTAGGTGTCTTCAAGTCAATTTCGAGCGCCGGCAACCATATAAATAGCACCTCCAGACATCCGTATCAAGCACAAAAACGCCAACAGGACCTCAGAAGTAGGGGGAGGGGCTCATGACACATGACACGCCTTTCAGCACGCCGACTGATTCTGACAGGCAGCCGTGGGCGGTCCGAGAGCTCCCGGGGCCAGCCGCTAACGGGCTAACAGAAGGTCGGCGCACGCGGGCAGCTGTGGCGCTGAGCCTGATATTTTAAAGAATCGATACCGCCGTTTACAGAAATGTCCCCCCAGGGGCTGGCCGGAGCTAAACAGAGACCGCGCCGTCGCGGACCCGAGTCGATCGGGCTGACGCCGTGAATTTGGCATCAGTCGTGTTTCAGGACATTTCGGGTGACATTTTAACGAGGGCTAAATATCAGCGGGGGGGGTGGGGTGGGGTGGATTAGCTGTGATCCATCTGCAACAACGAAAGATACCAAATATTAACTGGAGCTTTAAGAAGCTTACAGCAGCTCCCACTGAGTGAAATGGCTCAGTCTGAGTGTGACCTGAATTTCAGATGAACGGTACAGGTGTCGAGGCGTGGCTTACAAACAGATGTGGTCCCGCCCCACCCCCATGCGGCTCCATCAAAAAGCTTCCCTCCAGCGGTCCATCACGGACGACCACAGATCTAGTCTTCCAGCTGGTGAACAGCGGATCAATACTCCATTTATCACCGGTGGATATGGCAGCAAGTTTGAGGCCCATTTGAACCTGTAGAGCTTCTGTCACGACCAAAAAGACAGAATAACTCTCCCTCTCATTCACCCAGCTGAGCTTCCGAAGGTGTTTCACACCTGATCCCATGTTTTAACGGACGGCGGTGTCTTTCCTGACGGTCGCACCTCTACAAGTATCAGCATCACCCAGGGAGAAACTCAGACATCTCCCTGCACTCAGAAAGGTGTGTCATAGACGACACTGGCTTTAAACATCTCCCTGTAATGAGAACGGCATCTCGTAGACGACACTGGCTTTAAACATCTCCCTGCAATGAGAACGGCATCTCGTAGACGACACTGGCTTTAAACATCTCCCTGTAATGAGAACGGCATCTCGTAGACGACACTGGCTTTAAACATCTCCC
>JAODLC010000065.1:21619731-21658415 GCA_026781145.1 Hippopotamyrus pictus
CATCATCCATCAGGTCCCCCCCTTATCGCCCGGCTGAAATGCTGAGGCATTGCTGAATTAATACCTGGTAAACATCAGACGTGCGAAACCGTAAATATCATGTAACTGTGACCGTTATAAATCATCCCGCCAAATACCGCTGATGCACATGCGTATTTTTTACACACTTTCTTTTTTACTTGAAATTTCTGATCAGTGTGAGACATTCGGGCTCATAGGGCATCTTTGTCTGTCTGCCCGCAGGTCGCTGGGTTGTTCCGTGTCTCAGTTGCTCTGACAACAGAACCTGCGACTGGAGGGTGGTATCCTGGCAACCGGATGATTGCTACTACCCCGTGCTGGATGGGGCCCAGCTTCGGGACTGCATGCAGGGCAGGAAGGTGATGATGGGGCCGTGGGTCTATAGAAATGCCATCAGGGTGTGTTTAAGGTTCTGCCTGTTCATAGGGTTCCTCCAGCAGAACTGGTTCATCCAAATTGCCTTTAGTGTGAGTGTGTGTCCTGGAGTGAACTATCCCCCCATGCTGGGTGCCCCCGCCTCGTGCCATATGCGTCCTGGCATGGGTTCCAGCTTTACAGAGACCCTGTAAGTGGTTATGGGAGATGGAGAGAGAGGTACAAAATGTCAAAACCCAGCAGGTCCTCTTCTGGGACCGAAACTTGAAACCTGGAAGACAAGTTGCACAACAGAACCATGCAAAATGAAACAGAACCTGGCAGATCTGGTTTAAATGATGCTTTATTGACACTTTCTGCTGTTTTCGAGGTTAAACAGGTGCCAAAGTTCATTCACAGTGTTCTAAATACAGAAGGTGTATAGCTAACCCCACACAGATAAAGCAAGGACATTTTCCCTGCAGACCTCCTGAATTTCATCTGAACAAACGCAACCAGAACCAGGCCGGGTCTGTTTTTTATTCATATTATTTCTTTAGAGATTTAAAAGACATCCTAGACGCCTCTGTTCCACTCCGCAGAGGTCAGCCGCAGAAGTGCCACCATCACAGCTCCCAGCAGCTGAAAGCCATCAAACACACAGGTGCTGACGGACCATGCGCCGTAGACTGAACGCCACCTGGCTGGTACTCGAACCTGGATGCCCACTCTGGCCCTGAAAGCAGGCCCAGGTGAATACCCGAGGGCATGACTCCAAGGATTTATTCCGTTTGAGTGAAGAAGCACATGCACAGCTTCCATTTTAACTCCTGACAGTGGGAAGATGTTCCAAGTGCACTAGGCTAATATTTTCCACATGGGTCCCATCGCTGCGTGTAACGACAGCATTTTATGAGGGACTAAACCTTGGGTTTTCCAGTCTATGTATCAATTTCTGATTCATTCTGCAAACAAGATTGTGGGGTTCCTGCAGGAAGGTCTACATACATCAACGTGACAAGCTAGTCCAGTTCAATTTGTCTGTGGAATTGCCAGTGGACTTCATAAGGGTGGAACGGCCACTCAGTCAAATTCACCCAGGATGCCCCAACTGCAAGAATTTCTTGGACTGCTCCTCGTTGCAGCCTCCGGCTAAATGAGTCATAGTCTCAACAAAACAAAATAGCAAATTGTTTTGGGATGGAATGCAGCACAGGGACGATGTCATCCGAAGCAGCTCCAGATTGTTCCCCAGACACCTTCTCTCTTACTCACTCCGTCTGAGTGATAAAAGGTTCGGTACGTGCAGAGAATTAAACGAACATTGTCTGGATGGAGTCACAGCAGGACATGGAATTCCCATGGCTTCCTGAGACATGTGTAACTAGCCTGTTGTGTGAAAGCACTTGGAAACAGTTTAGGGTGCATCAAAATCCTCAGGACTTTCAAGGGCTTGGGTTTTTGAATGCCGACTTTAAAGTAAAAAATTTGTTCTGTTTTTTATTGCCGTCTGAACATCTTCTGACTTTGGGAGACACTGTGGGGGAGGCGGTGGTTTGGACGTCAGCCCGCTCCTGCTTCTCTGACACGCCGCAGCTTCCTCCTTCTCGTAGAGTTAATCGCCCGTGAAATAGGACAGCATTTCGAGCGTCGCTGGTGTCGCTGGCGGCTCCCAGGAAACACAAACACTGCTGCCTGGAGAGCTCCATTCGCCGGCTCCCTGCTGTTTCCCATGTGCCCAGTGGGGTGAAGGTCAACGGTTTTACCGGCAAGTGGCCAAAGGCGATGGGTCTCCCGGGTCGCCAGGTTTAATGTGATCCACATGAGCGGCCCTGTCTCTCCTCATCACTCTGGCCATTACGGCATTGCTCAAAAGAATAGCAAAACTCAACGGCTGCCCAGGGCAGAAGGCCCATCCCTGTAGCGATTGGCTCCGAGGGACCTCATCTCTAAAGATAACATTCACAACAGAAACTGCAACAATCTTTTCTAAATGACGTATCAGTTCTTGGCTACGCTGTTCAGTCGTAATGGTGCTTCTGGGAACTCTCGACAGGTCCTGTTCATCGGAGACTCCACTAACCGTGGGATGATGTACTACTTCATGGAGCGAGTCAACGGTACCCTGGAGGCCTGGGACAAGGCCCACGACACCATCATGTACCATAATGTCAACGACGGCGGTACCCTCATCAGTTACTCCTATTACCCGCAGTTCTGGCTGGACAGAAGCCAGAGGCCCACTTTCGAGAGCGCTCTCCAGCAGCTCATCGAGAGGTACGACACCGGGGTCAGGGAACCGGATCCTTAAGCTCCTTTTGGTCTGCCCAACTGCCCACCAGATCCCTCCATGTTCATTTCAGGTCCCATCCTCTGGAGAACTCGCCTCAGACAGTGCTGGTTGTTGGAGGAGTACAGTGGCTCACCCCCAATCATCTGAAGATCCTGCAGCAGGTCCTCAAACGGTACATTTCTTATTTAAACTAGACCAGAAGGTGTAATTTGGGGAAACCAAGTCCCTGTCATGGACCATAACAGCAGTTTTTTCTGGGAGTCTTTTTTCTTTTCCTTTCCTGTGGCTTGTTAATGGACAGAATACAGTTAGTTGTCTGTTTTACGAGTTGAAAGACATGGAGTAAGTGTTTGTATTCTGGGGTGTTTATGAGTCTGTTCCGCGTTAGTGAATGAAACTAGATATTTAGGCCAGTCTCTATGGTGATATTTCTGTTTCGACTCATCATTGGTCACTGTATTTTTCACTTGCTATACTTAGAGTGACACGTAGAGCTACACGTAGTGCAACAGATCTGTCACTGACCACACCTTTTTTGGGCACAGATTGTGCAGGCGTGTGCAGTGGAGGGAAATTCATTTGTCCTTGAGTATGGCGGGACGCTCATGTTCTTGAGGAACACTCCTCCATGTGTTCCATTCTGCTGTCTCTCCTTCATCCATCGCTTTCTTCCAGGGAGAAGCTCCACAACATTCTGGTGATGGTGAAGACCATTGGAATGGGCTTCCATCTCCCGGTGGATGGAATTCATTCCTTGCCTCTGGTCAGTTCTGCATTGTTCTGCGGTCCAGCATTACTAAACTCATGCATAATCAGCTGCCAAAATTAGCAACATATGATATTTGTGAAAGCAAGCTTTATTAATGGAACCCAGCGTGATTCACATAATATTGGCTGTATAATCACTATATATTATCCGTGATGTATTGTAAGTCTGTTGTACGAGCACAGTTTGCATTTCTGTGGAGTCCTTTCAAATCTATCTCTCATACCTCCCATCAGAGAGGAGTGCAGGAGCTTCACAACCTGAACCAGAACATTCTCACGACCGCAAAGCTTTATGGGTATGAGGTCATCGACACCCTCAGCGTAACTATGGGTCGATACAAGGAGTTCCTTCAGGGAAAATGCGCGTGCCACTTTCACGAGGTACCGTGAGTCGCTCCGTGCCGTTACGTATAAACATTTTCATTGAGAAAAAGCTTTTATCAAAGCAACATATATTGCAGAGAGCAGAGCTAACCTGGAACAGTAGAGGGGTAGAGGTCTTGTTCGAGAGCCCAATGCTGATATCACTGACAGTGGGATTTGAACCCGCAATCTTATGGTGACTAGCACAGCTGCCTTTTACTAAGTATTCACACATTTGGTTTTATGTTTATTATTCCACTTAGTAGCATATTTGCACAGTCCCTGGCTTAAAATTAAGTCAAAACTTCGGTTTAAGAAACATTTTCTCATCAATGATTTCTTAGTGTTTCCCTGAGAGATGAGAACGCCTCCTGTCAAATCACGTGACAGTTAAAGATACGACTGTCTCTCTCTGTTAGACATTCAAGGCAGCTGCGACTTTCCAAGGACGCCGTTGCTCCAGCCCATGCGTGGGACCCGTTAATGAGCAATTAAGCAATTACCGACGGGGCTGATTTTCATTAGTTAGCGCAGTGCATGTTGGTACCAGATGTGCGGTGACGTTCCTCCTGAGCGTGATCCTGTTCGAGCGGCACGAGTTTTTAATGACGGTGCGGGTGCCGCTGGCCAGCGGCAACATTCTTCACCACTTAACCGTGGCTAATTCCCTTCAGTAAGGCTGAAACGAGTGAAGAAAAGGGAAAACTCTGCCTGACACCCAAACACATTGAAGGCTGTATAGAGCTCTGATTTACGCTGGGAATAATCTTTCTTTTTGTCGATTGACATGCTACTTTAATTTGTCTGTGACTACATTAATGTCTGTGACTACATTATGTAATGTTAACAGTTCCACCCCACTGAAAAAATGTAACTAAATAAACCAGAAACAAAGGAACGAAATTAAGTTAAAATGCATCGTTTCTTAATAGCTGAATAGAGTAATGTTTCATATGATTTTGTCTTGCATCTGAATTTGGAAACAGCAGATTGTGGTGCAAAGGATTATGGGTGAGCTGTCTGTGACTTTCTGCAGGTTGGAAAGCTAGCACTTGCCGAAGGGCCTCTGCACAGGGACGCGAAGCTGTACCGACAAGTAGCTGAGACGTGGCTCGGACCCAGCGGGACGCTGGATCTTCAGGAGCCAGGGTCCAGGGCAGATTCGTCCTATCACGTCAAAGGTCCCGTGAACCAGGTCTACTCAGAGGTCCTCCTCAGCAGGATGTGTGGTAGCAGGTCAAGGAACATGGCTGCTGGATCTCGCTGAAGTGAAGACTACCGCATTGTGTGTGTGTGTGTGTGTGTGTGCGCGTGTGTGCGTGTGTGTAAAAGACACAGAGCTTAAACAGGGACAACAGTCACTTCAGTCATGAATGCAGTTCCTGGAAGGTCACTCCACTTTGTTCCCCTCTGATTGGCTCAGAGTTGACCCAAGTCACGTGACTTCTGGCTCTGTGCGGGGACCACAGATTGGTGAGAGGAGGAGAGACTATGTGGACTTGAAGTCTTCCCAATACCGAGAGAGAGAGAGAAACGGCATTGATTTATTCCTGTGCAAACCCGCCCTGAACAAAAAAACCACAGCAAACACTGCTGATGCTCCCATTGGCTGTCAGGAGAAACACAATGTTTTCATAATGCTGTTGGGATGTTTATGCGCGATGCGCTGAAAGAGCGAGCGAATGGCGGCTGACACTGTGCCTTCCACAGGTGGTCCAGCTTCCTCTGTACTGTATACCTCACTATTTTAAAATGTTTAATCATGTGAAATGCCAAAGATCTTTTGTATGGTTAAGCAAATGTATTATTTCCTATATTCCTATAAACATATATATATATATATATATATATATATATATATATATATATATAGATCTGCACATATATATTTTTACAGACTTTGAGTGAAACTGATGAAAGAACAGTATTTGTCAACTGATAATGTATTATTATGTATGTATACCTTTCTGTATTTTTCTAGCAAATATTCGATTGGTAATCGAAGTATTTTCACCTCTATCTTTTGTACAGTGAGATTTGGGTTTGAACTGAGAGAACCGAACTGGTTTGTGGGAATGAAAAGTTATTTTTCAAAATTGAATGCATTATTTCTATCAGTAATAAAATATGTAACCTAGCACAAACTACAAACTAGGCAGGATTCATATTTATCGATTTCAGGCTGCTTTGTATGTTGCTTTGCATAAACAGTAAGATGTTGATGAAGGAATAAGCGTGTATTGCACTGTAATAATTGTATAAATATTGTGTTATTTTTGCAGGTAAACGTGTTTTATTAAAACATTTTCCTATGTAGCTTTGTCTCTTGCCTTGTTCCTGAGCTAAAACTGAGACGACACATTTAAGTGTAAAATGTAGCATTAAAATAATTTAGCCTATTTCAGCAGCATGAAACAAAGCGGAAGAAATATATAGCGTTGTTTTTTTAATTCTATGTTGGTTTCGACAACTCAATACATGGCAATAATAGACCTACTGCTACATAATAAATTACTGGACAGAGCGACACTTTGTACATTGCTACACATAATCTTGAATATCGAGATAACATATCCTACGAAATTTTATATATAATATGTTTTTATGATTGCTCCATATAAAAGCAAGGATGCTAAAATTCAATTCTTATTTAATTATTAAATGACAACCAGCGAGATTTATTTGACAGCTACTTTTTGTAAAATTGTGAAGTATATTAAAACATCCGGTCCGTGTGTTTCATGCAGCACGTGACTCACATTTTACGCCCCATTACCGTGGTATCCTTTCGGGGTTGGGGGGGAGGAGGTCCGTCTCCCGAATTAGACCCAGTTGCTCGCTTGAATTTCATACCATACGTAAGAATTAAGCCCTTTAAATCAGCCCGTGTAAAGGAATCGGCTAAGTTCACCGCTAAATTCTCGGTGTAATGTGCTGTAATGAAGCATAGTGCATCTCAGCAGGGAGATCGGTCTGCGGGAGTTTTGGTGGAGTGCCGTGTTTCAGCACAGCAGATCTCAGGCCCGCCTGATGTTGGTTAAAACTGATGTCTGAAATTCAGCCTTAGCACATGAATGCAGGAACGAAGGCCGTATTCACGGAAAGACTTAATTAAATCGTACAAGGCGTTGTCAGAGTTCACGCCGTAGATTGGGAGTTAACAGTCGCCGTTATTATTCACTTTCTGAGGGCCTGCACATTGAATTACCACGATGAAAGGTCACGCTGCAAAGATCTGGACTTGTGAAAAAAGAACTAGACTTAAAATGCCGATTGTTGAGAGAAACTATAAACGTTGTGAAATTATTACCTTTATTGCTATATAATACTAGTCAGAAGTCGACAGAACAGCTGTCTGTTTTTAAATGCAACGCCGTGTGTGTAACATTAGCGTATGACGTCTCCCCGAGGGTCAAACATCACTTGCCTCGTGAAACAAGTTATAGGAACATATAACAAGTTATAAGGAAATTATTAAGGAGTTCGTCGGATATTAATTGCAAATTGCGTGGGTTTAAACAATGCAGTTTATTTCATATTTTTTTAATAATGCCAGCAAAGTTCTGTGCTAAATGGTTAAACATTTATAAAAAGGCTTTATACGTGCACATTAAAACTATTTTTTTCGGCAGCGCAGGTTGCTACTTTTAATTCTATAAACGAAAAGAAAAAACTGTTAGATGAGTGCGAGATTTCTTACTTTTGAGAACATATAGGATAAGCTAGTAACTCTCTTCGTCCTTCATAAAATTTATTACCGTAACGGTAACCATGTATGGGAAAACAGAACAAGTTATATGGAAACACGACAAAATTCCTGTTCATAGGTATGGGAAATGCACAAATTACAAAAAATTGTACATTAATTGTAACTGTAATTTTCGCGCAAAACTTATTTTTATAATTGTGAAATAAACTGCATATGTCAAATTATTTTGCATCATTATTTGTTTTTTTTTTTTTTTTGCTTAGTATTTAATACACTTTAATTAATGCACTTCAACATCGATTCACGTCCTACATAAATTCATTTTCACGCAGAAAGAGTATGCACTAAATACAATTTCAACATAACTGAATATGCAACCCCAAAATCTACACTTTTATTTTAAGGCTTATTTTGTGAGCAGCACCCAGCTTGTGTACCAGAGATTTAATAGATCATGATTCTGACAATAATAATAATAATAATAATAATTATTATTATTATTATTATTATTATTATTATTATAATGAGGAGGAGGAGGAGAAGAAAAATCTAATTGTTTATTATTGCTATGATAATCATAATTGATATTATTGTTGCAAATTATTGTTACAACTAACTGTAAAATGTTTCGCAGTTCAATATACAACACAAATCCTGAATGGATTCAATTTTTGTTGAAATAAAGCTGTTTAAAGCAGTTTATGTTCAGTAAAAATATAAACAACAGAAAATTTTTAACTTAGATTTATTAAGTAAAATTGCTGCTAAGTATTTTTTATTTCAATTATTCATCGATATTCAATTTAGCTATTTGTATTTATGACGATCTTCGAACCACAAGTAGCCCTGTAAGGTCATCCCTTTCCATCTTTCGGCCAATTATGTTATAAAATCGACACATCTTCTGAATATTAATGACTTTTTAGGCCAATCGGAGACGTGATTTCGGCGCAGGAGGAACGTTCAACCCACAGTCCGCAAGACGGAGATAAAATGGCATGTTTAGGGACAGCAACGCACCAATGAAAGTTTATCATATTAATCTACGATCAGCATCAGATACCGTAAGCCCGTTACATCTCACCTATCAATCGTTATTTAATGGAGGTAACAAGAAACTTTTTTTCTGGATAACCTCCAGAAGCGGGACATAATGGCTAATATGTAATTCTATTCGATGGATTTTGACACTATACGCTAACATGCTGCAGTCTTAAATGAGGCGGTCATGGAGAAAAAAGATTCTTGTGGAATATTTAAAGCCTACACAGTCATTTTCTTGTTTTCCTTGTATCCCCTTCTCTGCCAAGGAAGTTGGATGTAAGTACTTTGTCTTCGTTACTCAGCATCCTGAAATATTTTTTATCTTATCTGTCCCATTAATTCACGTTGTTGATCTGGCTTGTTGTTGTTGTTTTAGAATAGTCTCATCTATCATTGTCAAGATAAGAATGTCAATATTTGTATTGTAAAAATTATGGTTATGGTTTTTGGGTCTATTTTTTAGGTGGCTGGGAGTTACATCCGCGGGTGTTCCGGAGAAAATGACTTGCTCGAATATACCTTTAACAAGCAAACAGAAGGATATATGTAAAAGAAAACCGTATCTCTTAGCGAGCATCCGGGACGGCGCGCGTCTGGGCATCGCCGAATGTCAGACTCAGTTTAAGCACGAAAGATGGAACTGCTCCACCAGGAGAGACCGATCCGTCTTCGGGTACGAACGGAGCAGCGGTAAGTGCGACCTCTCATTTTTAGTGTTTTTCTGCCGAGAATTTCAGAAACGAGAATTTAGCGAGAATTCATGGTAAATTCCTTGCGTCACATTAAACTATAAATACAGGCCATAAGAATCAGCTGAAATCTTTCCAGGCAATTATGTCTAAATGGATATAGTGAAAGCTACAATAATCCAATTACTATTTCAGTACTCACATAGCTCGGTATTCCTCTCTTCTTCGATGTATTTATTTTACATAAATAAATAATCATTTATATTTATATTTATTTATGTATTTATTTAAAAATAAGTACTAAGTGATAAATCCAATCCAATATATATATATATATATATATATATATATATATATATATATAGGCCTAAATCCAGTCTATATATAGGCCTATATTTTTCAGGTCCACTTTCTATAGTGCCGGTTGCTATGATCAATTGCATCAGTGTAAATTCATACGTGGAAGCTTCACAAATCGCAAACCGCATAGTCTGCTTTATGTATGCGGTAAGTTAAAGGTAAAAATGACAGTTTCGCTCTGGTGAAAGTTGTCTGATGTGCGGAGCAGCAGCTGGCGCTCAGTAAGCGGGCGGCACCCAGAAACGCCGCACATCTGCTGCGATTTTCCCGTCTCAGCAGACCACTTATCCACGGGCAAGTACTGTCTTTGAAATGGGCATTACGTCCTAATCCCACATTTAATCCTGTTCGATTATGGTAATTATGGGATCCTGAAACGTGTAATATTAGACACCGTAACGGTGAAATACGTCCCAAAAATGTCTGGTTCCCAGATAATGTACATCAACAGGACACATACATACTGAAATAGGTTTTTTTTTTTTTTTTCTAAAAAGAGAAAACTTACAATCTTACAATTTTACAACATATATTATTAAAGAACATTTTTAAAATAATAAATGTCAGTCTCATTTTATACATTTTCAATGTTTTATCAAGCGAGGTGTGCCGGGTTTTGTTTAAGCCTAGGCCTATATTTGAACCATTTTGATTATTCATTTAATTGAGTTTAGCGTATTTACCCAACAGTCTTTGGGTATTAGCATGCAGATTAGCATAACTGTTCACAATCTATTTTAGGCTGTGTATAGCCACTGTGAACAACTTTAAAACCGGCCTAACTACACCTAATTACAAATATTTTATCGCAATGACTGTTACAGTAAGAACACTGCAGTTCACAGAAAAATATGGAGCATGATGACTTAAAAATAATAGAATAATGGGCTGGAAATGCCTGGAAGATGATGAGATTATATCTGAAGATCAGTCGTGAGCCTGGTATTTGTGATGGCAGTGTGACAATTTGACGGAGATGCTGACGTTCTTCGCCGTTGTCTGCAGGGACGAAGGAGACGGCCTTCATCTACGCAGTGATGGCGGCGGGGCTGGTGCACGCCGTGACGCGCTCGTGCAGCGCCGGCAACATGACGGAGTGCTCGTGCGACGCCAGCCTGCAGGGCAGCGGCTCGTCCAGTGCAGGCTGGCACTGGGGCGGCTGCTCCGATGACATCCAGTTCGGCACCTGGTTTAGCCGCAAGTTCATCGACAGCGGGGTCAGGAACGTCTCGGCTAAGGGGGCCGATGCCCTGGTCAGCATGAACCAGCACAACAACGAGGCTGGGCGGCAGGTGAGGGGGGGGTGAGGTGGGAGGATGCTACATTGCGGGGGGGGGGGGAATAAGCAGGAAAATGAGGAGATGGGACTGGATTATGCAGCAGCTGCAGTTTTATGAAGGCTGTGATGACACAGATAATATTTTAAAGCCCATACATAGGTGTTGCTAGCCAGCCAGCAGGGGGCATGGTGGTTAAGAACAAAGCCCCATAGTTGAAATGTTATAGATTTGTATAAATATAACATCCGCCTGTAAAATTGTACAAAACGGACAGAAGCATTAGCCTGGCGGCAAACTAACATGTATAAGACGACAATGCATTAAATTGGTCGTTAACAGCGAACGGTGGAAACGGAACTAAACGTTTCTTCTCACAAGTCTTAATGGGAAGTTTTAGTTTATCCCTTCCCATTCTTCAGCCGGGGGTGAAAATTCCCAGTCCGGCTCAGGGGAAGGCAAGGAAGCATGCAAAACTTTTGAAAGCATTTCAGGCAGCCATTCCACGCTGACGTGCAAGCACAACCTGAGCAGTGGTCTAGCTCGCTAATGAGCATCATGCTAACATGTTAACGCAGAGTCGGGGTCAGACAGTCTGTCTGCGCCGTCCGCCGCCCAGATCTGTCCTTGGGGGACCCTCCCTGCTCTCGTTGCTCTGTGAATGACCCCATAAATCAGGAGGTCAGTGTGCCTAAAAGAAAAAAAAAAAGAGCTGACTCAGTCAGGTCAGTGAGCGCTCTGGAGAAGCGCACGGTGTGTCTGCAGTCTGCCCCGGTGGAAAAATCGATTTCCACATAGCAAGCGTCTCGCTACTGTGAATGCGAAGCTCACTTGTGACGTCCTGGCCAGTGAAGAGCTGAGCCCGTCCAGGTTCTCAGAGCACACAGCTTTGTCGACTTCCATACAGTGTCCTTTGACCTTGCACAATCGCCGCAGTTTTGGCAGCTACACTAACGTCACGCAAAGTCTGCCCGTCATCCATATTTGGTTTAAAGTTCGTAGCAAAAACGGTGGAAAAATGGTGGTTGGGGGAAATATCTCCCAAGCTTGGCACTGTATCTCACTGCTGCCCCCAACAGGCCGTGGCGAAGACGATGCTGACGGACTGCCGCTGCCACGGAGTCTCGGGTTCCTGCGCCGTGAAGACCTGCTGGCGGACGCTGGCCCCCTTCGAGCGGGTGGGCCGCTCCCTGAAGCAGCGGTACGAGGACAGCGTGCACATGCTGGACCGCATCAAGGGGAAGGTGCGCCGCAGGGAGAAGGAGCAGCGGCACATGCCCATTGCCAAGGACGAGCTCGTCTTCCTCAACAAGTCGCCCAACTACTGTGTGGAGGACCAGCGGCTGGGCGTGGCGGGAACTCGGGGCCGGCGCTGTAACCGCACGTCCAGCGGGCCGGACGGCTGCAGCCTCCTCTGCTGTGGGCGGGGCTACAACACGCACGTGGTGCGCAGCGTCGAGCGCTGCGAGTGCAAGTTCGTCTGGTGCTGCTACGTGCGCTGTCGCCGGTGCGAGAGCATGAGCGACATGCATACCTGCAAGTAGCGCTCGAACCCTGAACCGGGACCCCGCCGTTACGCGCGGACGGCCATTCTCAGACACGGGTGATCATTCCCCAATAAACAGCCTGCAACTGCGCACTCAGGAAATGGACATGAACAAACAGTGATCCCTTGGTGAGATGGACCCCCCCACTCTGCTGCTGTATGGGGGCTGCATAGAGCGCCAGTGCATCTTAAAGCCCGCCGAGTCTGAGCACTGAACTGGCTCCATCGACTCAAATGTGACTGATTCAACCAACAGACTCTGTCTTCACTACAGTTTGGATGATGCAAGAGCAGGCCTGATTGCCTACCTATCAGAACCCTAAAACTATCTATGGGGCTGTTCGATTGGCCACCTAGAGGTTTAAACTATGAAAGGATTCAGAAGGGAACATGGGCAGGTGCCTGACAGTGAATTCCTGAAATTAGGAGAATGTTAATAATAAAAAGTTTACTTTGAATGACTTTGTGTTTGCTTATCTTTACAACCCACGGACATGATTAAGCCCAATGTTTTGGTTAAATTGTTAACATTTTGTACTATTTAATAGTATCACTGCATAACTTTGGTCCTATTACTTCCCTAAATCCAGTGTTTAATCCACCGATAAGGCTTATTTCTAAGCGTTTTTAAAATGTAATTTAATAACTTAGCATTTTAAAATGTTTTTGGTCTTTACATATGCTTTGGAAGATTTTTTTTTAATGATTTAACCCAGACAGTCAAACACGACAGAACCAGTAGTCTGTATATACCTTTATATTAAAGTAGTATTTTTTCAAATGTTAATTTTTATATTTGTAAATATTAAATTATGCATAAAAATCATTCGGATTATCAATGGATTTCATCGCGATACTGGTGTGTCCTATCGAGACAGTTTTGCAGTTTGATTACTGTATACCTCTCATTAATTCTGTATATGTTTTTCTCATTACTACAGTATGGTCATCTGTGAAGCACACAGTATATAGACATATATTCGGTGTGTGTCGTTGAAGGTCTATTCGGAAACCCCGTTGGGTTCATTAATTTCAATGGCTTGGTGTTGAAGGGAATTCTACTTTCAGCGCGTAAAATGTGCTCCGTTGTCCCGCTTTCCGGTCTTTGCGTCTGTTGGTGATTTGTGAGAAGCGACAGACCTGTGCTAAATACCGCGGGTGCTTTCTTTCAAAGGGGCTTAAGGCTAACTAAGTGGCCCCTCCATGTGTTGGGTCCTGGACGCAGGGAGTCACGTGCCTCCGGAAGACTGGCAGAAGATAGCACATCTAACGCAGAAATCAGACTCAGTATTAAAACGGCTTATTTGTAAGATGTGTAGAGCAAATTAAAATGGTTCAAAGGTATTACTCTCATTAACATTTAATTGTGTTTTTCATGTTTTATGGGAAATATTTGTGACACATTTACAACATCAGCATGTAGCCTATAGTAATATAGCGCTTGCACGTGCTTTTTCCTATATCGCTGCTTCTAAGCAAATTAGATCCTCGGGAATTGCAGTCCTACAATATTCCACATGGTGACAGTTTCCTTTAAACAAATAAAGGTTTAATTTTCTTACATATTGATGCGGTTACAGTGTTTTATGTCTGCTTACTACCGTCTGTGCAATGTTAGTGCGTGTGTATGTGTGTGTGTGTGTGCGTGCATTTAAAATGCAGGAGAGTAAAGATATCGAATTTGTATTCACAATCTATAGTATTTCCAGCGCATAGGGAAATAAAGCTGTCCACATTTTGTTACATTTCAGACTCATCATAAAATGGATTAAATTAATTTTTAATAATCAATCACATCTACAAGTAATACTTGACAATGACAAAGCAAAAACAGCTTTTTGGAGTGTTGTGTTAATTTATTAGAAATAAAAAACCGAACTATCGACATTTGGGCATTAGACCCTTCACTTAGTACTTAGTTAAAGCACCTTTGGCTGCAGTGACAGCCTCGAGTCTTTTTGGGAATGGCCCTACAAGCTTAGCACACCTTTCTTCTGGAATTTTCTGCCATTCTTCCTGGCAGCATCGCTCAAGCTCAACCAGGTCGGACGGGGAGCGTCGGTACACAGCCACTTTCAGGTCTTTCCAGAAATGCTCTTTTGGGTTCAGGTCCGGACTAAAATCTTTCCGTATGCGCTGCATGTTCCGTAAATACGGCTGGGCCGCCCACATTCACACCTGATTGTCATATTGATTGAAATACCTGTCATTAATCTCCCCTTCAAAAGGTCTGATAATCTGAGTGGTTCACATACTTTTTTCACGCACAAAAAAAAATTACATCGTCAACGTCATTCTCCTTAATAAATGAGGAAACGTATCAAGTTTGTGCCTTTTGTTTAGTTGCGTGTCACGTCTAAGGAATGACCAACTCCAAGGCAGAACGAGGGATACAACCCAGGAACTATAAAACACCCAAAGAGGAGGCCAGACCAACACTGAAATACCTGAAACACTCACGCCAGGAACGGCACAGGGAATGATGCTGAGGGCGACAATGACCGAGCTGGGGGACACCGGGAGAGCAGGTACGTATATACAGCGCACAGGATTAGCAGACGAGAAACGGGTGTGACAGGGTAAGACAGGAGGTGATGACGGGATGACCAGGGACCTCTGCTGGCCAAACGGGCACGGAGGTGGATCATCACATTGGGATCTCTTTATCTAGTTTTAGGACTTATTAATGGTTATATTTATACAGGAATATTTTAAATTGTAAAGGGTTCACAAACTTTCCAGCGCCAGAGGTGGCCACGTGGATAAGTGCCTGTGACGGGCTGATGGCCCCACGTCCTACTTCCCGCGTTTCCTAGGCATGACACCCACAGAGACTCTTAATAGCTCAGATGAAAACGTTCTTAGCACGTTCATTCATACCATATGCCATGACTGATAACATCTGTAGATGGGAAAAGCAGCGCAGAAGCGCTCAGCAAAGATCACATAAAGATATTCAAATCACGTGGTTCAAACATCCCGGCTAATAAGTCTGATTGGTCTTATTTCTTTAGCAGAACAATTTTTGAATCGTGGAACAAAAATGTATGCGTCACACAAACTAGCATTTCTCATAGTTGTTTTCCCGTTAGGCTACTAAAACTTTGTTTCACTGCATTTCCCAATATTTTTTAATGCCTATAAATAATGACAAAAGTGGAAGAAGACTGCTTTTTTAGGGGTCAACTTAAAAAACATCGCAATTCAGCTATAATTTTAATTGCTTTGGATAGTGGGCCTAATGTTATTTTTGTTTTACACCAATACATACGTACAAAATGCCAGTTGCTGCCAGTAAAGTTCCAAATATCGGAGCCCTTTCCAGGAGCGCTGTGTTATGTCTTATAGGTGCACGGGACTGTTATACCGTATAATAACGTATATGTACACCAGCATTTCCGACAATTATTAGGTTGTTATACGGTAAATCTATTTTGCTATTTTGAGGTGGATTTGCTACGTATACCCGAGTATACCCACCTGGTTTCCAGCGACCCACAGGTGCTTCCAACTTCTAGTCAAGTTTAGCGCTTCCAACAACCATCACCTCCCAGTGCAACGGAACCGAACCGCGGTGACGGCCCAGTGCTTCACGTTAGCCCGTTGGTGGGTTTTGACGCTGTGAACAAAACAGGGCGCTCTGGATGGTGGTATTATATTTGTATACGGTCAAAAAAAAAACGACGAGACTCTACTGGTGTTCTATTTCAAATAATATATAAGATCACCACCACAATCAATAAAATGCTAAATATCGCCCGCTGATGCCTCATAATAGGCCTCTAAAATATTGTAGGGCTATTGATTCTTAAAAATTTAAAAGGAAAGTGGCCTTATTTGAGCATTGAGTTTTGTGGTCTGTTCTGCCATCTAGTGGAGAATAATAATAAAAAAAAACCATATGGTTACAATGTAGAGTTTTTAAGGTGAAATTTAGTTAGCAAAAATTGATCAAGAGTTAAGAAGTTTTTTTTAGTTAATCCGCCTTACTGAAGGTAGGATAATTGAATATTAACCTACTCTTTAAAGGCCACGACGCTGTTAATGGCTGTTACCCTGGTGTGTCACTATTTCACTACTGTATAGTATTTCACCCTTATCAATCACTATCTTGAAATCCGGCCCAAATGAATGTTTATTTTGGGGACATTTTTACATCCTTAATTTTTTAACTCGAATTAAATAACCTATATGGTTCATTTCAATTCACACGATGTGTGCATGTATGAGTCAAAAACTAAATCTGGCATTCGTTTCAGTTTTATACAGACTGAAAAAATACGATTTTAAAAGTAGTTTACACTGGGCAATTAATTAATCATGTAGCCCTGTTAAAAGGTCGCGGCGGCTAAATAGCCAACCGCGGACATACGGTACATGGCTGCCGGAAGTGGGAACGAAAACGTTTCTGCTGAATTTAACAGAGGCTTATGAACGTGCAAATTGGGGGGAATGTTACAGTAAATAAAATAATGACTAAAAATATAAATGAAAACAATCAAGTGGTAGAGATTTTTCTATCCATAAATTCACCATTACAGAGGAGTTTGTCAGGAAAAAAAACAGTTTCTCTGGATTAGGAATCCATCCAAAGCAGCACTCAGAAATTGTCAGGTCTGGTAAGATTTACCAGGACATGTCTTCAGGCTGGTTTGTGCTTAGGGGTAATAACTGGTAATAACTGAAATTATAACAGCTAAAGTGACACATTATCAAATGACATCCAAGTAAAATTCACCCAGAGTACTTTTATGTATCTCTAATTTTCATTACTTTCAGGAATGGCTGGGGGGGGGATGTACATATAAAGTTGATTAACTTGGTGAGCACATTTCTCCGAAGCAGCTTTGCAACGAGTGAGTAGGACATCCCCCCCCCGCCAGGGTGTCGTAATTCACGCTCTTGCCTGGTTTCCCCTGCTGGGCCCGCTGCTCTGACGGGAGGGGGTCTCTGACGGAGCCGTCCGGAACGGGGGGCCGGAGACTTGCCACACCTGGCCAGGTCGCGGGTCTTTGCTGTTAAAACGGCGGATGTCCTGGGGTTAAAGTCACTCAGCATCCCTCATAAATGATTCCCATCTTAACAAACTTGGGCACATCAGTGTAATATCTGTTTTTAATTCCATGTCGCAATTCTGTGATTTTTGTAGAAGGTTGTAGAAAAATTTTAGAGTCCTAGGGAGAACTTTGTCAGAGAGGCATGTAGAGGACACCCTCTGCCTCCACACACACACACACACACACACACACACACACACACACACATATACACACACACACGCTCACACACACGCATGCTCAAACAAACACACTCGTCTTTCATTCATATCTTTGTGGGAACCGTCCATTAATTTCTATGGGTAAAACCCTAATCCCAACAAGGACAACCTTAACCCCTACTCAGCCCTAACCTTAACTATAAGTAGCCAAACAAAATACAAGACATTTGGCATTTTTCGTCTTTTGATTGCAGTCCCAGATTTTTACAATATTGAGTAATTGAGTTTCCCCTTTCGGGGATTGAAAAAATGGTCCAGACAGGGTAAAAATAACAGGTTTTTATGACATTGTGGGGACATGACCCACACAGACACACAAACACCCAGAAATGATTTAAACCAGAAGTTTAACCACACAGTTTGCTGACTGTGGCCCACCGCGCCAGAACAGATTGTCGATTTTCAGATGAAGCACTTTCCTCAGCACGACTCAGCTATCAGCTGCAGGTCCTGAACCCAGTGCCCTTTTGCATCTCAAATATTTGTGCTTTTTGTTCAAGAATACAGAAGCCATGACACAGCAGAAAATAACGCAAACATGGAAGTGAGGACCAGGGCCCTGTTTGGGGCCAGCGGTGGCATGTCAAGGAAATCCTGCGATTCTCTGCTGGTCGGTTTTCTCCTTTAGTTTTTCATGTTGCTCAGTTTTTATACTGCTGACAGAGCCTGAAATAGGGCAAAAACTCTGCGTGTGTGTGTGTGTGTGAGAGAGAGAGAGAGAGAGAGAGAGCACGTTTTGTATATATTACATTATGGGGACCAAATGTCCCCACAATGTGATTAAAAACCTGTTATTTTGACGTTTTGGGGCCCATTTTTTCAGTCCCCACAAGGGGAAACTCAGTTTTATAAAAGTCTGTGATTGCAGTCAAAACCTAAAAATACTAAAAGTCTTGTATTTTGTTTGGTTACTCACCTACTTAGGGTTAGGGCTGGGTAGGGGTTAAGGTCGTTATTGTTGGGATTAGGGTTTTTCCTTTAGATATGAATAGACGGTCCCCACAAAGATATGGATACAAATGTGTGTGTGTGTGTGTGTGAGAGTCAGCCTGTTGAAAGCTTTCACTCACCCCTTCACACAGGAAAAGGGAGGGGGTCACCAGTAGGGGGAGGTGATAGACGGGTGGAGTTTAAAAGGAAGGCCCGCGTGCCGTGGGGGCGGACACGGGGACGAGTCTCTGAGAGATGGCGCACGCAGGCGTGAACGGCCGAAGAATCCCACCTGTCGCCACGGCAGCTCTGTTCCAGAACCTTCTCCTGCCGCTGCTGGTGTACTACCTCAACGCCACGGTCGCTGACTCCATGAAGGTGAGCTTTGGGATCCAGGGCTCAGGTTTCAGACGGGTGGTTGTAGGTTCTAGTCTCATTCAGTTTATTCCCAAAAGTCTGCAGTGTACGCAGTTATATCTTATAACTGTGATTAATGCACATGATCAGCCTGTGCTTGCATGCAGTGGCGCAGATGAGAGTTCCATACTGGGGTGGACACAGCTTGATCGTATAAATTCAAAGGTCTACTTATTGAGTGAGGAATAAAGCCAAATTAATTACTGTTAATTAATTATTTACCCCCCTCCTTTTCCTATGCACGTGGTTGTATGTTTATGAATAATGCAGTGTTTGACAGCTGAAAGCAACGCCTTCCCTGTTTTTATGTAGACTTTGCATGTATGTTAATAATAATAATAATAATATTCATGAAAGTAAGAGGTTTTGTGGTAGCTGTAATGAAATCACAGTAAGAACCTTTTTTTCCACCTGTTTGAACCAAAGCCCCATGAACAAAGAGGTTCCTTTCGGATGAAGTTTGACCCTGACAATCGGGGAATCAAAACTGCGTCCAGCTGCCTCTTGAGCTTTAATCCTGTGGGTTTTGATCACATGTCCAGCATCTTATCCCGCAATGCCTCTTGTTGTACTGGTGGAGGGATTGCTCGCCCCCCTTGTAACACCTAGAGACCCTCAATGCCAGTGTCACTCCACCCCCACAGAGCCGGTGTGATAAGTCATTAGTGTTGACCTCCCAGCACTGTGGTCGCTGTTTCCTCAAGGCCTCCATCGTCTGTCCCTCAGGATTATCTCTGAAGGAGTCAGGGACTCCTGGTTGCAGGTGAGTGGACCTCGGAAGGCTGCTCTAGTCGGGCACTGCAGAGAGCTATTAGAAGATGTTTAGCTAGTCTTATGGAAGGCAGTCTGTCAGACCAACTGCTCTCACGAACGTCAGGGAGGGGAATAAGCAGCAGGGACAGCATCATTCACCAAAAGCCCCGCAAAGTTTCTAAGAATTTCTATTCCTACTTATTCTAATCATTCCTCTGTCAATAATAGTTGCATTTGTACAATCTATAGACAGATTCTCCTCACTGTATGATGGTTCGACTTTGGATATTCCGACACTACGATGGTGTGATAGTGCACATCCGGCAATCAGACCCCCTGGAGTAGCGATATTGCTGTACGATGCTTCCTTCTGACCCTCTCAGCCACGATTCCAGTCTCTGTAGCGATCGCCTGCTTAAGCGCCTCATACGTACAATGTTTAATAATGTATGATGTGTTTTCCTTTCTGTGTTTAACGGAAAAGATTTATTTACCTTTCAATGAGTTTTATTTAGCTAGTTACAGTAATTATTTACTTATTCAGTGGCGGCAGTTATTCATTTACTTCTTTATCATACTATATTCATATTCGATTTACTCTGTTTTGCATTTGCTACTGGTACTTCAGGACGTAACCCCGTCGTAAGCTGAGGAGACTCCATACTGCTCTCTACTATGGCTGTCTGATCATATTATTCACAAGACAAATTAATCCAAAATCCAAGCAGATAACCTGTAACTAGTTGCCACATACATTCAACTCTGAAGTCATTTCGCTATTTTGATTAATGAAATGAAATATAAGGAATTTCCAATTGTAACAGTAATCAGTTTAACACGCACATCGTGTTCTTTGCTACTCAGTTGTCAGTTCATCTCCTATCTCTTTATTCTGGTCAGGGCTGTGTGTGGTACGGATTATTCCGCTTGTGATGCCAGTCCATCTCGGGGCACACACTCCCAGCCACTAGGGGCAGACCACGCTGCCATTATCCAAAATGGCCGACGGCACGGTCAGACGAAGGCTGAGGCGGTAACAGCCTGGATGACCTTTCGGGTTTGCATGAGGCCACTTTCCGGAGTAAGTGGGGGTTTTCTGTGTGTCTCTTCCCAGTTACAACTACAGGTCGGTGTTCAGCTCCTCCTTGCTCTCCCGTGACTGCACGTTCGAATGCTACACGGAGGTCAAGGTGCCAGAGTGCTGCCCAGGTTACTGGGGGAATGACTGCCAGGGTGAGTTGGCATCTGCGGAAATGCCGGCCTGCTGTCCACTTGCTTGTATATGTCTTCATTTTTGGGACGGCATGATCTTTTATTTTATTCTGGTTTGTGCAAATTCATGTTGGGGTTCGATCCCATGTGTGTGTGGGGCGGGGGGTGTTGATCATATGAAGTTTGGAGAAACAGCAAGATGATCAACAGTGTTGGGGAAGTTTACTTACAAAAGTATGTCCATTACAGTCAGAGATGGAAAGTTCAGGTCCAGAAAGTACAAATCCAGGTTTTGTTTCAGCCTACAAGTTGAGTATAAAGAGCCATCATCACTGAGTACTCAACTGGCTGGTTGAAACAAAACCCTGGTCTGGATTTGTTCTTTCTGGACCTGAACTTTCTACCTCTGTCTGTAATGGACATACTTTTGCGAGTAACTTCCCCCAACACTGGTGATCAAAACGTGGTCAAGGCTCAAAGTGGTGAAGGATGTTACAGTTCAGCGTATCTGTTCAGTGTTTGGGAAAGTTAACAGGCTCTTCCTTCCATGATGTTCAGGTCTCCCACTTTTCAGGAATGTGTCAGTGCCGCTCTGGGGGAGCAGATCGGGCATTAATGTGCCCTCCTCATGAGGACTGGACATGCTAATCTCTCTGCTGGGTTTGTTATTCTTACAAAAAAAAGTTAACCAAGCAAACTGCTGACATTTTGACCAAAAGCGGAAGTCTTATCACCTTTGTCCTTTAGATGGAACGGAGATTTCCGGTCAGAATGATTGCAGCTTTCTGTCCTTCATCAGAATTTGGGGAGAGAGTGAAGTCTGTGACTTTTTTTGTTATTCATCTGAGATGAAAGGGAGAGAATCTGCTGACAGGAATGAGCTGCTGGGTTTTTTTTCCTCTTTGGCGGGGGGGGGAGGGAGGCACAGCCTGTTATATTTTGAGGATGTGGGGGCCAGGAAACTGACAAGCGAGAGGCCCCCACTAAACGTAGCGCTGATAAGGACAGGAACACTGCAGGAAAAAATCCCAGGAAGACGAGTGAGGATGTGCTCCGTTTGAGGACCATGAACCGTTCAGCACCCTAATGGAGGAGGAGGGGCCCGTATTCTTCTCCTCTGGTCACTTCATCTAGACACACAGGCCATCTAAAGGAGGAGTGCAGTGTCCAAACAGTGTGAGAGGGGCACACACACCAAAGGTGCCTTTCTAGTGACATCACACACAAGTTTCTTGTCATGGAATTAGTATTTGGACAGCTAACTTGTGAAGGTTTTTCGCCGTCCTGTATCGAGGTGATGGGAGACGGGCACCGGAAGGGTATGGATACCTTGGCAGATTCAGGGGGTCTCTGAATATGAATACCCCCCCCCCAGCATATTCAGCAGATTCTATCTGGGGCACCCATATCTCTTCACAATGAAAGTGGCATTTTGTCATGGGGCACTGATTTTTTTTCCTAATCTTTTCTAATCTATCTGTCTAAGGTATTTAATCTATCCATCACTCTTTTGTCTCTTTTCCCCTACCTATTATGTTAGCATGTCCGGAAGTAGCTGACAGCCCTTGCTATAACCACGGTATATGTTCAGATGGCATAACAGGAAACGGTACCTGTACCTGCCAGGTAAAGTTCCCTGGATTACTTCACCCCACCCCCCCCCCCCAAGCCTCAGTGCACCTCACCTCTCAACCTAAATCCCCCTGATTCACCTGTACTTCATCCACATATCAGCCACCCCACTTTTCGGTGAACTTTTTTGTGAAGCAATATATTTACTGCAGAATTATATAATTCACTTCCTAAATGCACTATTAAATTAACAGGGTCTTACCTGCCTAAAATATGTCAGGAAACATAGTCATGTGGTGTTACTTTTAAATGACATCCATAAACTCCCACTTGAGTGACCTTAAAAATGCCTTCTGCTGGCACATGTTAGTTCTCCACGTACTTCAGTGGTGGTGTGATATTTAGTGCTTTCCCTTCTTCTCTCGCCATCCATTATCTACCCCCCCCCATCCTCAGCCTGGCTTTGTGGGGACGGCGTGTGAGGACTGTGAGGAGGGTCGCTATGGACCAACATGCAGCTCTGGTGAGCATCACAGCTTTGATTTTCTGTACTGGAACATAAACGAAACCCGCTGTACCTTCACCGATCATCTGAGCACGTCTGTCCTGCGCCCGGCTCTTTAACCAGTCTGTAGCTGTGTCCACGGTCTCTGTAACCACGGCATCAATGGCGATGGAAAGTGTACCTGCTTCTCCGGCTACAAGGGCCTGAACTGTGATCAGGGTAAGACCCAATGCAGCGTACACAACTTTAATCTTTCCCTAAGGTCTGAGGATTGCTCTCATTGTGCAAAGAGCGGTAAAATTTATACTGTATCTTAACCTTTGGATTATTCAACAGTAAAGTCTGCTCAGGCAATCCATATAATCTTTATTTCACATTATAAGTAAACTCTAGGACCTTGTTTGCTTGTATAAGTGCTGAATATATATTCTTTAGTACTCTTCTGTATTCGTTTAGTGAGCAATCGTGGGCGTTCCCCTGGAGCTCCTCCCCTTTTGAATGTTGCCATGGTGATGTCTGTCCACTCTTCTCGCAGAGATACCCGAGTGTGCGGCCTTGAGGTGCCCTCTGGGTGCCCGCTGTATTGAGGATGCCCACACGAGGACGCTGGCCTGCAAGTGCTTGCCGGGATACCAAGGAGGCGGAACGCAGTGCACACGTAAATCACGCCCACGTGGAAACACAAGACTGAATTACACCAGTGATGATTAATCCAGTACTAGTCATGTTAACTCCCCTCTCCCTCTCTCCTTTTCTCAGCGATTAACCCCTGCCTTCAGAAAGTCTGTCATCCACATGCTGTCTGCAGTTTCCTGGGCCCAAACCAGCACTCGTGCACCTGCGCAGATGGTTACCAAGGCGATGGGCACGTCTGCCTACCAGTGGACCCGTGCCAGACCGGTTCCGGGGGCTGTTCAGAACAAACCACCGTCTGTGTGTACGACGGTCCTGGGAAGGTGCGTGCCTCCCTGTCAGCTGCCCGCATCACAGTACCACGGTACCAAGGGGGATTTCGCTCGGAGGACAGCACTGGCGACCTTGAAGGGCAAACAGCTCATGGAATTACGCAGCGACAAAGAGCAGCGGCTAAACCGCTAAACGGAAAGTGGTTTTTTAATGTTCTGATTAGGTAGGGTTAGGGTTGGGGTTCAGGGGTTGGGGTTAGGGTTAGGGGTCAGGGGTTAGGTTTAGTAAATGTAAATTTACTAGTTAATGTGTTTTGCTTTTCTGTGTGTGCTCCTGCTAGAGCATTAGATGACATAATGAAGTGTAGTAATAGTGCTCATTGACTGCGTGAGCACAGGCCTCCGTATCTCAACTCCATCTCATTGATTGCATCAAGCTAGCCAACCTCAGGAGGGTTCTAGGTCTCGAGTGGCATTTCTCAATGTGTGTTCTTGACTGTACTTGTGTTATCACATACCCATTGTACGTCAACTTCCACTACCAGAGGACCAGTTTCAATACTCAAGAACAGAAGCACAGAGGATGGTAAAAATCCCAGGGTGGTGTTCTTGCCCCGCCCCAGATATCAAGGTTGCATCCTCACCAGACGAGACCAATCCCATGATTCATTGCATCCAAAGTTCTTTCTCTGGAGGAAAGTTAGCAAGGCTGGTCTTGCCAGGACCACAAGTCCGATCTTTGCGTTCTTGGTAACACCTGAGAGGAACGCCCTCGGATTTGCTTGTCAAGTAGGCTGACGGTCCGAGTGTGGCTCCTTACAGTCTCACTGCGACTGCCTGGAGGGTTACGAAAACCTGGTTCCGGGGACAGGCTGCAGTCTGAAGGACATTTGTCAGCCTTCCTCCTGCGACAAGAATGCTGACTGCACCACAACGAAGCCTGGAGTGGTGGAGTGAGTGTCTTCATCGCAGTATTTGCACGTGTGTCCGTGCGGGAGTGAACATGCGATGCGACGACTCGACCGACTTTTTATTCAGGTGTACGTGCCGAGAGGGTTACCAGGGCGATGGGAAGACCTGCTATAGCAACATCATGCAGCAGCTACGGGAGCTAAACACAGATCCCAGGGGGATGTGGCATGACCAGCTGACAAGCGCGATCACACTTTTCGGTACGTGTGGACATCGAGCATGTTATGTCATTTTGCATATGGCGTGTCCCATTGCACGCAGTCTTCAACAAAGACCCCACTTTATTTTGGCACAAACTGGATTCAACCAGACACTTAGTTTTGTCACTACAGGTATCCCTTAATTAATGCAGTTTTTTATATGAGTTTCGATCAACATGGTAAAATTAATTGCGATCCTCCAAAAAAATGATGAACGTGATCCCAAAACTCCCATGAATGGAAACATCAATTGCGTAACACGAGCCGGAGGTTATAACAATGTCTTTGGTCAACACACGCAGTCAGAGCATTAAAAGCACTTGCGTTTGTTAAGTCTATTGCAAACCGATTGTTTTTTTTTTAAAACTTAAAAAACATATGCTCACTTAACTAAGTATAATAATAAGAGTGATGCCACAACGGACAATGAAAAAAGAAAAGGAAAGCGATTACGTTTGACATTAAACTTGGCATAATTAAGATTCTAACATGGTGAGAGTAAAAGTCATTTTGGAAGAGAGCTAGGCTTTAACGAGTCGACAATACAAACTATTCCTTACAAGAGTATCGTTTTATGTAACAGTATTATATTATGTACAGTTATAATTGTTACAATTGCTTAACATGGTTTTGATTATCGTGGTGACATCTGGGGGTAAATTAATTAATCGACGGAAACCAGTTCTAGAATCTCATGGTTACACTCTTCAGCATATTCAAACGTACCTTAAGCCCCATTGCATTGATTAGGTTTGAACATTCTTTTGAGGTTCATGGTTCCATTCTGCAGCACCAGAGTTAAACTGATAAGTAACTGAATGCCCCCTCCTTCTCCCCTCTCTCTTTCGCTCTCTCTTTCCTGTCTTCAGAGTCCTCCATGTCTTGGCCACTGTCCTCACTGGCTTCCTTCACCGTATTTGTCCCCACAAACAAAGGCTTCAAAGGGACGTCGGTGAGTCGCTCTGCTGCCTCGCCTTCTGCACATTACCAGGAAGCCGTAATGTTCTTCGGAGGCATGCATTTTGGGCTACTTGCAGGTTAAAGTCCCATAGGCCAGATCGCCGTTTCATGACTCGGTCCTCAGGGATCCGGAGATGGGTTTTAGCTCCCTCCCAGCTGCCACTAGAGGGAGTGAGAATGTGGACTGTCTGGCAGGGATCTTGGAGGGAGCAAAAATGTGGACTGTCTGACAGGGAGCTGGGAGGGAGCAAAAATGTCGACCTGCCGGGAGACCCCAAGGACCAAGTTTGGGAAACGCTGGTCCAGGCAGAATACGTTACATGGATGTCTCTGCGGTTTACGCGCATTGTAGAGTAAGGTTCCACCATTATTTCCAAAGACGTTCTAGTGAAACCATACAGTATTCTATCTTTTCATTCTTCTTCCCTTCGATATATAATTTACATGCACGTTTTTCCTCTTTCGTGAGACCTCTTTTTGCCTACCACTTGACACCACTGATGAATTGTGAAGGGGTGCAGTTTTGACAGTTGTCCGGGGCGGCCCCAGGGCAGTGTTCGCTAAATGGCGCCTCCTTCAGGTAAAGAACCTGGTGGCGGATCAGGTGGCTGCTCGCTATCGGGCCAAGCTGCACATGGTGGCTGGAGAGCTGACCTACAACACCCTGAAGAAGGGCGACATCTTCTACACCCTGACGGGGAAATCTGCAGAAGGCATGGTCTCCGATGAGGTGAGGAGGTGGCGCTTTCGGACGTGCCGTCTTCCGTGGTCTCTGGTCCGCTTGTTGTTCCGGTGCTACCTGTATTGTTTCTGACATTTCTGAAAATCAGTGGGATTTAGAGCGTCTTTCTACATGGATTATTTTATTCCTCTAAAGTGACCCCTATAAACAGTCACATGCGGCATGTCGGGATTGGTAGGGGTTGGTTTTGCATTGCAGTATTCATTGATGTTTAATGTAACAGGGTGATTCAGCTCCTGTGTTCAAAGGTCAAAAAAGAGACGGACTATTTCCCGCTAGGCTTAAAAGAATGTGTGTGTTTGCGTTTTTGTGTTCCTGTCGAAACGCATAACACCGGCCGGAACGCTCTGTGCCGTGGAGAACTTCCCAGCTGGCCCACTATCCAGCTGTGTGCCAGTGTGTTTGGGCCGATTCTCTCCCGCCACTTTCTGGAATGAACGACGGAAACACTCGAAATGTGGCCTCCATCCTTCCTTCCTCCATCCTTCCTCTTTTGCCACAGCTGACTTCTTTCTCTCTCTTTCTGAGAGATAAAATTCTCTTTAGTTGGGGATGATCCCTAAGTAGCAAAACATTTACTATGAAAAGCATCTCATTCTCAGTCATGCTATGGTGATTTCTCACGTATGATTGCTAATGTAAGATAATATATATACACAGACACATTGATTCTTGATTGTTCCTCTAGCTAATACAATTATGTGAGATATTACACGGATGTTGTGACTAATTTGCCTGAACTAATGGAGTCATCCTGAAAGACGTGCTCTGATTCAGTGGGTAATATAATCAGGTTCCTGAATCACCCTGTTATTGGTGACACTGCCTCACGTTGGACCTTGATCTGTTTGTAGGATCAGTCAGTGAGAATCCGTATCCATGGAAGCCGGAAGAAGGGGGACATTCTGAAGTCAGACATTCCAGCTTCCAATGGAGTGATTCACATCATCAATAAGCTCATGGAAAACGTCCCGCCCACGGTCAAGAGCGAGAAGGAGGTGAAAGTGACATTGCAGATCTCTGATAGTTCAGTGACCATCTCTGGCACCTCGAAGCTAATGCTAATTTTACAACAGCCCAATAAATTAAAAATGATTGATTTTGGTTTCACACAACCTCTTAAGATATATTTTTCTGTGGCTCTGTGTGAATGTGGAGTCCAGAATAGTATGCAAGACAAAATTGTGCTTGAAAATCATCTTTCATCCTTGTGGGCTGAATTATTAATATTTAACTGTTTTATCCTCCTTGATATTGCTTGTAAACTTTCTAACAAATGTTTCATATTCCCCTACATCTTTTTTCTCTCCTTTTCCTTTTCTCTGGTTTTATCCAGGAGAACCTGATGAAGATTCTGACACATAATGGGAAGTTTGAGAAGTTTCGGAATTTATTAGAGGTAGCGCCAAAAACAATTCCACCATACTTCTTTTCCTCATAAAGCGTTATGTGCTTCCTGTGATTGTGGATGTTGTCATTCTCACCTGTGGAGGCCAAACTCCCCCCTCATGATATGTTCGAGAATAAAGAGGAAGTGTATGAGACCAGAAAACCTACAATGACATCATGAGACACTAGCGACTCAAAATTATATACCATTTCTAAAATTATTTTTTAAGCAAACAGCATAAGATGCCTCAAGGCCAAATTCAGATCAAGATCGTTGTGTATTTCTGTTGTCTTTTTATTCCTCAACAATTTCACAGACCATTCTAGTCAAATTTCGAACATGCCAGTAACACTGATAATCAGAACCTCCTAAACTAAGCTTCACGCTTTCCCACAGAGAGCTGACATGGCACGCCTGCTGGACGCTCCTGGCCCATACACCTTGTTTGCTCCCACTGGTGAGGCTCTGAACGCCATGAAAGAAGGTTACCTTGACTTCCTGCTCACTGAACAGGTACCCTCACGCATCGAGAACCTCGTCGTGTCTCTTTTCTGCCGCCTACCTCGATGTCAATGGATTTAAAAGCTTCTAAAACTCATTTTCTGAGCATATTTGCATATTTTATAGAAGCTGTGAAACTTTGGATAACTAATGTCTGTGAGTATATGCCAGCGTGTATAGTACACAGAAGCACAGAGTACTTTCTAGAAAAGGTTGGCAGAGCACACGTGGTGATTTGGCTGTTTTAGCTACAGCGTCCTGTTAGCATTCATTTTTCCGACATCCATGACTTCCTCCACTTCCTGTTAAACCTCAGGGGAAGCCCAAATTGCTGGAGCTGTTGAGGAACCACATCATCCGCTCTGTGGAAGTGAGTGTGCCTTTCATTGACAAAGGCAAACCTGCTGATGCCTGGACTTTCTGCAGCATTTGACCTCTTAATAGCCACTAATCAGTTTGAACTTTATTTATTAGAAAGATAGTCTATGTAGTCAGACTCTGCATTAAAACAGATTCAGTGTTTGGAGAATGAGCTGCTCTCTTCTGCTAATTGCTTTTAAAATTGTTTCTTATCAAAGCTGGAGGTAGCCAACATCGTATCCACCGCTCGCTCTGTGTCGATGGCCAATCAGGCGCTGAACTTCAACGTCACCAGTAACGTAAGCCTCCTGAATGGCGTCGCAGTTCTCAGTGCTAATAGCAAAGTGGAGTAACTGATTGGTTCTTCTTTCCTCAGGGGCAGATCCTCGTGAATGGGCAGGTGATCCTTGAGGCAGACATCGAGGCGAGAAATGGCCGTCTTTACTCGATAGACGGAGTCCTGATCCCATCCTCTATTGAACCTGTGTTGCCACACAGGTGTGACATTAACACGTTCAGTGTTGTCAAGGTGGGAACCTCGCAAGACTTGTGATTTTCTAGAGATGTTTGTGATAGGTTCATGTTGATCTTCACCTTGCATTTGGCTGGTATGTGTTCAGAGCTCCTGTACCAGATGCTCCAGGATTTTCACGGCCTCCTGTCCCTCCGGTGTCCCACTGGTAAGCAGAGAATTCTGGGGGTCCCCGAGGACCGGTTTGAGAAACCATGATCTGTGTAGCAGTTTCCATTCCTGTCACTTCAATAGTAGGCCATCCAAGTCCTTTCACAGTAATGTAGTGCTGTGGTGCTGCCTCACTGGAGAGTCAGTGTAAGTGTGATCTAAAATCCTATAGTCCTGTAGTCTTCTTGAGAAGCTTGTGTTTTTTTTTTCCCCATGGTGTCCTTGTGGTGAAGATTAATACGCTGCTGAGGGGGTGTATCTTCAGGGACACTATTCTGAACATCAGCATCCCCACCATGGGTTGCTCGATTTTATGCAACAAGACGGTGACTGTAAGTCCTCCTCCCCAAATAGGACAACAGGAAGAGTGCCAGCTAAAGGTTCCCTTCCTCAACCATCCATTCTTTTGTCCTCCACCCACAGACAGAAGCATGTTGTAAGGGCTTTTATGGTCCAGACTGCAGACCGTGTCCTGGGGGATTCAGCATGCCTTGCTCTGGCCACGGCACGGTAGGTCAACATCCCCATCTGCCAGTCATCATTGGCTGTCTCTTCAAAAACTAGATGTATGAAACATTGTTGAATTGCTGTAAGAAGATCACAGCATCTGATAGTTTTAGTGCTTCGAGAAAGCCTTACTGACCATCGGTAAGCTATTATAGTATCCCAAGAAAGGTTATCAGGGCAACTGGACTTATTTAGTTCTTGGAAAATGTTTCACCCTTCAATCCAGAGGGCTTTCTCAATTCTCCAGAATTTTATCAAAGCTTTTGATTTTATCAAACTGATTAGTGGTTACATACGTTTTACCCTTCAATCCAGAGGACTTTCTCAGATAAAACTGATTCTCCAGAATGCCCTGATAACCTTTCTTGGGATAACCATGACGTAGATGACTGAGAATCTTCATAGACATTTAGCTGTTATAGTACTTCGACAGCATTTGTCTGCCTTGTTTGGTATCTTCGAGAATCTTCTAGTTACTTCCATGTATTGCTCATTTAACGGACTCTTCCATGCAGTGCCACTCACACACAGTTTTTAGTTCAGATGTAGGATTTGGACGCGCCATGTTTTTGACAGATAGACATTCTGTAGGCCGGGTTTAGGAGACTCATCCTTCTATGTGTCAACCAGGTGCCCTTGCAGGACTGTGGGTCAAAATGAGCCCGCAGAGCAAAAACAAAACGGGTTACTGACAGGGTGCCCATAGGAGGAAGTATGGGGGGGTGAGGGGAGCCATTAAATGGGAATAATTAGCCTTTCTTGACAAAAATGGGCCTTGGGAGATTAATGAGAATGCGAGATCTGAGGCCATCTTGCTTTGTCTGTTTCAGTGCATGGACGGAATTGATGGAAATGGGACCTGCATGTGTGAGGAGAGCTTCAGAGGATCACGCTGCCAGTACTGCTTCAGACCGGACCGATACGGACCTCTCTGTGACAAAGGTGAATACTTGTAGAGAGGCTGGGCCCTTTGGACTCATCCTGTGGAAGAACTAAGAATGTCTGGAATGAACAGTGAAGGACTGAATGGGTGGATGAACAAGGGAGTAATCCACAGAGGTCTGAACCACCACTGGTGACAAGGCAGTCTGTATGAACACCTTCCTGACCCTTCCCCAGCCTGCTCCTGCATCCACGGCCAATGCGACAACAGCCGCGAGGGAGACGGTTCCTGCCGACCCAACACCTGCCTGCCAGGATACACCGGAAAGTTCTGTGAGCGCCATGCCGAAGCTTGCGGCCCAACGATGGACCGCTGTCACGCCCACGCCACCTGCATCTACAACGAGCCGGAGGTCCAGTAAGTATCCCTGTTAGAACGTGGCCTCTGAGAAATCGGTGAGATGGTCAACGGCCAATAAGGGAGACGTGATCTACGAGCAGGCCGGCTATTCACGTTGCTTATTTGTAACTACAGGTGCGTGTGTAAGGCTGGCTACAAGGGGGACGGCATAACGTGCGTGGAGACGGACCCTTGCAGCTCACCTTGGCGTGGGGGCTGTGGTGAAAATGTAATTCCTACATACGTTTTGATCAAAGAATGTACACTTACCTAACACAGCTGTACATGTTCATGTTTGTGTTCCGTTGCTTAACCTTGTTTTTGCAAAGGGGCCCCAGATTCCAAAGGTTCAATAAGTAATAGGGCTCTAAACATTTTAGAACATAATGGTGTTGGTCTGGGTTTGGGGCCCAATGTGATACGCTTCCATCGGGCCTGAAAACGGCGCCTCATCCTTACAAGAGGAAGGCAACTTCACATCGCTGTTTTGACATTTCATGTGGTGTCCTCTACCCCCCCCCCCCCCCATTTCAGGAGAAGTGTGTAAAAACTGGCCCAGGAATTCACAAGTGCCAGTGCCTGGCTGGTTGGAAGAGAGACTTGGACGACGACAGGTGCCAGCCAATCAACAGGTGTCTGGAGCCCGACAGGGGTGGTTGCCATGCCAACGCCACCTGTATCTACGTGGGTCCCGGACAGGTGAGAGGAGACCGGAACGCCGCCCCTGACCCAGCCTGATGTTTACATGCATTTGAGTCCCCTCCAGCATGCCTCTGTGTGTTCTATTTCTCACCCCAGAGTGACTGTGAGTGCAAGAGTGGTTTCCGTGGTAACGGAGAAGAGTGCGAACCTATCAATCAGTGCGTCAGGCAGAGTGCAAGCTGCCATTATCTGGTGGGTACAGTCGGGGGTGTCAGAGGAGCGTGGATACCCTGACAGATTCAGGGGGCCCGGCACCTTACTGGGTCATTGAACACGTATAATTTATAAAATGATATCATGTAAGGGGGACGGGGGGCCCAGGTAACATTTACAATGTCTAGCTTCTCCATCCTCGGTCATTACAGCAAGCTTTAGTCCTTCACCGTCCCACATTCTCGGTGTCCGTCCTTATAGGCCTCTTGCCGCTATCTGAGTGCCGGCACCTGGAAGTGTGTGTGTGAGTCCGGCTACGCTGGTGACGGCCAGGTGTGCTACGGCACTGTCACACAGGTAAGTGCTTCTCCAAGGACGCCATTGTCTGGTTACCGCCAGCCATTTCTGTATTGCTCTTCACGCCTGGATGAGGACAGAGCTTGGCTTTGAATCTACAATGGCTTTCCATGTCCGCCGACAGGAGTTGTCTGCTATTACTGCGGCCAGCGAGTTCAGGAATTGGGTTCAGGTAGGTCACAAATATGAATTTTTACATGTATGTAATTAGTATCCTCCGTTCCACTTTCCCCTAAAGTTTGTTTTTCAAGACACTTTACAAGAAGTCATCTTGGCGGTAAAACTTTCTGGTTTCTGAGCCTTGGAAGTGATCAGGAAGAACCTCTGTGTGTTACAATTATCGCAAGTTACCATAATTAATGTTCTTTCACTGGCTTCTCTTTAGGAACAGGACCTTAAAATTCCTCTGCCAGTGTCACTGAAAAACCTCCAGGCCTCCTTGTAACAGCACATTACATATCAATGCCGCATTATGTAATAACTCGACACAATGTAACAAATTGAATGATGATAATAACGATGATGATAATAACAGGGTAATGTTGTGATATAAAATCATAATGTAGTCTATAAATTTGTAACATTTTGTCGAGTTATGTCATAATGCGGTGTTATTACATAATGCGTTGCTACATGGTGTGCGACAACGCATTATGTAATTATATCGCATTATGTGATGAAAATTTGTTACATTTTGTCGAATTCTGACATAATGCATTGTAACATTGCTGCTTTTTTAACTGAACTGATTAATACGTTTAACCCCAAATGCACATGAAGACCACGGAATGTGGACCTTCCCACGTGAAGGAAAAGGCTGTTGGCACTGGAGCGTTTGGTGATTGGGCCCAATTCTTGGTACTTCCTGTGCTCTTGTGTGTCTCACAGGAGGCCGGCCTGGATCGGATGCTTTCTGAGACCCAGAACTTCACATTGTTCATCCCTTCTGTGAGTGCCATGCAGAAGATGACCACGGAAGACAAGGACTTCTGGACATCTCAGGCTAACCTGCCCAGCATCATCAAGTAAGAGTCCAGAGCCCAGCGAGAGAGGCGGGCACATCTGCTCACTGTTTCCTGAAAATGGTCACATGGTTCTGAATACAGGTATCACATGGTACGTGGCGTCTACCAGTTGGCAGATCTACAGAACAAGTCATCTTCGCTGCAGTTGACCTCCTACCTGAAGGGGGAGCTCCTTGTTTCTGGGACCAACGAAGTGAGTAGGAGTTCATTGATTTTTTTTTTTTTCCCTTCAAATATACCCTTAGTGCTAATGTCTTGTCAGTCACTGCACTGCTGGTTTCCCTGTATTTTGTTTAAACTTTAAAGAAATAGAACCATTTGGATAACTGTGAGGTGCCCAGTAAGTCAGACACCTGTCTCATTGTAGAATATGGACTATATTACATGGATGGATGATAACACTCATTTTTTAACACCTTTTTGTCTTCCAGACTGTAATTGGTGGTGCAAGATTCATTGTATCCGATATTGCAGCAACTAATGGACTCATCCACATCATTGATGTGGTAATGTATGCCGTAAAAGAATGACCGTGTAGAATGTGGCCGGTGAGACAGACCCAGGCAGCGCTGACCTGCTCGGTTTGCACTGTCGGTAATTTGCAGGTCCTGATTCCAGATCGGAAACTCAGCAAAAGTCTCACTGATCTGCTGGACCAGAGGCCTGAGTTCTCCTTGTTCAAACAGCATCTCATTGTACGTAACTTCAATTCAGTTTATTTTTATATAGCGCCTTTCACAACAGAGTCGTCCCAAGGCGCAAGGCATGAAACGGGTCAAAAAGGGAAGGAGAGAGAAAGAATGCGAGAAACAGTGGATGCCTCTGTAGCTGTAAGAAATATCACTGTACCATCCATTTGTAGTAGAGGTTCTATTCTGTCCGCGTTGCCATGGCAGCATGGCGGTTCATCCCGCCAGATTTGCAGGTTCGTTTGGTGTTATTTTAGCCTGTACCCTGTACTCCCAGGGATAAGCATCATGCTCACTACGAACCTTCACTGGATAGGTGGTATGACAATGGATGGCTATACTATACTGGAATATATACTCTGTGTTTACATGTGTATTAACCGGTCTCACATACTTATATTCCGTTTATCAGCAGTACTAACATCATTATTCCATCCGTCCATCTTTCGCCTGCTTCATGAGCCTCTCCCAGGCAGCACTGGGCACAAGGCATGAGTACACCTTTGACGGGATGCCAGTCAGTCTCAAAGCACAGACATATACACTGCCATTCTGTTCCATGGACATATTTTGAATAACAAAGAGTTGCTGCCTGATTAAGGCAAAGTGCATGTTGCTTTTGTGATTCCGTGCAGCAGTATAACCTGACAGAGAGGATCGAAAACTCGACGGCCTACACGGTGTTCCTCCCCACGAATGACGCCATCAGCGACTACCTTAAGAAGTCTGGATCTGTCTCTATGGTACTGTTCCTGCATACATGGGCATCACTGCTGAGTTGGTTCAGTCTTACGCATTGCCATTTTTTTTTCTTGGATTGCTCCATTTGTATTAATTTCAACAGATTCATGATTTTCACATATCTGGCCATACGGTAATGAAAATTCTATGGTATACCCAAACTACCACGATATACCACACTATCACACTCATTCTTGCAAGAGTCGGTGAAGACACTGTATATTTTTCATGCTATTGTGACTGTACCTTTACAACCCCGCCAGATAGTTTGCCTGGCCTCCTTTCAGGACGTAATTTATCACTGACATCACCAGTAGTCTACATTCAGTTAAAGGTGTCCATGTGGCTATTCAAGGCAGTCTTTGATTCAACACACAACGCAAACTCTGCACGTCCTGCACTGAGGAAAATGTCTGTAGGGTTTGAGAATGGTGTAACCTTCCCTGTCTACGTGCCTCCTTATTATCCGTGGGCCTCCTTTGTGCTCAGGATGTTAACATGACCATGTACCACATCATCCTGTCCGAGAAACTGATGAAAGGAGACCTGCAGGATGGGGCTCGCTGGGAGACCATGCTGGGTTTTTCCTACGAAGTGGAGGTCTTCCTGAGAGGAGATGGGGTAGGTAGCCCACCCATGGGTTCAGCACTTTCCCAGAGGGACACCTCTGAATTCGATGCCATGTGTTATCTGAGGTGAACATTTCAGATCCAGAAAGCAAAAATCCAGACCAAGATTTTGTTTCAACCAACCTGTTGAGTATAAAGAGTCACAGTCACAGAGTCCTCAACTGGATTGTTGAAACACAATCTTGGCAGTTCAGTAATCAGGGTATCCACTAGATATGGTAAAAAAAATGAATGATCAGTCCTCCAGATGTGAGGAAGTAGTGCTGAGACTTTGCTAACTTGCGTCAGCATGGGGCTGAGATCGGAAGGTCACCGGTTCAAATCCCAGCGTTGGCGGTGTGATTTTACGGTTGGACCCTTGAGCGAGCCCCATAACCCATCGACGATTCTGTAGGCCCGCGCTTTCTCAGAAATGAACATTGCTTTGGATCAGCATCTGAAACAAAATGTAAATGCTATTTCTCTACTGTGCACTAATTAGCACGACCATGTCATTTTTTCCAACCAGATATTCGTCAATGATGTCCCGCTAAACATTACAGATGTAGAGGCCAGCAAAGGGGTGATCCACGTGCTGTCCTCCATCCTAGAGATTGTTAAAAACCATTGTAACCAGAAAAAAACCTCATTTACCTGGGTAAATATTAATTAAATTAAATATTAAATATATTTTTTAATATGGAGAAAAAAGTTTTTAAAATCCATCTATTGTTCTAGCGCTTTTTTCCCCATCATGCAGCTGTGATTTTGTTCACTGCTGTCTGAATAATAGTGCTTGGCTTTGGCTACAGGGACCCTGTATGGACTGTTACAGCAAGATGTTCTGTTCTTCGGGCACAGAGGTAGTGGTAAGTTATCCCGCTCGTTATGATGGCCTCAAGCAGTCAGTGGCTGCAGGTTCTGGGGGGGCTGTATTAACCCTAAATCCTGCTGAGTTTGTACTCTCTGCCACCTCTCAAGCATCGTGTCATGCCTTCCGTTTAGCCATATTCTCCCTCACGTGTGACACTCAGCATGTTCTCCTGTCCTGTTCTGCACGTTCTTCGTTCTGTTTCAGCATAAGCGGAGCGTTTGCCCATTCCACAACGGAAAATTCATGTCCATTGGCTGCAAGATAATGTGCAAGAAGACAGACACTGTACGTATCTGCTAAGGAGACCATCTGGCTAGTCAAACACATGTGACGCTGTGGCAGGTTGTTCTGTACAGAGTCTAGCTCAAGTGGAATATTCACACTAATATCTGATGGGGGGGTGTTCCACAAAGCAGGATTTCTTGCTCCGTGTGATAACTTTTTGGATTTAAGATAGTGTGGGCTAAATGGACTACATCTTGGTTCCTTTACAATTAACTCAGACTACCTTAAATCCGATTAAGCTAAAATCCTGCTTTGTGGAACACACTGAGCTGAACACCACACGCACACGCACTGTGAGCAGAGTGATTTCTGGATCATGGCGTTCTTTACCATAATGGGCCGTGCATGGGCAAGCGTGACGACCACAGATTGGTTGCCGTCCCCATCTGTTACGGATGGGCATGATAAAGGACACATGATCCTCGTTGCGGGTCACAAAATGGGACTTTATTATAACTCAAAAAGAACACAAACAAACAGACCACGCTGGGTCCAAAACAAAGTAGGTAAGCAACAAAACTAAGGCAGGGAGCAACACAGGAACAACCACAGTAGCAGCAAACACAGGGCAACAACAGCTACAGACACACAATGACCAAGTGAGGAACAAGGGCAGGCATATATATACTCCAATAACGAGGGTAAGATGAGGAACAGGTGTGGGCCAGTTACAATCAACCAAACACTAGGGGTCGGGAACAAGAAGATACTGGTGAGGGTCATAATCGCAAAGGAAAGGGGGTGACCAGCGACACCTGCTGGCCAGGCAGGGACTGATCCTGATGCCGTCCTGCAGATCAGGCGGTGCTGCTCTGGGTTCTTCGGTAACCGGTGCGAGCGGTGTCCCGGCCCGGCGGGGCAGCCCTGCTACGGGAACGGCGTGTGCTCCGATGGCACCAACGGCACCGGCACATGCCGCTGCAACAGCGGATTCAACGGCACGGCCTGTGAAACCTGCGTCCCCGGCAAATTCGGCATTCACTGCGATCAAGGTATCGCGTCCCCGCGACGGCCACAGCTGTGAGGCTGGTGTGTGAGACTATAAATCAATTCTAGGCTCCTCCTTCCAGAATTTTTACTTCTATACTTTGCACAGATCAAACTCAGCACTGCTCATTTCAAGCCCCCTAGTGTCCAAATGAGGAATTGTGGGAGATTGAATTGATGGTGTGATCTGTTTCCATCCCCCACAGTGTGCCAATGTGTCCATGGGCAATGCAGGGATGGCCTGCAGGGTACCGGTGTGTGTGAATGCGAAGTGGGCTGGCGAGGTGTGACCTGCAACACAGGTAAGGGGGGGTGTGGCGTCTGGCTCCTCTGTTTTCCAGCAGCAGGGGGCGCTGTAAGACTGTGTTCTCTTTCCCGTCTTTCCTCAGCGATCACCCAGGATTCCTGTAGCGGGCGGTGTCACACCAGCGCTAAGTGAGTAGCCTTCCATCATATCAATACGGCTTGAAGTAGAGAAGCTCCAGGTCCAGCAAATTTCGCTCACATATATCAGTCTTCTTTCCCCTCCAGGGTTGTGGGTTCGATCCCTCCAACTGTGTGTGTGTGTGTGTGTGTGTGTGTGTGTGTGTGTGTTGGTCTATGTGGCTTAGAGGGACAATTTACCTGACATCTCACCAGCACTACGAGGACCTTTGGGATTATAAGGACCA
>JAODLC010000065.1:21666890-21708807 GCA_026781145.1 Hippopotamyrus pictus
AGAGACGTTGAGGTACTATCAAGGGCCCTTCAAGGGAATTTCAAAGAGACGTTGAGGTACTATCAAGGGCCCTTCAACGGAATTTCAAAGAGACGTTGAGGTACTATCAAGGGCCCTTCAAGGGAATTTCAAAGAGACGTTGAGGTACTATCAAGGGCCCTTCAAGGGAATTTCAAAGAGACGTTGATAGTACTGCAACAACCCTTCACGGGTGTTTCAAGGAGACTTCGGTGCTACTTCATGGGTACCTCAGACGTGCTTAAAGGAGACTTTAGGGATCCCTCAGGAGTGCAACTTCTCTAACAGGAGTGTTAGAGAAGCCACAAGCCAGCAAGAGATCCCCTTGGATTTAGTATCTCAGCTTTTTATTTTCCCCGCTGAGTTTTACTGATTAATGCTGCCAATACATATAAAACTACATTCCAGACTACATTAGTAAAAAAACTTTCCTGTTCCTTTTACGGCAGTGATTGACCTCTGTGAACAGCAGAATGGAGGGTGCGCCAGGGGTGCTAAGTGTGCTCAGAAGGGCGTGAAGGTGACCTGCACCTGCCCCAGGGGTCACCAAGGCGACGGTTTTGTCTGCACCCCCATCAACCTGTGCGCCAACGACGACGGGGGCGGCTGTCATGAGCACGCTACCTGCACCATGACCGACCCGGTAAAAGCAGCCCGTTCTCACCCCGGTTTTACTCCTCTGGTACGAAGGTGACTGAATGTCTGGAACCTAACTGGATGCTCTTTAAACTAAGCAGATTTCTTTGCCGGTCAGCATCATGCTGTATCTTTTTTGGGACAGAAGGGGGCGACAAAAACGAGGCGATTCACATTTGCGCACCTTACAGGGAAAGAGGAAGTGTGAGTGTAAGAGTGGCTACATTGGAGATGGAATTGACTGTGATGTCAGAGAGCTACCAATCAACCGCTGTGCCCTGGACAATGGACAGTGCCACATGGATGCAGTGTGCACCGACCTGCACTATGAGGGTGAGCTCTGCTTGCCCGCTCCCCTCCCTGCAATGCATGTAGGGAAGGCAGTCACAGGCCAGGCCTCCATCATTCTCTCCCATATTAGATTTTCTACTAGGGAAAGAGGCACCTGTCTCTGAAATGGTTTGATAATGAATCCTAATTCACAACAGCTACCACTAAATGGGAAGCTGCCTTTTTATCTACCTGGCTAATCATTTTGCTCAGATCTGTTTATTTCTGCTGCAGATGTAAACATAGGGTGCTCTGATTGGTTATGGTCTTGCCTAACAAACCCTAATTATCCAGTCACTGGCCAAGATAATAGTGAGTTCACTTCCTGCTGCCCCCAGACAAGACGGCGGGCGTGTTCCACCTGTGTTCTGCCAAAGGGCGGTACAAGCTGACGTACCAAGAGGCCCAGGCCCTCTGCAAAGAAGACGGGGCCACCATCGCTACGTACAACCAGCTCTCGTATGCACAGGAGGTGAGGCCTACTCAACATTAAGCAGGTTGTGATTCCCATTTAAGTCCCTCAACAGATGCTAAGCTAAAGGCATCTGCAAGCCCCAGAATAGAACAGTGAGGATCCGTCTGTGTCTCCCTCAGGCCGGCTTCAACCTTTGTTCGGCCAGCTGGCTAGACAAGGCCCGTGTGGCCTACCCCACCACGTTCCCCAACCCGAAGTGCGGCTTCGGCCATGTGGGGATTGTGGACTACGGCACTCGGGCCAACTTGACTGAAACCTGGGATGTGTTTTGTTACCGAATTAAGGGTAAGAAGAAGCTTAAAGCCTCCTTTTCAGTCACATTTGCCATGCTGTTAAACGGTTGTTGGCGACTAGGATGCTAATAACACAGATGGATACTCCTGTGGAGAACGTAGAGGGATCTCAGACACAAGGAGGATGCTGTACTTCCCCAGAACCACAGAGCATTCGTAGTCACTGGTGGCCTGTTATCATGCACTTATACTGTATTCTCCCCAGACGTCAGCTGTGCCTGCAAACCAGGCTACATCGGTGATGGCTACTCCTGCAGCGGAAACCTCTTGCAGGTGCTGAAAGCAGAACCACACTTCTCCATCTTCTTGACCGTGAGTCTCCCCATCCAATTCCTCCATCCCCAAAGTATTTTATGTGCGCAACTCAACCTCAGACTTTAGTACACTTACATGGCAGTCTGAGATTGTTTTGTGCAAATAGTTTTATTCCGCAAATGGTCCAGATGCATTACTGTTTTGACGATGACCCTTGGGTCCTTTCCTTTCAGCAAATCCTGAACTATTCGAGGAACTCCGAACTGGGGAAGGAATTTATTATGCATCTCAGCAACTTGACAATTCAGTCCACTTTGTTCGTGCCCGAAAATGACGGCCTAGAGAACCAGGTTCGAGATCACGCACATACAAAATGACACTCCCCAACTGAAATGACAAAGCTGTTTGGGTCCAAAGTAATGGCGCCGTTCAGCGGGTCGTGAGATTCACAGCTATCCTCTCTTGTTCTGCGCTGTTCGGGCCAGACACTGTCAGCCCGGGACATAGAATACCACCTCTCAGATGGCACCGCTCTCTACTTCGAGGACCTGACCAATGGCAGCCAGATCAGGACCAAGCTGGGTCCAAGCCTCCGGGTCCTGGGCATCGCCAACTTCACAAACCCCAACGTACTGGTAAGAGATGTCGATTAGTGTCCGTAAAGGAGAAGTCACATTGTCAGTTTGACAGGACAGTCGTAGTGTTTGACCATCATCACATGCATGTCGATCAGGAAAAACTATCCCGCTAGCGACTCTGAAGTCAATTCAGCTGAGACTGCTTTCAACACCACAATAAAGACAGCCATTCATCCATCCATCCATATATAACTGCTTATCCAGTCCAGGTCACGTTAAGATTCAAGACTATCTCAGGAAGCACAAGGCGCAAGGCAAAGGACAGCATGGATGGGATGTTGACATTGTGTTCTATTAAATACAGCATCTAGCAGGAGAATTTTAGAGATGGTTAGACCTCTAGGCTAGTTGGTTAGTTTGGAGAATGTTAATAAAGCTAGATTTCACTTGACTTTTGTAAAACATAACACAAAAAAACTACTTCTGTAACCCATATTGTAGCCTAGATAGTTGTTTGGTTTTCTCTAAACATTTACCTCTCAAAGGAAAATGTGAAAAGACGACTATATCAACAGCACATTGAAACAGTGATTGTATCCCCTCTTTTCAGACTAACATGCGCTATATTAACAACCGATTTATCAGCGACTGGGACATCCCAGCGTCCAATGGGATCATCCATGTCCTCCAAGGGCCTCTGCATGCCCCACCCCTGCAGACACAGGTAAGAAAAGCCCTCTGTCTGTTTGCCATTCAGCCCCAGTCACATGGTACGAGAGCTTAGAAGCATCCCTGATTTGACAACCAGCAGCTCCACGTGGGACACCAAGCTGGCATCGGCGTTGGGGTGCTGGTCATGGTGCTGCTGACTGGGCTGCTTGGGTTCATCGGGTACCGCTTCTACACCCAGCAGGTCAAGCCTTTCCAGTTCCACTATTTCAAGGTGAGGACATGGACAGAGTCTATATAATCAAGATGGCCGACACTGACATCGTCGCACTGTCTCTGCTGGGGGTTTTTTTTTATTATTTTATTTACCTTTATTTAACCAGGCAGAACAGATTAAGAACATGTTTCTTATTGTGAGGTCCTCTCCACCCCACGTTGTCCTGGGAAGGGGTATATCTTTCAAATTTCACCACTTTTTTTCAGGAGGGTGAAGAAGAGGACACCACAATGGTGGCCCCGATTCCCAGCATCTCCAACCCTGTGTACGAGTCGGCCTCCGGTCATGCTGGCCTCAGAATCCCAGCAGCCCCTGTAGGTACCTCCGCTTCTCGGTCACACCTTGTGTCTTTATGTTGCCTGAGACTCCATCCTCCAGCAAGGTGTCCTAAGCCTCCAGATATTTAGCATACCCGTCTTTCCACATTCAACCCTGTTGTAGGACGAAGATAAACATCAAGTAGTGGATAGCGGCTCATATGACCTAATCCAAAACAGCTGAGAGTTTCAGTCTGAAGCCATGACCTTCCCCAAAGAATGAGTCCCAACATCCACGCCCAAGAGGAACCCCGTGTACCTGTCTGAACCAATAGGGGGCAGAATTGCTGCCCTTCTTCCAGAGGTAAAAATTATATGGCAAAAACCTGATTTTCAAAACGAATGAGCAATGGAAATGCAGATCAAAGTTAATCGGAAGCACAAGACGGTCACCTTTTACCAAAATGTTTTTGTGCTCTTTAGTAAATGGTGCCAGTATTTAGCAGTTTGTTTTTAATGATTCACAAAAGCTTGTTCGTTTACAAGAAATATGACGATTTAATTCATACAATTTGGGGGCATAAAATCAGAAAATATGAGAATGAATAAATATCACAATATTAAAAAGTACATGTTGTACATGACTGTGAATACAGTAAATGGAAGCAATGAAAGCAAATTTACCACCTGGCAAAATAAATGTATATACCATTTCTCTACTGGATTTGTAATCTATACAAAAACACACACAACCAGGAAGTATACAAGTGCAGCTGTCGATTTTCTTGTGTATATTTTAAGATATTCCGTCAGGTGTAACCACATTCCATACGTTTTTCATAGTTTGTCAGTATACATATAAATGTACAGGTTGTTAAGCTGACACTGTGCTAGACAAAAACGTAATGTGAGCAGTCTTGCCTGTCGCTGGTGGGCCAGTGTGCATCCTTGACGTCACCCCCACCCCCAGTTGAAAACACAGCAGTATTGCTTGGTCATTCAAGAGCTGCCAATGCAGAATATACACAGGCTAGTTTGTCCCTGAGATACATCAGGAGGAAGGGCCAGCCTCAGTCCTGCAATGGCCTGAACCGCAAAGACCGCCAAAGGTATAGCAGAAGGTATAGCAGAAGGTATAGCAGTGCTGCACACACCAGGCGACAGGCCGAGATCCCTGGCTGTTCCCTCATGATCAAAAACAAGCACACTGCACCACTGCTGTGTGCTCCAGGCTTGGGTGGCGTTTATCGGAATTCATCACCAGGGAATGGGAATTTTAAAGATAAATACTTAGAGTACGTGTGGAGAAACACTGGCAGTAAATGTTCAGCCACGTAAACAGGAATTCTAACCAGGCGTTCCGTCAGAAATCCGAAAGAACCTGGAAAGCTTCGACTGAAGTACTAATTAAAATCCAGACCCCAAAGTACAGTGTACCGGCATTTCACCTGCAGAGCGGTGGGAATTATGGGAAAACGTTATTATGATGTGGGGTAGCCAGCCATAATTATGTACGTTTCTAATTTATTGCTCATTTATTGCTCAGATACCTCAATAAAATTACCGTTTTATAATGCCATGCACCTTTTAAAAAGCCGTCTTAAAAAAAGACCTTAAAACCCAGAACTCCACAGCCTAAATGCTGGACATTTAACTGTAACAAAATTCAAAGTACAGTAACCAGAGACGTTATCTCCAGAAAAACAGCATTCTGATGGCCCAGTCCACCACCCAGAGAAATGGGAGGGCCTTTCTCTAGTAGACTAATACATATCATCATCATCATCATCAGCAGGAGCTTGACAAATGTCTCACCGCAATACTATATAACTAATATACTTTATAGAATATATAGAATACTTTATAATTTGGAAACAGTCACTACACCCTGTAAACACAGGGGTATCGTAATACTCAGGCATTTCTAAAAATATAAGTATTCTAAAAAAATAAGGCATCCCAATGAAAATTCCCAGTACTGACCCATGTACAAACTTAGTCCCATAGTTTTTTTTTGGCTCTGACATCCAGTGGTCACAACACAATATCACTTTTTTCAAGCTGCCCGCAAGTACTCTTAGACTTAAATCTTTGACGAGATGTAACACAGAATGAGAGGCGTCAAAAGATAATGATGTAGGTTAGATATGTGAAATTCAGTCCGTCTTGGGTACGATGGCTGCCTTAATTTGCCTTTGATGCTTGAAGGATTTGGCCATAAATGTACAAGCTTATGCTAATTAAATAATTGGCTAAAAGATGTTAACATTTTAACATCAACTTCCAATGAATGGGGAAAGATGTCCATTGGCTGAAAAGAACAAGCAAAACTTTCACTGGAGCAGAAAAACAGAGAGCACGCATGTCTAAGAGACCCCGTCAACACAGCTCCGATAACTGAATGAAAGATTGTCCGACTGCATCTATTCACAATGCCAAATAGTGGAGATGTCCAGTGGCGTATGGGGGGGTCACTGTGGTGGCGACTTCCCTAAGACCTTCTGGAGTGGACAGGGACATCCACGGTACCTGCACCGCCCAGCTCTGGCCAGAAGGGGGACTCGTGCTGCAGCGGGTTACGGCGGGGGAAGAAGGTGTGGTGTAGGTCGTAGTTGAGGAGACAGCTCAGCGAGGCCATGTATATGTCGGCGAAGCGTGAAAGGCGCCGGGAAAAGTATGTGGGGTTGTGGTAGGTCCGGAAGAGGCTGCCGAACTGGGAGTTGAAGATATCCTTTGTCTGTGATCTAGCATAAAAAACACAGTTTTCTTCTTAGTTCATTAATTAATTTTGAGTCGCAATTTGGTTAATGCAGTGGTTGCCAACCAGTCGATCTCCCATCTTTCAGACATTCCTAGTCGATCATGACAATCAGACCGCCACCTTCAGGCCGCTACACCAATTAGCATGTTTCACTCTGCATCGTCGGGTAACTAACTAACTTTATTAGCACACAGCAGTTGCATTAATATATTTTTTTCCTGGACTTTGTTTGACACTGAAAGACAATGCAGACATCCTACCTCTCCCGGAAGATCCCGGAGTCTCCCGCTAACTGACAGCAGCTCCCTAACATCCGCAAACCATGCAAATTCTCATGCTGATAACCCAAAATGGGGTGACATCTATGCTTCAATACTGTCTTACTGGCCAGACATTACACCAGAGTATATGGTATTTTGACATTATTTTAAAAAGTAGCACTATTCTGGTACGTCCCAATAAAATTTGGGTTGATACACGATATTACCGTAATATCACCCAAGCCTAGCTGGCCAGTTATTGCCTGGCTGACTGCATTTAGACTGACGTTTCAAGCTACACTCCACTGTAGAGTTTAGGTAGTGTACAGCCACAGGCACTGCAATGTCAATGACAATGCAATGACATTTAAAGCAACTTTACAAATTATACACTCCTGTACCTGTAACTAATGGCACAGGTGGGAATAAACTAATGTCCTAGGAATAAATTTTTTCTTTTCATTTCAAAATGTGATCTTATGCCAAAAAAGGCTGGTGACCACTGGGTTAATCACTCTGGCCTTTTTAAGACTTTTGAAACATTTGTTGTGAGAAGGTAATCTCTTATGTCACCAATGTCCTTTTCAAACTATTATCAACCCAGGAGCGCCACTACAACCCCAGTTATCCTTTTTCCCAGAATTCCCGGCAGCGCACCAAGCAGCATTTCTCCCAGCATGCTTTGCAATACCTAATGCTTTCTCTCTCCTTGATCCATTCCTGCACGACAGCTTGGGAAGCTGGGTCTCGGTGCACCTGCAGGTGAGAGAACATGAGTAGCAGAATCCTATGTTTACAGTTGTGACGTCTGCTAAGGAAATGCTGAGTTGGAGCTTCTCTGATTTGTAGTTAAGGTAGAACCGAAGAGAGTGAGAAAATATAGCTATTCCTTTGGCAATAAGAGATATGCAGCACTGTTTCTTCACTGGCTGCAGCTACAATGTGTTCAGCATCAGGTGTCTGTCCGGATCATACCGTTTCCACCCAACTCGGGATGATCTTCAGGGCACTGCAGTGCGCCCAATTCACTCGCCTATGCGAGTAAAAATGTCGGCGTGCGAACGTGGAAAAAAGAGTGACCCAAAATTATTATCACGGTATTTTATAGTATGTAGTTTTAGGTTTATAATGCCGTGAGAGTCACGCCAGATGTGTGAAAATTAGCAGCCATGAAAACGTACGTTTCACCTGAGTTGACTTGTATAAAAATAACATTACTTTATACACTTAGCGTAAACTTTGACGAACATGAACTCATCAATAAATCACCTCCATTTATCCAACACTGCATAAAATACTGCGTTTGAAAACCTTGCAGCTTTACGATTTCATAACGGAGCCGCCATTCTGTTAGGAACATCACGGCTTTGCGATTTAGGGCGTTAGATTCGCTGCTGTTATATTAACACTAATGGCACATTAGCGCAAACAAAAGGGCCGCATTCGCCGAAGTGCGTCTTGCTGGCAGGTTAAAGTTTGATGTTCATTAGTTTGGGAAACGGACGGTTACCTGGGCGGTTGTGCATTTTACCGCGCATCTTGCATGAAGGAAGCGTATATGCTGATTTAGCAAATATAATTTACTTTTTAATTTTCTACTACATATGTATGTAACCGGGTTATTTTTGTTTAATGTGTACAATTACACAAAATCTATTCTGAAGTTGTTCATTTGCTATCAGGACGTAACGTCAGTGTGTTCAACATAAAATTCAAACAACGCAGATAAATCGATTACACATACTGCACGTACAAATTAAGCTTGGCCAAGCCACTTGTACTTAATTTCACTATGGATTGTAATGTGAAATATAAAACACAAAAAGAAATACAAAAATCTAGTTTAATTATTGGCAGTTCTCTGTCATGCTTAACCTTTCCGTTCCACTAGCTTGTATGTGAAATTGTATTATGATGCATTGAGTGCTTAAAAAATAGAACTGACTGTCCTCCCAAAATTTTGTCTGTGCTTCTAAATTTTTTAATTTAGGGACATAGTTGCTCCATGAAAAAAAAAAAAGTTGGTATAGAGCCCTGATCTTAAAGCTCCGTGTCATGTTGACAAATTTCATGGATTAGTAAACACAGACATACAGGACCGGTGCTACTGGAGTCCTTCATCGTGTAACTGAACCTTTGAACAAGATTATGGTACAATGTGTTTCTGTCTGGAATCAAAGACATCCAGAAAAGGTATTAGCCCTCAAGAAATGGACACACCCATGATCAAAGTCCTACTTGACACTGCTCATTCGTCCAGCGCCCTCTGGTGGCCTAACCTGCATACGTTCCACCAGACCAGTGAGGCCCTGCAGCCAGGTCATGGTGTGAACGTACTCCTCAGTGTTCATGATCTTGATCTCCTTCCTCAGCTCTGGGATGATGGCCCCTGTTCTCCAGCCATGCTTCAGGGTCAGATCCTGGACACAGAGAGACATGTGACTTTTAAAATCGGACGGACAGCCAGAGGCAACTCGGACTACCGGTCTTCTTGCTGTCAAATACTAACGCAAGCCATGACATCAACTTCAAGAGAGCAGACCGCTAGCTTCTGAATTCGAGCTACTTTTAATACCAGGTGCAGTTGTGAATTACAATAATCTGGCCAGTGCAGAAAATGTAATCGTGCTCTCCTAACAAAAAGCATTCTGGGAAACAGATCAGTAATAAATAATGTAGTCAGCCTTGCAGTGTCCATGATTCAGTGCTACACTCCACAGTTAAGGTGAGGATATTTCTAAACAGTAGTGCAAACTGTAGAGGAGGATTCAAACAGACCTCAAGTGCCAGACCAAGGTCCTCTCTAAATTCATTCCTGCAGCATTTTAATTAAACAAGGAGGCAGATATTTAAACTCCCAGGAGACGATGCCTAAGCTACAGTCTAGCCAACAGCATCCTGAAGTGGAAGTAACACTTTCTAGAACAGTAATGACCGGCAAATAAAATAAATGTTTACGGGGCTTGGTGCCCAGCCTAGAACCAGCAGAGGTAACAGAGAGCCTGCAGTGAAATGCCTTAGCGTTAACTGACGGTTTATTTATGTGCGATTGTGCGATTATTTATGTGCGAGAATGTAGTGCGATTGATGACCAAGGTGAAGAGGAAGACCAGAAGGATTGGGTTTGTAACTGAAAGTCTGGAAGGTCAAGAGCGCCCCCCCGCAGTTGATGAGGAGAGTGTGCAGCACTTTACCAAACTGTTTTGTTAAAACCTTCATCGTAATAAATAATAAAACCCAAAGTCCTACTGGTCAATAAACAAGAGTAAAAGTTGACTTAGTATGAATACAAGAAGAAAGACTGTAGTAGTACGTACTTCCTTCATGCCATGTTGCCAAGCAACCACCCCACACACAGGATTGCTACACTTCCTTTCCATACCTCCTGTTCGCCCAGTCATTGTTTCCAGTCTTTATTCAAAAAGCAAGCAAGAATCCCTCAGCATCTTCAAAGTCATGGCGGACACATGTGGGAAACCTAATCCTCTATGATCATCCCGCTTGATTTCTCACTGGTACTAAGGAAAGAGATCGTGTCACTCCAGTTCTAGTTTCTCTTCACTGGCTGCCTGTCCACTACAGAGATCAGTGTAAAGTTTTACTTTCTGTTTTCATGGTCTGGCCCCACCTTATCAGATCTAATTAAAACTCATATGGATTCAAGATCCTTGAGATGTAACATACAGCTTCTTTTAGATGTTCCAAGGCCTCAACTAAAACTGAAGGATGATGGTACTTTCTCGGCTGTTGCTCCCAGATTGCGAAACAATTTGCCTCTCTGTGGTAAACAAGCCACACTAATCGCTGCCTTTAAATCTGCTCTTAAGACATACTGTTATAGATAGGTATTCAGCCCTGGATAAGATACTGTATCTCTTGGATAGTCTGTTGTTTTATTGTATTTTATTTTTTTACTTTATTTCATTCTGTATCTCTTTATTCCTGTTGCTCTAACTCAGACCTTCTATACCTGTGTGTATTTTATGCCACTCCATTCCCACATTGGCTGGAACTACTTTGGTGTACACCTGTCATCTTGAAATGTAGTCTGTAAAAAAAGTCTCTTACTTATAATCGCTTATCAGGTTAGCACATAAACATGTGAGCAGGGATAGCAATCCCATGGTTGGCAGGACCAGGACTGGATGTGGGTGTGTTTGTTCTGATTAAGGGTCATGGGGGTGTAGACGGGTGCTCCGCGCATGGCCATGGTGCCACTTACTGCCAGGTCGCTGTAGATGTGGTCTCCGAAATACAGCACCTTGGACCCCCTCCAGCCAGTGAGCCGAAGGAACTCGTACAGGTTGCCCTGAAATGAGATGACCCAACGGGATGACAGGGGAGACCTTTACTAGATGGTGCCCTCTGTTCAAAAAAGGGGACAAAGCATGCCCCAAAGCAAACCGAGCGCCATCTAGTGGGGTCAAAAATACAGCAAATGGTTCTTGAGGCGTCATTTTTGTCCATCACTAATACACGATAATACAGCTTCGTAATATTACACACTGATCCCCTACAAATCATAAATAAAACAGGTTAAAACAGTTAAAAAGGGTTAAATGTGGATGCATGGACCGATGAGGTACAGACCACAGTCAGCCTGCAGCCATTGCAACAGGTAGTTCCATGAAAGATGATCACTTTCTTTGAGACGTTTTGTTTACTGGAGGCTGTGCCCCTACCTGTTTATAAATCTTTCCCTTTTCCAGCTTGTGAATTCTGTCCCACAGCAAGACGCCTTTATCGGTGACACGCCTGAACGGTCTGCACCCAAGCGAGAAAAACAGAGAAGCAATTTTTTTTGAGTCTTTGAACCAGTTGGCAGAATCCCTATCACGGATAAAATTTAGTGAGCTGCTCCAGAGGGGGAACTACCTTCAAAATGCATTGTGATGGAGCAGTAAAAGCAAAATGCAACAGCCAGAGTTCTCACAAAAACTAAAAAATGTGATCACATTAGCCCTGTTCTATGCTGTCTTCACTGCCTTCCAGTTAAGTCTTGGATTGACTACGAAATACTCCTATTAACTTATAAAGCAGTGAATGGCCTTGTACCAGAATACCTTAGAGATCTACTAAATTACTCCTACAACCCTTCTCACTTGCTTCAATCTCAAGGAGCAGGATGTCTACTAGTACCTAGAGTACTACTACTGCAAGCTGCAGAGTGTTCTCTTACAGATTCATGAGATTCAGACTCACACTTGCTTAGTCTATCTTATAGGGACTCTAGCTCTAGCTCTAGCTAACTCCTCACTCCCAGTTAGACCCATAGTGTGAGGTGTAGAGCTGGGTGGGGATCAGTGCCATTGACCTTGGGTAAACTGACCTGTCAGTCTGTCACTCTAGCTTCACACCCCCTTGTGGAATTGGAGTGCTGATGTTCAGAGATGCCCCATGCCTGCGTTCCCACTTGCCTCTCCCTCCTACCTACTTGCCATAGCCTTATCTGCGTGACTTATATATTGTACTCACTGTTTGCATTGGCTCTAGTCTCCCCTACTTTGGCTAATGTACTTTTGATTTCCCCTACACCTCCTGGGGTGTGCTGCCTGGACACCCAAATATATCAAGATATCCTACCGACTCTGCTGCCTGCAGTGCCTCTACTACCTGCGACATCCTTCCGGCCTGCTCGCCCTTCTGCCTGTGATGTCTCTCCTTCCTTCCCTGCTGCTGTACCACTGTTTGTCCTGCCGTCAGAAGCAGCACCTGCCTACCCCCCGCTTTGAGACTTGAATCTTAAAACTTGGACAGTGTAAATTAAGAATTTGCCATCCTGCCCATTTGCCTTCCTCTGCCGGCCCCTGGAGGACGGGCTCCCCGCTTTGAGTCTAGTTCCTCCCAAGGGTTCTTCCTACTAGGGAGTGTTTCCTTGCCACTGTGACCTCTCACTAGCTCACTGGGCGCTTTGGGCAGTGATAATGTAAAGTGCTTTGAGACGATGTAATGTTGTGAAAATGCACTAGTCTATAGAAATAAAACTATTGATTTGAACTGAAGGGCAGTGCGGTGGCGCAGTGGTTAGCGTTGCTGCCTCATAGCAAGAAGGTCCTGGGTTTGATCCTGGGTCCTTCCTGTGTGGAGTTTGCACGCTCCCCCCGTGTTCGCCGGGGGCTCCGGTTTCCTCCCACGGTCCAAAGTGTGCAGGATAGGCTGATTGGCGTGTCTAAATTGGCCCTGTAGTATTGGCAGTGTGAGTGTGTGCACCCTGCGGTGTGTTGACGCCTGCCCAGGGTTGGTGCCCGTTGTTCCGGGGATAGGCTCCGGGCCGCCCGCAACCCAAGTGGGGAATAAGCGGTCACAATAATGGATGGATGGATTTGAACTGAATATTAAATCTGATATCCACGGATGCACATAACTGGTATGCAAGTGCATATAAAGCGATACGAGCAGCAATTTCTTCGCATAACGGCACAGATGTGTATATACTTTATGTCCATTTGCGCTGTTTTCACAAGAAGTTACCATACATTTGAACCTTTTTACAGTGAATGCGTGCTTCATTTGGAATGGGAATCACCCTTGGCATGTTTTTGGACTGTGGGGGGGGTGGGGAACCACACATACACAGAGCGAGGGCAGAGACTCGAACCCTGGTCCGAGACATGGGAGGCAACAGCAAGAACCACTACACCGATGCGGGCCCATGTTGGGTATTTCGTTAAATTGTAGAACAGGTTGAGCCCTTAGAACGGTAATGAAGAGGCACACACAGAGACACACAGACACACGCACAGGCAGACACACGCACACACACAGACTCACTTCCTCCTGTCATTGAAGAATCCGGGCTTGTCAGCCTGCACTATGACGACGTCGAAGAGGTCCCGCCAGTCCTTCCCAACGATGTAATTCATTCCACGGTCACTATGGAAACACAAATCAAAGCAACGCTGACTGAAGGCCCCAGCGATGGTGTTGCTATGATGGGTACCTTGTCCTGAAGGTTATGTTACACTGACTCCCACGGCTGGTCTGCCGACTTTCCAGGGACAGAATTTACGGTGGAGATGTTTCCTTTCAAGGGGTCGACAGGGATTAATGCTGTCGTGTTTATTCTTAAGTCACCATTATGTGTTGCATTTCTAACATTGCGTTAGGTGCTTCGGCGTCTGTCTGTGGCAGAATCACTCGGGGGGGGGGGTGTGTGTGTGTGTGTGTGTGTGTGTGTGTGTGTGTGTGTTCGCTCCCCCCACCCCTTCAGGCTCACACAAAGTCGAAGGGGCTGTTGGTGATGAGGAACATCTTCTTGCCGTTCTCCGAGAGCTTCCTCAGCACTGCGTGAGTCTGCTCCCCATAGCAGATATACTTCTCTGTGGGGGTGGTCAAGGAGAGACTGCGTTTCACACACACTGGCCTGGCCGCAGGGCAGCAGGCACACGGACGCCGCCATCTTTGCGCGTGTCCTCGTTTATTCCCAAGCACCGCTTTATCCCGCACACTGCTCACCCACCACCTCACGCCCCTCCAGTCCCCAGAATAATCACCGATGTCAGCCTCCACGGCCCGGTACAGGATCCCCTTCACGTGGACGTCTCCGATCGCTTCCTGTGGCCGACAGGGAGACCGAGGTTAGGTCCCGGCACAACAAGATAACCCTGTGCAGTCAAAACAAGCGTTTTCTGGAGGTAAAAAAGCTCCTGATTAAACTTCAGTTCACACTGCACATTAGCATTTTTCCTTTGAATTGGCATTCAGATTTTCTTTCTTATTGTCTCCCCTCTAAAATCTTAGCAACCATTTTCAAAGAGGGCCAGCAGGGAGACCTCAGAATGGGGCAGATTTTATTCCCCAAAAGACTCGACTTCAGTGATAGAGTATCTTAGTGATTAAATGAAGTTTTATGCCCACTTTTTGGAAAATTTGCTTTCTGAGAAGGAAAAAGTCACCTGCTCTTTTCCCTGAGGAACAAAAGCCAAAACGCCAGCATCAGGCAAATGCTGAAGCTGCCTCTGATCCACTCGCGGGGTAAAATTACTTTATTGTTATTGCATGTTTCTTGCATAATGAAATTTGCAGAGCAGTTCTAGGATGAACGTATATCTAGCTATCACAAACATAAGAATAGCGATTTCAGTTTTTTCTCGGTTACGATCAAAATGACCAGATGCCAAGAGTCATAGGGGCTGGATCCAGCAGAGGTCTCTCAAGCCAGGAGGAGGTACACATGTTCACTGGTGGAGCAGCATGGGGTCCGAAAGACCAAGGACAGGTGGTGGCAGGTACCGCAGGCTGATTAACATCTTATTGTATATGGGGAAATGTCTCACTGTGCAACTGCAAGAACTACCTTGTAAAAGTGCGTTATGCCTAAACTTGTACCAGATAGGCAACTGTCCCTTGTTTATGGTTTTGCTGCAAGATCCTTATTTGGCGGTGGGGGTTGGAGGGGCAGTAATCTTTTCTTTTTTGTTCTTTTTTTTTTAAAACCACATTCCCTCAAACCACTGAAAGTGATTTCATGACCCACTTGTCGTGACCCACTCCTCTGGAGGAGCACATTTGTTTTCCCCTTCTAAACCTCACTCCTGACCTTCTAGCCCCCCCCCCCCAGGGCAGATGGCTCTGTGGGGGGGCTCTCACCTTCACGTCCTTGTAGAGGTGCACCGGTTCGTAGTCGATGTTGTGCTTCATGAAGTAGTCGTTGACGCAGGACAGCAGGGTCATCTCAGGTAGGGAGAAGATGTCCATGAACTGCTTCATGGTGTGACCATGGGAGCTCTGTAGGGGAGGAGGGGATGTTCATGGCGGCCTGGACACACAACAAACCCCGGCCGACCCACTTCATGGAGCAACCCTTGGATATTCTTCCAAACCGATAAGGACCTACAAACTGGCTTCATAAGACATCAATATACAACAGATCCGCACCGAATCTGGCACAACCCAACACAACACACCTAGAAAGACGTAAACAACATTCCCAAGAGTCGTCAGAGGTTAGAAGTGTAGGTCTTGTAGGTAGCTGCATGTCAGCGCCTTAAAAAGCTGCTGCGACTGCCAGACAACCACTCACGATTATCAAAGGCAGATCACACTTCCATTAAAGGTAATTTAATGTTAATGATTTAAAGCAGAGCACGCTGCTCAAATGTGACACCACAAAGCCAGTCTTACAGCGTGACAATTTATCGTCTTTTAAATATTATTAAGCTTCAAGCTGACTCTATGACTCTGCATACCAAACTCGGCAGTAATGGAAATAGCGGATAGCTCATCCCAAAGTGGAAGCTGATTTCTGAGGCAGGTCTGTGGAAGGTCTGTGGAAGGTCTGGTGAAAAACAGAACCTCCTTCAAAAGCTATTCACAAATTTAGATGCCTGTCCCTTCCTTTGAGGGCCGGTGAGAGATACAGGTACTCTTCCATCTTAAAGGGATCCCTGAAACCTGTGCAGTCTCAGATCTATGGGGCAAGAGCAGATCCCCAGTGCTGGAGATCAACTGAGGGGATCTATTGGGTAAGGGTAAGTGCATCCTAACCTTGCCATAGAAGTCACTCATGATTTCTAAGGGCACGTGTGATCCTTCATACATGGCGATGACCTCCTTGTCTGGTACTGGGTGTAGACCCCTGAGGAGAGGAAGTCAGGACACTGTTAGCAACCTCTGTGTAAGTCTTACTCCAATTATCTTGGTCAGGGTTGTTGGGGGGACTGGAGCCTACCTCATGCAGGACAAGTCGAGGGGGTACACCCTGAACAGGATGCATGCTAAATTATTTTACTTGGTTCTGCATGAACCTGCATGGGATTCCTGATTAAATCCTGTTAATCGCTGAAAACAGTTCCTAACAAACGTGAATAATCAGTTCCATACCTGTACACTGTTCCTAACTGGATGTAGTGGAATGCATCAATCTTCATCAGTAAGGCCTAGGAGAGATGGTTCAGGAGATACACTGTAGAAGAACATCTATCAAAATTGTTTAGTATGTGCAATCACTGATGCAATTTGGCAGTGAGACATGACATCCTGGTATTTAATATGTAAGATGCATATACAATAGGAAGTGGCTAGCTAAAAATCATTAAAATGGTCAGTCTGAATCCTCTACAAAGGAGAATGATCCAGGATTTAAGAATGTTATGCATTTTGGCTAGCTAAAAATCATTAAAATGGTCAGTCTGAATCCTCTACAAAGGAGAATGATCCAGGATTTAAGAATGTTATGCATTTCTGCTCTAAATCAAGGAATGAAGACATGGTAGAAGGTTACATAACAGGTTCTGCCTGAAAAGGACAACACTTTGCAACAATTTCAGACAGATCACCTCACCACCCCAGCGAATGTATTCTTTAAAATAACCAGCACTGTCTGTGAAGCCATTAGGAAATGCTTTTAACATCAGGACAAAATTATTTTCCACCCATCCTTTTATATGTCAAAAGCCACTCCCCATATTCCCAAGGAGTGTATTTACACAAGGTACTCACAGACAGGTTTAAGTGTATCATCTTAATGAGTCCTTATGGGAGAAAAGGACAGGCTGGCGAAAGCCACACCCACCTTCTGAACGTCATAATGCAGACCGCGGATCACAAACTCTGGAATATAGTCATATTCCTTCAGGCCCTCTGGGTACTAAAACAACAAGAAAAAACAAAATTGAAACAAAGCCCTCAAAACCAACATGTCCCAACGGTCATTTGACTCTGCTGTTTACAATATGGCGGCACTTTTATTTAAATGACACGTATTGTTTTCATAGGGGTAGATTTAATCTTATGTAATACTCCTCTGTTGTGTTACAGCATATGATATGTTTGTTCTGCCTCCATGCACCCTCTAAGGCGATGTACATCCACTGTCAGAAGCCAACTCGCACAGAAAAATAAACGTGGAAAAATATTTAAACAACTGCATCGCTATAAGTTGACATTATATTATTTCTGCCAATGGTTATATTTGTCTGACGAGCCCCCTCCGACCCTGGCTGGCTGTGAGAGACAAAAAAAACACACGAGCAATGAGAGGGAGTCACCCTGTGCTCCTGGACGAGGATGTCCCGGGCGATGCTGAATATGAGCGTGTGCAGGCGGCTGGAGTAAAACGCCAGCGTGTAGTCGTAGTCAAAGCCGTAGATCTCTATGTCCTGGAGACTCATCTCATTGTTGGCGAAGATCGTGTCAGGATTGACAGCGTTGCTCAAAATCACAGGAATTAGATCTGCGGGAGAATCGTTTTGCGTTTATATATTTTGTGTCACTTCGATGCACAGGGAGGCTAATTTCCATATTTCTGTTATCTCCATTGCAGAGTACTGACTCTATAAGTGTATAAACCATAGACATTGCTTCTAAATCCAGTCATCCCAACCGGAAAAAATAATCTTCTGAGGAAATTGAGGGGAGGGGTGTTCTTTTAAAACATCGTGCCCCTGAGAAACATCACGAATGTCCCTTCCGCAAAATGACATGCCACCTGTCAATCGGCATTACATTGGTGTTTAGGGATAAAGACGACTGCGATCTACTAGCTACCGCTTGATCAAATATATCGACACTGATAAAATAGATCTGTTTTAATATAGATTATTTAGCATGAAGTACGTATACATCTCGTTTTATTTCTAAGCGGCCGAAACAGTTAACCTCCGCGCATGTTGACCATTCCGAGTCGCTCCATTGAACGAAAACACGCAACATTTACTTACCTTCCGTCTTTTTCTTAGTGTCATCATAAATGGACCAGAGCCAGCCGGTCACGTCTTGGCCCATGACAGAAGCACTGGTGCTAATAGGCGCTTCGGCATTTTGGGGACAGCGGTGACAAGTGATCCCCCCGACAGCGGCAAGTCCGTAAGGCGGAGAGCGAGTCCCGGGCTGCCGCGGCTGCGTCCTCTTCCAGGTACCCCCCGAGTGCAAGGCGTTAGAAAATGTTGCCAGCTTCTGTAAGCTCTCCCTGCTTCTGAGGAGGCTCGAAAAGGACGAAGCTAAGGATGACATGGCTCCTTTACACCGCGATCTCATTCACCCCCTCGGCCAGGAGACGGCACGCGACTCGCCCCTTTCCAGCGAGTATATAACCCCATCACTTGGCTCGCTCACGCCAAATACGTCACTTCCTGCATTTAGAATAGCCTGTCAGGCTCAAGGGATCCATGCCATCAACGCCCACCAACAGGAGTTTGCTGCCTAGAGCCCCCTGTAAACAACCTTGTCAACGTGCAATACATGCTTTTAAATATATAATCAGTCATTCATATCAAATATAAAAGTGGCGCTGGAATATCTGTGTACAGGGCAGTATACGAATCAAAGGTAAAAAAAAAAAAAAGTTTCCTAATCCAGATATGAAATCTTGGCAACTTTGTGTCGACATTCTCACATGAAAAATACTTGAACCGCTCTGCCTCCCTGGAGCATAGAAAATCCCGGATTAGCCATTTGTCATGAAGGTTTTAAATCAGTCTGTTTCAACGAAGTCACAGCGCCCCCTGCTATCAGTCTTGATGCAACATTAGAATTCTGCTACACAATATTTGTGGCAAAATATAAGTAGCCTGGGTCAGTCTCGTCAATATGTGATCGATGTGTAATATATTATTTCCCATATAACCATGATTTTTAGTGTATATAAGCCTATCGGTACATGGTATGTATGCAGATCAAAGCCGTATTAGCAGAGGAAAAAAATTCTATGAGGCTGAAGAAACTACATTGTGCAGTTCATATTATCCACCCTTTAATGCTGTTAATACAGTGTCTTTGTCTGAATATAACAGATCTCCGACATTTAGACCATAAATTCTTTAGAGAATCCTCTAGAGAACAGATTGGTCTTTAAGTATAACGTGTGAATAACGTTTTCTGTAACACAACCCCAAAAGGTTCCACAGCAAAAGCAGGACTAAATTAAGATTGCCTGAGTCATGTGAGAGTGTCATGTGACTGACAGAGACTGAAAACCTGCTGTTACAGCCAGGCAACCCACAGACAGTACACCTAGCAGGTTCCCATAGGAGTATATCTGGGACTTCAAGTAACAAGCCCAACACCAAAAGATTTATTTTTTAAAATGATCATTTACCGCCATGTTACTTCAAAATGTAAAAGATTTATGTTACATATTCCCCGCTACCTTGAACAGGACAAGCACTAGGCCTATAGACGATGAATGAAATTATAAATAAATAATTCAGTTACTCTAATATAGATTAACAAATATTATCATAATTGGCATTATTACATTCCGGATCGTATCTCCATACAGTTAATAGAGAAGTAGTGGTGACGTTAATTAACGCCATTTTTTTTAAAGGTGCATTGTGTCTCTCTTGTGCAATGAACTTTGAATTTGTATATCCAGAAGCCACAGCGCACTAAATTTCACGTGCCATCTCTTTTAGACCTTGTAATAGACTGGCAACATGTCCAAAATGTACCCCTGCCTTGTGCCCCGAGATGCCTGGGATAAGGTCCAGCTCCCCCGACATTTTCCATGAGCCTGTCCAGAATAAGCAGTAGGAAGATGGATGGACATATCGAATTCTAGTAGGGGAAACCATGTCTTATATGTCGTCTATAAAGAAGAAGTATAACTGAAGCAAAGAATGAGCACTAATTCAAAATTTTAACTTTAACATTCTAGGCAATTTACTACCACGTTCTTTGCCAACATTGTTGGGAGAGCCGTAAATATTGAACAGCATTGCCTCAGTCACACTGAAATGACACGTGAAGATTTCACATGAAATTTATCTTAGATTGGATAATGAAAATAAATGTGCAGAAATATTTGATAATGAAACATTAGGTCTACTGATTAAAAAATCATCTTGATGATAACAAATTAAAGAGGTTGCACAAATGTGATTTTTGAATTTTCTGATTGTTATTGACTGTTGAAGGGTAAAACAGCAATTAGTGGTCATTTCCTGACCTTGGTGTTGCTTTAGTCTTGGTTCTAAAGGGTTTGTATTTCTTGTTGAGCACAAACGCGTCTCAATGAACCGATCGCTTCTCTTAATTCAATCTAAACAGCGTTCATTGCTGCCCCAAATGGACAGCATCACAATGACAGAGTGAAGCCTAACATGAACCACTGAAATGCTCTTTGGACTCACTACACTCTAGAAAAAGACAAATTTTCAAAGTAAAAAAGTTCACAACATCGTAAACATTACTCTGTGAATGTATATAGTTGCAATTATATATACTGCAGATATAACAGACACAAAGCGTGTTGCTAAATGACAGCAGTTCTTCTGAATGAAAATGTTACCGGCGGATAGTGGCGACAGAATGAATGGGTTAAATGGAGTTGTACGTGAATTTGGCACAAATGCCCTTCATTATTGTGTAAAATACTTCGTTTAGGTTTACTAACGTGAGATTATAAATCTACCCCGCTTTATAACACGCGACGCACATATATGCATTACTAAAAGTTTCACGTAAGAAAAAAAAAATCCACCATAGACATTTAATATATAATTTTAGCCAATTGAAATCGGCCACGATTTCGACGTATAAAGTTGGACATGGAAACCGATGATTGGTTTACTTGACTGGCGGAGCGTTCTGTGATTGGTTACTTTTTGTGCGTGGTATGCCCTGATTGGACATTTAGTGTGTTTCGTCGGTGGTAGCTCAGAGTTTTGATAATATAGAATCTGGTAGGAAAGGTGAAGGCAGTGTTAGTGTTGCTGCGGGTATCACCGGAAGATATTCAGGTTTTTCTGCGGCTGTATTTTCCGTCCTTGCAGGTTTTGTAAGGGAGTTTGATAAGGATGAAGCGATTTTGGGTATTAGGTCTCATCTGTGCTTTGCTTGCGTTTAGTAAGTACCGTTAATCGCATATGGCATGTGGTGTAGCAGCCTTTAACTTGATCTGTTCTTTCTTTGCGTGACTGTATTTTGCCTTTTTTTTCCCCTACAATGAATCTGTGGTATTTATAACCGCGCTAATCTTTCTGGTCGTCTTGCACTTGCTTTAATTTGCTTTTTCTCATTTATTTCTGCAACTCTTCCATGTTCTCCAGATCGTCACGAGACATACAAATGTTTAATCAATTATAACACAAATTTCAGCTTATCCTGCGTTTATATGATTTAGATGCATCTCTACCTTCGTTTGCTCTTGTGTGTGTTTGACTTGCTGTGCTTACTTGGTTTGCTTTGTCGTAGTTCGGTTGCGCCGATATAACCGGCAAAATACACGTTTTGGACGGGTGTTGGCCTTTAAATGCTTTGTAATACTCAGTTTTGCAATGTAAGTTGCAAAGACCTAGCCCTTATACGGGCCGCCAACTATTAAAAACTGTTGTCGGTTTGTGCCCTGTCCTCTGGGCGTTAAGATGGGCATGGGTGCATTATGCGGCCTGTAGTGCAGTGGGCATCCTCTTTGTGATAGCCCTGCTTTCAAAGAAATCCCAAGGCCTAGAAGTCGGCAAACATGCTTTGCTCATTTGCTGTACAACTCAGTACATGATCACCTCTACTCTGGAGCATGTGGTCACTGAAATTCCTGGCTCTATTACAATAAGTCTTATCGTCCTTGCACACATGGTCTTCAGTGAGTGCAGGGTTGTGGTTTTTATGAACAAAATTATAATTTGATGCAACTACTCCTCCTTGAATATTAACAAGAATAACCATATTGACAGATGGCTTGAATGAGATTCTTAATGGAAGTTAAGATGCTATATTCTGGTTCTTGAGGGTTTCCCCTGACACTCCCTTGGATGTAAATTTTATGTGTTTACAGCTTCTGTCACAGCGGATAGTGATGTTGAGGTTGACGGCACGGTGGAGGACGACCTGGGCAAAAGCCGCGATGGCTCCAGAACAGATGACGAGGTGGTCCAGAGGTCTGTGTCGGATGCAGCTTGTGTGCTTGTTGCGTGACTGAGCATGCGGGAAGTGTTGGTGGCGTGGAAGCCCTTGTCTCCCCGCCCTCACTGCTTTCAGTCTTGAAACATGCAAATCTTTGCTTATTCGTAGGGTTAGGTCAGTGTATTGAGACTCGGGACTCAGAACTTTCTTCTATTCGACAGTCTCTGCCTGTTTGCCCCTGTAGTTATTGCTAAAATTTTGATAATTTAATGTCGGGCACTGTTTTTGTGTAACTGTAGGTGATTCAGTAAGTCAGTGCTGATCCAAACCCATTTCTCAGTACCTGAGATGTGCTGGGTTTTCTTGCCACTGACTGTGGGATCCTCTCTTTAGGGAGGAGGAAGCTATTCAGCTGGACGGCTTGAACACGGCTCAGATAAAGGAGCTGCGTGAGAAGTCAGAGAAACATGCCTTCCAGGCGGAGGTGAACAGGATGATGAAGCTGATCATTAACTCTCTGTACAAGAATAAGGAGGTGAGTGTCTGGCTTTGTGTGGGAACGTGGTGGTCAGTCTCAAAACTAAGGCGTAGAAGTGTTTATTGGTCTTGTGCTAGTTGGCTAACAGTTTTTAGTTCTTGGGTTTTAATGTGCTTTGTTGTTCCCTAGATCTTCCTCAGAGAACTGATTTCCAATGCTTCCGATGCCCTGGATAAGATCCGGCTGATTTCACTAACGAATGAAGATGCCCTTGCTGGAAACGAAGAGCTAACAATCAAGATCAAGGTAAATCTTGCCTCCCCCCCTGAACACTCGGTCGTCTTGAGGTTTTGGCCGTTAATCCTGAGATTTCATAAACTGAAGGCAGATTCAATATACATACAGCTCACACGCTCTCCGATCTGATTGTATTGTGTTCATGTTTTGAATAGTCTGACAAGGAGAAGAACATGTTGCATATCACTGACACTGGTATCGGCATGACGAAAGAGGACCTGATTAAGAACTTGGGGACCATCGCCAAGTCTGGCACCAGCGAGTTTCTCAATAAATTGACAGAGATGCAGACAGATGGCCAGTCCACGTCTGAGCTCATTGGGCAGTTCGGTGTGGGCTTCTACTCTGCCTTCTTGGTGGCCGACAAGGTCATTGTCACATCCAAGCACAACAATGATACCCAGCACATCTGGGAGTCAGACTCCAATGCTTTCTCTGTCATCGAGGATCCCAGAGAAGATACCCTAGGGAGGGGAACCACTATCACGTGAGTCGGCTTGTCACTTTGCCTCCCTAGTAGAATGCTTTATCTAAAGCATCTGCAGACTGGTTAGTTGCCTTGGTCTATAACCCACTGGTTTGTTTAACTATCCCCACCCAATAGTTTGGTGATGAAGGAGGAGGCGTCTGACTACCTTGAACTGGAGACCATCAAGAACTTGGTGAAGAAATATTCCCAGTTCATTAACTTCCCCATCTATGTCTGGAGCAGCAAGGTGAGGATGTGGCTTTTCACCAGCACATTTTGGAAATATTTTTGCTGTTGTAACTAATGAGCTGAGGTTCATGTGCTTCTGAGTCCAATAATACCTGAAAGACCTGCTTGGCATGAAATGATACCCTTTAACGTTTTTGCTCAGACTGAGACGGTGGAGGAGCCTATTGAAGATGACGAGGCAGCAGATGAAGCGGAGAAGAAAGAAACTTCTGAAGATGAGGCCGAGGTTGAGGAGGAAGAGGAGAAGGAGGATAAGCCCAAGACAAAGAAGGTGGGATACGTGCCTCTCTAAACAAGAGTCAACTGGGCCTGTCTGTAATACCATGAACTCGTATGCACTTGCAGCTCTCATCCCATATGTTGCTGTTTAGGTTGAGAAGACTGTGTGGGACTGGGAGTTGATGAATGATATCAAGCCAATCTGGCAAAGGCCTGCAAGGGAGGTGGAAGAAGATGAATATAAGGCATTTTACAAGACCTTCTCACGGGTATGTTGTCCGTCTTAATCATCCCCGTCTCCATCGTCTTCCCTCTTTTTTTATGGAATGCGAATTGGTTGCATAATATGGCTTTTGTGTGTAGAAGCAGAGTTTTTCTAAAAGGGTTTGTCTAATAGGACACAGATGAACCGCTGTCCTACATCCACTTTACTGCTGAGGGAGAAGTCACATTTAAATCCATCCTCTTTGTTCCTGCAACGGCTCCACGGGGTCTTTTTGACGAGTATGGCTCGAAGAAGAATGACTTCATCAAGGTATCGTGTCGGATTTGGGTACGGGTACCATACTACAGTGTTCCTCGATTGGGGGGCTGACGACACTTTTCCTTAACAGCTGTTTGTTCGGCGAGTGTTCATCACAGATGACTTCCATGACATGATGCCCAAATATCTGAACTTTGTGAAGGGTGTGGTGAGTAAATCTTCATTTTTTTTTTTCACTCTTCTGTTTTAATTAGCAGGTTTTGAGCAAATTCCCAGTTAAATATGAATATGCTGTGGAGTTTCTGGTGACACTCTGGATTTTTTTTTTTTTTAGGTTGACTCTGATGACCTTCCCTTGAATGTGTCCAGAGAAACACTGCAGCAACACAAACTGCTTAAGGTAAGAATTGCTTTTATAGCATCGTGCGTGATTCTCCTACTGGTGATTAAACAATGGAAACTTGACTGGATTTCCTTGCACACTTCATAGGTCATTCGCAAGAAGCTTGTCCGTAAGACGCTGGACATGATCAAGAAGATTGCTGAGGAACAATACAACGAGAAGTTTTGGAAAGAGTTTGGGACCAACATCAAGTTGGGCGTGATTGAGGACCACTCCAACAGGACGCGCCTTGCCAAGCTGCTTCGCTTCCAGACGTCGCACAGTGAAACTATACCGTCCAGCCTGGAGCAGTATGTGGAGAGGATGAAGGAGAAGCAAGACAAGATCTACTTCATGGCTGGGACCAGCAGGAAAGAGGTGAATGCTCAGTTTGATTTATCATAGCAGCTTGTTTGAATGACTGAGGAAGATCTAGTTCATAGGGTTTCAGGTACTGTCTGTTTTCTGGGCTCTATACGTCAACTACTGTGTGAAAGACGAGTGCCAGTATCATCTGCATTATTGTGCATTGTTACAATGTTGCAATAACTTTTGTTTTGCTCAGGCTGAGTCTTCACCCTTTGTGGAGAAGCTGTTGAAGAAGGGCTATGAGGTGATCTACCTGACAGAGCCTGTGGATGAGTACTGCATCCAGGCCCTGCCTGAATTTGATGGAAAGCGCTTCCAGAATGTTGCCAAGGAGGGGGTGAAGTTTGATGAGAGTGATAAAGCCAAGGAGAAAAGGGAGGCCTTGGAAAAGGAATTTGAGCCGCTTACCACCTGGATGAAGGACAAAGCTCTGAAAGATAAGGTAGAGTGAATATTCAAAATTTGGAGAAATTTTGTAACTCATGAGCTGAATGGCCTTGTCTGTGCTACTATGTGATGGCATTTCTTACACCATTTTTCAGATCGAGAAGGCTGTTCTTTCCCAGAGACTGACCAGCTCCCCCTGTGCGCTGGTAGCTAGCCAGTATGGATGGTCTGGTAACATGGAAAGAATTATGAAAGCTCAGGCTTACCAGACAGGAAAGGACATTTCAACAAAGTAATTTTTTTCTTTTTGCTATCGACTACTTTTTGCTATCGACTTCTTTTTGGTAATTTATATGAATAATCCTAATCTTCATGTTTTATTTTTCAGTTACTACGCAAGTCAGAAGAAAACGCTAGAAATCAATCCTAAACATCCTCTTATCAAGGAGATGCTGAAACGTGTCAATGTAAGGCACTTTCTAGGTGTTTGGGTTAAATTTGTATGGTGTCAAGCTACAATTGAGTCGGAAATGACTTTTAAGGGAAAGATGGGTATTGCACAACATTGCAATTAGATTATGTATGAATGGATATTGAGTGGGGAGGGCTGGAGATTTTTGGAATAAGTACTATTTGAATTGCTTGTTCAGAAATATGACATTAATCTTGGTGTGTGAAATGGTGCCTGCAGGCCAACTCTGAAGACCAGACGGCTTCCGATTTGGCTGTGGTGCTGTTTGAGACTGCCACTCTGCGCTCAGGATACCAGCTGTCTGACACCAAGGCCTACGGGGACCGAATAGAGCGTATGCTGAGACTCAGTATGAATGTGGACCTTGAAGAGCAGGTATGCGTCATCAAGAAATGTTACAGCCTTTATGAATCACTTACACATCACTTAGGACCTTTGATCTCCATTGGGGGGCAGTGTGTGGCTGTGACTGTAATCAGAAGGTCACCAGTTGAAACCCAGCCTCAGCACGTCTGTGGGTCCTTGAGCAAAGCCCTTAACCCCCAGCTCCTTGGGTGCTGCTATGGCTTAATTCCTTCTTGAACATCTGTAGTTTGACCTTGATGTATATCCAGTTCAATGCCAACTAATAATCTTGGCCTTATACATCTAAATACTTAACTCGCTGGCTAAGAGAAGATGCAACTCAAATCAAAAGGTATGATGTGGGGGTTTTTCAGATGGGGCCTAAATGATTCTCCCTCCCTGTAGGTGGAGGAGGAGCCAGAAGAAGAACCAGAACCAGCTGAGGAAGAGGAGGCTGAGGATGAAGAGGAAACTAAAGAGGAAGAAACGGTGAGCAGATTAATGGTTTGTCTAGAATGTGATTCTGTCGGCTAGTATCATACTCATACTGGGAATAAGAATCCAGTTTCTCCTCCAATAACAAACTTTCCTTTTTGACAGGATTCGACAGAAAAAGATGAACTTTAAGGCGCTATAAGAGACGGAAATGTGGCTGGGCGCTGAAGATTCAGCCAGATCCATCAAGTGTCCTGCTTGGAGTTTCTGGTGGCTGGGGGGTGGGGAGGGACTGTCTGGTCTAGGTTTGTTTGTGTTTTTTAAAAAGCATTCCTCATGACTGTAAATTTGTTAATATTTAACTGACCATTTTTATGGAGCGAGATCATCCTGCCATGTGAACCATTAAATGTTTCTGGAAAGGGATGTCTGAGTGGTGTCTAAACGGAAACTTCAACACAATTCACAACTTGCTGCAGAGCCATTACCTGCAATACAAACTGATATAACCAATGTGTTTTATATACTAATTTGGCAATTCAATGTGAAGTTTGTGTATTTTCCCCTCAGCATATTGCATGTATTATGGATTCTTAAAGCCCCTTCATGTTTAAGTATCTTAATACACACTACGTTCTTCAGAAACTGAGTTTAAATATTCACACTCTTGCTGACACATTCATGGTTTTATTACACTTAATTCAGCTAACATGTACATATATACACCTTTAATGGAGATTCATTGCTTCTCTGAACCAGGATCTTGATGGCTTTTCAGTCCCAGCAGTTGTGTTCTCAGCTCTCCAGGTTTGGGTGGTGTTTCTGGAATTGTCTAAGAAGGGAAATAACTGTTAAGCAGGGCCTGATCTATTGGCATGTAGTCTCATGCTGTGACCTTGATGAGGTTCCAACATCAAATCCGTTGCGTAATTTGTAATAAGGTGGAAGCCATGATAGGTTTTACATGGACGAGGCTTACCAAGTCAGGCCGATAGTAGCGATGGACAACTTCAGCCCCCGCAAACATGGCTAAGATACTGGCTCCCAGCATCCTCAGGTAGCGTGGCCAGGACACCCCAGCAGGCATATTTCAGATGTGTGTCCTGGTAAATCCAAAACCATATGGCGTTAACCCTAGTTACAGTTTTCATCATTTGTGAAACACTGTGTAATAAGGTTGTGCGTTCTGTATTCAAGGAAATCTGGCAGCGATAAATGTATTCACCTTAAATTTACGAGCTCATGCGAATCAAATATAATCATTCGTGGGTGTGATACTAGTTCTTCGGGATATGGAAGATCATGTGTATTACATGAGACAGAGGCCGCCACGTTTTCACATCTGACACGGAGCCAAATATAACGAGCTCTTTCGATCGGCAATTTTTCGCTGTACATTAATCACAATAAATACATTTATGTATTACCTGTACTTGTGCTTTTCTTTTTTCGTTTCTGAATCAGTTCCCGCAACACTAACATTCCCTTTACTACTCACTATTGTGCACCTCCATATTTCCTCCTAATTGTTATCGGCCGTCTGTCCCTTAGTTCCGCTTAAGTTCAATATGTCTTACAACGAAGTGTTACGTGATCTGAAAACTGTTTTAAGATGCTGCAGATGATTCAGATACGATCTTCATATTAAATTTGTGGCTCCTTTTTCTTTTCATAGCATATTGCTTGCAGGAGATATTGCGATCTAGTGTAACGGATATATCAGTGTATCCAGCCAGCCCACAGAACAAGCAAAATAACCAATGTCTAAATTAGCATTAATATATCTATGTTTTTCTATGAATTGTTGTCTAAACACAGAAATGCAGAAGTATCAACTACTAAATATTTTAGATATAGTAAAGTTCATATTTCAAAGTCATATTTTCCTCACGTGGTCTTCGATTCGCATGGATTCGACCAATAAGACCAAGCATCAGAGTTCAAACATCTAATAAGAATTACGAATGTATGGGGGTGCACGTCTTCATGCACTGGAGCACAACATTGTAAAATACTTGTGATTCGAGATATTTGAACGCTCTGTGCAAGTCATTTACTAGTTTATCGTTTTTGAGCCTTTCTTTGTACAAAAATCCAACATTTCTTTTGTATTAAAAAGATTAACTTGTGTTGTCCCCCATATTTCAGAGTTGGTATCTTCCTTCGTTGCTGTTCATAGGTTGTACTTCCGCTGTCTGATTTTCTGTTCTCAATCAATAGCTAGCTAATCGTTTATATCTTTATATATTTGAAAGAGCAGAAGTAATATAAAATATTTTGATATTATTAGATGTTGTTTTATCTAATATTTATATGTTTTATTACGTTTTATTGAAAATAATGTGTGCTGTCTTTGACAGCATACTGTCTGTTGTCTGGTTATCATTGTCTTTGCCGTTAGACGGGTCTGGTCAATGAAATAACGCCTTTAGTCTGGGATATGGTTAGTTTACTACACTAGTTCTACGGGGATTGCTTTTCTGAGCACATGCGACTAGACGGTACATCCCTGACGCAAAAAGAAGGGCACCATTACAACAATAAAGTAAATGATAATATCTACACTAACAATGGAAGAATATAACTATTCACCTTTGACAATTCCCACAGATTACCTTCAACATTGGTGAGTCGTCTTGGGTTTTTCTTTTGCCATTATTTATTGGTGTGTTGTTTTCTTTGCAATTTGTAATGCAAGGATATGGCTGTTTCCTATATTTAATATTTTTTTTGCTCTCCAAAAGCAATGCGTTTTGGGGGCGGGATTGCTACAAGACGAAAGTAGAAAGAAATTTGCGTATATAGAGCTTGCGTTTGGCTATCTGGGTTTCATATTATCTCAATTTGTGTGAAAACGCTTTTATCGTAACCAGGGTAGCAGTACACATACAGCACGACCCTCGTGTTTATTTATGACAAGGAGCGAAGTTAAAAGCGCCTTGTAAGGGCAATGGCTGTAGCTATCAGTAGACATTGTCTCATTTTATCGGTTTTTTTCAATAGGTATCAGTCTGCCCAGCATGTGCAGGCTCTCCAGGCGACCCAGTACCAGCAGATGGGTAATGCGGGTTATTTCATGGAGAACTCCACAGAGGACAAGGTGATGACAGAGCTGGCTGTTCACCAGGAACCACCCACCCACCAAGATCTCTCTGTGCACTGTGAGCCTGCAGTCTGCCCGGATCCTCCTGTACCTGCCTCAGTGCAAAGTACGTCCTAACATCGCACCCTCCGGGGTGACCTTTCGCACCACACCCATCCCAGGTAAATGGTTCCTTCCTCACGGCTGTGAGTGCAGTGAACCCAGACTCTGTAGAGTAGTGATGGGAGGTCTGAGGTCTTGAAGCTGATTGGTGGGAGATGGGTGTGTATCACCTACCGCCAGACACATACTGATATAAGCTGCTTCCTGTGAGTAATCCACCTAGTTTACCATTTCAAAGCCTCTTTTCTCACATTGTTGCTACAATGTGCCGCATGTCTTGGACATCACTGAATATGATCATGTTGTCAAATCAAGATTTTTGTTTCTTGCCTCTTTTACCTGCATATTTAAGGAAAGCAGGAGGCCGTATGTGGCTCTGTGTGTTAAATTTGGCCCTTAATTTCAATTGCTCCAAGAAATGGCTGATTGAGATCCCTGATCCTCACTTGTCTCACTTTGGACAAAATGAACTGCTAAAAAAAACAAGTGTGATAAAAAGTCATTGGTGTTATATTTGGCCTTATTAGAAGCACATTGATATCTGGACGTTTCCAGCATTTCTTTTATTGAAAAACACTGACCACTGAATTTGAGAAGTTTCTTCTCCAACTTATAACTCCCACAAAAGGAAAGCGGGGAAGACCATCCAATAAAACGGTCAAGTCCGCCGAAAACCAGCAGGAGAAGATTGACGAGAGCTTCAAGAAGGTCAAGAGGAAAGTTGACCGCTTCAATGGCATGTCGGTGGAGGAAGTCATGGCCAAAACGCTTCCTGATGTCCTCGCCTACAACCTTGACATCTTGATTGTGAGTTTGCTTCCCAGGACTATGATGTCGTGTTTTGCTGACTGTCAGTATTTAAAATGTTTATGATGTTTCTAACCCTGTGATGTTGCATAAGATGGATGGCTAGTGATTATTTTAAATTATTTGAATATATTTTATGGTGCTGTTGCTTTGATAGGTTGGAATTAATCCAGGCCTTATGTCGGCCTACGTGGGACATCATTACCCAAATCCAGGAAATCATTTCTGTAAGATGGAAACCACATTATCTGCCAGATTGTAATGTGATTAAACATGTCTCATGCCTTCAGAATACTGTCATTACTAAAAACATGTGTCAATGGTGTTTGTTACAGGGAAGTGCCTCTTTATGTCAGGGCTCACTGATGCTCAGCTTAATTACATGCATGACCAGACTCTGCCTGATAAGTATGGGATAGGATTTACAAATATGGTGGAGAGAACAACACCAGGAAGCAAAGATCTTTTAAGGTAGGATGGTAAGAATCTTCTTGCCATTTTAAGGTGCCTGGCTATGCGAGACGTAACGTGTTCCTTGTTTATAGCAAGGAATTTCGAGAAGGAGGCAGACTTTTGGTGGAGAAGCTGCAGAAGTACAAACCTCTAATAGCGGCCTTCAATGGGAAATGTAAGGATTTGTATAAATGTACTCACTGTAGTTGCTGCATTGGTTTTACTTTGTTGAAGTTTCACAACGACTGGATAGCTTGACTTTTTTAATTTGAAGTTTTGTATTGTCCAGTTTCAGTGGAGCAAACGTTTAACATGTTAAGGCAGTTTCAGGGACGTGCAGACAGTCCATGTTTTTGCCCTATTCGGAGCAGGGCAGGGGCAACCATGTGGAGCATCTGGGAGGGAGCAAAAACGTGGACCGTCTGTAAGTCCCCGAGGACCGAGCTGGGAAACACTGTTTTAAGATCCTTCTTTTATTTGCCTTCAGGTATTTATGAAATATTCAGCAAGGAGATTTTTGGCATCAAACCCAAGAATCTTGACTTTGGCCTGCAGCCACACAAAGTTCCTGGAACAGAGACGGTATGGAATCTGGACTACATAACTGGGCAAAAAAACATTACATTTCTTGGTTGATTCAAAGATTGTTTCTTTGTTTTCTAAGACTTAAATTGATTCTGTGCGATCCCCCTTGTTTGGATGTGGTGCACATATTAAGACTGGGGACCCTCATACAGCAGTAATATCCATATCATACATGCATTGCGTGATAACTTGACTTTGTGTCTCCCAGGTTTGCTATCTGATGCCATCCTCGAGTGCCCGCTGTGCCCAGTTCCCCCGTGCACAGGACAAGGTGCACTTCTACATCAAGCTGAAGGAGCTGCGAGACCAGATCAGGGGCCTGACCCGGAGCCAGGAGGTGCAGGAGACGCAGTACACATTCAATTTGAATATGGCCAAAGGTACCTATGCAAGTCAGAGAACATGAAACCCATGCTGGTGTAGTACGGTGCGGTTACCTGGGGCGGCGTTTAGCTCGGCCTGTTAGCTTTGTGTCCGTGTCTGGCAGAGTCGTCATAGCACTGCTGGGCCCTTGAGTATGTCAGTTGTTCAGGGATACTGGTTGACCTGCTCTCTGCTTCTCACTTATATACATCGCTTTGGAAAACTGCTCCTTCTAAATGGTGCAATTGCAAATGGTGCTCATATTATTTATTTGAAGTTTTTCTTGGTTTTAAATGATGTTCTTTGTGCTTTCCAGATTTCTAGTAAAGTATACCCCTTAGTAGAAAATTAAATAACCATTAACTTATGGTTTATATTTCACTTAAGGATTTTTACTTAATTTTTATGTTATTTTCAGAGGATGCCAAGAAAATGGCAATCAAAGAGGAGCAGTATGACCCTGGATATGATGCTGTCAATGCAGCATTTGGAGAGGGGGAACCAGAGTTTGGGCCAAACTATGCTCTTGGTGGTTCTAACACAGCTGTCACCGCAAGCCAGTACCAAGAACCTGGTGAGCAGCAGTGGAACCCCATACGATTTGATTAGAGTTTAATATCTTGATTGTCTGAATTATGAAAGAACCTTTTATTGAATTAAAGATTTTTTTTTCTCCTCCAATAGCGAGTAATGAGGTTCCAGCTGTCCTAGGCCACAATGTCGGCGGTCAGTGGGACATGGTGCCATTTCCAGGTCGCTTGTGAGGACGGTCTCACCAGTCGGTGTCTTTCAGGACACGCCACCAGTTTGTGACAGTAAAGGGGGGTCACACATATTGTATTCCACTTGATTAGTTGTTGAAAGTGGCTTTTCTCCTTTGACAACCTGCCGTGTACCTCAACATGCAAACCTATGAATCAAACGCACAATAATGAACTCTTACATCTGAATAGTTATAAATACTGAGTACTGTTACCATACTTTTTTCATAATATTTATTTATAGGTGCTGGACAATTTGTGTGTGCATTTTCTTTTTAATGTAATGTTAATGCATTTTATACATTCTTTTGTATGCCATTTTAAAATAATGAAAACTTTTGCAGGAAGTGCAATTTTCACATTACATTTTTACACATTGAAAAATAATTGAGCCTACTGTTTTTCACAGTTGCTATAAATCAGGGATTTATAACATGAACCAACAGTAACATCAGCTGTCCATCAGTAGTTAATTGAAGTAGTCTTTGGTCTGTGTGGTAGTGCAGGCTGTAATGTTTGCCAGTGTTTAAAACGAATGCTTTAGCCAGAAAGCATCCTGCATGTTTTCCGTTGGTCTCTCATGGATGATATGGAACTGAGACATTATGGGATGTCTGACAACAGACTGGGGAATTCTCTGACCACTGTGACTTGGGTAGCAGTGTGGGGTGTGATGATTGTACGTTTTAATGTGTAAGGTTTAATGTGTTAAAAGCAACTTGATACAAATAGTAAAATTGTATGGTATTTTCCTTCTTGTCATCTTCATAACGCCTCTCATTGTGGGCCGTCAAGGTGTCATTATTTTTCACATTCTCAAATAGCAAAAACAAAAAAAAACATATAGCGTAGCTTCCGTAAATGAATAATTTAAAATGTTGCAAAAGGTTCATTGTACCTTAAGGTGGATTTTGAATTAGAATAATAATTACCAAAAAAGGTAATATCTGACACACGCTAATATGCATTTCCTGTCTTTTTCATTTTTAGCCCAACTGAGTTTTTAAAATTGCTTACACATTCAGAGGATCAGAATAGTAATATTTAAAAGTACAGTGTCCCATATTACAGAAACAGAGATACAGTTTCAGAAAACGAAGAAGTGTTTTTTTTTTAAGACTACACCCTCATGTCTGATAATTTGAATGAAACATGTGGTGTACAGTTAGTCGTCTTAGCTGTACTTTCTGGTTGAACACTATGTTTGCTATTGTAGAAAATAGACCCTCACTGGCACACGGCCTATTCCAACACAGCAAACCATGTGGCTCCATGCAGGCAGGGCCAAGATGTTCATGCATTAGTGTTTAAACAGTGGGTTTTGAGAAAAATCACGCTGGGCTAGTTATGTAGCTGAGAACATGATATTAATGACAGAGGTCAGAGGAGAATGGCCACACTCATGGATGCAAAGAGGAAAGGCAGACATGCCTAGATAACAGCTCAGGACAGCAGTGATGTGTAGAAGAGATCTGTGAATGCTCCATTTATCAAATCGTGGAGTGGTTCTGGAGACAAAAGGCTCCTACATAGATCAGGGTTCCCCAGTTCCAGTCCTGGAGGGTCAGTTTGCCGATTTCCCTGTTCAAACACGCCTTATTCAGGTCAACAGTTAATTGCCAGGTTTAGTGGGTGTGTTTGAGCAGGGAAATCTGTGAACTGTGTGTCAGACTGGCCCTGACATGGAGGGACATAATGGAGTTCCACAGGCAGTAGATAGCCTTTGATCGCTTTACGTAAAAATTACACCTTATGTCATTAAATATGCAGTTTAAGTATGAGTGCAAACAAAATATTAAAGAAAACAAATGCAAATTTTTGCATGTATTAATGACCTCAGGTCAGGTCAGGCTGGGGAGCATCTACTTTTATAGCACATTGCCACACCCACTACACAACGAAACACCTCAGGATCCCAGTTGCTGACCCCCCAGGCCGACACGTGGTCCAGTCCCAACCTCCCGAAATGGCCATCTATCTGCCGCAACCATGTGTTACGTTGGCATCCCCTTGGCCTGGTCCAGCCATCCGGGCCCTCGGCAATGAGGATCCTGCGAGCTGGATCACCCTCAGGGAATCACGTCACATGACTGTAGTGCTGTAACTGACGCTCCCTCACAATGCAGGTAATGTGCCTCATTCGGGACTCCCTAAGCAACCGCTTGTTCAACACAAAGCCAAACCACCAGTACCCAAATATTCTCCAAAGAGACACAGTACCAAAGGAGTCCAGTCTTCATCTCGTCACTGGATCGCGTCCATGTCTTGCGATACAGCAAGACAGGGAGCACCAGGACAATAGACTTGGACTTTCATCCTCTTGCAAAGATATTGGGTACCTCACACCCCTTTCCAGTGACCTCAAGGCCCCCCCACACTCCCTGAATTTATCTACTGACTTCATAGGAAGGGTCCCCAGAGACATGAATGTTGCTGCCATTCTCTCTGCAGACAGACAGACACACTGTTATATTAAGGGTGCGTAGCTCTGCAAGTTAGGATGCCCACGATTGCTGGTTCAAATCGCATAGCCGGCAGAGTTATTTCACCGCTGTGCGCTTGAGCAAGACGCTTAAACCCAATTGCCCCCTCATACTGACTTGTAAGTGGCTTTGGATAAAAGTGTCCGTTTGTGGGGCAGTAGAATTCATCGTGGGGAACTCTAAAGTCCAGGGGCGATTTTTAATCCCAGTCCAGTTTCGGCGTGATAATAAGTTTTTAAAAATTACATGTAAACAGGTGTAATTTGTACAGAACATGGAGAATTTAAGTATCTATTCCTAATAAAGAAATGCGTTCAAACACATGAAACATACTCGTCTATTAAAGTTCGTATTCGTGTTCGTACCCCACCCTCTGACCAGAAACTTCAATGCTAGACCAGCGCTCTCCCTAAGCAAATACGACACATCAAGCACGCGGCTTGCCAGCCAATGAGATGAGGCGCCGGCGTTTAAACGCCAGAAGGACCCCACCAATACTCAACTAGTGGGCATATTTCGCCATAACCTACTTACCTACGTTGTAGAACGTAAGTAGGGGGTAGATTTTATACTTTATGACGTCTTATATGACGTTTATTGTGTACATTTTACATTTGTACTTTTATATTTTGGTTTTTAATTTAATATTAAATACGTTTTAAAATCGTGCACCCCCATTTGACGTTGGTAGCTTCTAGTGTCAGAGTTCAGTTGCTGCTCGAGTTTAAATCTACCCTTTGTTTTCTGTTCCGTGGACGGAATCTCGTTCAGTCCATTTAATGAATAAAAACAGCTTTCGGAAGTATCTTTAACAGGTACTGTCTTTATGATATGATCGTCGATGTCGTGTTTATGAGTGACAGTCATCCTTTAACCTCCAAATGTTTAAGTTAGCTAGCTAGCTGAAAGCCTCCGTTCCGCTTCAGTGTGGCTGCGGTGATGTCCGGTACAGTTGGGCTGGGAATTACTTTCTTATTCACGTTAGAGATTTTGTACGATTTTGCAATATTTGTGCTTGAAATATCATTCTCTGACGATAGATGATGTATTTTCGTTGGAAGTGAGGGCTGTTTTCCTTCTCTTCGTTTTCAGGAAGGCCTGGTTTCATTCAATGTGTAGGCATCGTTTCTTCTTACCCATTAATATCGTCGCGTTAATAAATATGACGATGTACTTGTACATGTTTAATATTGTCTGTAAGGGATCTTGAGATTAAATAGAGCTAATGATTCATTCATATTATTTTCATGATTACAAATATTCAGGAATTAAGGGACGTTATTGTTTCCAAAATTCGAAATGAATATCATTTTATTAATAGTGAATGTGTTCTAGAATGGATGGAAACCAGTATGCGCTTCTGGGGAACCTTACTCTCTGCCCCTTCTTTTTTGTGGTGCTGGAGAATTGCATGCAAGGGAAACTGTCATTTACTTGTCACCCGAGACAAAGCTGGAACAGAGACGCACATTTTAAGTTCAGTTACGGGACAGAAAGTCACACTCACTGTTGAACTTTTTTTATTGGAAAAATCTCTGATGTAATAGAGCACTTTAACACTTGCCTTTCACATACAGAAATGAAATGATCCTTTATTTGCCAGTTGCACAAGAATGAATGCAGATATACTGGAATGCTTCTCTGCATATCCCATCTTGCTATCCTTTGAGACGCACACATATGTACACATGAGAGTGACGCTTCGCCTTCATCCTTTGACCTCTACCTGTTAATGTCCTCCTCGTCTTAGGCTCCTTGTTCCGGGTACCAGTCCAACCAGCACGTGCAGCCTATCCAGCGGTCTTGTTACCAGCAGATGACCGGCGTATTTCCCATCACGGACAGCCCGATGGAGATTATGGGAGAGGTGGCCGTCCAACAGGAGCCCTCTGCCCAGCAGGAACTCGCGGCCCAGCAGGAGAGTGCGGCTGGGGCTGTGCCAGTGAAAGGTAAATGCTACCACATTCTGGAGGGGTGTCTGTCATGCCAAGTGGGGTGGGGGTGGGGAAATGCCCAGAATGTGATGATATGAGATTTTTGGTTAGAATCATGATCAACGATAAAGATCACAATTTTTTTTGTTTACAAATGGATCAGATTGGAATGTATGTAGTAATGTTCATTAACCACTTAACCAACAATTCTATCCATACAAGAAACACTGCTTTTAGCATTATAATAAACCTAATTAATTACCTATTAAGGTACGTAAAATACTGTACTTATAAAAGAAACTGACTCATTATAGCAGAATTACTTTTTTTTTTTTAAATACCAAAGTGAACATTAACCACTTCGGTCAGTGACTAAGTTATACAAAACATGCTGAGATGATATGCAGGCTGAAATTACTTCTTCACGGTGCACTTTTTTGCTGTAGTACTGCTGCAGTCTCTGAGCACACAGGCTTTGTGTGATAGGCGCTTGCTGGTTTGTTCTCTTGTTATAATAATAGTGCACTTGTAACTGGGCATTCACTGGAATTTCAGGCTAGCCACACTTATGCCTAGTCAACTCCACGTTTGGTTGCTGTTTGACTCATTGCATGTTAATTTAGCGGATGCTTTATCCAAAATAAAGTAAATGTAAATGTGCTGTATCACAGTCCTTTGAAATGCTTCTCATGAGTACAGTTGCAACCAGGTATGAAAAATTGTCACGTCATCCATCGATAATGTCAGGCAGGGTTGTGTTATGTGGTAGTTAAATTATGCAGAATAAATGTCAGGTTTATGTTGTGTATACGTCTCCGTGTTGATGTTCTGTTTACTACTTTCTCATTTGCACTATGACGAACAAGAACGATATTTCATCTCAGTGTATGACCCCGTGCATCATATAGTTGAAGTTGACAATAAACGATACTTTGACTATATTTATATGCAGATGTGTTTTGGACTGATTTCTTTTCCCTAAGCGTTGGATTAATGTAAAAATGAGGATACCAGACTGCTTAGTACCCCTTCTTTAATACTCACTACAGCTCCAGCGAAGGGGAAACGAGGCAGAGCTGTCAGCAAGGAGCCCAAGGCCAAGGCGGAGCCAAAGGCCAAGGCGGAGCCCAAGCCCAAGAGCAAACCTGGGCCCAAGCCAAAAAAGGCCAAGGAGGACCCAGGCACAGGTAAGCAGGAGAAGATCGACGAGGCCTTCAAGAAGGTCAAGAGGAAAGTGGACCGCTTCAAAGGCATGACGGAGGCGGAGGTCATGACCAAAACCCTGCCGGATATTCTCACCTACAACCTGGATTTCGTGATTGTAAGTTTTATTGTGGACACTCTCCCCTGTTACAATGTGTAGGTGTTCTATGTGATTTATTAATTTATTAAGCTGTGTCTTTCAGATTGGAATTAATCCGGGCCTTATGGCAGCCTACATTGGACGCTGGTTTCCTGGGCCAGGGAATCATTTTTGTAAGTGACCACAAACTTAAATACACTGTGGTAGTCAGAGACACATAATTTCAGGGAATTGGTACAGATAGGATCGTACTATTAGGTTCGATTACAGCTGTGTGTACTTATGCCATGAGCTAAAGTTCGTCTTTAAAAGACACATTTAACTAATAACTTTAGCTGATGCAGGCTGAACAACCTAATATATTGATGCCGCTTGTTGCTGTATTTGTAGGAAACCTTTCCTTCAGCCTCTTTACAGCTGTAATTTCCTGGGTGGTAGTTTTATCACCACAGTTTCAAAATACCATGGTATACCATATTATACCTTGCTAGCAGACTTGTATTAGCTAAGCATTGCTCTGTATTGTCATTAAATAAATGACAAACCGCACGTCTGATTCATCCTGATGAACCTGAATGTGGTCCTGCTGTCACTCCATTTCTGAAGATCAATGTCCCAACGTGCTTGTTAAAAATGTCGTCGTACGTCCACACCAGTCAGCTTAAAGATGCGCATGTCATTCTCTTCAGGGAAATGCCTGTTCATGTCTGGCATCAGCGAAGTGCAACTCAATCACATGCATGATCAGATGCTGCCGGAGAAGTACAGCATTGGCTTCACCAACATGGTGGAGAGAACCACACCAGGAAGCAAGGATCTGTCAAGGTAACGGGGCTGAAGAGTCGCCAGCTTAAGGTGCTCAGTCCCAGTCATGGCCTCTGAGGGGTGACTTTCTGTTTATTTCAAACTTCATCACAGTAAAGAGCTGCGTGAAGGAGGAAAAATTCTGGTGGAGAAGTTGAAGAAGTACAAGCCTCTCATAGCCGTCTTCAACGGAAAATGTAAGTGGCCTGAGACAGCTACTCGTAGCTTTGCCCCAGTAGAGCTGCTCTGGATGGCGTAATGGCTGTTTAAGTTGACTTACCTTCCTTCTTCTTTAGGTATTTATGAAATGTTCTGCAGGGAGATCTTTGGGTCTAAGCCAAAGAAGCTTGAGTTCGGCCTACAGCCACTGAAGGTCCCAGATACTGAAACGGTAACGTATGTGCAGCATCACTGCAGTCCGCAGTCACACCAGCACTTTGAAAGGGTAGTATTCAGGGACTAGTTACACATTGCAGAGGTAAATCCATTTCTATGTCAAAGGCAGTATCTGAATGAGTTTTTAGTTTATTGTAATGTTTTCTCAGTAATTGTCCATCTCGAGGCTTTGCTGTGTCACATATGAGGATTTGGCTGGGTAAACGGGGGTGCATCTGGCCCCAGATGGTTGACAGCCAATCTACTTAACCCCCCCTCCACACACACACACACACACACCGTCTCGCAGCTGCTGTATCTGATGCCCTCCTCGAGTGCCCGCTGTGCCCAGTTCCCCCGTGCACAGGACAAGGTGCACTACTATATCAAGCTGAAGGAGCTGCGAGACCAGATCAAGGGTATGGCCCGGCCCCAGGAGGTGGAGGAGGTCCAGTACACCTTCGACCTGGGCATGGCCAAAGGTGAGCGGGCCCTATCTGGGCGTGAGTGCCAGTGCACCACCTCCCGGTGGGTCTTTCTTAAAGGGATGGCCTAAAGGACCTTTAAAGGCCCTGTCTCCTGCTTAAACATTGTTTTTTTTTTTTTGCTTGTGTATATAATAATATCTATGTCGTGCTTCCAGAGGAAGCCAAGAAAATCGCTATCAAAGAAGAGCAATACGACCCCGGGTACGAAGTGGCCTTCGGCGGGGCCTATGGGGAGCCGGGACCTGAGGGGGCGCCACTCAACGGTCACTGCAGCTTCGCCGGCCCCGGGGAGGGAGGTGAGCTGCCGGGCTTTCCGTGTGACGTCGACGGTCTTCCAGTGGAGACGCAGATCACTTAAGATATGAATGCTGAATGCCTTTATGGTCATTGCACAAGGTACAATGAAATTGGGAGACTATTTTTGTCGGTACAAATACAGAAACAAGATCAATAGAATATTGAACAATTTAAACAGACATAAATATAAAAGGAGTGTAGAGAGTATAGATGTAAACAATGTAAAAAAAAAAAAAAACAGGAAAAAAGCAGGTTTAATGTCAAATTATGAAATGTTTACTTGGTCAGCCTAGCTGGATGTGTGCGAGTTATCAGTATCAATCCTTGGTTAAATTTCTCTTTATCATATTCTATTTGTTATTAAAGCACCTCTTTCTTGGATCTTTTATTTCTGTCCAACGTATGCTGCTTTGACTACATTCAGCCTTTTAATATTTCCCACAGACTCCAACCCTGAGGGTTCAATTTGTCCACCAGCGGTGGGTCAGGTCCCCGATGGCCGGTGGATGACACAGTCATTCACAGATCAGATTCCAGACATCGGGTCCAATGGCAGCACATAGCCCTGACCTGTGGGTGGAGCCTGCATGGATGTGGGTGGGGCCTGTCAGGATGTCAATTTGAATACTGCACTTTTAATGCAGTGACTTCATGAACTGCCCAGTTCTTCTGTCTTTGAGCTAGTGGTGATTGACTTCACAAGTATCCATGGGTTCATCTGAAATGCTAAAATACCTGATGACCAACAGGCATGTTTCCCTAAACCTCCCCCCCCCCGGTCATCTATTGTTATCCTATTGGTCTACACTGTTTAGGTAGTAGATTGTATTCTTACATTTTAAATTCTTAGTTTTTTTTTTTTTTTTTTTTTTTTTTTTTTT
>JAODLC010000065.1:21708907-21730406 GCA_026781145.1 Hippopotamyrus pictus
GATGGTCATTTTTAAAACTTGCTAATCAAATTTCAAAACTGCTAATCAAATTGCAACTTTTGAAAATTTTGATTAGCCAAACCGCTAATCAAGTTGAAAATCTTATTTGGAACCCTGCTGTTCCAGTTCCCAAACCTCTCTTCAGGGGCACCTCAGCCATTCCACGTATTTATTAAATTTCACCACCAGCTTACTTAATTTAATTAGTTAAAATATCAATGAGATATCCATTATCTATACAAGGTGCGTAGGTGGTCGAGTCAAGAAATACATGTTTTTAATGGATGGTTGCTGCAAATACTGGGGTGATTTTAGCAGATGATTTGAAATGGCTAAAATAAAACAGTAACAGGAAAAACAGCAGTTTTACACCAACGTGAAAATAATTTAGATGATATTCTTTGGCCGTCTAAGAGTTTTGCACATTACAATATTTAAATAATATTGCACAATCAAATGCAGAACACAAAACCTGCCATAAGTATACGTAAATAGAAATAACTGATTGACTACCCCATTCAGTCACAACTTACATATGAAAAGGCCAATTTATATAACCCATTCATCCCATTCCATGACTCACACCAACACGCCACAAATGTAGACCCACTATGTTAAAGCTCATCCTGAAAGAGAGCTCTGCATTTCCTAGGAAGGAAAGGTAGAAACAATGGGAACCAGGTTTATTTTAAGATGCTGTTCATCAAGGCTGATACACAATACTTCCCATATTCTATAAATGGCTGCAGACAACACCAGCACCACCCTTCCCCTGCAAGCTGTCCCTTTCATGCTGCGGCAGAATGCATTAGCTGGGCTCTACACACATCTGGGTCCACAGCTCATGCCACCTACACCTTTTTGGTTTTTAGGTCTTGTCAATGAAAATTCACTTATTCACATACTTGTACAGTAAAATTACCAAGGAAGATTCCCAATATTTGCATCTATAAGAGAAGAGAAAAAAAAACAGTCCTTTTTTAAAACTACTAAATAGCAGATGGGTGTTAACTTGATCTATCTGAAATCCTAATAATCCAGGATCAGATAAACTGCACTAGATAAAGGTTAACAATCAATTGTTATGATGGCTTATCACATGACCACCTCAGGATAATATGTTCTATCAACAACCACCTTTAAACAAAACTTGAAAGTGATTTATTGCAGTCTTGTTCAACCAACCATTATACCAACAGAGCAGAAAATTATTTGGCTGGCAGGAAACACATACACACAGTAAAACAGCTTGGACAGTAAATAGTAGACTTTTGTCATGGGGAAAAAAAAATTTATCAAAGAAATGTAACCATACTATACAATATGCGGTATTTTAGTCAGTCTTATTTTAATCAGTTTTATACGCCACCAAAACTGAATAATAAACATTGCAGTACAGGGGACCGGAGTCCCATCCCTATGCTGGGTGGGAGTGAAGTTTGCATGCATGATCCTCCTGTGTTCCTCCTGCAGTACAAACTGGCGAATCAGGGACTGCTTATAGTAAGTGTGTCCTGCGATGGACTGACACCTAGGGTTGAAAAAGGGCGGAAAATTTCTGGAAACTTTCCACGGAAAGTTAAGTTGTGGAATTTTGGAAATATTCCATTTTGACGAAGCTCGACATCAAAAAGGCATATGCAAACATTTAAAATGTCCCTTTGGTATTTGTTTGCAGAAGAGTATAGATTTTAAACAGATATAGTCTGAAAACATGAAGCTGTTTCAACCCGACAGCTAAATTGTTTCCACAAAGGAACAGACTCATTGAACCTTTAGGAACTTCACTACAAAAACAATGGGGAGAGCTAAAGATGGTTCCAGTTTCCTACAGCAATGGAAAGACGAGTGTAATGTTGATTGGCCATAGCACCAGCAGTCAACCTATCTGCTAAGAGGAAGAGGAAGTCACAGCAGTTGGTTGTTAATTTGACTACTTGAAAGAAACCAGTATAAATTTTCTTCCAGCATAGGGTCCCTTCAAAAGCACTTTAATATCATGCATTAAAGCAATGCAAATATTCAACACATTTAGTTCCATAAACAGCTTCCCTCCCATGTCAGGGTTTTTAATTAATGTAATCTCACTCATCTCATTTTATACAGGTTAGTTCCAACAAAGAAATATAATTGGACAAGAGGTGTTTGAGTTTTCAGAGTATAACCACACTCAGACATTTCACATCAGCTGTATCACTCCCCTTTACAGGTGTATCTAAAAACTGTTACATATGCCTCATTTCCACCAACACGGAGCTGGTGCTGGGCTGATTCTTTCTTGGCGCCTTCTGAGAACCTGTCAGTGTTTCCATTGGTATCAAAAATGGACATAGGTAGTGAAACCTGACAGATCTAGAGAAGATCTGTATGGAGGAGTGGGCCAAAATCCCTCCTGCAGTATGTGCAAACCTGGTGAAGAACTACAGGAACCGTTTGACCTCTGTAATTGTTAACAAAGATTTCTGTACCAAATATAAAAATTTTTTGACTCAAGTGATCAAATACTTATTTGACACAGTAATTCACAAATAAATTGTTAAAAAATCAGACAGTGTGGTTTCCAGATTTTTCTTTTTAGATTCTGTCTCTCACAGTGGAAATGCCCCAGTGCTGAAAATTGTAGACCCCTCAATGATTTCTAAGTAAGAGAACTTGCAAAATCACAGGGTGATCAAATACTTATTGACCTCACTGTATATGTATTTCATTTTTTGGATTCATTTTGATCGGATTTGGATTTTAAGTATATATAAGAATTAAAATGAAAAGTCCATCAACAAAATATTACTTATTATTTATTAAAAGGAGTGCACACTTATGCAACAATCTTATAGCACACACTTAATCCGTTCCAGACTCCGGATCGAATCCTAAAAAGTTCGAATTCTGATCGAATTCTTCCCATAAGAAATTATGGAAAACCAATTAATTGGTTCCCGGCCCCCCAAAATTACACCTAAACATGTCTTTTTTTTTTTTTTTTTTTTTTTTTAGAGGGATAGAAAATTTTTCACAAGGTGCTATTTCATTCACGTTGCAATTTAACTGCTGACAGAATTCCTTTTCAGGTTATTTTTCATGCCAGAATTTGATCAGGGATTTACAGTAATGCGTGATACTCAGCTCTTTTTATACATTATTATTACATAATTCTGTATGTAAACATTTTCTTTTGATAGCTTTGGTACGTGTACTGCAGCGGTGCGGTAACGTTTAGCTGGCTCTTCCGTTTAATGCTCTCATATCCCCCAGCTGGTTATCATGCCGGTGTGGTGTGGTGTGGAAACGGGAATCTCCTTCAGTCTGCCGGGGCAGAAATGGCCCCAGACCTCAAAGAGCACAAGGATGCCACACTCCAACGCACTCCGTCTAACTTCGAAGTTTGCGTATCCCTTATTTAATTTATGTTGCGGTACTTCGGCAATGTCCTCAAGTGCTTCCTTGTAAACTTTCCAACTGTTACAGTTGTGTTAATTCACAGTTTCTGACAGGAAGAGGCAGCCCTCCCTTATGTGTACAGTACCTGAATCCACGAGACGTAAAAAAACAGATGGAAAAAAATGCAGTGCCTTTCGGAACTCTGAGTGGTTTTTAAAATGAGCATGGCATTAACGGTTCCTGTGCCGTGTGCTAACGGTACGGGGGAGCGCTGCATGCTGTGTGTGCATCTGACTGTGCGCAGGCTCTGCCCTCACTGCAGTTTAGTAAGAACACCTAAACTAGCCTTTTTAGGTCCTGGGATGCACTGTTTTGCATACTTTCCTCCCTCTGAGTCAACATTTTATCTGTATTTCGTGCTAGGTAAAGACACTTTTGGTGTAAAATCTGGGCATTTTTAAATTTTAAAGATATTTTTTAAATAATATGGGGTCCATGTAAGTCTAATATGGTTCATTAGGCAAGCATGACCAGATGTTTTAAGCAGTTTGAGTGAGTGCAGCACACAGAGGTGGGATGGAAATGCTGTTGAGGGCAGTGGATCGGCGGGTCGTGTTTTTAAGGCATTTCAACTGGAAGTTTTAAGGTCACACTGAGATCTGATTATGGCAGAACAATGTAGATGTACAGCACTAGCTTCGTAGCCCTTTTTTATTTTTTATGTTATTTTTAAGCGCTTTTGCGTTCAGGTGTTTGTTTCTGAGGTTAGACAGAGTACCAGCCCCGTGCCTGTGGGGATGTGACTTCATCTCGCCACCGGTTGTTACAATGGAGATTTCCTGTGTGCCGAATTTGAAAATGGTGCTTGGAATCAAAACGGCAGCTGTCGTGTGTTTGTGTACAACATGAGCAGAGTGATGTAATGTATAAACAAACACTTTCTGAAAAACTAGGAACAGTAATAAACTTTTGGAAATATATACTAACGTCCCATCTATTTGTCCATGTAAGCCAAATAAAGTGCAGGAAATGCAGGAGTCCAAAGCACCATGGTGTTAATCAGAAAATCTAACCATTATTGGTGATCTCTGTCAGTATGAAACCGTAGTTTTATATCTGAAACCTACAGACGTACTGGAACATACTTCATAATTTTTTCCGAAAACGGCCCGGTTCCCCCTGAGTTTTCTGCACGCACAATAGGAAACTGAAGCAGAGAATTAACTTTTGCAACTATGTGCAGATGAGCAGCTCAGCTCTGCCAAGGGGAGCAGAAGGACACTCTCATATGTTGGGTCGTACCAGTAAGAACTTTCCTGTGGGGTCTGGAATGTACCATTTCTCCCAAAGCTCCCTGTGCACAGATGGGTAGTCCCAAGGCTTGAACCGTCCATTCCAGTGCAGTAAGTGGGCTTCCTCCAGGAATCTCTCTGGGTAGTAGGTGTTGGGACTCCAGCCTAGAGAGTGGGGCAGGTTGGAATGGATGGTTGTTTCACAAGTGAAGAAGACCTTTGAGTCCCTATGGACCTTAAGCCCAGTTATATATTTTTATTAAATATATATATGAGAGAGAGAGAGAGTACCTTATTTGGGTTAATAGTCAAAATTATTAGCATATGTTTCCAACCGAGTTTTCCCTTGCTATACTTTTTCCTCTTGCGATATCCAGCAGAACTGAGTAAATCTCTAATGCTTTTCAGTATCACCTCTGGATTTTCTATAACTAGTCAATGTCCCATTTTTATACTCCAGGAACCGCTTTCCCGAGAATGAGGCTCACCCAGGTGTCTGACGTGCCAGAGTGGCTGGAGAGCCGTGTATCTCCTGTAGAAGACGATCAGCATGGGCGGGGTGGCCACACCTCCAGCCATCGCACTGCTGTAGAGGTTGTCCCTGGGGGAAGAGCATGTGGTCCGCAGGTCATGCTGGCGGGTGACGGGAGAGCGCTCTCGGTGTGGATAAGCATGCGAGGTGCTCACCTGAAGTTCTGCTGCATCCATTTCTCCAGCTGCCTGGTGATCTTCTGCCTTCTCCACTCCTCGACGTCGGCCACAAAGACCCCGGGGTTGAAGGAGCAGTCGTTGGGGTTGATTCCTAAGTCTCTCACTTCCTGCTTTCTGTAGTCCAAAAAGCCCATGTATGTCGTCTGAAAAGAAACCCAGAACTGTTTTCCGTGCAAACCACAGAATTAGGGAGGAAAATACTCTGGCAGGCTGTTAAGCGGATATGGCTCCTGTGAGACCGATCGCCGCTGGCACTTGTGTCCTATTGGATCCTCCAATGTCTCAGGCACTAGCCCCGCCCCCTCACCCTCCACCCGCTCACGCCTACCTGCATTCCGACGCTGCGCACCATCTCGTGAGTGGATGGCAGTTCACAGTCGCTGGCGAAGGCTGCTGCGTGCCCTGGCTCCAGCCTGGTCTGGTACAAGTCCTGGATGTCACCTGTTTTGGGGTAGAAAGAACTCCAACCAACCAACTGCACTGTATGCTCTGCTCCTAAGCAACATGTGGATGTTTAAAGAGGATCTCTAATCCTGCCAGACACCACGACTCGCCAGACTGCTGGTCTGCGGTGCTTTTTTGACCATAAATCTCAAAGAGTACTTTTGAATAAGTTACATTTTACATTTTTATTTACTTGGCAGCCACTTCTATTTAATGCGACATACAATTGAGAATGCAGGGTCAGACAATCCTCGGAGCAATCAGGGGTTAAGGGTCTTGTTCTGGGACCCAGCGGTGAAATCACTCTGCTGACCGCGACTCAAGTTCCGCGCTACCTGCTCAGGCTGGGAGCTAGGAGGGAGCAAAAATGTGGACTGTCCATGGGTCCCTGTGGACTGGAGTTAGAGTTAGAGAATGTGAGCTCAGTATGAGGTCTTCAGTTTGCCACCAGCAGCTTCCACAGTCTGGGAGTCTCCTTACCTTGCACAATGACATCATCGTCCAAATAAATGATCCTCTTGTGCCGGTTGACGAGCAGCGGCAGGTAGAAACGCACAAAATTGAGCTGCAGAGGAGAGGAGATGGAATCAAGGTGGAGATCATGAGGAAAAATGCCATCCAGGACCCTAACCCAGGCACTTCCTGCTTGTGCGAAAACCAGCAACCCTGACTGGCGAAAAAAACCCAGTATAATTCCTATACAGCTGCTGAATCAGATATTGGGCAACTGCTTGCTTCACTGCCCAGAAATGATTTTCCTGGCAGGGTTCGACGTTTGCCCATAAAAGCGACGTTTCATAGCTAAGGAATGGATGTCATGGTAACAGTGCAAATCTGATCACACTATAGTGCAGACACAGGCAGCCCCCAGGTCAAGTAGTATGTGTGCTCCTTATTAAGACCCATTGCACTTTACCCAAACTTTTAACACAGCAGGCTTCAAGCTGTCTAAGTCGGACGTTCTTAGCCCAGTGACTTCCTGTACACTGATATTCCCTGCCCCAAAAAGATAGCGGTTTACGTGTACTGGTACTCACTGGGTGGAGGAGTTCTGGTCGGGCAGAATCGGGTCTCACTTTTCCTTTCAGAGTCATGGGGTTGAACTCCACAATCTTATACTTGATGTCCTTCAGAGCAGAGTTTTCTATATAATCCCTGTAAATATCCAGAGGACAACGCGAGCACTGAGCCCTGATCGTCCTGACAGGGCTTCACTTAATGTGCTACTCGAAATGTTTACACCCAGAGTCGATGACTAATTGGTAAACTTTCATGATTCTGATCCTGCTCGCAGGCACAGAAGTAAAGAGGAGAAACACATCTTTTTCGGTCCTTATTCATGCATTTCGTTCTTGGATATATTGCAGGGATGCCCGATAGAGAAAACCGGAGGGATTTCACGGTCTCACGGTACTTCACGTGCTGCACGGCGTCTTCCAGGGTGATGATGTAGAAGAACAGGCTGGCATCCGTGTTCCTGCACACGCTGTTGATGCTTGCCATGGTGGCGCCGACACGCTCCTGTGCCGCGCAGATTACCACCGGGATCACGGCCTCTACCTCCGACACCTCATCCCTGACATCCGGGGGGGCCGTGGCTGGAACGGGCCCTGAACGGAGTGGGACGTACCAATACAGCTAGAGGGTATGGCGAACTACCTCAGGGCGACCTGAGGGCTGAGGATCAGTTGCGGTACCTGTGTGAGACGATCGCTGCTGAGATCTGTGCACCCTCTTGTAAAGGATGGTACAGACTATCAGGGTCAGCAGCGTCAGGAGGATCCAGTTGACTGTAGAACATAGAAGGGACGGAGCAGATGGATACAGCTAACCAACCATCTGATCTAAAATGTCTTTTACAAGCACACTTTCCTGGTTGTCTCATGGTGTGTGGTTCAGAAAAAGCTAGAAAGACCTGCTTGGGAGTGAATTATGCGGTCAGAGATGCTCGCAGGTGCCCCCTGACAAAAAATTAAAATAAAAAAAATCGGGCGCAAAGCCATGTGCCTGGAGCGAGAATTCCAGGCAGCGCGGAGTCTGTGAATCTCACGAAACAATGTCTGCTTTTAGGAAAGCTGCGCTGCGCAGCCAACGGCACTAAATCAGGCTCAGGCTTATTCTTTTTATCTTCCAGCTCTTTCGATTCGCATTAAACCATTAAACTAGCATTACGTTTCCTGTCCGCGGTCTTGTTCCTAGCTGGATTTTCCAGGTGAGCAACTGATTCTGAAATATTGATTTTCCTTGGTTGATTATCCTATCGTTTTAGAATCCTAAAAGTATATATATTCACCACTCAGAAAAACTTACAATCAAGGGTGTAGGTTTGGGTATGACGGTGTGGACATGCCCTTACTAGTGGGAGTACCGTGAGTGTTTAGGGGGGCGGGGATCGGGGTTGATTTGGTCCCTACCGACCTAGGCCATTGCTTACAATGTATGATAGAAAAACCTTTCATATAGTTATTAATACAAAAATTATTTCACTTACTTCTTCTCAACAGAGCCATTCTTCGTCATGTGACATCTGCAGAAATACACCAAAACACAGTGTGAATTCGTACTTAGTTTCCTTGGCATTTGAGTAGGAAGAGAAAGACAAGCGGACAAAATCATTGCCAAATGGGGGAGGCCGCGGACGAAATGCTTATTGTTAAAGGCGACTAACAGAGAGTCCGGCTTTCTGGATCACAGCGGGAAAACAGCCTCAGTGATCTGGGAAATAGAGCTCGCCTGTCCGTCAAGCCTGAGAAGGCGGCGTGAACAAAGGCCCTTACACTGAGAGAGGTCAACCCACCTCCGAAGAATGTGTACGAGACGTATGATGGTCCACGACGAGTATTAAAGGGGCGGAGAAGCTGAAATCTGCGGATTGCTCGCTCTCTGTAACATGCGAACGCGCTGTAAGCACGTGGATTGAGGGATTCTCAGAACCTCTTTCCCGATAGCATTAATAATCAGATAACCTCGGGCGATTCCAGCTAAGTCACATTTGTTTGGCTCAAGTTTGCCCGGTTGTTGACTTTTTTTTTTGGCAGGAAGACTGGCAACGGGATAAAATACTTGGGACTAAAAAGCCCCGAGTGATCGGACCTAACGACGCCCTTGGGTATCACACTGCCCAAACCCATCAGACTGGACTCCTTGGTAAATAAGCGGTCTAAGCAATGCCCACATTTGGACTCGGGGAAAATCAAACTGAAGAAACATGTTGTGACGTAACAATAGGAACAGCAGAGATGTAAAAACTTGTTCAACGTGCCATTTTGCAAGGCCAAAAATCTGGCAAGAGTGCAAGGCGTATTAGTTTTCAGCAATCTAATCTAGGAAGAAATGGAGGAAAAAACTAAAAAAAAGATTAGCTGGATCGGCTTGGAGTAGTTTTGATAGATGCAATAATTTGCATAGTTCTGCAATTTAGAATTAAATACAAATTATTTATTGTTTTAGAGAGGGCACCTCAGTCTAGACCTATAGCCTACTATATATGACTGCATTTAAATTTAAAATCCAGAGAAGCTGGTATGAATCGGACAGTCTCGGTTCTGTTCCTAATTTGTGTTACGGACGCTGGAAGAATCCACACACACGACCGTGCTTTCCAGAAAGTTACGCTGCATGGGGCTCTAAGCAAAGGAAAGTCGGCCAGCATAAATAATGCTGTAATGCATTTTCATCTGCCAGTGCCTATTCAACATGAAATGTCGTATTCCTGCCAATGTGAATTTTCTCTTGTAGTGTCTTGTAGAGATGTCTACCTTTTTATGTTTTTTTTTCTTATTCTCCTTCTCTTTCAAGATTAATTAAGAACTCTCATTAGGGATACATAAAATCAAGATAAATTCATTAAGTTGTGAATGAGCGATTTACCTCATGCCGATCGTCTCTAACTTAAAGTTTCGGGGAAATGTGACACCGTTCAGTCTAAGGTTGGGATTCCTAGGATGCTTTCTCACCATAAATCTGTCCATCTTCCAAAGATGCGAGACCCCGTACTTCGCTGCTTTATCGACAGGGCTGCCTCTCATTCTGCACATATGTAAACGACAGCTAGGTTTGGAGTCCGCACCAATAACTCAACGTGCACGACAATTCTCATTTGCGAGTTATATCAAAGCTCTGTTGCATGTTTAGAGGTCAGAATCATAAAGTTAATCTCACCACTTTCAGTAAGGGTGACACCCTACTATACGAACGTCCGTGGCTGCAGGTAAAAATAAACAGGATGGGACGGAATAAATCAAAAATGACTTGTTTCATATCACATTCCAGTCAACAAGTATATTTCGCTTCAGATGAGTCTGTAATTTTTTTGAATTTGTAATTATGAATATGTACAGCCACGCCAGCTTTAAAGCCACATGGTGAAATATGCCAACGTTTCCAAAATAGAGTCAAGTCACAGAAACACTATTATATGATTATAATGATTATTATCATGATTATTTTTATGATTTCGTTGAAAGTTGACGGGGCACTTCTGTGAAAGTTGAATATTTTAGCACTTTAATACTATGCCACACTCGTCTTTTGTTACACCCCTGGTTAACATCAAGGGGTGTACACGTCTCAAACAGCAAGACACGGGATATGCAAACCTATTCCTCCACAAAAGACGAGGCTTTCTCCCAGTTATTCTAATTTTGACCGCAACTGTATTTGCCTAAATATCTCGTTCGGTTGAGAAGCGACCTGATTACAGCTTACGTGTAATTCCACATACTCCTGCGCACAGACTGATCGTTTAACGTGTCGGTTTTCATTTCTTCTCTTCTCCATTGTTCACCATTGTACTTATGCCTATTTTAACATGGGCTATCACTGTCATGGCTATATCTTTCATATATATATATCTTGCAAAAACAAACACTATTCAATACAACCAGATAAAACCATCCAGCAAATGATTTATTTGAGCTTGTTAATTTCATGTAGACTCGGAACGTCCAGTCACCTACCAAAGCTGGTGCGTAGATAATGTTGGCAGGCGAACGTTTAAGTCCTAGTCCAATATTCCCGAAAACACTGGGGAAGTATCCATATAAGAATCACCGTGCTGATCAAAAAGAATGAAAGTCTGCGACATTTACGGTTCCTGTTGCAGGAAGTCCTCTCCAGATGTGCCGGACTCAGCGCTGCCCCAGGACTCTCGGATGGGCGCAGCTCCGTTAGACAGAGCGACGAAGTGTCCTTACACCGCCAGCGATTTGCATGAAGAAAACCGTTGCATGTGGCTCATATTTGTATAATCTGTCTACGAAGTTTTGTGTAATTTACATAAATGGCGCATAAAAACGTAATTAACTTGTAATAATTGATCAATTAAGATGGTGTGGATTAGATGTCTATGTCTGATAAGTAATCATGTGGATAAATAATACATTTATCATGATGATTTGGTTAAAATAGGTAGTTTGCCGTTGTCTGATCGTTTACTTACACTCATATAATGAAATGGTAAAGGGGTGTGGGCAGAAACCACAAGCAATTTCTGTAGCCTGAGATATATGTAGACAGTATTGCGTTTCCATTGCATTGTATTGGCTGGCCATTTCTAGAAAATCAAATGCAACTGTACTTCCACGACGTACAGTGAACGTGTTTCGTGCACCGCGCGTGCAGTGGGTCCTGTTTCGTGTGACAGATTAAACAGCAGTCTTATGTTTCTTCGAGGCACATGTTCCGATGCCCCGGAAATGACGATAAAACCAAAACCGTCAGTGTATATTGTCACAAATACGGATCAGCTGCAGTTTACGATGCAGGTTATTGTCCTCCTAACAGTGCAGATAGTATGAATGGATCGAGAAGGCGGTCCCCCCGGTGACGAATGCACAATTGCAATATGGGAAGGGGGCGGATCCAGCACCAAATGTCTACCCTGCACGGCCACGGATTTCACCCCTGCAAATAGGGTTGAAACGGGACCATGGGTACCGAAGGACCGCTTTGGAAAAAAGTTCAGTCTTTCACCGGGCCGGTTCCGCGATCCAGGCATGGGCATAGGGCCGTGGCCATCCGTGAGCTGATCATCATCTTCGGGGGAGGGAACGAAGGGATCGCCGAGGAGCTGCATGTTTACAACACCGGTAGCTGCATCGGAGGGAAAGGGGGGTCGCAAGTAATTTGAATCAAAGCGGGGATGAGACTGGTGCTTTAAAAAAAGTTTTCAGCCAAACATGTAGGCCGTATTTTAGCTAGCAGTCGAACTCCCGATGTTTTGCCAACTGGCCTCGGTCGTGTGCAGAACAAAGCTTTGAGGCTGGATGCCTAAATGACAGAGCTGCTAGCGAGGCTATAACGCACACACAGGCTAGCGATAGCAGAGTAGTTATTGTTTGCAGGATGCACATAGTGGCTACGTGTGTGGCTTAATTATTTTAATGCAACTTAATAAGATTCATTTGGACGGCTTCCGAAATTTCAGAATTCATTAAGGCTAAAGTCGAAAATGTTTCCAGTCTTTGCAATTATTGTGTAAAGTCTGTAACTAAAGGAATACTGTGGTTACCCTCGCTAGAGAAGCGACCGATTTATCTTCCGAAACAACAAAATAAATTGTTGCAGAGATATTGTTGAAACTAACGGTTGCGTTACTTTGTAGCGCTTTCCTTGACGCTTATTGGTAGTTTCGTGCTCTCAGTTGCGAGGAGTTTTTACCACGTCCGCGTAAATCTTAATAAGACGATGGTGGTTCTTACTCGGCAGGGTGGTCGCGATCCTGCAGGCGTGCCGAATGTTCATTTTCACCTATCCCACTTAAGTATCGCAATAATGGCATGTGATTATTTAGGAAATAAATATTATGCAACACTTAGCAATTGAATCATATGTGAATTCGCGTGTTAATTCCGTATTGCATATTTTTAAAGGGATTACGTAAAATTTCATTTTGTGCAGAGCGTGGCTTTGAATTTAATTTGAAAGCAAGTGTGCAGTCGCCTACTTGACTCCGCATTAGAGAAAGGCGAAAAGCCGTTGTACAGGAAGCCCGTAAATTACTGTTCTGACGGCGGCCTCTCCGTGGGGACTCCCAGTGTCCAGACATTGGTTCCTGCCGGCGGTGCGAGGGGACATCCCTCCGGGCTGCGCCGCCCATGGCTTCGCGTGTGAGGGGCATCGGGTGCTGGTCTTCGGTGGGATGCTCGAGTATGGAAAGTACAGTAACAGCCTCTACGAGCTGCAGGTGAGCCGTTTCTAATAAGCCTGGAGACCAGTGCCCACTCGTTTGTTTTTATACATGAAGTTTTACATTCGTATGTTGTACTAAAGTTTAAAGGGGTAAAGTTTTGGATTTTTTTTTATGTTAAAATAATGAAAAATTGGCTTGTTTTTATTTGATGTAATTGGTTTAAGATTTACAGTTGTGTGCTATTAAAAACACAGAGGTGAATATTACAGATCCAGAAAGTAAAAATCCAGACTAAGGTTTTGTTTGAACCAACCAGTTGAGCATAAAGAGTCACAGACACATCTGGCTGGTTGAAACAAAATCTTGGCCTGGATTTTCATTCTCTAGACCCGAAATGTGTTTAAAAAAAAAAAAAAAAAAAAAAAAAGCCAGAGAACATCTCGAATCCTTATCCTCTGCTGATACAGGCCAGCCGGTGGCTGTGGAAGAAGCTGAAGGCCAGGCCCCCCAGGAACGGAGCGCCCCCGTGCCCCCGCATCGGACACAGCTTCACCCTGATAGGGAACAAGTGCTACCTGTTTGGGGGACTGGCTAATGACAGCGATGACCCCAACAGCAATGTCCCCAGGTAGGAGCCCATGGGCCACAGCAAGCAGCTTCTAAAGCTCCTTAAATAACAAACAAACACCCAAAGCATTGTTCCCTTTCTCATTTAGGTACCTGGGTGACTTCTATGAGCTGGAGCTCCAAGCCTCGTCTGGGGTGAAGGGCTGGAACGTGCCGGAAACAAAGGGTGGGGGTCCCTCGGCCCGGGAGTCCCACACCGCCGTGGCCCACTGCAGCAAGAGCAGCTACTCGTCCAAACTCTACGTCTTCGGGGGGATGAGCGGCCAGCGTCTGGGCGATCTCTGGCAGCTGGACGTCGGTAAGGCGCCCTGCTGGTCACCACGATGCTCTGTCAGCTGTCAGTCCACGCCAGAGGTCCTCGGTTGCCGCACTGCAGTCTACATCCAGACAGAAAGACAGTTTAATCCGGCTTTGAGTTGTTGACTGATAGAATTTGGACCTCAGGGAAAAAAAACAGCGCATCCCTGGTCTAGGTGATAGTAACTACACACAGTTCAATAGGAGGTGCTTTCACACTCTCGAGTAGCTTACATAGCTTCCAGATAGCTGTTTTCCCTTCAGAAGGGTATGTCTTTACAAGACCCATTCAGTGACCTGTTTTGTAGAACGGATTCCCCTTTTTAGATTAAATGTTATGACCTGCTGGTGCTGAACTCGGTTATGTAACCAAACTCAACGAAATGGACAAGTTGTGGAGAGGATGTGCTGGTTACTCCAGCCTTTGGCAGAATCATCCCAGAGAATTGCGTTTCTCCCAGAAACCATGACCTGGTCAACCCCTGAAACCAAAGGTCCGCCTCCTTTTCCCAGAAGCCTTCACTCTGCCAACGTCATTGGAAACAAGTAAATAAACCGCATCCGTCCTCATGGAGTCGGAACGCAGAAGTCTTAACGTTAGGTAGCAGGACTTGTCACCTGACGTTCACCAACGTCATCCTCTGCTCTGGCCAGGATGTACATCTTCGGGGGCTGGGTTCCCGTGTTGAGGACTGATGACAAGCCAAATGCTCTGGGGGAGGAGTGGATTTGCACCAACTCCCTGTCTGTGCTAAACTTTGGTCAGTGTCCCCTCAAAGCTCTTCCATAACTTCATGACATCATCAATGTATTTTGAAATCCATGCATCTCATTTTCTATCAGTGTTATTGGTAAATGAATTTGATACTTAGGTTTAATACTTAAATATCATGATTAATGATAATCAATCTTAGAATTGATTTGCAGCTGTTTCAGAATGGTTGGGACCTACTGACTGTGATTGGGTATTGTGAGCTGTCAGTCAAAAAAAAAATCAGTCTCCTCAATCTGTTTTCCCGCCCCTTTCCTGTCGGCAGACACCATGACGTGGAAAAGTTTGGGGCCTCCAGAGGCTGAGGGACTGTCCAGCGGCCCGAGGGCTAGAGCTGGCCACTGTGCCACCACCATTGGCTCCCGCCTTTACATCTGGAGCGGCCGTGACGGATACAGGAAGAGCTGGAATTACCAGGTGTGCTGCAAAGATCTGTGGTACCTGGAGACAGGTGAGAGTCCCTTAAAGATCAGGGGTGATGGAAAATTTGCTGTGGGTCGAAGACAGGGTCGTGCAAATTGCTAAACATCAGTAGTTACAGTTACTAATTATTTCGTTCAAAAATAATTCAATTACTTTATCAATTACTGTATATAAAACTAATTAGTTACTAGGGAAAGTAACTTTTGTGTTACTACGGTTCTTGGTTTAAGATCAGAACGTAATTAAATGATCCCATTCCGTTTGGAGATAGTATGCTTATGTGGGGGGTAAACAGGATAAATCTACCCTATATTACACAAATATTAACATACAAATTGACATGGTGTTGCTGTTGAAATGCATGGCACGGATATTCAGTAGCAATGTCAAAGCGTCATCGTGTCAGTGAGCAAATGACTTCATAGAGATACTTTGACTTTCAAGCGGCACGGAGACATTGATCCCTATGCGTGTGTGCTGTCTGGCTAGTTATATTATTTTAGTGCTGCAGATGAGCGACGACGATGAGACGATACAGCTGTCAAATTTTATCTATCACTGTACCTATGATGTCACCCATTCATTGCAAGACCATAAGGTCGCATGACGTTAGATCACAAACTGGAAATTATGGCAATAGGTTGCATTTGTGCACTAATAATTTCACGCAAGAGAAAAGTAATGAGCCTATTTAAATTTCAATACTTTTAATTACTTTATTGACTTTGAAAAGGCAATTAGTTGCATTACTCGTTACTGCCAGAAGTAGTGGAATTATATTAACGCGTTACTATCAGCACTGATCATAGTTTAATGAGGCCTGGCTTGAATTCCTAGTTAATATCCTGTGTGTAATATGTGACGGAGGGGTGTTTTCAAGACTGTAATGTTTGTGTGGATTTATTTGGGTAGAAAACTGTCAGTATCTCAGCTGCTGTGCCAAGAGGTTCATAACAATATGGGTAAGTAACCCCAGGAATTACTCTCCTTGTTTTCCTCGTGGCGTGAAGAGAGACCGTGTACCGCGGCTCCCGTCATGCTGGTTAAGGCCACCATCAGCATGCTCCATGTGGCATGGCGCCCCCTACCTGCCACTGAGAGCTACCTGCTGCAGATTCAGCCTGTCGCTCCCTCCCAGCCGTTACCTCGAGGTTCTGCCTCATCGCCTTTGGGTCAGCAGTCGGGTCGTATCCCAGGGGTGGGTGCAGACCCTAATACAGGTAAGGTCTGCACTGGTGGCAGTATGTAGTCTGTAAAGGTGTTGAACATTGCATAGGTTCTCACAGTTGAAATAGATGGAGTTACTTCTTCGCTAATTAATTACAGGTTGCTTGACGGTTTCTTGTTTTTCTACCAGAGAAGCTACGGTGGACTTTCAGCTTTAATCTTTTGTATTTCTCAGGAGCTCCGCCTTCCCAGGGGCTTACAGAAGTACATGGGATCTCTCATCAAGGGGCGAACGTCGCCCCCTGTGGCCAGGTCAGGAAACGGCAGGTTTTTTTAATGCATATACCAGGCTCAGGTTAATCTCAGCCCAGCTGGTTTGACCTTCTCCATCCTCACGAGGCCTCCTGCATTGCTACTCTAGGGACCCTCGTCCGGCAGATCTGAGGAGGTATTCGTGGGGGCGCTGAATTGCAGTGAGAAGTCCACGAACCATAAGTCGATGGACACTTCAGAAAACAGCTTTCTCCCAGGGACAGGTATACCCGGCATACAGTGTTCATTCAATAAATCGCCTCTGTTCATTAGCAAAGAGATGATATGTAGTCATACATAGTTTTTTTTTTTTTAATAAAAAACAACTTCCCTAAGAGGAGAAGAACATTGGTTATTGGGTATGGGTATGTACCTGTCCAATGAAAATACAGAATGTCTAAGGATCTTTGTGGTGTATTTGTGGCACAGCCTGATCTTTGGCCCCTCCCTCCTTTGTCTACAGTGTCAGTTGCAAAGGAAAACAGTTTGGGCCACACTATTGTCAATCCGGTTTCCATGGATACAGAGGATGGAGCTCAAGGTATCATGACACTGGGTCCTGAAGAAAGTTCATCCAGTTGAAGTTTATGATGGAGGGAACTTAAAGATGAAGATGCTTTTTTGTCATTGTACAAGTACAATGAGATTTCGTTTGGGGCACGGCAGCAGACACACAGTAAAAAATTATAATAAAATCCAAAGAATAACACACACACACACGTTCACAGTGAATGAGGTCCTGGTAAATTAGTGCGATATAATTATACTCATGAATGGTTATGACTTTGTATAAAGTGGAGTGCATGAGCAATTTCGCAGAGGTAGAATTCGAGTTATACAGCAGGTTTAAGTACTCAAATATTCAGTGCTTTGACTTCAGAAGTGTGATAGCTGTAGGGTAAAAGCTGTTCAGTGTTTCAGGACTTCAAAGGGTGGATGGGGCATCATAGCATAGTCTGGTTTTAAGCCATGGACTTACAGGGTGGTGTTTTTGTATATTGTTTTTAGATCAAAGTCACTGTGTGCCAAGTGCTACACCAGGAACCACAGTCTCTACGTCCAAGACCCAAGCAGGCCTGGTATGGAACAGTAAAGCTAACGGTGTAGACTTGCATAGCCCTCCTCAGTGCCTTTTTGCTGTTTTGTTTTGCGGGTGTAATATTTCCCGGTCATCCTTCTCTCCAGGTGGCAGCGCCGGGCGGTAACCCGTGTGACTCCACGTGGTACGACGTGGGGCTGTTTAAAACCCTGTTCTGTGAAGTCACTCACTACAGCCTCCAGAGTGAGAACGGCCTGGCCGTGGCGGGGAAGACGCCTGATTCTCAGGACCCCGAGTGCAGAGCAAAGCAGGAGCTGGCCCCCGGAGTCATGTACAGGTTCAGGGTGGCGGGGGTGAACTCCTGCGGACAGGGGGACTTCAGTCCCCTAGTGGAATTCAAAACTTGCCAACCTGGCTTTCCTGGAGCGCCCTCTGCTGTCAAAATTACAAAGGTATAGCTACTGTATAATTTCTCAGACTTTTTTGATGTCAGATTTCTTTACCTATTCCACACAAACATTAAAACGTTAAAAAATGGGTCTTCATAATAATATTGGAAACCATTTTCCAATTTTTTTCCCAATCTTCCATTCTAGGCAACTGATTCCGTGCATATCACCTGGGAGCCCCCTACCTCCCCCTCTGGAAAAATCCTGGAATACTCCATGTACCTGGCAGTCCGGAAGTCCCGTTCGAACAGCACCACTGTGCCACTAGACTTCATCCGGATATACCGGGGCATCAAGACTGCTTGCAACGTCACCCAGACGCACCTGAGCAATGCCTACATCGACTGCTCGGGCCGTCCTGCCATCGTCCTCCGCATCGCCGCCAAGAACGAGCAGGGCTACGGTCCCGCCACGCAGATCCGGTGGCTGCAGGGTACAGACTGCCCACTGCTTTCACCGCGTGCCACTGGGCGTAGGTAGGCTCCCGACTAAATATTTCAGGACAGCGTCCCCTTGCTGGAGAAGTCAGACTCCGAGCCCCATGCTGTCTCTGCCTGTGCAGAGATTAGAAGGTGGTGGCCGAAGGAACGAGATGGAGCCAAGACAAGAATCCCAGCCCATAATCGGAAAGAAGCAGATATGTATAGGGGCTCAAGCAGCGTTTGCTGTAGGATCCCTATTGTTTTATGTTTGAATTTACCTCTCAGTAATAGCGCCCCGCGATTAATGCTCACCGGAACATTGAGTGATTATGAGTTTAATTTGTCAGGTTTTTTCATTTTGTCATTGGATACCGGCGAATTTTGCATTCAAATACAAGCAGACTGCGTAACAATTCGAAGCCGGTGAGAAACGCAAAGCGGAGAGTTGGAAATGCGTCGAGTCTGTAAGCTGTGTGTTTTGGAGAGGATGAAATGCGATCATTTTCCCATTTATCCTCATCTAAACAAGCCGCAGCATTACGTACATCCACTTCGGCATGCAATGTTTATTTCTCGTTTTCAACTCCACCTTAAAAGAAAACTTGCCAAAACGTGGGCCGCATTGCTAGGTTTTTGCAACAAGTTTTTAAATACTGTTTTTATATGTTGCGTGTTCGAACACGATCGGTGGCGTTAATCGTGTGTCACCTGTATTTTAATTTAATTTCCTTTCAGCAGAGCTTGTACTTGTCAGAATGATAGACTGATTGTCCTCTTCCATTTCACCACGGACCAGCGTTGCCCTTCTGTCGCCCTTAAGCATAAGGTTAACCTCCCCTGCACGTTACACTACTACAACCCGGTGATCTGCTGGATTTTTTTTCCCGATAATAGAGAGTAAAGCTGTGTTAAATGGAGAAAAGAGGTTTAGAAGAAGTGGCATCTGATTGGTGAACCAATTGCTCCATTATGTGTGCTTTTCATTTTTTTTTTTTTTTTTGTGCCTTATCGTGCTGCAAGATTGTTTGCTGGGTAACCTGTAAGGTGCACTTATCATATGGGAGTCACTGGATTATATGCAGTGTTACGATTTGAGCACCGGTGAATTGCAAGGTTGTTAGGTTGTGCCATGAATTGTTCTAGCCTAGAACCTCTTATTCCTGCGTACGCTCAATCAAGGGGATATATTCCTGTGGGGGGCGCTGTTCACTTTTCAGCGGTTCTCTATCGTATTTAGTTGTACGTACGTGCAATAAGAGATTTCAGTCAAATTCCGTTTATAAATTTAGCTTTGGTTATTTACTCTGAGTAGGTAGTAGTAGGCCTAATATTTTGCTATATGTGCCAGTTATGTTTTCGTTAAGCATGGAGGTTGATCGTGTGTGGGGGGGGGGGGGGGGTGCAGACGTGCAGTTTAAGTCTTAAAGAAGGGCTGCGGTTTGTGCACTTTTAATCATTCGTATTTATCAGGCACCTTAATTGTTAGTGTAGTTCTGCGGACGTTTACTTTTGCCAAGAGACCGGAGACTTTTATTAGGAATCTGTGTGTTTCCGTATTACTGAGAACGCGCATATAAACACAGCATTAAAGGTTTAAGGCTTGTTTTGTTGGCCGATTGAGGTTTCCGTGTGGAAGGGGTAACCATGACCGCCATTGTCTTGCGGTTGGATGGTCCTCCTAGGCTGTTTTAACCCTCGCCGATCCGTTATCTGTGAACTTACTACGGGGATGCCAGTTTCATTCATCATTTTTTTCCACATAACGAAGCCAGATGGGTCTAATGACGGGTGTCCTGCCATGTTTCTACTACTCCCCCGAAGCTGTCTTTGTTTTTAGTGGTTATCTGAGGTTACAGGATGTTTGAAATCTGCGGTAGTTCCACGGAGGCTGGATGAAGCCACAGAGGCGCTTCTCCTAGCCGAAGGCTCCATGTGACAAGTCACAATTTAAGCTTCCCCTTCCGTCCCCTGGCTCCGATCAAACGGCGCTCCCCCCTTAGTTCGTTACTTTGTTTCTCAAACGTTGGCATAGTCGTATAGTCACTCGGTGAACGTGTATGTATGTATGTACTCCGTTAATTTTAGGCGGTGGATCTGCGCTGTTTAAACCCCGATATCACAGTGAACAAAGTGGTGTTGAAGACAATGTCATCATCCGTAAGTGAATTCAAAACGATGCAGGTGTAGTTTTCTTTCAGGATTGCTGCCATCAACCGACGTTGCGTATCAACTATTTTGCGCAAAAAAAAAAAAATTAAAAAAAAACGTAACACAGGACACGACCTGAATCTGGCTCTTGCCAGCGCAAGTAACGTATCAATATTTGATCACGAAAACAATAAATTTGATAAAGCGTCATATGCCTTGTTTCATGTTCATTTCAAGAGTACAAAAGTGACAACTTATGGAGCAAACTGGATTCAGATTCCTCCCCTCCTAATCCCCAGCAGGCATTTTTTTGTGAACAGATGTGAAATTCCAGTCTGCATCTTCTAGACAGCAGATATTCGGGTGTTTGGGTTTGATGACTGCGACGCCTGTGACAATGTCATCATGCGGGAAGATTTGGTGTCACTTATCCAAAACCTTATTATAAGCCAAAAACACAGCCGTGAGATTGAGGTGTCTCAATTTATTAAACCACACTGTATATTCACTCAAATTACAAAAATTCAGTATCAAATTAAGAGCACTCACCCCCTCGCTATTCATCTAGAGAGGAAATGCTTTTTTTTTCCTTTTAACATAAACAGGGACATGTAATCCCCCCCTCCCTTCCTTACACCCTTGCAATCCCAACACCACATCCTAAACTTGGATAAAACTCCAAACCAGCAACGTAGAAAACAGAGCAATGGAAATAGTCAAACTAAGTACTCGATTATCAAAAAAAAAAAAACCCACTACTGACCTGCCGACTGACTTTTAGTCCCAGTTTGAAGGCAACTCACACTTACTATTTTGTGAAAGGACTGAAATTTACAGGCTTCTACCAACCCGTATAAAAGTGCCCCCCCCCCCCCCCCCCCCCCCC
>JAODLC010000065.1:21748754-21761078 GCA_026781145.1 Hippopotamyrus pictus
GTGGGGGATTTCTGGTTTTGCAGTGCGGCTGGGGGATTCATCACAGTCGCTCCCACCCGCATGGCAGAGGCTGGGAAACAATGGGCCCGACGTTCCAGGGACCTTCCGTATCTGCAGAAGTGATGGGATGCTTCCGGAAGCCCTTCCTATTAACGCAATACGTTACCCTGACTGGGAAAAGATGGTCAGCTACAGTGGTTTTCTTGTTGGCCTCTAACAACACCCACCCCCCCCGCCCCCCCGCCCCCCCCAGCTTGGGGTTTGTATTTTAAGACTTTCTGCCTGTCTGGGACTCGATGCTTTTTTTCCCTCGCTAGACCAGTGATCTAGAAAGTCTCGCTCCAAAATGAAAGGCTCCGTTTCCGTGCTGCTGTTTCTCTTCTTGGTAATTCCGAAAGCTTTCCTTTTTCACATCACCCACAGTTGGGCGTCTTTCGGAAAAAAAAAAAAATGGGAGGAGGCGTGAATTAAAAGTGAAGCTGGTTCATGCGGCCCCTTGCTGTACCACTCTCTCTCCATCTCTCACTTTCTCTCTCTCTCACACACACACAACCCAGCAGTAACCAATTAACAGGTAGCAGGGATTCTCAGGCAACCTCTGATTGGCTACCTCTGTCTCCCATTGAGGATTAAGCGTCGATGTGTGTGGTTTGTGTCTCGAGGAAAGGACTGATGCTCATTCTTACTTTTTCTACGATTACTGTTTCGCCCTCATTTTAGACTAAGTTACATCAGCCCTGTCTATGAATCGATTTGGTGTCAGTGTCCGGTATCTTACCTGAGATGCCGTCATGTTTGCCATGTGCCCCCCCCCCCCCCGGCGTGCGCTCGGCCCCCGTGACGAACTCGGCACGCTGCCCTGGAACGGTCCAGCTTTACCGCGGCTGTTTGTGACTCGTAGCCTGCCAGGTCTGTTTACGTCGGGTTGCCTAGGTGACGCCTCAGCCAATGACAGGGCAGATGGGGGCCGCTTGCGCTCGGTCGTGACCCCTGCCATCACAGGCACACCGTGCCCTTGACTGCGACGTCCCTGCCGGGCACCCGGTGATGCGTGCCCACGGTCCACGTCCCTCTATCTGTGACGTGACCTTCTTCACTATGGCATGACCTTCTGAGTCTCCTTATTTGGTTAATTAACTTGTGTCATCGTTAGACTGGCGTCCCTGCTTTGTGCCCTGGGCTTCCTGGGACAGACTCCAGGCACTGCTTCCCCCTCTATATTGAAAAAGGACTAATTTATGGCAGGATGCCTTGTGCAAGTTCCGGACTCAGAGGCATAGATAGTGTCTGACGCACGGCTGGGCTGTGTGTGTGTGTGAGTGTGTGTTTGGCTCCCTCGTCATGCTGTCTGGACAGTATGCAGGACACCGCAGATCTGGGTGGAGGTCCAGTCCCGTCCAGCCAGTGGGCCTCTGCGCTTTTGGAACAAAGGCTTTGCTGCTGCCCCGAAACTCGCTCAGGGTGTGGATGCTGCCCAGTGGCAGCGTGTAGACAGAGAGCCTGGCCTGGCGTGGCAGCCCAGCAGGGAATGAATTGCTCCTGGCGGCTTGCCTTCGGACCCGCCTCCTCAGGCACGGCCACACCCAATCAGAGCAGGGCATGGGCCAAAGGGGACCGCCTCATTGGTGCACGCAGCATGAGGAGAGGGTAGTAGACGGCGGACAGGGTCTGACCGCGTTTCTTTGCTGTTCCAAACTGACGGCCGTGGAAAAAAAGTATGGAAAATGCCTGCTCCAGGAATGCTGAGGTAAGAGGACGGTGGAGATGCATACGACATAGGGCAGCGTGGCCAGACACGATCGATTGATGATGATGTCGTCACTGGGGGCGGAGCGCAGTGCACGCTGACGCCGAATTCTGCCGAGGAGCCGGAGGAATCTCGCGCTGTTCCCTCACAGCGTCCAGCGAAGTCAGCCAGCCTGGCTCTGCTGGGACGTGGCCCAGTTTGTCTCCGGGGCTGAGCGAGGTCAGCAGAGGACAAGGTGACACAGTGGCTCGCAGTGCGTCTGTGTCGAGGTGGGTCACGCCAGCCGGACGCGGCTGCCACGTCGAGGGGGGGTGGATAGGGAGCTGCCTCATTTTGACGAATAAGACGGGAGCGCGAGTGCAGGAAATGACACTCCACATCATGTGGCCCCCTCCCCAAATCCATCCCACCCCCCCCAAATCCGTGCAGGGCAGGAGGTCCTCACACGGACCCAGCGCCTCCCAAAAGGTGTCATCTGCGCAGCTCCAAGACTCTGACGGCCTCCCCTTGCATTTAAGGAAGCAGGAAGAGGAAGTTGATAAATTTAGTTTACATTTGTGAATGTCTTTCTGTTTTTTTTAACGACAGATTACAGAATCTGGATTCCAGCATCAGTACTTCCCCTTACATCTGTGTTGGTTATCCCCACAGGATTAGACTCAACGGCGCCACCTCTTGAGCGTTGCGCGCCGGTGTTATTTACCGCAGTCTGTCCCTAACGAAAAGCTCGCCAAGCTTTCGAAATCCTACCGGATTCTTTCGCCCAGTTGGCGTAGAGAGGAAGGAAGGTAAAACACAGCACCTACTGCACACGGCTGCACCGCCCTTTCCCAGTTGCTGGGATGGAACGGTAGCCATGGTAACCGCAGGCTGTGGAGTCATGGGGTGTGGGAGGGCTTTAATAATTATCCGTGTCATGTGGCTGCTGCTGGTTTCCAGCTCTGGTTGGCTGATCCCATCCCTTCTGGAACGTACGCTCAGGATGGCCCCCTCTGCTGCCACGTGAATCTCAATCAGGGGGGTCCCCACGAAGCTCTAGGTTAGGCCCAGAAGGAGCGCTCTCCCTGGTGACCACAGAAACAGTGCCAGCTCTTCCTGGTGGACCTCACTGCGCACGTCCAGGAGAGATATGATTACGTCGTCACCTCCATTCAAGGGCTGTCACAGATGGCTTGGGTAGAGTTCCAGCACTGGGGGGAGGGGGGGCTGGTGGACAGCGAGGCTTTTGACTAATGAGATGGTGTCCATAAGCTGGTTTGTGGGTTCCTAAGGACAGATTTATGCAGATAGAGATTTTTTTTTTCCCCTGAAATTTGCATGGTCAGCTTCAGGAAAATTATCACATAGCGGCATCTATTTTTAAGGGGTTGTGGTGATTCGGATTGTCAGCCTGTAATTTGATGGCGTCCGCCTGGTGTGTGTGACAGGTGATAGCCCATGTGGTAGGGAGGGATACAGTCACAAATTTAGAGGGCAGACTATGGGCGTCCTCTGTGTCAGGACTTCCAAACCCACCCCCCCCCCCCACAGACAGACAGACACACACACACACACACACACACACACACACACACACACCTGTGGGAAGAAGGTACGATCCAGTGACTGGAGAGCTAAAATTAATTTGCCACTGTGAGGACGTTTCCGTTGAGATCTACTGTGTTTCGGCTTTTAGATGGTTTGCGTTGGCCTAAGAGCTCCACCCAAATGTTTGTAGGTTCACGTCTGCAGTGGAGAGCTGCTTGTGTACACTTTAAATAGATCGTTACAACTTTAACTCTACTCTGGAAAACGGTCCATGGAGTTACTCCAACATGGTAACCCAGTGGTGTGTCGTTTTTCTCACATACGATGACAGGGTGTGTACTTTTAAAACCAGACACCCGTCAGAGACCATGCAGTGCTCACTGTATTTTTGCTAGGCTGTTTGTTTATTTTGGCCTACGTCGTTGTTTTTTTTAGTCCCTTTGAGAGAATAGAGTTTACCGCGAGAATTAGTTTACCGTGGTCCTCTTGTGGCCTCTCGCTTCCGGCTGCTCATTTCCTGCTACGTTTTTTTTCTTTTATCTCAGTCGTACACAACAGCCCTCCAGACAGGAAGTGATGCAAATACGTTTCATTAATGTCCTGCCAGTGTGCCACCAGAATAAAGTGAGTCCAAAAACGCGTGCCATCTTTGGTGCGAATTTGGCATTCTGCCAACGTCACGCATCAGAAATATCAAGACCCTCTTGTGCTCCGGTCCTTTGTGTTGGTCTGAATGGTCTCCCTGCGGGCAGCTTTTAGCTTGGGATGCCTTCAGTCATGTGACATCTCGCTTACGACGTCGTCCGGCTCGTAAGGATTCATTGACTTGCCGAGGATGACGGCGAGGGGCTCGGCGGGGGGTGGGGGCCTCAATTTGTCTCAGGGGTCAGGCTGCATCCGTGTAAGGGAACTTCCCAATGTACAGCACGGTTGACAAAAAGCGACTAGCTGCTGGAGTAGCATTTAGCTTGGTTTCATGTCACAGGGCTATGCTCTGTGTGATCATATCTACGTTATTTATGTTCCCCTTAGTCTGGGTAACAGATCAAATAAGTCTGTCGTTCTGTTCCTACGGTAGCTGGCAGGAAGCAAGGAGCAGCACTCAGACAGTTTGTTAGCTTTTATGGGTGTGAGTCTTGGAGACGCCTGTGCTCTCCTCTGACTCTAACTGCCCTCAGTTCACATCCAGCGGAATAACTCAGATATGGTTAAACGTTTTTGTGGTTTTAGTCTGAGAAATCAGGGAGAAACGCGTCATCCCGGTGATGTCACCCAGCTGGCGCTAGAGGCCGCGTGGCTTTTATAGCGTGTTTAGCCATCTGCTGGCCTCCCGTCTTTCAAAGGGGGGAGGGGGGTTTATTTCCCCCAGGAGGGGCAAAAGCGACGGCGCGATGTCAACCGTGCCGAGGATGGGAGCGTTTGCCGGCGTGGCGATTCACCCGCGGAAAGCCTGAGGTTGTCCATGACTCACTGTGACTCACCATGACGACGGCGGCGGCTTTGCGGGGGGGGGGGGCATGGGGACGGCGGTGTCTGAGGTTCCTCCGATTCAACACCTCTCTGTCTGGCAGGGTGGAGGTTATATTCAGGGAGCGTGCCATGTGAAGGTCTCAAGCTCCTCTCCTGGACTTCTGCAGATGTGGTTTGGAAACCAGCTGTAGCTTCTCCTCTGGGGGGACGGGAAGGAAGGCAGTCATCCGGAACATGACCATCATCCGCATCCTTCATAGGACTGTGAGGAGCGTAGATCGAGAAGCTGAGGGTGATGCTGCTGACTGAGTGCCAGAGTCCTGCTCATCTTGTAGTAGTTTGAGGAGAACCAGACATCCATAGCGACAGCATATATGACTCTATCAACAAGTAACCCAGACAACTGCATGAAGATAGGTGACCGCCCTATTCTTGCTCGAAGAGGGCGGGGCCACAGGGACACTGGCCCCAGCTGAAAGCTGATTGGCCCCCGGTGTGCTCCCTGTCACTCACTGATTCAAAACATATGATTGGGTATTGATGAGGTTGGCCCCTCGTATGAATTATGGCCCGTCTTATCTCCCTGCCTTTAAGAAATCATCCCTGACAACCATTAAAGAATCAGAGGAAACAACTATAAAGTTTACAATCTGCGTTTAACTTGGTGTTTTCAAATGCAAAGTGGATTTACCTCCCATAAACACACAATGGGGCCCGAGTAATAAAAGAATCATGGGTTTGAACACTATTTAGTTTTCTGTATTGAATCCTGAGCAGCACAAATCGATTCGTCCATGGAAAGGCACAAAAATCATTTCACCTCTGTAGCCTCCGCTTTGTTTGGAGGACACGGCCCGTGAGGGGCAGCGGTGTTCGGTAATGCCGCATCGATCGTGCGGATGGTGAGCTGGAAGGACGGAAGGCCGTTAAAAATGGTTCAGCCAAAGATGCTTCTTCCAATTACCTTCACGGTTAAATGGCTTCCTGGCATCGACTGACCCTGAACGATGATTTGAGGGGGCAGCGCCGGGCTCGATTGCTGCTGATTCCAGTAACTGTCAGCATGGAGAGCAGTCATTAAGAATTTAGTGAAGAATTTCAGGTTCACGTTCATTCATGAAGATTCGTAAATGTTTGGTAATTGAGATGAGCCTTTGCAGAAACCCTTCAAGGGTATGTAAGGACAGGATGGGCAGGATACATGGTCCACTGACCTTTCACCTTCTCCATCTGTACATCCTCCAACTTGCACCCAGAAGGAGCGAAAGTTGGAGGATGCATCTTTCATATTTGCTCATTAGTACAGGGTCGTGGTGAGTTTGGACATTGATGGACAGAGTTCATCAATAGAGAGGCCATCCTGGACTGGATGAGTTACACTCTTTGTCTTTTCTTCAGCTGGTTATATTTGCAGAAGTTCTTCAGATGAAGAACAGCAGCAAGGGAACTTATAGATTAGAGCTATAAGTGCTTGCTTTAGCAATCAAAAGATCCACGATGGCTTTATGACTATGAAGGTGGACTTGGCATAACCACGGCCACGTCAGCAAATGAGGTTGTCACTACGGGCCACCAGCCTAGACAGGAACGCCTTGGCACTGCCTCATTTCCCTGGGCTGGCATTGGAGAGCGCAGAGGGTGTGCCGGTGGAGAGGAGAAAAATCTGCCTGGATAAATTTTTCACTTCAGTGAGTGCCATTGTTCACGCAATATGAAGATTCTGTGCTCCTGCCTTCTGAAAGGAGAAGCAGCCTTTAAATTAGATCCTGGCCATCTTGCAGCAAGATGAACGGTCAGACCACCGAAGGCCAAAACGGTGAAAGTCACCATGAAGAGAAAGTCATGCATTTTAAGGCGATTTAAAAAAGGTAATCACTGCTGCTACTCTGATCATCGGTCGTGCATGAGTTAGTCAGTCCTGTCTCCAGTCTGAGTGACAAATCTGCCCCAGCCAAGCGATGGCCACATCAACGTGTTTGCCCGGGGTGGGGGCATGGATCTGTAGGAGGATGTAGGTGTGCAACATGCATCATAAATTCCTCTCAGAGAGTCTGGGACCACAGGGTTACGGGAAGAAAGGAAATGTAGCATAAACAAAGGAAAACTCCCATAAGGGAAGGACAGTTTGGCCAGAGTCAGCTACCTTCCCGGCTGTCTCTTTAGCCGTTTCCTTGGCCGTCTCCTCGACCGTCTCCTCAGCTGCCTTCATTTATTTCAGCGTTGGGACTCTTACTTGCTCAAGCCATATGGATGAGGATCTCAGGGAAAGATCGGAGGTCTGTTTGCAGAATCTTTGTTGTTTTTGGCGATGCTTCCCCCCATCCCGTGATTGTTCATGGGCATCGTAGGTGCACGTGGACCTGGTGACCCATTCACAGGTGTATACAGGTCTGTGGGGCATCATGCCCCCCCCCGGCAACATGGCAGCTGGCTGACAGGTACATTTAGCAGGTAGTTCCTAACCCCCAGCCCCAAGGGTCAGTGAGCGGAATTGACATTCCTTCCCACTTCACTGCATTTTGAGGAAACGCTTCCCTCACTGGAGCTGAATGATGTCCTGCGAGCAGCTTGGGGCTCGAGATGGTCCAGCATGCTTCTGACAACCCCCCCACCATTCCACCCCACCCCCACACACCCAGCCGACACCCTGGGGTCCTGAGCATTACAGCTCCCTCAGTGGAAGATGGATTTAACACATAATGAGGTAATAAATAAAGTGAATGTTTCCCAGTCCTTGGGAACTTGCAGACAGTCCACATTTTTGCTCCCTCCCAGCTCCTTGCCGGACAGTCCACATTTTTGCTCCCTCCTAGTTCCCTGCCAGAAAGCATTTCTGGGAGCTGGGAGATAGCAAAAACATGGACCGTCTATGGCTCCCTGAGGACCAGAGTAGGAAACACAGCCCTGGGATAATAATTTGAGAGGTACGGCTGAACAAAGTTTGTGTTTGTGTGTTTCTACAAGCTTTTAGGAGCTCATGCAGTCACCGGGGATGTAATGAGCGGTGGCTGGGTCGTCAGGGCGTTCCGCTGGAGTTTGCGTGCGTCACCCTGTGAGAAAGAATCGTGTTACAGGCCAGCGTTGAAGGTCCCGATTGTACGCCGCGAGCGCATGTAGCCTGGGTCCCGTCCCTGTTGGAGGCACGCCTTTTTACAGCCCCTAATTACGCACGTGCCTTCGGAAACCCCCGCTCACCGACCAGGCCTGTCATTATCCCTTATCTCCCAGGAATCTGGATTGCTGCTCTAATTGAGTTTTTATTTGGCTGCCGGTTTTTGTGGCGCCGTTTTTACCCATTAATCCTGAAGGCCTAAACCCACCTGAGGGGTGTTATATCCGAACAGAACCACAGGGGGCACCGTGTAGCTCATGGAACCATCCGGATCCTTTAAATTCCACTAGAATAGTGATCAGAAATGCAATCCTATGGCCGCTGGCCCGCATCCCGTGCAGAACCTGCTGTTATACCCTTAACATTTATCATTTTGTTTTAGAATTTTATTTATTTATTTATTTATTTATTTTTTGAGAAAGAAGGGTCAGCCAATCACCGGAGCAACTGGGGGTTAAGGGCTTTTCTCAGGGGCGTAAATTGAAACCTTTTGACCTTCTGATCACCGTTACAGTGGCTTATCCTCAGAGCCACACCTACTCTTACCATGAATTATAATGTCCAGCTGTTTAAACAACAAACGTGTACCATCAAGCTGAATTTAACTGCCGGTGATCGTATGGACGTCGTGACGACCTGTCATCTGCCTGGGCTTCCAGGATTCCTCATGGCATCTTCATCATCGTGTTAAACTGCAGATATGAGGGTCCCCCAGTATGACATTATTAAAATTCTTGTGAGTCATACTGGAAAAGCGAAACCACAAAAGCTACCATTTTGGCTCCAAGAGCTGACCGACGCACATGGAAATAATACGTAAGGGTCGAGTGCGGCTCCCCCCAGCCGGTATGTCATGTATGTCATGATCTGTAATCGCCGGCTGACAGAGAGGTCTCTCCCCCGCGACGGCTTTCGTGAGGCCTTTCACACGCAGTCGATCGACGCCTCCGCTGCCCGGTGGAGGCCTGTCGATCAGCGCCTGCCCCCCCCCCCCCTACCCTTCTGGCCTTAAGTGAATCTCGGGGGGGGGGGGGGGATTTGATTAAAATGCAGCCGCAGCAGCCGGGAGTCTCATCAGCGGCAACCTTCTCGCTCGCAGGGGGAGGCCTGATCATTATTACGCGCCCGCCGCGGGGGGTTTTAGATTTCAGCAGTAGAGTTCACACTGTGAACTTCACCGTGTGGATGGACAGTGCTTGGGTGTGTTTGTGTGGGACTCATGTATGTATTACATTGGTCCCCACAATGTGATAAAAACCTGTTATTTTGACTTTCTATTTATTTTCTCAATGTTTTCCTAAGAATTTGTGACAAGAACAAAAAGTCTTGTATTTTGTTTGGTTTGGTTACGGTTAGGGCTGGGTAGGGGTTAAGGTCGTCATGTTGGGATCAGGGTTATGCCCATAGAAATGAATGGAGAGTCCCCACAAAGACATGAATACAAACCTGTGAGTGTGTTTCTGTGTGTCTTTGTGAGTATGTGTGTCTCACTGTGAGTGTATCTGTGTGTCTGTGTGTGCGTGCGTCTGTGTCTGTGAGTGTGTTTCTGTGTGTCTCTGTGAGTATGTGTGTCTCACTGTGAGTGTATCTGTGTGTCTGTGTGTGCGTGCGTCTGTGTCTGTGAGTGTGTGTCTCACTGTGAGTGTATCTGTGTGTCTGTGTGTGCGTGCGTCTGTGTCTGTGAGTGTGTTTCTGTGTGTCTCTGTGAGTTTGTCTGTGTTGTGAGCTTCTTGGGACTGTAACACGTTTTAGCTCCTGGGATCGTTTGTTTTTCCGCACGGGTTTTATTCCCTCAGATTAGAGGGTCTCTCACCATAACGAGAGACCTAAAGCAAGTGAGGAATCGGGTAACGAGGTCGCTGCTCGAGGTGCGAGTGGCAGTGCTGTGGGATCGGACACCTGCGGCCGCCGGGTCAAATCCCAGGGTCAGCCGCGTGATTCCGCCGTTGGCCCTTAATCCTCCAGGGACTGTCTGACCCTGATTTAAAAAAAATAAATTATGTTGCTTTGGATAAAAGCGGCTGCTGCATAAATAAAATGTAATGAACCGAACGGCTAATTAGGCATCAGGCTGTATGACTCAGCAGAGTGTAAGAGGCTCCGCCCACAAACTTATAAATGAGGGTCTGGAGATGAATCACCAGAATGGAGCTGAAGCAAGACTCGTCTTGTCTTCTTCTTCTTCTTCTTCTTCTTCTTCTTCTTCATCCTTCTCTTCTTCGTCTTCCTTCGGTTCACTGTCTTCTCCTCTCTGCAGTTGTACCAGAAGTTCCTCTTTTCTATTTTAATTCAGAAACTCCTCTATTTGCCTGTTCACTCCAGCTCTGTTCAAAGAGCAAAGAACACGCAGTAAACCCTGACAAACCATAATGATACACCATCCATCCATCTTCTAACCGCTTACCCTGGTCCTGGCCGTGGGCAGGGTGCTGGAACTGGGCTCTGGCCTGGATGGAATTCTTGTCTGTCATAGGGCTCAGAAATGGACAGTTACACACTACAGGCAGGTTAGAAACGTGGGTTATCCTGACTATATATTTTTGGACTGTAGGAGGTGTGATTCAAACCCCTAACCCTGGAGGTGTGAGGTCACTGTGCTACCCACTAAATAGAACCTAAAATCTAATAGATGTAATAAATTGCAGTGTGATTGCTGTTGATGAATGCTCTGCCGTGATTGGTGCTCTACCGTGATTGGTGCCCTGCCGTGATTGGTGCCCTGCCGTGATTGGTGCTCTGCCGTGATTGGTGCTCTGCCGTGATGGGTGCTCTTCCGTGATTGGTGCTCTGCCGTGATTGGTGCTCCGGTGTGATTGATGCTCTGCAGCTCCCTCCCTCCCCGTAGGGTTTGTCCTACCCGCTTTGTGGCAAAGCTGCATCCCAGAGAAAAATTCCCAGTGGAGGGGGGGGGGAGGGCATGTCCATAGACTGTGTGCTAAATATAGAGGGGCCTACCCTCCAAACACAGCCAGGGAGGAGAGATTTGGGTGGGGAGGGGGGTGCCAGTGGTGCGTTTGTTGCGGGGAGGGGGAGCGATGGAAAGAGAGATCCTGAGGAGAAAGTGTGATGAAGGATAGGATCCCTCTCGATGAGGAACTGCTGGTCAGGGGGTCCATTCTTCTGGCAGCAGGCCGCCGAAACCCTTTGGCTGCAGGAGCATGTTGAAAAGTATCGCATGTGACAAGTGTGACTGCAAGCAGTCCTGCGGCGGCCGGCTGCACGGCTGCAGAGGGGCGCTCGCCCCACCAGCCATATTGTGTATTTTAAAAGTGCATTTTTTGCTGACGCAGGCTGAGTTTTGCATCTCCCAAAGGAGACCTAATCATTCTTTGGGCTCGAAAAGAGAAGGGGGGGGGGGCATTGCGGGGCTCTGGCAGAGCAGAATCCTGCGAAAATGGTAATGGGAAAGGCGATTTATGGTGGGTTTTTTTGAGCTGCGAGGAGTTGTGGGGAGGGGTGGTCTGTTCATGTCTTCTGAATGCAGCAATTATGGAACTTTTATATCCATCCATCCATCCATCAATCCATCCATCAATCCATCCATTCCTTGTCCTTGGTGCAGCCAGAAAGAGATGCTTGTCCATGCGGCTGATGTTTGCGTCCAGCTGCTGGGTCCCGCCTTTCTTCAGCCGGTTCCCCTTTCGGTTGCCTGCCTGAGCAGGACCGCTTCCAGCAGGGCATTTTGCTCCTGCCGTGCACCTCTTATCCTCTCTTCCGCTTTTCTGTGATTAACACGATGTGATGAGTGAAAACTACATCCCATAATAGCCGCCTCTGAGCTGGGGCATTAGGAGGTCAGTCGTGCTGGTGTATAGACTGAGTGTGATTAAGTCCAGTCAGCCTGTAAACATACATAGCTGCTGTTTCATTTGGCATTTGGCTGGAGATCATTATTTATTTGTTCCCGATTGAAATAAAGTCAGCACCTCCCCCCCCCCCAGACTCAGAAAGCTCATATGGCTGCAATGAGCAGAGGGTTTTGATTTCAGTGAAGTGCTCGAGCAGGTATGCAGCACGGATGGATGGATGGATAGGCAGGGCTGACAGAAAGATGCAAGAGCGCGATTATCTTGATGGGATTCGGCAAACACGGTCACAGCAAAGTCAGCCCACGAACAGAAGGAGATTTGAACTTCAGAGCAAACGAAAACCAGAAGCCAGCTCCCCGATGGCGGTGACTGTTTCCCTGGAAAAAATAACAAGCCGACCCGAATCTTCCATTCTGTCAAAATGAAATACTTCCCGTCAGAGGACACCCGTGCGGGACTGTCAAGTTGTTTGCCTACGCTGAGCCCAGCTGTGTAAATATCGGCATTTTTCAAGTGTAGTCAGTCATAAAATCGGTGAACAACAAGCATAATCAGTCTCTAACGGAGAGGCTCTCGTTTGTCTAATTAATAACAGGCACTGTCACCTGCTGCACGCCCACTGGCACGGCACTGTCACCTGCTGCACGCCCACTGGCACG
>JAODLC010000065.1:21777590-21821982 GCA_026781145.1 Hippopotamyrus pictus
TATGTGGATATGTGGGTGGATGGGACAGAACCGAGGGGGTGCAGATATACTGGGAAGTGCAGCTCCTCGTCCTCCCAGCGCTGGGGGGGGGGCTGGGCTGTCGTTCAGCTTGATGCCCCTCCCCACGCGACCACAGGAGCCTGATGCAAGCGGCTGCAAAGGTTAGCGAGGTGCTACGGGAGACCCTGCTATATGGAGGCGGGAGGATCGACTGAGCTTACCAACAACCAGAGAGCCGACTGAATGTGACTGTCATCCGGTGGCAAAGTTCATTATTGATTTCAGTTGGCTTGCGTCTTTTTAATTGGCGTACAGGGTGAAGCCCTGCCTGGTACCGTAGCTGCCCCCTGTGACCCTGATTAGAATAAGCAATTGGATGTATGTATGTATGTATGTATGTGTGTGTGTGTGTGTGTTACCAGCCTGGACAATGTTGAAAAATAGGCATTGGATTAAAAATAGAACATCCTCTGATATGATGAGCATTTTTTTGTTTACATCATATTAATATTTTCGTCCAAAGGCAAACCCCAAGTTCACTATACAGTTTTTGTATATTTATATTTTTCTTACCTCCCCTCGTCACCTTGTTAGTGTTGTCATGGGTGACGAACAGGCCGTTTTTAATGGCCCGGGGGTGATCTGTTTGAAGTTCAGGCCCAGCAGGGAGATTTAGAAGGTGACCAGTGTGAATGTCTTGCACAGAAATGTTTCCAGATTTACTCCTGTTCCGCCTTAAAGAAAAGCATAGAAAACATGCCGTGATTGAGGACCTGTCAGTGTGACTCGTGGCTAAGACACAAGGCTCATGGAAGTTTTACTTACACAAAAGTTCTAAGGGCAAAATGAAAAATTATTAGTTTAGAGAGATAACCAATCAAATTGTAGAGGAGGTGGGTCCAAGCAAATAGAGGAGGTGGGACCAACCAATCGGATGTCTTGGTCCTGCGTCCTCTAGTGGCTTGGAGTTGGACCCAGCTCCTCTACAATCTGATTGGTTATCTCTCTGAACTAATCATTTTTTAATTCTGCCCTAAGAACATTTTTTGTGCAAGTAAAACTCCCACGATCAGACGCAAATTGCTTCTTAAGGTGAGTCAGCTCACCTTGTGCCTGCATCCCACAGAGTTGTACTCTGATTGCACTTTATGGAGTCACTTTTCATGTCATTAAATGTTTAATAATTAATACACTGTCTGCGCAGTTAGTACTTATCTAAAGCAAAGAAAGAGAGGACACTCAGATTTTTATTTTGCAATGAATTTCAAAACAGGTTCACCTCTGTCAGCATTAGTCCCAGGTGATTTTTAAAATACCGGTCACTAAGCTCTTGAGTAGGCTTTGGGAGTGTTATGGCATTATGTTGTAACAAAGGGCACGAAATTCTGCACAATATATCATGGGGGCTAGCGCGTGCCGTCAGTCGCTGCCAATGGAAACCATGAAATCAACCAATGAGGATGAATTAGTGACAGTCCTTTCAGTCAACCTTGCTTTCCTCACACCTGTGTTTGCTCCCCATTATCAGACAGACTACAAACAGGCTTTATTATGGAAACAGCAATATGGAACGCTTGTGGTTTCATCCTCTGCGTATGTCAAACCTTGTGCCCTGGGCTTCCTGGCCTGGCCTGCCCAGAACTGCATAAGCAGTTGGACGGGTGGATGGGATAACCTGCCAAGGATCAACCGTTCACTCCATTTTTTCCATTCTTTCCCTTCACTTCTAATCCTCTGCACAATTATCTTTCACTAAGGAGTGCCATTTAATCATTAAAGTGCGAGGGAGAGGATTCAGAACTTGGCCGGATATCAAGAGCTGCTACGGCTGATTGATGCGTTAGATCAGGGGTCTCCAACTCCGGTCCTGGAGAGCTACCGTCCAGTAGGTTTTCTATCCTACCCGGCTTCTGACTAACCACACCTGGTCTCAGGTAAATACCAGGAGCAGGTGTGGCTCATCAGAAGCCAGGTTGGAATGCGTTAGAATCACTTTGTTTTTTGTGAGAAAAAGTCTGTCACGTGATGGTGACTCGGAACTTGCCAGTTAGGCAGGCGATTAGGACGAGCGCAGAAGCTCAGATAGACCTTAATGTGGCAGGTGCAAGCAGTGCGACCAGGAAAATCTGTGTATGGCACAGCCTGGGAAACCAGAGATATTGAGTGCTTTTTTTTTCCAATAATCCATGTATCCGAAAAATGAAAAAAAAAAAACAGCTGAAATAAACAAACGAATAAGTAAATAAATCAAACAAGACAAACATTATACTTTAGACTTATGAGGGTTTCCACCCAACTGCTAATATATGATTAAACTGTACTTTAGTAAAAACGTAGATGGAATCTGGCGCACATCAGTTTATGCGTTGAGAACTGCATTCTAAGTGTATCTCTTGTGGTCATCTGCACAGGTGGTTTATCTGCGCACTGCAGTGGTCTGCGGAGTCCCACATATGACCCAGCTATAGCTTCCGGGTGCTTCCACTTGCTGGTAGCTCGTTCTCATGCTCCTCGTGTACGAGAAGATACCTTCTGCGAGGCAAGCACAGTGTGGAAAGGGCTGGGTTTACAGTACAGCTGCACAATGTGCATGCATTGCATGTTTATGTGCATGCAGTTCTTGCACTGCAAATAGTTAGCTGGGTTAGTTAGGTAGGCTAAAATTTAGCAAGCTTTGCAATTTTAATGATTGCTTCTTGTCGAGATTATTGAGTATATGTACAAAAATCTGTGTGAAATTTACCACCGTTGCATTTGCAAGGGCAAATCAGTAAGGCGGAGAAAAGCAAACAAGAAGAAGACGATATTGAGCAAAAGTGAGGGATTTGTTGGTATAACTCATGGCAACACCAGCAACTTACTGGCAGATAAGAAGCTCGGTTTGGCTGTAGCATACTTTGGGTACATTTTGAAGTCTTTGTTTCGTTAAAAAAAAAAAAAAAAAAAACATGCAGCATTAATTGCGAAAATTTTGCGGTTCGGCCGCCCCACCGTCCACGTGTGATGGCAGCGTGTTGGGTAACCCTGCCCCTCTCGAACCCCAGCCCCTGCTTCAGTCTCGCTCCCACGTCTCCCCTTCCGTCCTTCGGTTCCCGCTCTTGCTGAGACGGCAGCTAGCTTAGCAGCAGAGGGCCCTGGCAGCCTGAAGTCCCCTGGACGGCGCTCGGCTCTGGTGCCATCGAGAGAAGCTCGTCACTCGCTCGCTTCCAGTAAAAATATCCAGATGAACCACACGCTTCTCATTGTCGTACTTTAAAAGCCGCACAGGCCACGGCGGTCGAGCAATTCTGCTGGAGCCCCGAACGCCGTAAGGCGGCATCTGACGGCCCTTATTGCCCCTCGCGACTCTCGCTGTGGCTTTCAGCTTCCCAGCATGCACCACTTCCTGAGACGGGGAACACATGTGACTGTGGAAGTGGCAGGCGGGCTTATTTATACGGTGCCACCTGTAACTGGGCCAGCCCAGTAAACACTGGGCTGCCATGAAGCAGGATATAATCGTGGAGAACCATGACAGTATATATAATTCGCCAGTCCCACAGGAACCACAATGAGGCCTCTCAAGGGCTTCTCAGATATAGCACTTTTCGGTTAAAAGTTCCCCGGACTTACCGTATAAAAATAAACCAACGAATTTATATATGTGTGTGTGTGTGTGTGTGTGTGTGTGTGTGTGCGTGTTTTCCATGATGCGGAGACTCCAGCAAGTGAGGGGAGAACCGGGTAATTATGGGGGCTGAAACCTGTCATGTGACCTCAGATGTTACCTGTCAAGTAAACAAGGCAGCGCCTGGACGAGCTCACAGAGAAGCGAGTCCCTGGTGGAGCTGCGTAGGGCCGTCACTGTTAAGTGATTCACCAAGCCTTGGGGCGGAATCTCATTTTTCACGCTGTCATACCAATCCTGCCTGGGGGTGTCCCCACAATACAATTTGCGGAGTGTGGGCTGGGGCCCCCACAATAGCCGAATGGCCAATTTTGTCAACAAGATTTAAAAATTCTGCGGTACACCCAAAATACCGTAGTTTACCACATTACCACCCAAGCTAGGATGCACCATCTCTGGCAGTGAAGCCGGGAAAGACGTTATTTTTTGCCAGGTTTCTGAGACTTAACTCCCTCCCTCTGGATGTGTGTTGTCATCTAGGTTTATGGTGAAATCATGAGGCAAATATCCTGGGTCTGAGTGAGACTTTTCCCCTCCGATTCCTACATATCTGCGATAAATGCTTGGACTGAGTCCAAGGAAAGCAAAACTGCTGTAATCATATTATTTCGTAATAAAATGTATTTTTGACTTTTAAGTATCTATGTTGCCTGGCAGACCGTCGACATCCCAGGCAGCCCGCTTTTCCTTACACATTATGGGGCAGATGTTGGGGGCAGTGTGACTCTAGTTAGATAGCTGGTTATTGAAAATGTACAGAGGGATAAAAAGATAAGGTATGGAAAGATGGATGGACTTTCAGAGGCACTGTGTGAAGTATTTTTGTTAGACAGGGAATGAAGAAAACAGTGAAATATACAAGGAATGGAAAAGATAATGGGATATACAGGGAATGAGGTAGAGAGTGAGATGTACAGAGAATGAGGAAGACAGTAATATATAAAGGGAATGAGAAAGACAAAACATACAGGGAATGAGATGGACAGTGATATATACAGGGAACGAGATGGATGGTGATCTATATAAGAAATGAGATGGACGGTGATATATATAGGGAATGAGATGGACAGTGATATATACAGGGAATGAGATGGACAGTGATATATACAGGGAATGAGATGGACAGTGATATATACAGGGGATGAGATGGACAGTGATCTATATAAGAAATGAGATGGACGGTAATATATACAGGGAATGAGATGGACAGTGATATATACAGGGAATGAGATGGACAGTGATATATACAGGGGATGAGATGGACAGTGATATATACAGGGGATGAGGAAGACAGTGACATATATAGGGAATAAAGAATTGGTATAATGAATCCAGTCAACAATAAAGATCACCTGATCTGCAAAACCAACAGCTCATGCAGCAGCATAAATCGGAGAAAAAAAATAAGGAATACGAGGAGGAACTCTGGAGCTGAATCTCATTATGTCTGGCAGCCATTTACGGCTCATGTGAAAGATCTTTCTTCGTGTGGCAGCTGTAGCCAAAGCAGTAGAGCCGCACGGTGGCCTCTTTGTTAGCATAAATATTTATGCTAACTGGTCGTAGCAACAGCGGCCCGTGATGGACTGGCGTCCCGTGCAGGCAGTCCCCTGCCGCGGGCCCGGCGTTGCCTGTGATAGGGTCACATACACTGTGTGCCGGGCAGAGCTATGACAGTGTAATTGTTATTTACTCAGTCCGGCAGAATCGGGCCGCGGCGAGTGAGAGCTGTGTGACATTTCTCGTAACACCTTTTAGCGAGTGCTGGTTTGTGCATATTTCTTCTGGAGTCCAGGATCCCTGAAGCACGGGACGGGCTGGGGGAGGGGGGGGGGCAATTATGACTGCGTACAATGCCGATGCGGCTCCCCCCATGTCTTCATGGGTCGGGAAGGTGAGGCAGGGGGATTTTGAATTTTTTTTTTTTTTGGCTAAGTGGGGGCGCTAAGCCAGCTGCCCAGTGGATCGTCTTATTCTCACCTTGATTCCCCCCCCCCCCACCGGGCATGGCGGGGCACCGCCTCAGAAAGTGCAGACACACGCGTTAAGATAACAAGCCCAGAGCTGCACCCCCGCTGTGCAAAGGATGCAGGGGGCCGGAAGCGGGTAAACGTGCACAAAGGCCGGCAGCCGGGGACATAAAATGCAGTGTCAGTATTTGGTGCCTCAGTGGGCATTAATGCGGGGTTTTATGGATATGGGGGGGGGGAGCAACGACAGTGGAAATTTCTCCTAGTGGGGGCTGCTGTAGGGAACAGGCTGTCCTTCATCTCGCCTACTGTAGGAGTAGCTTTGCGCTGCAAGGTGGTGCAGGGTTGGGGGCAGGGGGGAAGGGGGTGTTGCCAAAGAAGGTCAGGAGGCCGTGGAGATGTGAGGAGGGAGAGGAGAGAGGACCAGAGGATGCTGGGTGACACGGTTTCAATTACGAGCTTTGTTGAGATACCTGATTCCACAGTAATGAATCAATCGTGTCACCCGAGGAGAAATCCATGGTGCGGAGAATGAAATCGAGTGGGCAGCATGCCAAAACAGCGACACGCTGCATGGGGTTTACTTCTCAGTGACCCTACCCAAGTTGGATGGACAGATGGATGATGGTATGATGATGGATTGATGAATGAATGGATGGCCTGATATTCTGTCTCATTCCCATGACTTCATGAATTCTCGGCGAATTTGCTCTTCATAATGCATCCTTTCTGTATTATTCTTTACAGCAGCCACGTTTTCCCGTTTGTTTTAGGGGGTGGGCTTCTCTCTTTCCAAAAAACTGGCTTTAATTGCCGGGCCCCCTGTCCTCCAGGGTGTGAGTCTGCCCGCCCGCCGAACAAGCTCCCGGAAAAAACTGCTGGCTGCAGTCTTGTGGAAAAGTCTGTTTTGCTTCATAAAACACCAACATTCTCAGGTCCTTAATCGCCATCTGCTCTGTTTGCTTTTCCGACGACAGGAGCCTGTCTCTACCTGTCTCATAGGGGGGAAACGTGTACGGGCTCTTATCCGACGAACCCTCGGCACGCCTCCGTTCCGCTGACGAGCTCCTTCCCGTCGCCTGAACCACCACCGTCGCTCTGTGTCTCATTCTCCCCGTTCCGGGCCGATTCTAGAATTTTTTAAGAGGCGCCATAATTGATACAGAGGGGATTACCTCATCATTTGTTTTGAATCGGTGACAGACGAAGGGGCCAATCAGCTTTCAGCTGGGGCCAATGCCCCTGTCCCTGCTGCAGATCAGGTTTTGCAGGAATGTACACCAAGGAGGGTGATCATGTGACCACACTCTATAGGTCGAAGGGGTTGACGTTGCACCAAACGGAATGGCCGGATTGCAGCAGGTGGTTCCGTTGGGTGCCGTTAGTCTTCTGGACAGACCGTGGGGCCGACAACCTACTGGGTCACCCTGATCTGATCTCGGTTTTATTGCTTGAATGCCCAAACCTTGCAGCCGAGGCCCATCGCTTAGGAGAAAGTCCAGAGGTGGAGGAAACCTCTCCCCAAACTTACGGAGAGAACCTCGGGGATTGTGTGATGATGTGTCCTGCTCAGGTGTCCCACTGTGCAGCATAGCGATGGTCTACAGGGGCAGCTCTGTGTTCCGTGGCTCAATAGTGGCTTGTGTGTCCTGCTGGCTCTCAGGCTACTTCGGTCCTTCTGACTCTGCTGCCGTTCGGAATACAGGGAGGGGCCTGTGTGGGGAATGGGGTGGGGGGGGGGGCGGTATGTCCTGGTGGGAGAAGGGCTGGTAACCAGAGACCAGAAGGTTACGCAAGTTCAGCCCCGGAGAGTAAATGCTCTCCTTTATTTACAATCGCCTTTCTCCCAGTTTCTGAGTGCAAAGATGCAGAAAGAGCAGTGTGGGGTAGCGGAGGGTGAAGGGGGGCAAATGGAGCTATTAACAACTTGGCTGAGGGGTAAGAATAGAGGGGGGGGGGGGTTTGGGAAGGACAATAACAACCCGCCAATCTCTGATAATAAACCCTGAGGAGGCAGAACAAATCTGGGGATGTTTGGTATTACAGTAGCTCTGAGACCTATCCAGCCCCCCCAGGAAATCTGGCCAAGCTCTCCCTGCTGGGGGGGGGGCACTTAATCCACCTGTCAGTCAGTTCAATCTCTCTTTTCCCTAGTCATTCCATCTCCCCTGCTGTCACTCCTCTCCATCGCCATGGTATCCAGTAGCTTCTCTTCATTATTCAGTACCCCCCCCCTTACCCTTTTGGCCTCTTTATAGACATATTTCCTCCTCATTTCAGCAGCTTTAGATGTTCCCTGGCTTCCTATTCTCACCTTATTCAGGACCCAAATTACGGGCAATGGCCTTAACTTGGACCCGCCATCTTCCAAGATCTTGCCTCATTTCAACACAAAATTTCATCTTTTCGGTAGTTGGGCCTCCAGCAGAATGCCTCCCCCTCGCCATAATTTAAAAAAGCAAAGAGGAACATCAGCATGAACTCTGCATGCATCTGCATAAATTCCAAACGGCACACAACCGAACTCAAACTGACCTTGATGCATTTAAGCTTTTCGCACCTCAGAGTGGATCCGCACCCAGACACTCGCTGTGCTCGGCGTGCTCCCTGCCTCATCCCTGCGTGTCTCCGGAAGTGCGTTCGGATCGCCACCGGTGGACTCTGGTTTTGCCAACAAAATCCTGGCGGTTCTGCCGAAGGCCGTCGTGCCCGTGGCCGCGTTAAACATCAGCTTTATGGTGGCCTGCAGAGCCACGTTCTCTTAGAAAAACTGTCGTGGACAAGTGAGCTCAGACGCGGCAGGAGTTTGGGTCGATGTCGAGCCCCGGCACAAAGCCGTGATAGCGAGGGAATCCCGCCGCGGCTGGAGGCTCCCACCTGATCACACCTGGAGGAAACAAGGGCCTCGTGGCTACGTTTTTTTCAGCTATCTGTGCTTACATGTGTGTTCTGGTGGAAAGTTGTTTTTGATGGGCACTAACTGAAAAAAGCAACTGTCTCAAGCCTTGGTTTTTCAATGGGGAACTTATTTCCTATTAGACAGTGTGAATAGCAAGGCATTATGGGGCCCCAGACAAAAATGACATGTTGGGCTGACCGGGGGGCTCCCCTCGATTTTGCAGACTGGGGCCCCCTCCAGCTCCAGGAAAACAGACCCATTCCCCCCTGCCCCCGCCGGCAACAGCCCTGATACATACAACATACTCACTAATGCCACAATCATCCCAGTTTTAATATGGGTTTCATTCGACAGTTGGTAAGATTATCTAATGATTTATAAATTAGTTTACTCTTATAACTATTGTATTACAGTTAAAATATATGAATGAATAGTGAATGGATAAAGTAGTGCGCTTAATCCTCTTAAAAAATGTAACTGCAGGGTAGGCTTATTTCATGCAAAGTCGCGGCGATGATTCTCTTTTCGTTCAGTTCCTGTTTGTCGGATGTGGCGGCTCCGGGCCACAGTCGCCATGGTGACCATAGCTCGTCGTCTCCCTGAGGAGTCGCCGGATTGGCTGGCAGGTTTGGCCCACGCGAACGACATCATCCGCTCCACTCGAGCGCCCAGCTGAGCTCCGGGGCCGGCTTCTCTGAGACCCGGGGCCAGTTCCCGTCGCCCAGGCCCGGCCCGACCCGTCCGCCAGCTGGCGCCGGATTGCGGACCAGCACCCTCTCTCACGGGCACTTTAACAGAGCCACAGATGGGACCGGCTTAGGCTGATGGGAAAACAACTGTTAAATGAGCTCACATATATCCATGTGCTGTAAGGGCAAACTGGTAACCTCGCTCAGGGCCTGGAAATTGCTCGCCGCAAAATGCTGCGGTTGACGTCCTGCGGTCCAGATAACAGACGTTAAAACGCCTTCGTTTGCATATCACTCAGTGGCATGATGGCTGCCCCTGCCGCTCCTGCCCTGTAAATGCACGTATTTTTATATAATTACCAGCAGTAAAACTGCCGGTATCCCCGGCAGCGAGGGAATTGGGCCGCTGAAGGCGTCTCTTTGACTGTGCCGTGCGGCGCTGATTTCTCCCGTCTGAACCACTTCTAAAAGGATCCATTTCCCTCACGCTGAGCTTGGAATTGGGGTGGGGGGGGGGGCAAAGCTGTACGATAAGGGAGGTCATGCAGAAGAGGGGTTTGGGCAGGATCGGGATCCCAGCACGGGATGCGGGCCCTGGTGCCGGTGAGGTCCAGGACGGTGTGGTCGTAAGAGGCTCATGCTAAATGACCCTCCACTCAGGTTTCACAGTGGTGATCAGACAGCAGAGGCTTGAGGTGAAGCCTGTCTCCATATTTACGGGAGTTTGGGAGAGAGGCTCCGGATCGGACTATAATCAGCAGGTATGATCAGAATCTCTCATCAGAGAGTCGGGTGAATCCAGTTTAATTTATGACATGAGAAGTGGGCAGGAGCATCGCCCACACACCTCCTGATATATTGTCTCTCAATTTATTAGTAATGTCAATATTTGTAATATGGGTGTGAGCAGTTCAGTGATGCGTTTATGGGTCGGTTTTAAAAATCGTGCCCAGCTTATGAATGCATCCAGAGTGGCGTAACTCAAAAATTCGCTGCCACAGCGTGCCATGGATGCATGCAGAGACGCTGTTCAGGGTGTCACTGCGGTGACTCAGACATATTTGGATAACATACAAGGTTGGCTAGTCTAACTTAGGCCTGTAAAAACTCCCATAATCCAACCTCGTATGACTGACTGTATCTTGTTGGCGTTGAGCATCCTCATCCTCTTTGTTGCCATGGCGTCTCGGGCTAAAGCGGTGTCCTGCCGATCTTCCTTCTTGTCTTCAAGGTGGCACTCTAATGGGTTAACCTCCTGGGGGGATTCGGGCTTATGGGACAATGGTTGGTCGTGGGATGGACAAGCAGCCCAGAAGATGCAACCTTAGCTGAATGGCGTTGTTCCCCATGAATTGCATGAAGGAGGAGATAATGACCGCTTCCCACAGAATGGAGCTGTGGTAGTACCTTATCTGCTGCGGCCTTGCTGACCTCCTCCAAAGTGCTTCGTGTTACATTATTCATTGACTTAGAAGATCCGCTTATGTGGGATGATTCAGATGGCTGAAATTCCACAGATGTTCTTCTGAAACATTAAAATGTTAATGCCACAATCTCAAGTTGGGACACGTCAGCCAAACAGATCCACTGCTTTTGCGTGCAGATTTCTTTTTTTCTGGATTGCTTGTCTTCTTCCACTTTGCACGTCCGTCTATGGATCGATGCATCTCTCCATTTTCCAAGTGTTTATCCAGTACAGGGTTACCGGGAACTAGGAAACACAGAGCTTGAGGCAAGGGAACAACCTGGAATGAGATGACAGGACAGATACACGCACTCCTGTGAACACCTGTTCACGCTGAACCAACCCACCTCACAGAAAGTGTAACCGACGCATGTTTCTCTAGTCAGTCACTCTTAGATAGATCTCTTTCTGTCCTACCAATCCCTGGTAACCGTCCAGGAGGTGTAAATGCTGATTGGAGCAGGAGTGCTGCTCTTGTTCTGTTCCCAGGTGTCTGACAGCTTGAGGAAGCTAGTTTCACAAGCAGAAAGTCGCCAATTAGTCCCTTCCTCAATGGCACGCTGCCATCTTTGTTCCCTGCCTGGGTGCCTCTCATCAAAACCGGCGAATGGGACAGTTCAGACTCAACCCGTGATGGGACAGGGAGGAGCATCTCTGCCAGCCTGAACGCTCATTTGGCGGAACCCATTTGCAAGTTAATCTGTCTCCGTCAGGTAAAGGACAAGTAGAGACATGTAAGTTGGTAAACAGGTCTGACTCTTCTCCTCCCCCTCTAAATCACCGCCAGATGAAGTCAATTACTGCCCCCTGGCCTTGCCGTCTGTCACCAGCATTCGTGTAGCGGGCGGAGGAAATACATTTGTAGGCAAATCACAGCTCTAAAAATGCCTAATTACTGTTAATGGACTGCATCTGTTCATAATTGCCAACTTGCAGTTGGCGTGTGAAAGCTGAACCTCTCAGTTTGTTTGACATCGGAGGGGTACATTTTTTTCCGTACTCAGAACCTTGACCAGAGAGTTCGGTAGCCCTAACTCCCCAGTCAGGAAGTCTTGGTCTTTAGCTTCATATTTCCCTGGAAGAGACTGGGAACAGTGAGAACTCAATGGTGCTTGAAATTTAATACAGTGGAAGTGGGTGCATGGGAAGAACTCTCACCCTGTGTGAATAATATAAACCAGTCTAGTTTAACAACTCATAAGTGAACTTTTTTTTAAAAAATTCATATATGTATAATAAATGCAGAATCTCCTCTGCTTTTACGAGATTCAGTGGGTCATTCCCATAGAGACATTGTAATGGCGAGTAGCGAAGGTTGGTTGTGATTTAAAATCACTGGCTTACAGGAGGGACACTCTGTGAAACTTAATGGTTGGCCCCCCTTCCCTTATTTAAGTGGGAAGATGGAAAGTCCAAAAGCTTTAATGCTCTAGATCACTTTGGAGGGAGGGGACGTGAATTAGCAATGTGACATTTGTGAATTCTCTGCATTTTAAGAGCAGAGGATTGCAGTGACCTGTGTCACAGTTTTAAGTGTGTTTTAACTGTGTTGTGGTTCAATGGCTATTGCCAGAGAGCCATGATCCCATGCAGCTCATGCCCACTTGACACTGCAGCTCACACTTGCACTGCTTCATCCAGGGAAAATTACAGTGCAGCATGTAGGGGTGACCCTGGGGACATGGATTTCGAGGGAGGAAGATGCTTACCCAATCATCTCCTTTACCTTTCCGCATACTGATATTGCCACTGGGCCCCTGTGTTACATGTAAAGGAATATTCTGGAAATGATAGTGGACAATTTACCCCACTTATTGGTAGATGTGATCACGTAGATCCCAAAGAATTAACACACAATGGAAGACGTGGTTATGTGGTTAAATTGAGCTTACCTGGTCGATTAGACTCATACTTGCCTTAAAGATATCTGCACTATCTGAGTCTATCAAAGTGTGATACAAGCCCCCCTTTGTCTCAAAGGATCATCTAATCTGTCTGGAATATTCTGATGTAGATCTTGGGTGCTCACATTAGTGTCTGGTGAACCTTTGTGGTTGTAGTCATGGAATTCAGGGACTACGGAGACCAAACCACAACACCTCCCTCCTCCTCCTCCTCCTCCTCTCCCTCTATTTGGCCTCCATCTCTCCCTACCTCTCTCTGGGCCCAAATCATCCTCTTCCCCATTTTGAGACTGGAAAGTTCTGACCCAGTCCTGGGATTGGACAAACCTACTGTTTACAAGGAGCTCCCGATTTAATGCCCTGTTTCATAGTTCTAGAGACAGAGGCCACTCATTTTTCAGGATTGTTTTGACAGAAGCACTTTAGACCTGTAGAATCCTGCCAGTGTTCGAGGAGACGCAAGGGTAAGCACAAACGACCAGGCACCCTCTGTTCCAGGATTTTTCAACCCAGTCTTCGAGGACCCCCTAGCCAGTTCACATTTTTGCTCCCTTCCAGCTTCCAGCAGTATTTGATGTTTTTGATTGTGTGCTGGGATATAGGAGGAAGCAAAACTGTGGACTGGGTGGAGAAACACTGCTGTGTACAAACTGCCATATCCATATTCACTGCAAGACCGGTATCTGCTATTTTTTCCGGCTGAAGAATTCCTGCAAAATGATCCTGTTCCCGTCCATGCTGTCCTCGCCCAACAAATGTGCACGATTATAACTTACAATAACAATAAAAAAATCCTGGTGCCAGGGTTTATGTAATGCATCTTATTGGGGATTTTGGTTTTGTATTCAGGGAAGAATTATTTCTGGTCCCAGGACTTCATAAACAAAAGCAACCAGGGATGTAATCTCTTTGGAAACAGGCTAGCCCAACAGATAAGTCATGTTGGTTAGGAGCCCAGGGGCCGTGGTCATTTGTCTGATTTTCTGCTTGCTAATTTTAGCAGTCGCTCATTCAGTGCAGCTAACAATGCCTGCAGTGGTATTTGTGTGGTTTATGCATTACTTTTCCAGACTAAAGTCCCTTTTTACTGGAAACTAGATCTCCAACACATATAGTATCTTCGGTGTAAATTTTCTAGGAATTGTGAGCAAATTCTGTCTATTGGTTTCTCCTTGAAGATTCCTTCCAGGTAGCTCAATGGATTGATTATACAGCTTAGGTATGCAGTCTTCTACTGATGAGTGAATGATCAATTAACCAATTAGCGAATCATGGCTGGCAACACCAGCTGCTCTCTTCCTGGTTCTGTTGGTGCTATTTAATGCAGCATGGGAGGGTAAAGCGGCAAAGCTGAAACGCCGTAGCTGAAGGGCAAGGAATGTTTTTCAAGTGTTGAGAGCGTAGAAGGGCCGCCTTAGAAGATTTTACAGTTTCAGGTGTGTGGTTTCAGGTGTGTGAAGTGGCCCATATGCAAAGGATATATATATATATATTATTTTTTTTTTGGCTAAACAGAGATGGAATCTCATTGAGGCAGTGGCTTATAGATTGTCACCACCTCCTTCCTGTCAGGCTTCACCAGATTACAAGTGTGAAATTCATCAGCAAAACTGCTGTTTATGTTCAAGATGACTTTGACTTCACTCTTTAATGAAGCATCGAAAGAACCTGGAATTGTTTTTTTTTCCCCAGGCAAGACGTAAATTCATTTGTAGTTCTCTAGTTCTCACTACTTTCCAAGCACTATACATCAGTTCACACATGATTGCTCTTTCAAAGAACCTAAATTATTCTTATGCTAATGAAAGTTGCTGAAATTTTTTTGATTATGGAAGATGGATGGGTTATTATTTTTGTTAGTGTGTGAGGACAGACAAAGTCTCTCACAAGCAGCTGTTCCCACTGTCGTCTTTTTCAGAAAGCATGTTCTGGAAGATTTAAATGCGAGTCCACTCTTTCGAATTCCACTACTTGTAGACAAGGGTTGTGATCTCATTCCAAAAAGGTGTTTATTCAGTTCTGAGTTTGTTCGGAGTCCAGATGGGCAGATTAGTCATGTGTAAATATCTGTGACTTTAGGGAGTATGAAATAAATGCAGATCAGCCCTGCTGAGGCTTAGTTCAACACAGAAGCCGCACAACCAAAATCCTGCAACTTCACGTGATATTAAACAATTATTTTCCAATAGAGAAAATCAGTGAAATGCAGTAACTGATGTGCTTAAATTACAGAATACAGACAGATATTACTTTCAGAAAGTGACTTTTATGTAACATAACTCTCACAATTGCGTGCATTTACAGTTAGAAGTAACTGGATTTGTATATTGATAAGATATAAAGCTTAATATGCTTATTTGTACTTTTTGTATTGCACTCATACACACTAAAAGTTAAAAATCTCTTGGATAGAAAAGTTAATGCTACGATTTATTCAAGGCTTCAAGCTTCTGTAAAAATTGCGTAAAAAAAAAAAAAAATGCGTTAAAAATGTCCCAAATATGAAACCATTTCATATTTGAAACCAGAAAAAAGGATGCTTCCTTCCACCACTACTGAGGTCTGCACCAACCGTGATTTCACATTCCTGATAGAAGACTTGCATACAAGCAAAACAATCGAGGGGGGTGGGGTTACCGTTAACGACGGTGACCGTAAGCGTGCAAAGGATCGCATTTTTATATAAGTAAGTGTTTCCAGAGTGGGGCCGGAAGTATGTGATAACGTTACGTCCTCGATGTCTAAAAGGCCGAGGCCAGGAAGGTTCATCTTCCCCCCCAACCCACAATGGTTTGAGTCTCCAACGCTGACATAGAACATGCAATGTGGCTGTATGGATCTCTGGTAGACCAATCGGTATGGAACGAGAACGCAGGGCATGCAGAGTATCTGAAGGAGCCAAGCAATTATTCTGGCAATTTCAGGGCTACCGCTCTGGGGTTCAGGGTGAACAAGGTTCACCATCTGTGCTGGCGTGTGATACCATTGGCTCTAGCTCGAGCAGGTGTGTATTTTAATGCACACGCACTCTCGCATAAATCGCTGCCATATATAGGGAAACGTATGCGCCCGCGCACACACACAACCACACACGCACATATCGATTTCCTCTAAAATTCCACACGCGTCGACTGAGCAGCTATATTGATTTTCTTTTTATTTGGCACAAATGCAAGGAGTGAGGAATGTGATGTACAGCTACAACACATATACCTCCAATAATTGGCAGGGAAAAAATACTTTGCACTGAATTACAGAGGTTTTGCCCGTAATCCAAATGACCGTCATATATTCTGTTGGTTTTTGGGAACTGGACCAACTGATTGAATGAAGGAAGATAATATTTATGACCTCCACTCATTCAATTTCTTTCTCTTCCCTTTTTTAAGATGAAATTAAATCTTCCAAGTAAACCTGAAACACGCCAGTGTTGATATGAAGCGTAATCTCTCTTAACCCCAAGGATCTCTGTTTACACTGGAGTTTGCAATAAACCTCACTTCACCACTCAGCAAACAGTTGAGCTGTGAACTGTTTTAACTCTATACTTCTCTGACTTTTGTAGGAAATGCACCTGCCAAAAATAGATGTACCAGCAAACATAACATTGCTGGTCATCTTGCAATTGAGGGACTTTGTTATGGTACCATGAAAACCAGTTTATTCATGATGGGAAAAAGGTTAGCAGGAACAAACCACTCTAGGGTTTAGACTTTAGAGACATAACTCTGGGTTTCTCTGGTTCACATGTCTTGAAACTGTCCTGGTTGAAGAATGCAGGACCCAACAAAGTGATTCTCGAAACTTGTAAGCTAAGGATGTTGCAGACGGAGATATCAAATTCACACCTCTTTGCTTTTCATTGCTTTTGATCCCTCTATTGTTGTCTGGAAACAAAGACCACCAACTAGGGATTTCTCAACTATTCTACATTATGTTTTGATTCATTTCCCTGGTGAGGACTGACTTCCACAGTATTAAATAGTGTTATTTTTAGTGGGAGGGATCTGTGGCACACTGTGCTTCACTCCAGGGGCGTTGCTGGGTTCTGACTTTAACTGCAGCTTTGAAACATGCAAGTCTTGTGAGAATTTCAGCTGCATTTGGGTCACCAGCTTGAGTGTCACCAGTCGTCTGAATAATACAGTCCAAGTCCTTTGTGTCTGATGCTTTAGTCTTTGCTTTGCAGTCGGCGCCTTTCACGACAGAACTCCGCGCCCTTTGTAACATCACAATGTAGTTTCCTGTCTAACCTTGTGCTTGTGAAATAAGACAGAGAGTGTATTGCAGTCCTGTGCAAATCAGATGAATGTTGGTGTGAATCCTGGACACAAAGTGCTTCACCTTAACTGATATGGTGAAAATCTACCCTAGATGTCTGGATATTAAGCTTGTTTATTTCCCCCCTCATTCAGCCAGTTAATAATTAATGCAGGGATGTAATCCCATCCATGAGTCTGGATTCACGTGTTGCAGTGGAGTGTCTGACGGGTAACCTGTTACTGTGCAATAAAGTCTGGAGACTGACTTGTTCGGATCTACGCTCAAAGGCCTGTCCGCTCTAGGGCCCCAGAAAGCAGAAACTACCCAAGAAAGTCATCCCCTCGCTGTTGATCAAGGACCTCCTGTTCCTGGCTGTGGAAAGACCAGAAGGAATGATGAATTTCAGGCCTGGACTCTGTGTAGTCGGCACATACTGCAGCACGATGATTAATTAAACACAAACCGCCAACGGGCAGTTAGTGATTGTTTGTTGTTGATCCTTCTTGCTCTAGTGCCATTTTTGTAGAACATAACCAGTGCGCTTTCAGACTCCTGGCCTGTCCTGCTAGTGTTTATATAAAAATGTGATCATTCATAGCAAATTATTCCGAGAGGGGAAATATCAGCCCCCCTAAAGCTCCATAGCTCCCAGTCTTTCTGGGAGAAGATGAAGTAACACATATGAAGTTGACACTACATCCACCTGGCCTTTATTTAACACTCATATGTTCTATATAATTTAGTCTTTCTGATTTGCACATTCATGAACATAGTGGTGTTCCTTTCGGTGGCTTGGGAAATCATTTTCAAGGATATGGAGTTTCCTGTTTGTTGATTCCTTCTGGTATATCAACTGTAAAGTGCTTTCTGACAGCCAGCCTATAAAATGTGCCGTATTGCTTAAATGCGTTTGATCCTTTGGGTCCCTGTTTCATGACAGATTATGGTTCCCAGCCCGGGTGGTTTGTGGTTTCATCCTGTTCAGTTCCTCGTCCAGCTGGAGCTGAAACCTTCAGGGACGCCAGGAGATCCTGTTTCTTGGGCCGCTCCCTGACCAAAAGCCCTCCCGGTGGAGCATCTGCAATCTGGGAGCAGGCGGGGGGGTGGTGGTGGTGGTGGTGGGGGGGACTCTGTTAACCAGCTTGGCAAGGTGTGTCTCCCTCCCCAAGAAGCGCATAAATGACACGCTATCAGTAATGGATGCAGGTGTGTGGCGACTTCGGCTGATCGCTAACCATCGCCGCGGCGATTTGGCTCTTCTGTATAGCTGGGCATGCTCGGTGAGCAGTTAAAATGACATCTGTCACTAGGTCGTGGAAGATGGAACCCGATCATTCGGGAGGGGAGGGGGGTTTGTAAATACCGCATGAAGAAGCTGAGCCCTCTGCAGTGCCTGGCTCCACAGTAAATGACAGGCCCAGGAGCACTGAGGTTACTCTCGGGTCAAGGTCAAGTTTATTGTCATGTCTTAAGTTACTGCTGAGGGCGAGTGGTGAAATGAAATACAAGTGCAATTAAAATCAATGGACAGTAACGAAAAAATAAATAGTCAGTTAATCAATGAGTCAATACAGTAAATCAGGATTTCCCAGATCCTGTCCTGGAGGGCCAGTTGGTACTACGGTTTGCAGATTTGCCTGGTAATTGGCTGGTGAGCTGAATGAGGTGTGTTTGAGCAGGGAAATCAGCAAACGGTGTTGCTGAATGGAATTGACTAACTCCACAGTAAATAATTGCATTAACAGCTGAAGTTCCATTGTGCTGTAAAGCGTGTGATGCCAAAGTCGAGTGCTTAGATTATACAGAATTAAAGATGTCTTGCGCTCTGTGGGGGGAAAAACAATCATGAACCTATGTGTCTTGGACCTGATGTAGACATGAACCCTATGTTGGTGAGCAGGTGTGGTTTTTTTTTCTTTTTCTTTTCAAATCCTCGCCTACATCCTGCGACACTTCATATGTGCCAAGGGTGATGACACCGATAGTGAATGGGACTCTTAATGTCTGAGTACTGCCTACTTCCCTCCATTTTGGCTTTTATCGTGCAGAGATAGAAACACAGACCCACCCCCACCCCCCCCCAGCAATGGAAATGAAAAGCCTCCTTTAATTACAGCATTCTGACATCTCAGTCCCGCAGAACATAATGAGACTGGGTTGTAATTTGGCACTTTATGATTATCTGTAAGGAGCGACGGTTCCCTGCAACAAAGACTTTATACATGTCACTCAGAGTGTGTTTAGCTTTGATGCGATGGAGGGGAGTTCGAAAGACAAGGTGGTTTTTTGTGTAAGATTGAGTATGGGTTGGGGGCTGCATAGTTTCCATCTTAATCATCCATCATCATCCATTTTATTCCTTCACAGCTCCATTGTTGAGCAGGAATTGAGGCTCGAGAAGAATGCCACATTGCTCAGTAGTGGCTGTATAACTTTGCGGGAGGGGGATAGAGTTGGTATCAGATGCTTCATAAGGGGCGACCGGGCTGGCAGAATCCCCTGAGTGCAAGGAGCAAAAAGGGAGCAATGGCCTCAAGGTCAGCTGGGTCGTCTTTCTGAGATGAAGAGGGTTAGGGTTTGAGCTAGTTAGGAGAGACAAAGCTTGGAGCCTCAAGGTTAGCTGGTCTTCCTTGTGAGATGAGGAGGGTTAGGGTTTAGGCTAGTTAGGAGAGACAAAGCTTGGAGCCTCAAGGTTGGCTGGTCTTCCTTGTGAGATGAGGAGGGTTAGGGTTTAGGCTAGTTAGGAGAGACAAAGCTTGGAGCCTCAAGGTTGGCTGGTCTTCCTTGTGAGATGAGGAGGATTAGGGTTTGGGTTGGGGAGGGAGAGACAAAGCTTGGAGCCTCAAGGTTGGCTGGTCTCCCCTTATCTGAGCTAGCACTAACATGGGGCAGGCAGTGCAAGGAAAGGGTATTAGCAAATTTGACAAACCTCACCCATTACCTTAACTCCTTAAAAAAAGCCTTTTGTGCTTTGGTTCATTTGATAAAATTAAGCTAAAATCTGTAATTAACAAATCAAATGGGCAGCCTCAACAAGATTCAAGATTCTAAGAGATTCTAGATTCTTTAATTGTCACATACATAGTTATACAAAGTACAACACGTAGTGAAATGCTTTTTGATTTCTTTTCCTGACAAATTCACAATAAGCACAGCCGTGAGGACTGGAGAGCCTGTCAGAATGATGGAAAAATGATTCCTACTTTCTTTTGCTACAGGACATTTTCAAAAAGAATCTTTACAAAAAAAAAATGCTAACCTGTAAGGGGACCATTTTTAAATAGATAGACTTGGTGCACCCAAGAGGATATTGGGTGTACAATTGTAAATAGTATCTTCTATTATTTAAACTTATTAACCCACCATGATTTATTGAACAGGCATCTATTTCTAGGGCACTGTATCACATAGTTTTCCTTTTCAACTGTATACAGTTTCATAGCAGGATTCCACACAGAGTTATTTTTGCTCAGGGACAAAACTGAACCATGATACCAGAATGAAGCCAGACTCCAGAAAGCATAGATCCAATATTTAGCTCAGCCTGCTTCACAGGTTCTTGAGGCCAGCATGATGCTCTGCTCTGCTGTGCTGTGCTCAAAGTAGGGAAGCTGGCAATGTTAGGACCCATGCAGCCACATCACGTTTCTGTTAAATTTATGGCTGTATAAATAAAGAGTAACATATGCATTAGATGATAATGGCGATGATGATGGTAGTAATGGAAAATCCAGGTTCCTGACTCCGGATGTCTCCATTTTAACTCCTCTAGGCGGAATACTCTGGAACAGCTATCCTACATCAGACGAGGCGGGACCAGGTGGCGGAGACCTGCCGGGCTTACAGCGCCACCAGCCGCAAGCGACGGGTCTTGACTCCCAGTGACCTCAGACACCTGGTGGTGGATGAGGACCATGAGTTGATTTACTGCTACGTGCCCAAGGTGGCCTGCACCAATTGGAAGCGTGTGATGATGGTGCTGACAGGAAGGGGCAAGTATAGCGACCCCATGGCCATCCCATCCAATGAGGCACATGTGCCCTCCAACCTGAAGACGCTCAACCAGTACAGCATCCCTGAGATCAACCATCGGCTGAAGAGCTACCTCAAGTTCCTGTTTGTACGTGAACCCTTCGAGAGGCTGGTCTCGGCCTACCGGAACAAGTTCACGCTCAAGTACAACACATCCTTCCACAAACGTTTTGGCACCAAGATCGTGCGCCGGTACCGCAAGAACGCCACGCAGGAGGCCCTACAGAGCGGTGCTGATGTTAAGTTCCAGGAATTTGCCGGGTATCTGGTAGACCCCGCCACACAGAAGGAGGGTCCACTCAATGAGCACTGGCAGACCGTCTACTCACTCTGCCACCCCTGCCACATCCACTACGACCTGGTAGGCAAGTACGAGACCCTGGAAGACGACGCTAACTACATCCTCAGGCTGGTTGGGATGGGCGACTACCTGCGCTTCCCCTCGTACGCCAAGTCGACTCGCACCACTGACCAAATGACGGCTGAGTTCTTCCACAATATCAGTTCACAGCAGCAGGCACAGCTCTACGAACTCTACAAGCTGGACTTCCTCATGTTCAACTACTCCATGCCTGGCTATCTAAAGATTGAGTAAAGGTCTGGAACCCATTGAAACAGAGACAAATCGACTTGCAGAAAAGTGTCATTCGGGCAGGGGTTCCACCAGAACAGAACTGACACCTGTGGGAGGCTGCGAGGTGCTGATTGAATCTGGGAGTATTCCCATCAAGAAGGGGATTCGATCAGAACTGAACTTAAATCCACGGGAGGGTGCAATTTTGCTGATTAGCTGTTGAATAAGGGAATGATGTCGAGGATATGGGGGTGGGGCTTTCTAATTTGTACATGCTTGATTTCAACAAAATGGAGGAGAAGTATACTATTCTTCTGTAGAAGAAGAAGGTAGGTTGTTCACCCAAAACAAGTGCTGCTACTGCTGCATGTTTCAATCTGCTCTGGATGCCAGGAGCTCGCAGCAGCTCCACTGCTGCCGTGACGCAAGGCCTCACTTCAGTGCAATCAATGCGATGGACGCAACCATCCAACTGTAAAATGCATCGGTGTTTTCTCTCCAGGTGTCTGTTGCTTTAGTCTGTATTTTCGCTCTTTGGGATTCGGGCGGTTTGGTCAGACCCGGTGAACTGGCGAGCTTCCGAATGGAGGCCAAGGGGCCTGCGGCTTGCCCAAAACCCACTTCCTGTAGATCTCTTACAGCAGCCATATCTTTGATGCGCCACTACATTGAAAGCACCTTCAGCCTGAAACGTGAAGGAACTCAAAATTAGCACCCCATTCCCCTGTACCAAGGAAGGGTAAGTTTCAGGTTATCAACCAAGGAGGGCAAAGCTAACAGTTTTTGGGGGAGGTTGCTGGGGGGACCAGCTCTCACCCTCCCTCACGAGGGCCGCCCAGGAAAATCGTAGTGCTGGACGTGGGAAAGGGTGTGTCCCTGTGTGGGGAGGGTGTTTTGTTGAAGGTTCCTCCCCGGCTTGGACCGGAATAAAGGGCCCCATTTTTTAAAGGGCCAGCATCACAGGGGTGGTCTCCAGTGTGACAGGATTGATCTAAAGTGCCAAGGGACCGGACATAGAACCCCTGCTTTTATGACCAAACAATTTTTTTTGTGTCTTGTAAATTCAGATTTTTTTTCATCTCGTCTATTTGTGAGTGTTTTTATTTCACGAAAAGTTGCTGCGAGCAGCACAATAAATGGTTATTTAAATTACATTGTGAGAAAGAGAAAGATTTAATCTCTTCCCAGAGAGAGCAAACCAACAGTTTGTCAAAAGGAATGTCATGAAAGTGTTCATGATTTCACCAGTGTGTGCAGTTTTTCTTTTTTATTTACAGTCTGTTGCTTTTGTTTTTTGTGTTTTGGAAGCCTCAGGAGAGAAATGGTGGGGAAAGTTAATATTTTTAGCAGCTTAAGGAGTATGCTTCACTGAATTGTTTCTTTAGGGCCCCAGGGTTCGTACTGAAATCCAAGCACCAACTTGAGATTGTCCTACTCCATTCCGGAAACTTCCTTCTCGTTTGTGGAGCAGTCACCCACACTCTGAGGGCAGCGCTAGTACACATGAGTACGCCAAATCTGTACTTCCAGAAAACCAGATTCTTGTATAATTTCTCTTTAGATCCAGGTAAATCACAGTCGAGCCATTTCTTCCTGTGGTCTGTGGGATCAGAAAACCACGACTGTTGAACGTTAATGGTGAAATTTTAAAACTGCTTTGGATGAAGGTAAATATCATACAAGTTAATGGTCAAAATGGTACAGTTAAAAGCAGGCACTTAAGCTGTGGTGACCATGCAGACGCTGACCTCTTTGATGGCACATTGCTGGTATGTTCTTGTTCATTTTCTTCTCTCTCCATTATCTTTCTTTGCCTGGACACTTGGGAAGAGCGAAGGCGCTTGCAGCTTTTCAGCCGCCTGGAAGTAGGGAGGGAGAATCAGTTCAGCAAAAACAATAGACTTTTCATTTGCGTTCCTAGTTATTTATACGGCTTAACAAGTCCCCCGCATAGCTCCACTTGTCAGCAGCCGTTTGCGATGCGATTGATATTTTTGTTTGCGTGCGACGATACACGCATAAGGGTCTCAGTGAGCTGATAGCTAGTTTGCTGTTTCCAAAGAGAAATGAGTTGGGTTGGAACTAAGAAGGTATCCAAGTTTGGCATAGCTGGAGTCTGTCTTGTAGGCTGGCGGAAATGTCCAGAATCTCTTAAAACTACTTTTTGGCACTCGGTCTAAAACTTTCCTTGAGCCCCATCCATTTAAGATAAATGAATGTCTTTTATGTTATGGTTGAGCTCCCATGACGGTCAGACACATTGGTGTCAGGGATCCAATTATGACCGAGTCACAACTGAATACGTTACCCCCCCCCCACCACAATATGGCTTCATGGGAATGACTCAAGGAGACAGGTGAGCATGACCAGTCTGAATACACCCAGTCCCCACCGAGAATACACCAGGCTAGCTAAGAGATGCTTTGGTTTGTGTCTCATACTGCAGAACCAGGGAAGCAACCTCTAAGACAAACAGCACCATAAAATCCCACAAGGACAGCAATTTCATTCCAACCACAGTCCAGGTTTTAAACAGACCTTTTATAATCTTCTTTGTTCTGTCATCCTCTGCGTTATTTTTAAGCAGGATTTTCCTTTTCGACCAGATTTAATTTCCTCTACAAGTGCCACAGGCCACATCAAACAGAGCGGTACTTTAAGTATTGGTAGGGGGAAGCTTCCCTTGTGCTATGTTATGTAATACGCGGAAATGTTTAGTATTAGCTCTCTGGGATTTAGCGAACATAGCACACAGCAGATGTGAAGGTAAAGCTTCGGAAATATAATACAGCATGATGGTACCCATTTAGTTGAGCATATGATTGGAGGACAAAAGTTAGACCCGTTTGTCCAGGTTGAGGCCTGTTTCCTATACAATGAACTAGTCGACACCCATTGCGTGTCCCCTATTGATGCGTCCCTGCTCAACATGACAACAGTGACATTTTCCGTAGCTACATATGCCCTTCGGTCTTCCACCAGCCACCACTCTCAGTCACCACCATCTGTCGTTAAATCAGCTGCTTCTTCAGGGCAAGAGATCAACAAATTGGGCCACAGTGACGACAAATTGTTGCATCCGGAGGGTACAGCTGAATTCCAGCCGGCAGACGATTAACAAGCCAAGCATTCCCAGCTTTTCTTGTGCCCAGTGTCTTTCAGTCATCAGCAGACACATCCTTTCAGTCGTCAGCAGACACATCCTTTCAGTCGTCAGCAGACACGTGCCTCGCAATCACACTTCAACCCAACGTGCAGGAAACAGGCCGGCTTCGATTTAATAAAGCAGGGAGCAGAACCAGAACGCCGTGTGTCACGTTGTCCGTTTTGGTTTGCGGTGGCCCATCTTCATCCGGGTGGCTCTGTCAACTGGCGCTCAACTGCACACATGTGCCATGGATTTGAGGGCACGTGATGGCGAGGTGGTTTCGGAAAAGAAGGTGGGGAAGCTAGCAGGGGGCAGCATGTAGCATTAGGTTACCAATCTGAGGGGGCTGGACTCTCTCTGGTAGGGCTGATCTCGTTCTGCAGTACCTCTAAAGTACCTTTGTCTGACCGTCTCATACCCCTATTACGTGCTTACACAGTGAGAGCTACCACACTGCACACAGTGAAATTTACCCCACTTCTTCGGCCAGACCATCCCTTTGGTGTGTCTGCAGTGACGTCCGTAACATCACCATCCTCTCACACACTTCTTTACTCCAGCAGACAAGTGATACTTACACCTCTTTGCTGTTCAGAACCCGATGTTCTCAGAACCTCCCAAGCTGTCCGCCTCGTATCTTCGACTCGCTAGTTAGTTGGTGAGTTTTGTTCGGTTTCTTTTTGACTAGGAAACTCATGCTGTATTAGTCATGTTAATGAAGTTTCTTCTCCATCTTGGTCCTCATTAATGGATGTCTTGAAGTTCATGAGAAGTGCTGTGACTCATCTCCCATAGGGATGGACCAGTGTCTCCTAGCTGTAGTGCTGCCCTCTCTGGGGCTGGACACACAAGGCCAGTGTTTCCATATACTGGTGGGGTCATGTGATTAGTGGGTGAAGTAGTATGGCAGTAGGTAGCATGGGTGGGGTGATATGGATGGGTATAAATAGTGTGGGTGGGAAGGCATTTTTGTGAGATGGCATGAAGATGAACCCTGAGATGCCTTGACCAAAATTCCCCCATCCTCCAGCTAGGTTGCGTAATCGCTGGGCTCCTGCTTCTCCTGTCTGACTTCAGAGGAGATGAATCCTCTGAGAATTTCTTCTGTGTAAAGCGCCACACGGCCATCGCCAAGGTGTGAACGATTGGGCTTTACGGTGACGCTGGATCACGGTGAACCTGCAGTCTCTCTATCGAAGGCATTCCTGGTTGTCGGATCATTGCAGGACTGACACATAAAACGTAGGTTATCACGGTTTCGCCTGTCTGGGATGTCTCCGCCTGATGCCGGACACACCCGGTGTTCGACGTCTCATTGCCACAGTGATGCCCCTTGTGCCACACTAGTAATAACGTGGAGAAAGCTCATTTATATTCAGACCTTCTGAACAGCTGATGCTTGACCGGGGTTCTCCAGTGCGGAGAACAGCTCACGTACTGTCACCCTAATTTATTTATTTATATCCGGAAGCTCTGCTTAAAGAATTATACTCGTCTGCCTCAGGTTTCCGCGGCGACGTGTTTTTTTTTTTTTTCCTTGACTCTGCCGGTTTCCATGGCAACGTTTTGTGCAGGAACGGACTCAGAGAGTCGCTCGGAAGGGGACTGGATGGACATGCTGTGTTTTTTTTTTTGGGGGGGGGGGGTTCTTACCGCGTGTGGTCAGTGCGTGTCTGACATTTCTTTTGTTCTCTGGTGTTTTCCCAATAAAACTGCTGGTAAAAAAAAAAGCTCCTGGCCTATGGATTATTCTTTCCTGTCTTTTTTTTGTTTTCTCTGCAGTCATTATGTTCCTCAGGATTAAGCAGCAGCGTCCCCGCTGGGCGTAGTGCTATCTCAGAATTGGATCAACACAAGTGTCATCTCTCGCTAGGGGAGAAATTGGCCTCCTCCTGTTTTTTTTTTTCCCCCTCAGTCGAACATCTACGAAGGTATAAAACATGAGTGAAATAGCGTTTACGGGCGGTGACTGCACAGTGTTTGCGTAGGACGCCAGATGGAGGTTGTGGGTGACATCATTCACAGGCATAACAATTTATCCCAGGAAATGGATGTAAAATGATTATTTAAGATGAATGGCTGAGGATCACTTTAATCTTTCACTTTTTTGCAGATAAACGAGAATAATAAGACGTGCATTTGTATCGTCATGCAGATATTGACCTTGGTGGGGAAGTAACAACAGCTGAATTTTATTGTGTATTTCAGACTTTTCTTAAGGGCCCGTTTCACATAGCTGGTTATTCATCCGTCAGTGAAGCACCACATTTTCCCGGGCTAGAAGCCTGTCAGATTAACAAAGTGTTAAATCAGCAATGCAGCTGGACTTGAACTGGGAAGAAGCAGCTCCCAGCGGCCGTGTTGTCAATGCTGGGTGGTGCAATTTTGGATGAAGCTCTCCACACCAAGCTCTCCACAACAGGCTCTCCACCTCTGCAAGATCATGCCATGTACGTGGCAGCCTGCAGGTCTTCAGGTTTGTTTCTCTGTGTCTCTCTGCTCCAGCTCTCACATGGGGGTTGTGTCTGGTTGGCAGGAATGATATCACCGTGTGCCTGTGCCGCTGGATGAGATCTGCACCATTGACGCCCAAGGCAGGAAGCGATAACGAGAGAGGTTCACTGGCCCAGCAGTACCAGAGCAGGATATACATTCAGTTATCAGAATATACATTCGTCAGTTATCAGTGGCAACTCTCCCCAGTGGGTGTTGGGATCCAAGCCAAGTTTTGCCTGTAGGACATCAAGAAGCTGTAGATAAGCTGAGATACAGCTTGGGGACCTGGTGCAGTCCATCAAAATCAGACGTCGTTTCAGTCATCCACACACTTTTCTAGCCGTGAACATTCATATATAGTTATTATGAAACATTTGTCATCTTAACTGGTCCTCTTTGCTGAAATGACTGTCAGGAGATACCTAACATTAGAACTTGTTCTTTAAAATCAGGCCGCTGGGAGGACAGCTCTATGGCCAATTTGGTTGTGCCACCATCACTGCCAGTGGTCGAGATGGTGGGTATTTCTCGATATTTTTCTCCAAGAAAGCAAAGATCTTACTTGTGCTCTTGGCAAGACTGGTCTTTCTAAGTCGCCTCCCAAGAACGAACTTGCGGTGCAATGAATCATGGGATTGGTCTCATTTGGCGAGGATGCAACCGATGTATCCTTGATATTTGGGGCGGGGCAAGAACAACATCTGGGGATTGTTAGCATCCTCTGTGCTTCTGTTCTTAGTATTAAAACTGGTCTTCGGCAATGGCACTATACACAAGTACAGTCGAGTACAGGTTTTGGGGAAACGGCCAATGTTTGAAGGACAGAATCCATTGGGTTTTGCCCTAACGCCCATCAGTGCGTTGCCCTTCTGGTGGACAAACGATCTCCATCTATACTTTTCTTGCCGCTTCCATGCATCCTTTCCACGTTGAAATAGTGAGTATATTTACTCCGAAAGAAGCTGTACATTCCTGTTCTTCTCTGCCCACTGCCATTAATATGCACTGCAGCAGCAAGAGATTGATTGTTGCTGGCAGTTACTGACAGCCTACAGGAAAGAGCAAATAAGCGAACATTAGCCCTGACAGTTTTCTGACCCCAGGAGAAAGAGAAAGTCAGCGAGCCCAGAAAGCAATGGCAGCTATATATCTCACCATATAAAGAAACATTAGAATATTCTGGAAGATGACTAGTCTTCTTCTTTAAGTAGGGCACAGAAGTAAAGCAGTAGAATTCATGGGATGACATAATTGTGTTTTGTTTGCTCACAAAGCTGCATAGATCTTGCTGTTATTCAGTAGCATACGCTATTCTTTGCCGAATAATGTGCCCCGTGACATTCATTGTTGCTGGTGAAAAACAGGGTATAACTGCATTTTTACAAAGAAGCCTTGTGCTTAAAAAGCCAAGCGCCTTCCCTACTGCATATCCAGTACAGGGCCAGGGTAAACCTGAAGCCTGTCCCAGATGCATGGGGCATGAGACAGGGACCCCCCTGGATGGGATGCCAGTCCATCGCAGAGAACACACACTATACTAGAGATTTCAAGACCCATACTCGATTAACGGCATGGCTAAAGAGCAGAGGAGGACATTTAGGCTGTGCTCCCCACAGAGGTACTGTGTCACCGCGGCTAAGGATATCTGACGTCTTCCTGAAGCTTGGTCTGAAGGACTAGTGTTTGGCTGCATCTCTCAGCCATTCATCTCTTCATGTACCTTCCCGGGTTGCTGATTGGATGACGGCCGCCCCGTTCTTATTTCAGGTGGATTCGCAATGAAGATCATGCTTGGAATGCAACAGGCTATCAGCTTAGGTCACCTTTGCTGGAGATTTGATCCGCTTTGCCTGGACAGGGGGACAGAATTGAAACTATGCCTGTCTTGATATCTGTTCATTCAATAAATCATAATAGCTCATAAGCACAAATGCCTCTGCTCGAATCATATTACATTGCTGTGTAATATATTATTATTAGAGATAAAATTTCAAGCTGGGCTGGAGTTTCTTATCTGAGTTAATGGGGGAGAGATATTCAGTGAGGAGACATTAATTTTAAGAATGCTCATTGGAAACATCTATTACTCATATTAAACCTGAGATCCTTTATGTCCCAAAAAAAAGCGATTGTTCTCTATGATGGAGACAGATGTACTATGAAAATGTCAGAATTCCAGATCCCTCTTTAAACCTCTTCTAGCCTTGAACCTGGCAATGAAATGACTGTCTCGCTGTTTCTGGTGCTGAAATATAAGACGGTATGCTCTAATCTTTTCGGAATAGTCTGAAGAGCTGAGGGAGACTGAAGATAAAAACTCTGTCACTCAGGTTTCCAAAAGGTTTCTTCTCCAGGAAATTGGTGCTGAGAGGTTGCTTCAACATATCTGGCATCGCTGCTAAGTTTAGCACAGTAGGAAATGCTTGACCGTGATTGGAGGTTTCTGGTTAGAGTCTGAACCTCAATTGTTACATATAATGGTGCAATCGCGTGTGAAGCTGCACTGGTTGGTTGGTCGTTCCTTTAATCATGTGGAACGGAGGTGGGGAAAAAAGGTGAACGTGGCAAAGGAAAACATTTCTCTGGCTAGGATTGCTTGGGAAAGAACAGAAAATAAAGTCGCGGGACATGGTAATGACAGGCTAGAAGTGGGGCTTTCTTTGGCTGTTGGAGCGGGGACTTGTTTAACAAAAGTGTGTGAAGGAATGAAAGCGAAGTACAGCCATTTTGGCTTCAGCACAAGTGAAACATGCAGGTAGACATCGGGCCTTTTTGGGGACAGGCAGAAGGGTGCAGGTTTGGGTATCGAGGTCATTAGTCAAGAGATAAGGAGACGCCAGCTTAATGTGATCAATGATAAGGCACGTCCGCAAACCCCCCCACCCCACCCCCGACACCGCGCACGGCAGAATTCCGTATCCCGAAAATTCACGCGCCTCAACTTTTTTCACTTTCGCTGTGTTTCGAGCTGTAGCTGCAGCAGTTATGGCTGCACGTCTTTCCCCTTAGGGCCGGGCAGCGCGAAGATTAGTCATTTTAACTTTTCTTAACAGTCCTCCCTGCCAGATGTCCACCAGGATGCTCTCCGGCATGTTCTGTCAACACGGCCCCATTGATCCGAGTCCGAGAAATGGAGGCAGTCATGTCGTCCGTCATCCAGGGTCCACCTATCGATTTCGGTGGGTTTTTTTTTTTTTTCCCCCTCCCCCTCGGAGCCTGTCCTGGTGGGTCGGGGGGGTTGCACATGCCACAGCAACAGAAGCGCTTTGTCACCCAACGGTGTACAGATCTAACAAAAGGAGCCCGTTGACCCCAGTCGGCCTCAGGTCCTGAGATACGCCACATCCTCCCTTCATCCTCCCGAGTCACATGATCTCTCATTTTCACCTCAGACTGGCCCGGGACTGAGCTATGCTGCCTGGTTTCCACTCAGCCCCACCCTCCTCGTCGCAGGAAGAATCTAGGCTGTGGGTGACAGGCATTTTTCTCAGTTTGCTCCCAGATCTGGGCATGGGGGTGCGGCCGGCGCACACTGCGGGCATCTGGAGCTACGAGCGTGGCAGAGGTCTGCAGGAGGACTGGAGCGAGAGAGGTCAGGCCAAGAAGCCCAGCAGAAGATATCTGAGAGGATGGAGTGGAATTAAGAAATCAAGAATTAGATGGATGGATGGATTGACCACAGGGATAAATCTATTTGCTGAAACAACTGCTAAAACGTATCAGTGCTGGTGATAAAATGGCAATTTAATCTTTTCTTTATTTCAGAGGCTAGATATTTACAGACCCATAGAGGTGGCAAGCTATACAGCACATACTAGTAAATACGTCAGATACGCACTTTGGAGAGCAGTTCTGATCATTTCTGCATTTTTATTTGGCTATGATGTACATGCACAGCTGCCCTTCCTGTACCCCTGTCCCTCCTTCTGGACCGGTGTCCCCCGCCTAATGCCCAGTGCATGCTGGGATAGCCTGTCTGCTCTCCCTGTCCCTGTAATGGATGAGCTATTATGGAAGATGGATGGACCCTTAAATTGTATTTAGGGATTCGAAGCGCAGGAAATGGACGTGTGTGAAATGACCAGCTGACCTCCAGCAGCTTAATTTCACAGCGGCAAAATCATTTCCGGGGCACTGGATGAGCGTCCCGCCAAGGCAGGGATGTCCTGTCACCAGGAGGGGGGGCTAAAAATGGGAGCGTCCTGTGCTTACTGAAGCGCCTGTTTATTTAGCTCTTTTTAATAGGAATGCATAAAATTTATCTGCGGCATGCAGGCCGTGAGGAGCAAGCAGGGAGGGGAGGACGCATTTGCAAAACAATAAACGAGGACTGAGGGGCAGAGATGGGGCTGGACGGGGGCCAGGGTGACCGCGGGACTCGCTGCGAGACGAACGAGCAGAGAAGAGGCTTTACTCACCCGGTCCCCGTCATGGGAGACATTCGCAAATGAACCACTGCCCCCCCCAAACATCACAACAGCTTTTATTTAATCTTATCTTTTGATAACGGTGTTCATTTCAAATAAATAAAAAACATATTGAATATTTAATGTTACAGCTTCGTTTGGTGTCAAACTTTTCAAAACCAGTGCCCGAGGTTGTAGGTTCGGGCCAAATCAGCCCTGACCCTCCCACGGTATTGGTATATCATGTCTGTCCATACCGTCCATATCCACCCCCCATCCCCCAGTTTTGATAGGGTCCATCCAACACTAATCGTCAGGTTAAGTAATTCCTCAGCAGGCCAGATGCTGTGAGGTCATCTGACCGTGTTTCAGACGTGGAGATTTCAGGTCCATAGAGTACAAATCCAGACCAAGATTTTGTTTCAACCAACCAGCTGAGTACTGCTGACTGCGAGTCTTTATATTCAGCTGGTTGGTTGAAACAAAATCTTGGTCTGGTTTTGTACTCTCTGGACCTGAAATCTGCACCTCTGTCGTGTTTACAGTACTGCTCTCCGTTATGACAACAGGCTGGATTTATTGAAGTGTTTGTTATTTTAGTCACGGCACAACGGATCTTAAGAAACAAGAAGAAGACTATAAACACAGGGGATTTAAATTTCTCCTTAAGCTTTTATTCAACAGTGAAACAACTGCACAATCTCTAGTCCTTCCTTGTGAGGGTTTGATTCCTCTTTTAAAAAAATTGTAGGAAACATACAGGATAACGCAGACTTCTGTAGTGCAATGACCGAATTCTATGGTGTGTACATTTCTGTGTGCGTCAATATTTAAGGGCATTATTTCCGGTTAATTCTGCATGCAGATAAAGAGGTGAGCAAAGGCTAACATAAGTATTAGCTGAGAGATTATTTCACATTTAACTGTAAAATCGTGCATTAATCGAGCACATATGCACAAAATGTGTGTCTGGTGTCCAGCCTTCGCTGTGAAGGGAAGCAAGCATGCAGAGTTACTGGGAAATGCAGCCGTATCGGAAAACCACAAGCGAAAAGGCGAAACGGGGAACTACAAGGCTCATGCTAAAACAGAGCACTCTTTCGTTGCTGGGAGAACCTCGACACAGCACAAGAGGCATGATACGGTTCATCCGTAAGGTTCTGCAAACTCTTTAGTATGACTGGAGATGGACCGGCACAGACCCAGCACAGAAAAGATGATGTTGGGGAGGAGAGATTGTTCTCTGCATAACAACAGCTGCCAGCAGCAGATTATTCAAAACCCTCCCCAGGATCCCTGACCCTCCTGAGAGCTCAGGTGAACCAAACCCGATTGGGCTCCATTGTTCTTTTCCCGAAACACCACAATGCCCATGCAGAGAGCGTCATGAAGAGCTCTGCCAACTCATCCGGTCGTTCTTTGTCCGGTACGGCCCCTATTAAAATGATAATCAAAAGGAGACAGTGGAGTTTTAGGCCGGGAAGGTAGGCCTAGGGGGGACAGCAGCAAGGGGGGGGGTGGGAGACGGGAAGCAGATGGGGGGACGGATCTGAGAAACGGCAGGTGGAGGGAAGGTGCAGAGAGCAGACAGATGTGGCAGACAGGCAGCCATAGAGACCGAGAGGAATGAGCAAACAAGGCGAGGGAGAGAGAGGGGAAAGGGTGAGCAAGCAGAAAAGAGGAGAGAGGGAGGGAGGGAGGGAGAGAGGAACAGAAGCGTGAAACTGACGGAGATTGATGACACTGCACTCCTCATCTGGCAGACCCAGGTGGAGGAGAGAAATATTCCTTTCTGAGCAGGTGTGGGGGGTTTGGGGGGGGGGGTAGAGCACATAGCAAAAGCAGGAGGGACGCAGGGTGCCTGTCAGGCGGTGCTGGAGAGATTTATGGATGCGGCCACTTAGTGGGGACGGGCTGGACCCCAGGGAGGTCCTGGGGGGGCAGAGATTCTGAGTCAGTGTCCAGCAGGTGCGCGCCGTCCCGCAGCCAAGCCCCACCAGACAGTTCTGAGACGGGCCCCGCCGTTAAAAACAAGACAGCGGAGACACCAGCCCTATAAATAAACACAACCTTCTGTCTGAGTCCCAGTCCAGGACTCCCACCGTGTCCAAACTCACTCCGCTAATCCCTGCCGGACCCGGGAGTCTGGGCGCCGCCCAAAGTCTGGGGACGACCGAGTAGGAGGGGCAGAGACAGAGAGACAGATGCTGAACGACAGAAAGAAGAAATGGGGAGACAAAGAGCAGGCCAGAAGGAGAAAGACAGATGTCAGAAGACGGGGAGTGCTAGAAGAAGAGAGAGACAGATTAGATAGATTAGAAGAGGCAGTTAGCAATGGCAGGACAGAGACAGAAAGAGAAGAGAGGTAGGGGTAGGGGCTAGTAACCAGGGGCAGGCAGGGACTGAGAGAGAGATGTAGATAAACTGGGCGGTCCAGTTCACTGATGTCACAATCACATGGTCACAATTCTACCAATCGGTGTGTGGCCCGGTGGGGTATGACCAGAAGGTTGCAGTGAATCCCCACCTCAGCAGAATAGTCATTGTTGGGCCCTTGAACAAGACCCTTAACCTCCTGAGGGGTGCTGGATAAAAGGCTTCACTCGGTATTTCTGTGTGTGTGTGTGTCTCAAAGGAGAGCAAGATGGGATATGTGAAAAGAAGACTCCCAATGTCTTTCTGCAAATAAAGCTTTATTTCATTGGACGGATACCTGGGGGGCCTTTGGCAACAAAGGAAGGGCACAAACTGATGCCGCATCTCAGATTCACCTCAAGTATAATTTAATCCCCCTTTTGGTCAACCACTTGGAAACAGAAATGTTTGAATTAGAGGTCAGGTTTTGCTTATACAGTAAGCCCAAATTGACCGTCACACCTGTGTATTGTATATTTTAGTTAGGGTTCTGCAGAAAAGTTTTTTTTTTTTAAACAAATGCATCACTATCAAGCAAATAATTGCATTTGGCTTAAAGTAATAAATTATCTGTTTGTTGTTAAATTATAACATTTGCATGCAAAAATACTGTTTGTTTGACCAGGAAACCCCATAACCCACCATCTGAATATACACAGCGGTGGGCGGGGCCTCACTGGGCCAGGCAGTGGTGGCTAACAATCTAAGGCTAATGTCTAAGTCAAAATTGGATCAAGACTCCAGTGGTGGAGATCACAGACATTAGTGTTTGTTCTTGAATCACAAGAAACACCACGGCCAAAGTACTCCACTGGCTCTGTGACTTTCAAAATACAATATTATGCCCAATTTTGACAAATGCAGATCTAAAGGCTGCAAAATAGTGTTTCCAAAGTCCTCCTCCTCCCTTTATCTGCTTTTAATCCTGAGCCAAAGGTACCTCTGACGGTTTTTTCTCCTGTGAGGACTTCTCATTGATGGGATGAATTATTGAGGAGTTTCTTCCCTCCGGTACAATGCAGAACAGAAGAAATGCCCTTCCGGTCACCAGCCGCGGCCGCGTACGACAGCGCGGGACGTGCTTGGAATTACCGCCGCGTCTTCGAAGGCTCTGAGGGATAATCCCTGCTGCCTCAGTCTCCGACGTCACCGTCCCGGTCCCCGACGGCCCACAGGAAGTAGAAGGCGAGGGTCAGGAGGCCGGTGCCCAGCAGGTCCCCCAGGGACGTCAGGTACGGGATGGAGAAGCTGTCTGGGTCCTTGCCCTTGCGCCACATGCAGCGCACCAACCAATCAGCAACGCAGAGCAAGGTGAAGACCTGGAAGGGGGCAGAGACACGAGCCGTCAGGCGAGGCACACGATAGGACGGCCTCATCACACTAGGGGCTGGGAGAAGCTCACCGCATAAGCCTGAAGATAAAAGCCCACTAGCCTGAAAGCTGTATGCAAATGAGCGAGGCCGCATATACAGCACAGCTACTGTCAGATGACGTCCCTCTCAGAGCTTGTCTTCATCTGCGTGACGCGTAACCTCAGACAGACCTTAAGCTGGATGTGCTACAAAAGTAATGCAGGAGGCTCATTACGGATTCCAGCGAGACCGGGTCCAAAAAGTCGCTCTCGAGGGCATTGCAGACGTGCTGACGTTCCTGCGATTCACAAACCCCCCCGACGGACCTCTCAGCTGGAATCCTGAGGGGCTCTGAGGAAACGTTCACAAACCCCCGAGGACCACGACGCTCTGGGCTGGGGGGGGTGGGGGGGTGGTATCAGGGCTACGGTGGAGGGGGTGCTCATTCGGAGACAAATGGTCACATGCGGTCATGGTAAATACGATTAGCAGATGGTGACAGGGAGAGGAATGATGCAAGTTTGCTCATCCATGCCCGTTCCCAGAGTCCTGCACAGTGAACTCAGCCTGAACTCTGTGACCTCTCACACGGCACTACACCAGTGCAGTGGAATGTTTTACAACGTGCCTGGTCTTTCGGAGGTTCACACGCCGCCATCGGGACGGAGGACAAACAGACACACGCACTAGTTCTCCCCGTGCGAGGAGAAATCCCACAATCCCACGGTGGTTCCTGAAGATCTACGTTTGGCACGGAGCTTCTAGGAGACGTCAAAGAGCCGAAAGAGTGTGGCTGAAAGTCTCATGGGATGATGTGCAGGGTCTGGAAGGGTCTGGAAGGGTCTGGAAGGGCTGAGTCATTCCTCTCCCAGTTCATACTCCTGGAACCGCTTAAGATGTCGTTATCGCCCTAGAAGTTCAGCCACATCACTGGCGCCCATATTCTAATGCGTCAGCGTCCACAGCATGGCCGACCAAGAGTGGCATGGTGCTGCTGTTATATAGTCAAGAAATAGCTTTGGTGGACGGAAAGGCCTGGATCATCATGACTGGTGGGGGAGTTAAAGTGAAGATTAGACGTGGTCCATGGCGTCCTATACGGAGTACAGCAGAGTGACTCGCATGATCCCCCACAAGCCCCATGGTGTATAACGGAGCTCATCCTTTCTTCAGGAATCTTCCGTAAATAAAAAAAAGTCTCTAATGATAATCTAAAAAAAATCTGTTCACCATGGCTGCATCCAAAATAACACACCATGCACCATGCACTCGAATGAGGAAAAAGTACGCGCCACATGATTCCTTAGCGCGAGAGAAATAAAAACTTCTTACACTTTCCGGATGCACAATGTTACCGTTGAACTGCTGTACTCCGACCTTTAATGGCGGATGTCCTACATAATGACAAGTACAAACCATGCAGTTTGTCAGTACATTCATTAGGTTTATCATACTTGTTTATGATCTTCTGAGTTCTAATATTAACAATTGTGTTCACACTTAAAAGCACCTTTACCTTCGCCCTCCATGTCCAAGTTCGCTTCTGACTTCCTCAGAAGTCGCTTCTAGAATTGCGGGATTGAATAGTGTACAGTGTTTGCACACTTTGGATTTTTACCGGATATTGGGTGACATCTGGAACTTTTTTGTGCACTAAGCGATGCGCACTATGGTTTGAGATACACTGTCATGTCTCGTGTTATTTTGCCACAATATTTGGTGCGGAAGTGTGCGATTTCGGATGCAGCCTGTCAGTGCGCATCACCAAGCACCTCAAAGCCTGAGAGACAACAGGCCCCACATCCTGCTCGTAAAAAAATCTTTGAGAGATCCACGAGAGGCTGTAACTTCTGAAAAGCCCCCTGGAGGTAGGGTGGGGTGGGGTGGGGGGCGGTGGTTTGGTCCGAACAACATTTAGTCAAAACGTTTGGCTTCGATTCTGTGATTAAGGGGACTCAGGCCAGACTGCGAGCTGTAAAGTTAAACTGCACGGACTGTGGCTATTCTGAGCACCTGACATCAACACCGAAACGCATAAACACGTCAGGGCCGCGTCTGGGGTGCTTAATGTGCCGTCCATTCGTCTACCAGTTAAAGGGGAAGCCTGGAGATTTACGGCAGCCATTTCCACAGCAGAGAATATGGTTTTTAGCCCGGAGAGCTGCCTGGCCTGGTCGTTTTGTGGTGGGGGCGGCTGAGGGCACACCGAAAGGCATCCGTGACCTGGCCTGAAAGAGTCCTTTTAGTGAACGCGAAGTGAGGCAGGAACGTTAAACAGGGTGACACCCCCCGGGTGCCTCTCGATGGCAACCAGGCTGTGTCAGTTCAACAGGTGAGCTGGGCTCGGACTTTGTGAATGTCACATGAACAGAAAAAAAAGAATCTTCCTCTCTGGCTCTACTAAAACTCTACTAAATGTCACATGACCAGAACAAAACGAGTTCTAGTAAAACTACTAAAACTCTACCAAAACTAGCTGTTAATCTAGACATTTCTAAGCTGGACAAAGCCACCTGTAGCATGAGGGGGGGGCTACACTTAAGTGAAATGGTTTCCTCCGCCCCTGAATGCGGGACTGATCTCTTGGAAGTAGAGACTTTTGTTTATGTATAAAAACGAAAGGGGGCAAAAACAGGACTAAGATTCAATTTTCACGCTGGGAGAGAGCGCAGCTAGGATCCTCCATGCATCAGTGATGCAGAAGGACCGGGTGGATGCTCTCTCTCTCACACACACACACACACACACACAGACAGTGCTCTTGTGTTTACCTTCCGTAAAAATATGCATAAATGGCTCTGATATGTGGACGCGCTCAATGGTCCGGTCTGTCCTCGCACACTGGCTGTTTATGTGTGGGGAGGTGGCACGCAGGCACCAGAAAAATGTCTATAAGTGCCGGGTATGTTTTTCGGGGGGGGGGGAGGGAGGGCCGTGCATACCCCACACACACTCGCACTCACACTGATGCTTCTGACTGCTGGCTGTTGGGCAGGGGGTGGAATTTTCACCAGGGTCAGTAGGTTCAGCTGCGGGGGGAAATGTAAATCCCTCGCAGTAACACTGAGAGGGCTGTGGGGAACCTCTGCTTCCAGGCCGAATGTCTCCCTGCGCTCCCCGAAAAAGCCTCCTGAGAACCTTTAAATAAACATTTGGCGGCGAGAGGGGGTCTCAGACAGGCACGTTCGCCGTTTCCTTGCCCGCGCGGTGAACGACAGGGCCCCCGCTTCAACTCGTGCCGACACCCATGTCACGTGGAGCTAAAAGCGCTCAAGGTAAGTCCACGGCCTCCGTCTGGGCCGATGCTAAACGGTGAAATTCCACAGGCTGCTCGCTGATCATTAAATAGGGTCAAAATCAAGGGGAGGATTTATTAAACTTGTATAGTGGTGTCAAATTTATACCTTTTTAAGGTCGAATTTATTTAAGATTTCCATTCAGAGTAAAGGACTAGGGTCTTAAGCCATCATGCAGCCCCACGACATTCTCATGCATGGATTTGGCGTGTGGTAAATGTGGATTTGGCGTATGGTATATGTGGATTTGGCGTGTGGTAAATGTGGATTTGGCGTGTGGTATATGTGGATTTGGTGTGTGGTAAATGTGGATTTGGCGTGTGGTATATGTGGATTTGGCATGTGTTATGCATGGATCTCGTGTGTAGTATGTGTGGATTGAGTGTATCTTATGCGTGGATTAGCTGTGTGTTTTGCGTGGATTAGCCATGTGTTATGCGTGGATTAGCCGTGTGCTTCGCGTAGATTAGCCGTGTGTTATGCGTGGATTAGCCGTATGTCACAGGGTGCAGGTCAAGCCCTCTTCACTGCCCCGAATTAACCATATGGGCATGTGGGCACGACCCCAGGGGCACCGCATCCTAGGAGGGTCCCGATCCCGCAGGACACACAGAAATAATTTAATAACTGTTTAAATGATTGCTTTATTAAAAGATCTGGATTATTTAACTCTTCAGAGGACAGCCTGTATTTGCCAGGCTGCAGAGATTCCTCTTTAAAAAGGACAAGCGACCATTTATGTGCTGAACTGTGGATCTCATTCACCCCCAAGCTAACCCCCCCCCCCCCCACTGGGAAATGATGATCTATCTGGCTCCCAGCAGCCCTGGACCAACAGTGGCGTTCGGGTTCGACTGGGAGGCCCTCGGGGCGTGTAATCCACCACAGCGCAAACATGCCACGCATTTCCCCCGCTGGCGGACAGACACGCCTTTGATGCCCCATCTGTTAATTGGTCCTAATTACAAGATAAACAGGGAGGAGCCGCCTGGGATCAGGTCACACAGCCGACCCCCCCCCAGCCCGGATCTGCTAAAGTGTGGGCCAGCATTGGTATAGTATTCCATTTTGTACACTAGGGGGTGCAGTGAGTGAGACCGTTTCCCTGAATTAGACCTGCAATGGTGTGGTGTGATATCTGTGGATGCTCATAGTCCTGGTGGCCATACATGTAAATCCTATTTCACAACTTCAACCTTATTCTCTTCATTTATTTTGATACCGGGCAAAGAAACTGTAAGAAAGCTAGAGGAGCCACGCTAATAGTCAGCTGGATGACAGGGTGCAGTCTAGCAAAAAGCCGGGATAGAACTTCCTGGTTGGAGCCCTACCTGCAGCTGGGCGGCGGCCAGGTAGACGGCCACGAAAACGGGCGTGAGGGTGGTGTGGCCGCTCTTCATCAGGCTGATGGCGTAAAGGAAGATCACGTGACCTGGAATGACGAGCAGGAGCAGCACCTGGGCTGAGCGCTGGTTGGGCCCTAAGGGGAAGCGAAGGGAAGGTCATGCATTTTTACCATGTGATCCCACACGGCCAATCAGGGAATTTGGAGATGAAGCTCCTCCAATGCCCACAAAACAGAAGGCGTATTGGCATCCCAGTATACACCCATAATTACACAGATGGCACTAAGGAAAAAAATCGTATAAAACTGCCAATTTTCCATTGATTAGTTTGTTCACAGCAGGGTCCAGATCAATCAGCAGTAATACTTTTCTGTTTCTGTTATGCTCCTAAAATCGCGCTCCTGACTGTGAGGCCCCTAACCCCGCAGCTCCTTCCGTCTGTTTGCCTAATGCCCCAGAAAATGCGCTACATACTATATTTTATATAATACACTATATTTTCGGAATTAATCCCAGGACCAAGGCCTACCGGGCATAATTCCCAGGCCTGGAACAAAATTACTTAAACCGAGCCCCGATGACCCGCAAGCCCTCCCGCCTGGGCCCTCTCCTGCCCCCCCAACCCCCCAGGGCTCCGGACAATGTGCACAGTTGTGTCGGCCAGCCCCCACGGTAACGACCAGGCAGCAGAAACGATAGCCTGCAGTTCAGAGCACAGGGTCTGTTTTGGTCAGAGCAGGAACTGAGCGTCTGGCAGATAAACCACGGTGGCACAACTGGCTAAGATGAGCTGTGTAAAGGGCTTCAGAGCCTGAGTTCCCTATAATTGTGCCGTTTCCCTTAAAGGGGCAGCGCTCCTCCATCTCCCGGTGTCACGGTCGTGGCGCTCCGCTTTGCCAAAGCCGCCGAAATGGACAAGAATAACCTCCCCGGCGTCGATTACAAACTCGACTATTAAAGAACCATCCGGTGGCCGTGGACAGAAGTTAAAAACTCCCCCAGGGGCGTAACCGCGGTTACCAGAGGAGCCGAGATGTCATTACGGGCAATGAGGCGGGCTGTGTAAAAGCACGTTATCTGCTCTAAATGGGAATCAAACTGCCGCATGTCTTATTTTCCCCGTTTTACGACCGAAAACCAAAGATGTTCGCTGGAAGCCGGCCAGACAGCGGAACTCGTAAAAAGCCGAAACCTTGTTTCCCCGCGCCGCAAGGCTCTGGCCAGCAGGGACGTATACTGGGGCGGGGCCACAGGGGCCAAGCTGGCCCCAGCTGAAAGCTGATTGGCCCCCAGAGTACCCGCTCCCCTGTCAGTCACCGAATCAAAACTTATCATTGGCTGATGATACGGTAGGCCCCTTTGTATGAATTATGGCCCCCCCCACCTTAGATCTAAGCAGAAGGGCTGGAGAGTTGAGGGAGTCAGCCAGCAGCACCCCTTACCTGTGCCGCAGAAGGTCAAGCAGGGCTGGCAACAGACCTGAACCTCGTCTGGCGCCTCTTCAGGCATGCTGTGGAAGTGCAGGTATGTGGAGATTCGGCTGGACTGGATGGCAACGAGATTCCCTCCGATACCTGGGAGAGGCAGCAGCTAAAATCAGCCGAAAGGACGCTTTGTCATAAGCCCCGTGACACATGATCAAATGAGCGGCATTGTGGGAAATCATGCTTTTTTAATCATACATACTTCCCAGTGTCATTACCCCACTTTAATATATTTTGTAACTGACCTTTTCCCCACAATTTGTGACCTTAGACCTTCGGTAAAGACTGATTAGTATTTTTCCATAAGGCAACATTAGGCTTGTTAGGTCTAAGTAAAGAGAGTTTTCTGGAAAGATCCTGGAATGTGTCCTTGGCTGTGGAAGCGGAGAACACCTTATCTCTGTGGACGGTCCCAGACCAACACGTGCACCTCTCACAGATCCAAGAGCGCACAACTTCTCATTCTCGTTTGTGTCGTACTCCTACTGTTTTACCTACTGCACGCTAAAGTCAATCACCATGGAATTTTGGCACTCCAAAGTTGAAAATGTGTTTCAAAGGACCTGTTAGAATCATGTATGTGCATCACCTAGAATGTTTGTGAATTCCAGATTTTCCAGATTCATGCCAGATCCTGCTATACCCTTGTACACCATGCTGCAGTGACGACCCTAACCCTAACCCTAACCCCTAACCCCTAACACCAACAAAAAAAACCACAGGGTTAACATATCAGTGCTTTTTTACCAACTAAATGTGCTCAGTGTGAGGAATATGTTTCCAAAATGGCCGCCACAGGAAGGAGGTCTTTCAGAGGCCTCAAATAATTCCTGTCGTCCGTGCTGATGCCTGGCACGCTTCTGGAAGCCACATGTAGTGTTTTTAGCTTTTAATATGCTTCACGCTGATGGCTTTCAGACCTGGCCACTCCCTGTGACTGAGTTTCCAGAGGAATCGTGGGAGTTTATTTGCGAGACACGCGCTGGCTGCATCCCCTGGGGGGAGCACGCAGACGCTGGCTTCGCTCTCCACGCTTCCTGTGTGGAATAAACAGGGAATCGCTGTCTGCTGACAAAGGGCAGAGTGGGTAGCAATAAAAGTACTAAGTATACTCTATGCCACATGCACGCAACAGACCAATCTTCCACTCGGACTGGAAATAACCTGACGTCACTCGCTAAGCCAGCACAATGAATCTTTCACCAAACTGCAAAGATATCATTTCTCTGGGCGCATCCTCAGCATTGACAACAGTCTGGAATTTGGGAATCAAGGACGTCTCCTCAATCGCCACTTCAGATGAAGGGGTTACAATGTAGAGCCTTGATCTGTGCTTGGCGAGGATACCTGGCCTTCAGTATTCACCCTCTGGATTCAACTAGAAGACGTGGGCTCGGAGATCCACACTGCGCGCTTGGCTAGCTGCGCTCCAGACTTAGAAACCCACATTCTGGGTTTGGCTGGCACACCTGGGCACTGTAACATAACACCTGGTGCCGACACACAGTCTGCTGGGAGCCTCAGAGGATTCACACACCCAGTGCTGACAACCAGTGAGGTACCCAGAGAGCTAACTGCTAAGCTATGGGCAGTACTCATTTCTCAGTGTAATGTGATATTTGTTACCATCATTAGCGTGAAGCTCAAAGCCTTTGCTTACGTGATATACTTAAAATGCCCAGGGAAGAACAAAGGGTTTGGGCCACTGTAAGCTGTTCCATTGAAACGTTTGCTAAAGCTATTACTGCAGTGTGAAACTGTGGGACTGAGGCAGACTGAGAACAGCAGGGGTCCTCTGAGGTTTTAGGTGTCCTAACTGGGGGCCTGCTTAGCTGGCGGGCCCCAGAGACGAGGGCTTTACTGTTTCAGGTTCAACATCAAACCAGACGTCCCACAGAGGCAGACGGGGTCCTCTTAATTCAAAACTCATTTCCATTTTGCTTCGGGCATAAAATGTCAGTCTGAAACAGAGAACCCTTCCCTTCATCTACAGGCCCATGTATCTAAAATCGGTCAAAGGGCACTCCGAGTTTCAGACAGGGGTGACGGGAGGGGGTCTGGAGTGACCGGGGGCGGGGGGGGGCTCCGGCTGTGTCCGCCTGCCAGACCACACATCCCACCTCATCTCATTTCTTTTCCTCTGACTCAGGCTTAGGGGGTGGGGAGGGTGAAATGGGAAGCCATGGGCAGGGAGGGAGGCCTTGCTGCACATTAGCAGGCCTCTCTTAGGCTATGCTAATTAGCATCAAAGCGCTAACCCTGGCTGGAGCCGTTTGCCTGAGACCTGTCCACGTCTACAGCAGTCTAGGCTACATTTATCCCTGAGCAATTCAGTCGGGATGGAGTGGCGCTCCAGTGAAAATACTGATTGCACTGTAATCTCTCCGCTGCTACGCACTGAGAGCCGGTCGCATCTGACCCACAGGTAACCATGCCCTAGTAAATGGGGACAGACCTCCATAGCACATGGATCTGGATTTTTTTCCGTATCTGAGGCAGAATGAGACTGATATGCCAATGAGAAAAGCACCTACATAGTATCGCGTTAATTGCCGGTAATCAGCGCTTCGCAATCTTTCCCGTTTTCGGTATGTTTGGTATTCTTGTGTGAAGCGATGCATCCTGGGTCATTTCACAGCTGCAGCCTCACCCTCCCATTGGCTAAACGATGGTAGGTTATCGAGGACTTACCGTTAATTACGGGGGTATAGACCACGATGCCAGCCAGGTTTGGATTCGACAGGGTTTTGTCCAGGATGAGTCCTCCAAAGCTAAAGGGGAAAAAGGGGGGGGCAGACGCTCAGTGACTGATTGATCCCTGTGGGGAAATTCTCTTTACGCCTCCCCCAGCTTCCTCTCCGTAGGTGAGATCAAACTGGCCGCGAAGGGCAGCCACCCATAGCAGCGCCCAGGGAGCGGGGGGGGGGAGGGGGGGGCTAAGGGCCGTACAGTCATGTGACTCCAAAGAGAGCACCAGAGCAGAAGT
>JAODLC010000065.1:21822197-21836709 GCA_026781145.1 Hippopotamyrus pictus
GGGGGGGGGGGGGGGGGGGGGGGGGGGTGGTCAGAGAATCAGAACAAATATACCAGCCCCAGAGCACAGGTTGCCAAACTTTTTATCCCACGACCCCAGAAACTTGTGACCCATGTTTTGCTGACGGGGCAGTGGGAGGGGAAGGTGCAAAGACCAGTTGCAGTTACAATGGAATATTTTTGACATTTTTAAAATGGAAACCATGTGGTGAAACCCCCCCCCCCCCACAGCATCACGCCTCGACATCATGCGGCACATCAACACTGTTTGTAAACAACTGAGGAACGCAAAAGAATTACTGCCTAGTGATCATGCTGGCCATAAAACTCCGGCCTACTTTAATACATTTCCGAGGAATTCTTTGAACGAGAGACTTTCCAGGGAAAACAGTTTACAAGCAAATAAATAAAGAACAGGGCGACGCTAAATGTACAGGAGCCTCAACTCTTTTACATTCATCCTGTTACACAGACAACAGCTGCATATATCACTGATCAAAGAGGCGAAAGCAGCGGAGGAGCGACAGGGCTAGCCAGGCTAAGATGCTAAGCTAAGTGCTAAGCGGCTTCGCTTCTTCGCTTCCCGCAACTGCAATAAACAACCTTAAGAAAATACACAAGGTGCAGCCGGATTCAGGGGAGTCTCGCTAAATTAAAAGTAACCTAACTGGCCTGTTTGCAGAGCTGTCACGAAGAAACACTTCTTGCTTGACAAATCACACAGAACAGGCTAATTGTAGAAGCATAAAATATTAAGAGCTGCAGGTTACAGACATGAAAGCCAGTTTATTTTCGGACTGATGGATCGACGTCCTACTGGAGAACACTCTTCAGAGGGGAGAATCGTTAGCTTTTTTGTGATAAAAATATCTATTTCGGCGGGAAGGCGTTTTCATGTTTTGACGACCTTGGCAACAGAGTGACTAATCAGTGATGCGGCACCCAAAAGGCTCAGACGATGGTGGAGGCCGGGACCTGCACCTTCACAGGAGGTCAGAGTCACACAGAGCTCAGTAACCATGGTGCACATGGCCCAGCGTGGATCAACATAAAAAAACACGATGAAACACTTCTTATTTTGGAAAAAGGGTCTAGCTTTAAAGTATACCCCTTTGTTGACAGTTGAAAGTGTTGACATTTGGGAAACGTACACCTGTTACACCGAAGCGGGGAAACCAGGCCAAGGACGGCGGTGCCTCAGCTCTTTGTTCTCATGCCGTCTTGTTTTTCACCAGGACTGTGTTTTTTTTTTCTGGAAGTCGGCATCATCCATGTTGGCCCAACTCCAGCAAACATGTGAAGGCCTCACCCCCCCTAGGGGTGGGGTGGGGGGTGACATGCATGGTGATGTTGGCCAGCATCTGACGTAAAGAGGGCAGACCCACGGTGACCCCCCCCCCCCCTCCAGCGAAGGAGGGAGCAGCCTTCTGAGGCCTTCCCGGGAGCCACCAGGAAGCTGAGCACCTCAGAGAACCAACAACGGAATCCTGATCTTGGGAATGGTGCCTGATCCATATGCGAGCAGATTAGGATCAATTAGGATGTTGGCCTCATCTGCTGGCATCGCTGGACGTCAGCAGATCGGCGGCGAATTCTGCTGTTTATACCAGCCGGGAATGTTTAAAGTACACAAATACCTTCTCCTCCTCCGACTTCCGAGGAGAACAATGTCCCCATTATGGCCACCTGCACGGGGCAGCTAAAAAAAGGACTCGGGGCGCACGCACGGAACACAGGGACGTGCATCGGGAGTGACGGCCGCTGGATCGCCCGGCGGGATCTCCGAAACGGGCCCTTCACACTCAACTGCGACCTTTGGAGCGTGAAGCGAGGTGGTTTGGGAAAAGCCACCCAGACTGATCCGCACTGATGCCTATTTGTCGGCTACGTTGCCACATCGTTAATCTGCTTGCCTTAGCCCAAGTTTCTCGTTTGCTGCAGCACACTGCGGTACTTATGCCCTCGCATTCCTCTAAACGATGGACGGGGAGCCGTCTGGGTGACGTAAAGAGGGCAGACCCACGGTGACCGCCCCCCCCCCCCCCCCCCCCCAGCGAAGGAGGGAGCACCCTTCTGAGGCCTTCCCGGGAGCCACCCGGAAGCTGAGCACCTCAGAGAACCAACAACGGAATCCTGATCTTGGGAATGGTGCCTTATCCATATGCGAGCAGATTAGGATCAAGCAATAAGGGCTGGCTTCTAACCATGGCATGGCTAGACATGATTAGCCTAATAAAAACCATGTGTCACTATTCACCAGGAACACCATGGCGAGAGAAGCTAATCGTTGATGCTAACCGGGCGACAGACCAACTGAACAGCCTGACGGGTTAATGGCACAGATTAGCCAGAAATCTGCTAGTTTGAGATCTGGCTGAAAATATCCAGGAATTTAAAAAAATCGTTTCAGAGAGAAGCATCAACTAAGCGACAAAGAAGAAAAAAATAAAGCATGAATAAAGCAGCGGAACATCATGAAGAGAAGCAGAGGCCTGGTGGAGGGGAGATGAGGAGAGAGGGAGGTGAACGGCCGTGAGAGAAGGCACAGATAAGGAAGGAGAGGAGAGTGTGGATCGGAATGAAAAAGAGGACGAAGGGCTCTGACCTGCTGATGACCATGGAGGAGATGACCGGTTCCCAGCCCGAGAAGAGCAGTGAGTGACTTGCAGGGTGCCTGGAGGAGACCAGGATGCAGACTGGAGTCAGGGAGAGGAAGGAGGCGCAGACGAGGCTGGACACGTACGGCTGCGAATCTGGGGAGAGCAGGAGGACGGTCAGGGCCACGGGGGTGAAACTCGGGGGGGAAAGGGCATAATTAATTCCTTCACACCAATGTGGGGGTTTAATTAATAAGCATCACGGGTGAGGATGAAAGATTTAAAGTCTAGAGAAATCGCTGAATGTACACGCGTTACTGTTCTAGGAAAGCTTTAAGATAGAAGCGTGCCAGGCTTTCCTGAAAGGAATGAAATGAGAAAAGTTACAAACGCCACCAGAGGTGTAAAATGGCCGCCTCATGTAAACAAACAGGTCACTCGTCGTTCTGAGAAACCGCCCGAAAGATAAATGGCATTCCGGAATCTTACAGACAGTCCAACGGCCTCAATCATTAGTCACTTGACAAATGGCAGGGCTGAATGTGTGCAAACAGTGCATGGCCGGGCTGAGACACTCCCACGGTCACACAAATGCGAGTTAATTCACATCCAAATACGCGTACATGCACACAGGGCCAGGGACAGGCTCCAATCAGGGCAGAGAACAGATCCATGTGACATGGGGACAGTGTGCAGAATTAAGAGTTAAATAGAAGGTGATTTCACTTCCCAGGATTCATAGGGAGGGAGCCAGCAAAGGCAGATGGGAAAAAATCTGGGAAAAAGCAAAGTAAATCAATTTATATCAGACATAAAGGAGGGTTAGGCAGTGCGAATCAACACCAAGCACTCTTTGGCCCTGCTCGCAATTTATCAATTTTCTGCCGTGTGGTGGAAAAATAGGTGTTTGCAGATCGAGGGCAAAGATTTACCTGCCAGGGCCTCAACACCCTAAAACAGTACCTGCCTTTGGAAAATGCAGCCCTTTTCCTAGCACTTTGAAAGCAGGGTGATTTTTTTTGTTAGGAAACATACCAGTTCTGGCAAACCCCACCCAACGCAAATTATAGTATTTATAGAGACTCCGCAGTTTTTTTAGGCAATGTTCATATAAAAAAGAAAAGAAGAGCTGAGGTTTCTTCAGACATTCACGACTGGCTCACAGTTCCACAAACTTAACTGCTCCTAATCTCAACCCTCCAGAAAAAGACGGAGAACGCCTCTATATTTAGGGCTGCTTTGGACAAAAGGGCACCTCGCCGGTCCTCGAAGGAGGGAGAAGCCGCTGGAATCGCCACTTTGAAGTGTTAATGCAGTTTTTTTTGCAGATTTTCAGATATTAACCGTATTTTTAAGAAACCCTCGCGGGCATTTCGGTGTGTGATCTGGGGGGCCTGATTGGATCAGGCCATGAATAGACGTTGTTACATCTTGGAGGAGTTTGGTCGCCCGGGGGGGGACTCGCGGAGCGCGGCTCTCGCGGCTATAAGCCCGCCTTTGTCTGCCGGCGGTTCGGGGGATTGCTGGCTAAGGCAGCTTTACGCTTCCTGCCCGTGGCGGGACTGCTCCCAGAGCGAATCCCACCCATGTTTTGGCCGTCACCTGCCTGCCACGTGACAAGAGCCGGCATTTTGCAAGGGATGACTCTACTGAGCTTTGAAGATATTCATTGAACTTTGAAGAAATTCATTGTATGGAGAAACCAAATTCAGTCTTTTAAAAAGTTTACTAGGGGGTGTCCTGGAAGAGCTACCAACACCTCAAAGCAGATTCTTAAAACATACAGGAATTGGGTATAAAAAATTGTTCCATAATGGCAACTAAAAGGCTGCCAGTCTAGTCTGGTGTTGAAAAAGCACTAAACAGACCAGAGTTACTCATGCTAAAACCTACCTATGAATCAGGTTTACCAGTCACAGTTGCATCAGAATGGAAAGTTATTCAAAACTGGAACAAACTGCCCTCTAGTGGCCATTAATACAAAGTTTACTTTGACATTGTCTCCAGCTTAGTGTGATTCTGCAGATGTACCTGCTGTTTCTGCAACAGGATCAATTTTCTGAAGGACCCCTGTGCTACAGTATCAAAACGAAACAAAAAAAAATCCAAGACGCAAGACAAGAGAAATATTTAACCTACACAGAGCGTTGATCGCTTCATTTCTGGGCCATAATGCTCTCAAAGGTAGACTAGTGCGCCACCTTGTGGCTATCACTCAAACAATCTAATGCCATCCTGGCTTACCAAAGACAGCCCAGACGGGACACAGACACTCTGTTGTTAATTTAGAAACACCAATTAGCCTGACTGCATATCGAGGGACTATGGATGGAAACCAGAGTACCCATACAAAGCCGGTGTAAGACAAAGAGAGCATGGAACCTCCACACAGCCAGAAGGGATACAGGATCCAGACCCTGAACCCTAGCCTTGCAAAGGGACAGTGCAGCCACTCAGCCACCGTCATATATCCTTAGAAGAAAATGTGTTTAAACTGAGAGGGCTACTTTCCTATCAGTTCATCTACAATTAAAATATAAGCATTTATGTTTCCCACGGCCCGTATGTTCTACATGCAAATTAGACAAGTGTGCAGCTTTAAAATGACTGCCATCTCTGCCAGCCTGTCTCTCTCACCCAGGCAGCTGTACAGGCCCTGGCTGACCCATGCCAGGATAGTCAGAGTGATGAGGTCACCGAAACTGGCGGCGATGGGCGTGGCCACGTTGTCCGGGTTGATGCCCTTTTTCTTCGAGCCGACGATGACGCCCACCATGATGCCGCCTAGAGAAAAGGTCAACGGCGCGCAGTTGGGAGATGGAGAGGTCAAAGGTCAGAGGTCAGACGAAAGCTAAAATGCAATACTATTGTATGAAGACCTGTAGCTGGGTCTAGCGGATGTAGTTGGAGGCGAAATTAGCATATGAATTAATAATGCTTAATTATTTACTGTTTATAATCTAATAATGCAACTATGCAGAGAGACAGCAAAACGAACAGGCAGTACTAGAAGAGTGAGGGCATGACCCTCAAGGATGGAATGGTGGGCGGAGTCCAATGGCGGTGGGCGGGGCCTTGCAGTACCTTGCAACAGCGAAGAGATGAAGGCGGTTGCCACGCTGCTGGAACAGAGCAGCAAGGCGTGTCCCATCTGAAACTTGCCCTCGGGAATCGAACCCAGGGCCGTGGCTGCCAATGCGGCCAGGAAGCCCACCACCGTAGCCTGCACCTGGGGACACAAAGCCGAGGGTGACACTCGCTACCCCCCCCCCCGGCGACAACAGACAGATTATGTCGTTATTTATCTTGCTCCTGTGTTAGAGCCTTTAGCTTTAATTCATTGACTCTGAAGGTTTCCAAGAAAGTCAGAAAGTCCTGCACTCCATCCCTGAAGACCCAGTGTCCCGAGGCTCCATTTGGCATCCTGGACAAAATTAATTTGTCACAGGGGGGAGGGCCAGCATCCCAGCCATTAACTGAACCAATCACCTCTCTGCATGCTAAGCATTCCTGTTACAGCACTGGTGTTACCTGTTATACCCGTTCGTCCATCATTAACAGAACATTGCAAAACCTACAGCCCAGAGAGCTAGGAGTCATACCAAAATACCAGGCATTACAGACATCTGTGTCATTCATAAACTCTACCACAGCTACTGCAGACAGAGCATTGACGATTTATCTGAAATCTCTCCAAGAACCTCGATTATTTAAAAGAACTTGGCGCAGTTGGGATAGTTTTGTAACTGTATGCTGCAGTGAATGATGCAGTGAATGACTGTCTGGTGTTATGTTAAGCTATGTCAGCCTCTGGAGACAGCAGGGCTGTCCTGGGGCTCAGCGGGGAATCCCTGCGTGACTCCTCTCATTCATGTGCCCCTATAATACATTTAACACGGTAACTTCACAAGCCAGTATTATATACAGAGTCTCCTCCACTATTTTTAATTTCCTAACCATTTTTTGTCCTCCAAGCCTCCGTAAACCTCGACCTGTCTCATTTTTTCTGTTTTATATACTAGTGTAAGAATATATATTAAGTAACTGGCAATTTCCAAATAACATAAAACCATAATAGATGTCTTTCTGGGAAAAAAAAAGTACAGAAATGCTTTGTAATACAGACATCTGAGGAATACTGATAGTAATTTAAGTCAGAGGATATAATTAGGTGAGTATGTCGGTGGTTACTGCCCTCAGAACAACACCAAATAATGATGTTGCAGGCTGCTAGTTAACTGGTTACTGGTTACGGATTAAGATAAAGCAAAGGTGACAGGCCATTCAACAAAAACATTGCTGGTTTGAGTCTAGGATGGATCGCAATGTGCCAAAGTGGGGTAAAGCGTGTGGCTCAGTGGGCTAAGCCTGTGTGCCTGTAATCACAAGGTCGCTGGGTCAAACCCAGCCTCGGCACGTCTGCGGGTCCTTGAGCAAGGCCCTTAACCCCCAGCTCCCTGGGCGCCGCTACAGGTGGCTGCCCTTTGCGGACAGCTTGCTCTACAAAGAGCAAGTTGAGGGAGGCATAAAAAGAATTTCCCCATGGGGATTAATAAAGTATCAATTATTATTATTAATCAAGATGCCATATAACATGTTTGTGTTAATAATACCATGTATTCCATGCATACCATGCATCCAATAATACCACGCATCTTGTCTTCCCACAGTGACGCTGATCTGTCATACCTGCTAATTTTACTACCTTACCACAATCATGCCGAGTATGAATGACATTATATGAAAGGTGTTTTCTACATATGAATCAGGTTTGCCGGATACGCAGGTGAGACGTCACGTAAGGGGACTTTACCTGCTTCAGTGCCAGGTTGCCAACTATTAAGTTCCACTTCTCAGTGGGTGAGTCCGTCTTCCCTACGTTCACCTGGGACAAGGCCACAAACAGCAGGCTTTCAGCGTCCACAACCACCGCAAGGACGAGAGCTTCTCAAATGCTCAAATGCTGCCGCCTGCATATGGTGCAACAGCATGAAGCGTAAATGGTTCAGGAATCTAGACAACAGGAAGTGACATCATTGTATTTCAAGGGTAAACTGAAAGACAAAGAACCACATGTGGCTAATCAAGACCAGTAACTTTCATCTCTGCTTCATTTTGAGCTCCTGACTTGTGTTTGTTCTGAAACAGTTTGCCTGGTGAAGTTTACAATAAACACAAACTTTCCCCCTGGTTTCTTCCTGGAGTTTCGTTCCTTTGTTCTGGCTGGAATCTACAGTCACACTTCCCCTTTTCGGACACCACATTCCTACGGCCTTCAGGAACCGGTCGTTTCACTTGGCGCACATGCTTGCGTTGAGGAACGCTGGGAGATGCCAGCATGACACTGTAGAAGGTGGAGACCAATGACGACCTGTCTGGAATGAGTTCTTCACTGCTGACAGCTAGTGATTAAAACGAGCTCCCTAAGCGATCCCTTTCATTACATCACTGACGTAAGCTCTTGGACTGGGCTGAGAAAAAAAAATTGAGGACATCTCCACTGCTGAGCTGCACATTAACCTGAGTGCACAGCCCCATACTGCCCATAATAAAAAATAAGGACTCATTTGTCAAGAGAATGCATGTGAAACTGCCATGAGATATCAAGTCAACACCCTTTGGTGTCTTATTCTGTCAGCAGGGCATGTCCAGTACCAGCACTTTTATTCTTCAGGAAAAAATCATTTCCTGAAGTACTGGGAAACCACGCCAGCAGTCATAAGGACATAAGGTGTGTCACTGTGGTTAGTATGTGGTGAGCACGATGAAAATGATCACCCTCAACCTCAATAACACTACCTTTACCGTGATGCACACTTGTATGAATCCGCCTACTCAAAGACAGCATGTCTGATGGCACGGACGCTACACATATCCTGAATGTTAATGCACATCTGTTTAAATATACAGTGTGCCAATATTACCCATACGATTAGCACTGATCTGCTAAGACATACAGTCTGTTAACCCTTTCTATTAGTAATGTTGCCTATACGTTTACATTAGTGTTTTACCGCTGATCTGTTTAGCCATGCAGTGTGCTAGCATTGCCCATGCAGTGTGCTAGCATTGCCCATGCAGTGTGCTAGCATTGCCCATGCAGTGTGCTATCATTGCCCATGCAGTGTGCTATCATTGCCCATGCAGTGTTGGCACTGATCTGCTTTGCCATTTGTCAGCTCATCCTATTGGCAGCAATACCTGTACATTAACATCGTTATGGGCCTCCTTGCCCATAATGTATGTTAGACCGGAACTGCTCACCGCCGTTGATAGTCTGGATGCCAGAGTCATCTCCAGGTTCCCCTTGAGGCCTAGAAGGGCTGGCACCAGGATGAAGATCTCAGTGACATTCTGAAAGGCCTCCCAATGCTAATAAAATGAGACAGACCACTATATGAATGAACGTGACGTACTTCTTTGTGAAAGCAAGGCCACTGTAACAATCGAGCAATGAGGGCCTCGATCAGAGGCCCAACGCTCCTGAGATTTGAACCAGCAACCTTCTGATCGCAGGCACAGTGCACTGATTCACTGAGCCACACATGGTCCCATTGTGATATGTATTTGTTATAGTAGAAAAATGTATAATATGCCCATAACATATTTTGAGTCATAATTTGGTAAATACTGGCTCTTTATAAATCACTCCAAGGCTCTTAATTCTGCCATATTTTAGTCATATTATCTCAACTGTCTTGTAGCAGATGTGAGGACGTCTCAGCCGTTGTCAGGCATCCTACCCTAACCTACTGACTAATTACCAATGGGGAGAAACGTTTGATTTTTCCACCACTAAGACCAGCCACCCACGTGGCGCAGGGTCGTCCTGCTCAGGAGTCACGATCAGGTCAGTCGTACCTGCACCACGTCGAGCACCATGCCAGCAGACACTGTGCCAAAGCCTGCCAGCAGGAAGGGCAGTAGGATCTGCAGTGCCATGACCAAGGCGGACTCTCTGGGCATCTTTAGGGCAGCTTTGGGCGGCTCTGCCCACTTGGCCTGCTGCCCCTCCTCCACAAAGAGGCCACCCGCGGGTAGCAGGAGCTCCGTCTCTAAGGGACATGCTTCATCGTCGTCTGAGAGACCCCCGCTGCCCGCGAGGATGCCATTTCGGTAGCTGTTGGCCGAGGTACCACTTTCTCCTTCCTCCAGCAGTTTGCTATAGGCCCCAGGTACCATGTTGTACAGCAGTGATGCTAAATGGCCAGATCTGGGATTTAAAGGCGAGTTGCTCTGACCCTCACTGAGTTTGAGGCTTGACTCTGTGAGGAGTAGACGGCCATCGCTTTGACTGCAGCGGCTCTCTGATGAAGCTGGTTCAACAGGACATTTGGAATCGGCCTTGGTGTGGATTCGCTGATTAATACCCCGCTTGAATTTCTAACAGACACAGACCTGAAAGGGAGGGGCGGACTTTGAAAAAAAATGCAGGGTCCCAGAGACAGCATGACTGATAAAACTGCACAGACAAACAACAGGCAGAAGTGAACAGAAATACACCTCACACATTTTCCTCCCTCCTCACTGACGACGCCTGCCTTTCTTATAAAGCACTTTATATTCTGGGAAGGGCTTTGATGACAGGAAGGAAAGGAACGACAGCCCAGGGATATCTGAAGAATGCTAGCCATATTAAACCTGCCCTTTGAACAGCACAGTCTAGAGTGTGAGAAAATCTTTCAAGTTCACGTCATACAGATTCAATAGTAAGGCTTTTATAATCGCCTACAGAAAATTGCCCCAACAAGACAGAAATAGTTTATGCACCTTCCCGATGCATAACTTCAAAGCAGGACGTTTGTTGGAAACACATAACGAGCCACTTCATGAAGTGGCCACTAGGGGGTAGTATACGCTGGAGAAACTGTTAGTTGTGTATATTTCCAAGGCAAATCAGTGCTAGTCTATTTAATAGAATGAACAAATTAAATAAACATATACAATTAAATCAAGCTGAATGCATTAAACGATCAGTCCTCCTACCACATATAGAAAAAATCTGTACATATTATTTGACATTTTTCAGATCATTTTACGTGGTCCTACAAACTGTGCCAAAAAGTAAGAATGTAGGTACCTAAACCATAAACAAACGCCTGTCTTTAATATCAGTAGCCGTAATATAAACCGTCAATAGGCTTCTGTATACTGGAAAACAAAACTCCTAGTTTACAGAACTCATGTAATCTCCAGAAGGGACAAAAAGTCTAGTTAAGATCAAGTTAGACCGACAAGCTCAAGCAAAATCAGACAGCAATTCCAGGGCAAGATCCTAAAACTGATTTCCTTATTCCGAATTTAACACAAGTCCCTACACGATAAAAGAGTCGACAAACAACTTATGCCAGTGTTTTGTATTTTATAGCCTACAATTGTTGTTTAGTAATAAAATAATACTTTTTCTCGTCATTATCATCATTATCATCATCATCATTTATAATAATATTACTATTATTATCCTTGTTGTTACCGTGCTGGTGGTGTCTGACAGATGCCTCCTCGTTGACAGTCTGTCACTCCGGTCAAACGATCTTCCTGCTAATTTATACGCGTCAGTCCCGCCTACAGTACGCATGCGTACGACCAATCCTTCAAATTATACTTGTTTTGGTTCCTCTGTATAACACAGCTAAAATCGTCGTGACAAACTGCCCGTTAAAAGGATCTTGAGTTGTAATAGGCCTACAGAGTCTGCAATGCAATAATAGTAAAACACATTATGGTATAGTAGAGTAAACCTGTAGGTAACAAACATTTATGTTTTGAAATGTTCATACATTCGGAATGTGCCTTCATATACGTAACTAAGACATAACCGCCCACGCTTATGGTTCATTACACGTCTAGGATACATAAGCATTTTGTTAGGTAAATTACTTTAAAATTGTTTCTTATGTAATCCATCATGATGTTATTGAACAAAGGTCTTGTTGTTGTGAATAATGCAGTAATGGTGAATAATTGTCATATATATTATACATACTATTACTGGAATGAAACCTGGTATCCTGCAATTATCAAAGGGTACTGTTCCGTCCTCCGTGCGATAGAGGGCGCCAGACTAAGCTGCGACCCCTTTTCGGTACTGCTTTTTCTTCTTTTAGGTGAAACCTAGCAACTTGTCCATGCGGTAAAAAGCATGGAGCAGCATCAGAAAAAGGGGACTTTAGTCTCAAAGGAATTGCTTTCCTGTGGTGACGAAGGGGGTATGTAGTAAAGTTTATAAGTCATGTTACATTTTCTGTTTATTTGAAACTTTTTTTTTGTATTTCGACGTGTAGCGCTCATCGTTGGTGATTGCCAGTTAACGGTGTACTGGTGTAGAAGGAAGGATACGTCTTATGATAGGACGTGTGATTAAGGCTGTGTTTTTTTTTTAAACAGTTTTATATGCTGTTTGTTTTAATTGCAAGGAACTTTAACTTTCTTGTCAATCGATATTTAGAGATATCGGTTAGATACCGCCTGGTAAAGTGATGACCTGATAGTTAAACTTGAAACGTTTAGTTTTTGGCACTTTATACTTTCATATAGCATGCAGTGCAGGTGTTTCTAATCTTTTATGGACATACTGATTTTTCAGCAAAATTTGGACTTTAAAGGCACGGTTGAAGTAATTATTTGGACAGTGTCACCTAGCATTGAGTCCGGAGTGTAAATCATGCGTTGTTTGAAATGTCTATTGAGTTGGACTGTATGGATTTGACAGCCCTAGGGTAATGTACGGTAATGTACTTTCTAGGACTTCGTGATAAGCTGCTTCTGAAGTCCAAAACCACCAGGAGCAGCAGCAGCAGCACTTTGCAAACGACTGCTGTTCCGAGAAGTAGCGGTAAGCTTACGACGCATAATTTGTATACAGGTAATCACTTTAATAAGTAATATTTCAAGCAGTTCTTTTAATGATGCAGTGAAAAGGGGGATTTTACAAAAAACATTATAGTTTCAGCTACTCGGATGGGAGACATAAGTAATGTTAAAGATCCGAATGTTCTGTGTTTGGTGTAGTACTGGACAGACTTCAGCTCTTCCTGCCACAAATCGCCCAGGCTAATGAGAAGCTAAAGCAGGAGATGGAGTCCTGCCCCACTGGCCACTTTGACATTGAAAATGTGGAGGATGCTGGGAAAGTAATCGAAATGGTATGGTTGTTTTTCCAAATGCTGGTCTCTGTGTGAGTTGGGGCAAATGTGTGATGCGTAGCACTGGTGAGTTTTGAAAAAGTCTTCGTCATTTGACAGGACGTAGCCCTGGTGGACCTGGGTGACTCGGACAGCGACACAGAGGATGATACATCGGATGACGACAGCTCTGACTCAGACTCAGAATTTGAGGGCGAGATCACAGAGGACAATCTTAAACTGCCTGGGAATAATAGGAAAATCAAAGAAAAGGCTAATATCAAAGTTCTGGGTGAGGACACCATTTAGGGTATCCTCTCGTCATACTGTTGGAGAATCTGTAAGGATGCTGGCTGGTCAGTGTGGGAGAACATGCATGACTAAATCTGAGCGAAGACTTTGTTGACGTTTGAGGTTGTTATGGGCAAGTCCAGATGGGAAGCACCACACAGATTTTTGGCCTGACTGAACTTCACTACATTAGACCGAAGGTTGCATGGCTAAGAAGCTGTACTTGTAGCAGGTTGCTTCACAGGAAGGAAACTGTGTTACTGTATTTAGCAGTGAGCTACGCAGCATATTTCTCCCCATTGAGTAAAATATTAAGTCGATAAATGTATAAATTGTACAGTCACCATTTTTAACGTTATGGATGGACAGTCTGACGTTCTGTTTTGATATGCAGTTCAGAAATAATGTAGTTTATTCCATATTTTTCTAGTTTGCCTGATCTTTTTTTTTCTTTAATCGTGTATATAAACTTTTTGATATATTTGAGGTTTATTGGAACAGCTGTTTATTTGGAAAAAATAAATTTCTTTAAATATTATCACATATATTGATGTATATTTTTATGTATATTTACACCATACAATGCATTTAAAAAAAATTCTTAATGTTTGTATATCAGGACAACATGCACAGACCAACTCAGGAAAATTCAGTCACACATTTCCACTGGCAACATTTTATTATTGTAAAAAGTAGGTGTGCATTACCCCCGTGTGACATTTGTAAGCAGCCTTTCCACAAAGAATATGAAAATAACCGTTATTTCCAACTCAATACGTGAGAGAAATTAAGTCCTGCATCACAATAGGTCTCACCTTTGGAGTGTGATGTGTGCTAGCTTATTGTTACTGGCTGAGGTAATGGTCTAATGGTTACCGTGGTTACCGCAGTCACCACAAGTGTGGTGTGTGTGCTGTATATGTGCGTGTATGCATATTGTGTGTATTAAATTCACACCACTGTGATGGTCTGCAGCAAAGCGGCAGGTGTTCTGCTGAGACTCACATACACATAACGGAAAGACTCCATCCGTCCCCAATAGCCCTTGTACATTTAATGGAACAGTCCACTGCTTGAGTATGTCCTGCTTGCTGATAGGCCAACACGATGTGCGACGTTCACATCAACACTGCATGTTACGCACATGCAGTTGCCGCGGCGTAAGGACCGCGACAGTCAGCTGGGTTAAGACAATAAGGTATGCTAATGCATTTTTGCTCTGTCATATGAACAGAACTTGGCAAGGTTTCTAATTTTAATGATGGTTCCTTTTTTAGATCATCTAGTATATGTTTAAGAAGCTCGGCCTAAGGTTTCCTGCTGCTGCTGCTAGGCGTGAATGCCGCACGCGCTCTCCAAGCCGATTCTTGTATTTGCTGTTGGAGTGATTCATAGATTCATGAGTGAGGTGGAGAAAAGCAAATAAGAACTGGGGCCTGTTTCACAAAGCAGGGTTACTTGCTTAGCCAGGTAACTTGCCAGATTTAAGGTAGTCTGGGCT
>JAODLC010000065.1:21836809-21859382 GCA_026781145.1 Hippopotamyrus pictus
TTATCCCAGACTACCTTAAATCTGGCAAGTTACCTGGCTAAGCAAGTAACCCTGCTTTGTGAAACAGGCCCCTGGTCACCAAAAGACATTCGTCTCCCACTGCATGGAAGTATTTTGGATTCCATAGAGACAAAATTGAGTAAAAGCAAATGATTTGTCTGCAGTGCTTTGAGGCACCAGCAGCTTATTTGACAGACTTTATTGGTCAGTGTTTCATTCTGGCTGGTTTATTCTGAGTAAACTTCCAAGACCTTTTTCATTTAATGAATATTGTAATATCACAAAAAATTCAAGTATCGCAAAGTGAATTTTTCCAGTGCTTTTCAGTCCTGCTTGCTAATCCTTCTAGCTGAGCTTGTCTTTGCTGTGACACGACACGCCTCAGCAGTCTGGGAGTGACTCTGCGTTGACAATAGACATACTCATGGTTAAAAGCTACCTAATGCTACACTGGAAATGTGTGAAAGAATTCTGTATTTGTTTATAATTATAAATTATTATATATATATACTTGCATGGTAAGTGAGTATAAATGGTTTTCATTAGTGTTGGTGTTTTCTGTGACGATACTGAAACTGCCCCATAGAACTGGTAGCTGGTGTTTATTTTCCCTTTAAATATATTGAACACAGCTAACTGTAAAAATCAAAGCCCCCCCCATAACACTGGACTGCTTCATTAGCTGTCTGACGGGGGCAGGAAGGGGGTGCTACTGTGGAAGGCAACTAAAACCTCTTTAAAATGGTTTAAACGGAAGATTTATAAACTTTAGGCACAATACTTGCGGCAGTGAATGATGAGAAATCACCAGTCTCCACCCACCCGCCTACCCCAAGGATCCCAGAAATGGTGGGAAGATCACTGCAGCTGGATGCCTGGTAGAGACTGATGGCTCAAAAACGAGGAGACAGATTCCTGTGTCTCATGGAGTCTCTTTCAGTACTCCACTGTCACCGCTTTGGTCCTGAGGTATTCATGAAGGGCTTCCTCTCCTGGAAGAAGGACAAGAGTGATTAAGTAAGTAAATATACAAGTAGATAAATAAATAGAGAGTAAGTAAATAAGTAGTCACTAAGTAACTGAATAAGTGAAGTTAAGTTTGGGACCTAATTGTACCTGGTCTTTAAAACCATTTTTGATTCAGAATTACTTGTGTTGAACAAGCATTTCTGTAGCTTCCCCCTGCTTTCTCACCAAGTTTGCTGGGGTAGGACGACTTACCCAAGTCCTTGCCAAACCCAGACTGCTTGAAGCCCCCGAATGGAGAGGCCACGTCCGTCTTGTTGTAGGTGTTGATGAAGACCGTGCCGGCCTCTAGCCGCTCACTAACGTACATGGCCTTGTTGATGTCCCGCGTGAAGACGCCGGATGCCAGGCCGAATTCTGTATCGTTAGCCCGGCTGAGCACGCCGTCTACATCGCTGCCGCATCAGGAGAAAGACAGCATGTCATGGGGTGTGCGCTTCGAGCCACAGACAGCGTGGACACGTTCCCCCGAGGGACCTACCCATCTTTGAACTTGGATACGACCATAACAGGCCCAAAGGACTCCTCCTTGGCGATGAACATGTGGTCCTCCACGTCAGTGAATACCGTGGGCGTCATGAAGAACCCTGAACACAATGCATTTAACTGATGATGAAGATTAAACTTAAAGGCTCCACGACCGGACCTGGTCCTCAGCATGCAGACAGTCTTACCTGGTCTGACTACCTGACACCCTCCGTACACCAGTGTCGCTCCCTCCTTCTTTCCCACCTCACAGTATTCCAGAAGCTTCTCCAAGTGAGCCTTGTGGTTCTGGGGTCCATGGTCCGTAGACCGGTCCAGGGGGTCACCTATTTTCATCTTCTTGATCTCCTCCACCTGGAGAATGAGTGTAGGATTAAGAAGACGTCTGTCACGCAGTGCTGTGTACCAGGATTAGCTCTTCAGGGCCCTTCCTCTGAAATGGAACATGAAGAGTCCCACTAACCACTCTTGTGATGTACTCGTCATGTATAGATTCCTCCACAAACAGTCGTCCGGCTGCAATGCAGTTCTCTCCCTTGTTAAAGAAGACAGAGCTCATGCCCTAGAGAAGAACGGAGAAAAGAACAAATCTCAAGAATAACTCAACTTTACCAGAAAGAGTAAGGGTTTCCACAAGCTGAAATTTACCAAGCTGGTGACCAGAACCCAGGTGTGGGCTGAATACGGCCAGTGGGGATACTAATTTGGGTTGAGCTTTGAAGATGAGGCCTTTCCCTGTCGGGGTGGAGCTTTCTCACCATGCGCACGGCCTTGTCCACGTCGCAGTCGCTGAAGATGATGAGGGGCGACTTTCCACCGAGCTCCAGCGAGACCTTCTTCAGGTTACTAAGTGCACAGCTGAAGCAAGAAGTCAGAATCAAAGGTGTTCTCAGTCAATTCAGCATGGCACCACAAATACTATGAAGGGATCTTCTTTAGTTGCGACATAAGGCCTTTCAGCAAAGCTCAATGAATTTGATGAACAGGTCCGACATGCAGGGGGGACTCTCACCTCTTCATGATCTGCTTGCCGATGGGGGTGGAGCCAGTGAATCCCAGCTTACGAATGTCAGGGTGATCAGACATGCGCTGTCCGACCAGGCCCCCTGGGGCGGGAGAGAACCGGCAGTCGCCAGGTTAACCCGGTGCCTCATTAAGGACACGCCTGCTCCGCAGGTCCAACGGCCTCCCCCCCCCCCCGCCGCTTACCAGAACCCGGGACAATGTTGACCACCCCCTTGGGGATGCCGGCCTTGACGGTCAGCTCGGCAAACTTCAGCGCCGTCAGTGGGGTCACCTGCAAGGTAATCATAACCATGGCGACCGTAACCATAGCAACCTTTAAAGGCGTACGGAGGGTAACACAAAGTAATGCAGAGAAAGGGTCCTCAAATGGAAACAAATTTACTTTTACAAAAATTTTGGTAACACTTTACAATAACACTCCACTTATATAAAGGGTTTATGAATGGTTTATGCTCAGGATATTAATTAAGTTGTAACACTTAGTAAGTCAGTAACAGACAATTATAAAAAACACTTTTTATTAATGAATTTATATATTTATAAGTGGCAAAAGGGAACCCTATTGTAAAATGCCACCATAATTTTTATATGGTATTATCAGCAGTAATGTTAAATTAAGCTTAAATTGATTTAATTTTAAATTCAACTCAATTTAAATGTAATATCCAGTGTTTATTAACCGATCCAATTAATCAAGTATTATTAAACTGGCCCATGTTCGATGTCTGTGATCGGGGCGGTTCTGTGCTGGTGTGATTTCCAGCAGTGATTTGTAGCTATTGAGCAGAAAATGGAACAGCAGAACGGACTAGCTTTGGACCTGACGGGTACCGGGCCTCTCTGCTCACCTGAGCCGGTTTCAGAACCAGCGTGTTGCCGGCTGCGAGACAGGCTGCGCTCTTCCACGCCAGCATCATCAGCGGGTAGTTCCAGGGGATGACAATGGCACAGACACTGCAGCAGTGGAGAGGGGAGTCAGCCCCCGTCCACTCCCGGCCAGCCTAAGACACCTATGCAAGTCCTGCTTGCTCTGGTTAGTTATGCATTTCTACGCTAAATGGTTTCACCTTGTTCACTATTCATATTTCACTTATTATTAAAAGCCGGCAGCCACCTGTAGCAGCGCCCAGGGAGCTGGGGGTTAAGGGCCTTGCTCAAGGACCCACAGATGAGCTGAGGCTGGGTTTGAACCGGCAACCTTGCGATTACCGGCACATAGGCTTAGCCCAGTGAGCCACACGCTGCCCCCCTTTAATAATTATTAAGTTTAAACCATATTTGTTTCGTCTGTTTTACTGTCCATTTGCTCGCCATGAATGTAGTCCTGTTGGCCGGCATTGACCAGAACAAATGCTGGACAGATGGATGGATGCAATGAGGATTGCATTATAAAAACGTGTCCCAAGAATCTCCAGCAATGGCAGTACTTTCTGTTGAGGTAGAATTGTCGGACGTGTACTCAGCGGACCGCGACAGAGCATGCTGGTGTCTGTCACTCACCCCAGGGGTTCTTTCTTGGTGAAGGTGAGGTTGTGGTTGGGCCTTGCCTGGTTAATGGGGATCGTCGTGCCCTGAATGAGGAACGGCAATGAACGTCAGGCTGGGTGGCTTCACGGCGCAGGGGGCTCCCTGGCCGAACACACGCGGGCCCCCTACCTGGATCTTGTCGCACCAGCCGGCGAAGTAGCGGAAGGTCTGGATGGACATGCCCACGTGAGTCTTCAAGGCCAGGGTGTAGACGGCGCCCGAGTCGATGGTCTCGATGGTGGCCAGCTCCTCCTGGTGTTCCTCCATCAGGTCTGCCAGCCTGGTCAAGAACGTTTGGGGGCGTGGTGAAAAAAAAGCAAAACGAAATGGTATCATGGCCACCTGGCTGCAGAACCCAGAGTGTCCTCAAGGCGGTGCTAGCAGAAGAACGCTCACTTGTACAACAGTCTGCCTCGGTCTCTGGGGTTCATCTTGCCCCAGGGACCAGTCTCAAAAGCTTCCTTGGCCGCCATCACCGCTTTGTCCACATCTGCCACTGATGCGTATGATACCTTACAGATGACCTGAGTTTAAAAAAAAAAAAAATCACATTTGTGGCAGCCCATTTCACACGGCATGCTTTCTATAAGAATGTCTCTGTTGGCAATGCCCCCATGGGTGGGTAAGTATTCACGCTCACCGAACCGTCGGTAGGGTTGACTGTGTCATAGGTCTTCCCGTTCTCTGCATCCTCGAACCGCCCGTTAATGAAACACTGGTGAGGCATCTTCACCGTCATATTGTTGACGTCCTTTGTTGCCTGTTAATCATAGCATCACGTTGACATTCTTTGATTACTTCAATGCATTCAACACAATCTCTTAATTTTTTTGGTGGGTGGTGTGACCTATGGCCCTATCCAGCTACTGACCCAGTCCCCGTGAAACATGCGCACTCACATAGCTGATGACAAGCTCCTCCTCCTGGTCCTCCCCCCGTAGCCTTCTGACGAACATCTGGACGAAGTCCTGGAAGGTGGTGGCCATGTAGACGTCTTCGGTCTGCAGCTGGACGCCAGCACACTTTTGCTTGATCTCCTCCACTAACCTGGAGCAGCAATTAGACGAGTCAGCGCACTCTAGATGAGCCTGACCTCCTGAAGAGACGTGCGCAGCCACATGGTCAACCTCGCTCTTTTTGTCGCAGCTACCAGGACTATCCACCAGATGTGTAGATTAGAGTCTAGTTAGCAGACTGAAACCCACCTGACCACGTCCATGGATGCTGCTCCTGATTTGAAAAAATCTGTGGTATCCACAATTGTTGGAACGTTGCTCAATATTCCTTTCCATATGACCTTCATATGGGGGAGGGGGTGAGAAAAATGATGTCAGCACCACACCGCAAATATACCTTCTTGCTCTGTAAGATACAACGCTGCCTTGGGGAGTCCCATACCCGAATTTCCTCTGCCATCTTCTTCTCCTCCTCCGTGAGCTCCAGGCTAGCACTTTCCCCTGAAGAGAAGTACTTGCCAGCTGGGATCATCTTCCCATCTTCAAACTGCAGGTTCTTCACCAGAACCTGGGCAAAGTCCGGCATCATCGACCTTGTTTACACGGACTGTCCCTCGTCTGTCTTTCTCCATCTTATAGAAAAGGCCTCAACCCGTGTGGTTTCGGTTGACCAGGTCTTACCATTTTCCCATCTGACCCGTAGAGGACCAGACCTTTGTTGGTGATGAGGCCAGGCTGAGAAGCCCCCTCGATCTCCAGGGGCTGACCTGCAGGCACGGCCCCGGTCAGCATCGATGACCCGTACAGGGTAACAGTCTACAGAAACACAGACTCAAGTTGTGAGGATCTGAGTCTGGTGCCTAAGACTGAGGGTCGTGGTGATTACTTAATTTCCTCAGCCATGAGATATGCGTCCTTGTCCTCACCTGTCCGCCGATGACAGTCCAGGCTCCGGGCACTTTGTCGTGCCCGCGGATCCAGTTATGGATCGCCTCGGCTGGCTGGGCCATAATAACCTGAAGGGGACGGATCGTGGGTGAGAATTTCACTGCCCCTGGTGGCAAAAGCTTGCTGTCATTTCCAGGAATCGGGAGAGCTTCCTGGGATTTTCTGGCAGGTCACACAGCTGCTGTGTAAGTCTCGAGCTGTGTCTTAAATAGAACTGCCATCCCTAGCCTTGGTAACACCCACCCCTCTGCTTCTCCTTGATGGCTACCCAACAACACATGATCATCCTTACACAGGCCAAGCCAATAATTCATTATTCAACCTGGCTTCAAAGAGCTAATGATTTACAAAATCTGATTGTGACTCGTGTAAAAGCTACACTACATGGACAGAAGTATTGGGACACCTGGCCATTACACCTACAGGAACTTTTATGACATCCCAGCCTAAATCCATAGGCATCAATATGGAGTCGGTTCTATGCAGGCAAATCAGATTCTTCCACACCAAACTCACCCAACCATGTCTTTATGGAATTGGCTCTGCACTTGGGCACAGTCATGCTGGAACAGAAAAGGACCTTCCCCAAACTATTTCCTCAAAGTTGGAAGCAGAATTGTCCAAAATATCTTGGTATGCACAGTATGGTCCCAATACTTTTATCCATATTGCGTATATCTCTATTGTTCACAATAACTCAGAATGTATCATAGGAAGGCTTCGGTCCACATGCATCCCATGCCGTGTTTGATTCTCCTTTAAGGGACCTCCCAGACTTGCTCCAGCTCTTTACCCAGTAAATGCAGGTGTCTCACCTTGGAGTTGGACTTTTTCTGTATCCCCTCGTAACTGGCCCCCTCCTCAGGCTGTGGAATACGATGGGCTTTCCCGTCCGCAATAAGCTGGACAGCCTCCACCTGGCCCATACATAAGAAGACATAGGAATCACTTGTTGATTGTAACTAACCATCCATCCATCCATCCATCTTCTATAACCGCTTGTCCAGTCAGGGTGATGGGGTCCGGAGCCGATCCCAGAGGCTAGAGGTGCAAGGCAGGGAACAACCCAGGACGGGGCGCCAACCCATCACAGGGCACACACATCATTTACACATATGGGTACACCTATGGACAATTTGGTAACTCCAATTAACCACAGAATTTTTTTGGAGTGTCTGAAAGCCAGAGTATCTGGGGGGAAACCCCAGGATGACATGGGGAGAACTTGCAAAGTCCACTCTGGAAACTCTAACTTTGGTCCCAGAAGTGTGAGGCAACACTGGTAACCACTGCACCACTGTCTCATATGCTTATTTGTAGCTAGTAACTAAATAACAAATGCTCTACAGATTTGTATTCTATTTAATCGGTTTAATTGAAAACTGTCTGGTGTAGTCTTTGCCTTGTACCTCAGTATCAAAAACTAAAAAATAACGCATCTGTAGTTACCATGGCTTTGATGCCCTCAGGAAACAGGAAGCGGTTGTACAGTGAGTCCACAGTGTCATTGGCTTCCACAGGACACTCTTTCTGCAGCAGGATGGGTCCAGTGTCCAGCCCATCATCGGCCCAGAAGATAGAGAAGCCGGCCTTCTTGTCCCCATTGATCAGAGTCCTAAAGGTGAATAAAAGGAAGACAAACAACCCAGAGTTACTGGGTTCTGATTCTTCACGCCAGGTCTGCTCTCCAGCTTGATCAGATTGCTGGCACTCAATCGAGGTTCAAAGGCGATGGTCCCATTCATTCAATTCAGATTGCACTGCATGGTATTGGGTTCACTGTCTAAAGATGTGACTCCTATGTCACATTTCTTTACTAAACCAAATGTGCACCTGGCTCACCAGTTGATGGCGGAGGCCCCGCGGTGGCGCGGCAGCAGGGAAGGGTGGTAGATGATGGAGCCGTGGGTGGGGTGGTCGATGACGCTCATGGGGATGAACTGGCTGCAGAAGGGCATGACGTTAAGCTCCGCCCCCACCTCCTTATAGGCCTCCACCACCTCGGGGATGGGCTTCCCTTTCACTCGCCAGCGCGGGAACTTGAACACCGGCGTCCCGTCCTTCTCCGCCACCATGGCTGTGGGGGGGAGGGGGTTTGGAAAGGGGAGGGTGGTTATAAAAATACAAAGAGGCCCAATGTAAGTCGTACTAACAGCGATCCAAAAATCAATAAATGACAAAACACCATGGGAGGCTAATGGTTCTTTGATTATATTCATCTAACTGGACATGTCATTTCCCGCTTGAACCTTACAGAATTTTATTAAATGCTTCTGTTATAAAGTTAATAAAATATTTTTTTGTTTGTGAACATGCTAGGTGGAAAAAATGTAAATCTGTCCTTAGACAGCTTATAGAAGGCTGGACTATAGATGGAGATGTTTTTGAATCACTGACAAATATTTGCGTTCTTGTCTGTGTGGAGTTCGCACGCTCTCCCCGTGTTCGCTGGGGGCTCCGGTTTCCTTCCACAGTCCAAAAGCGTGCAGGATAGGCTGATTGTTAAGTCTAAATTGGCCCTGTAGTTGTGTGTGTGTGAGTGTGTCTGTGAGTGAGTGTGTGTGTGTGAGTGTGCACCCTGCAATGTGTTGGCACCTGCCTAGGGTTGGTTCCCACCTGTGCCCATTGTTCCCGGGATGGGCACATATATATATATAAATGTTTTTTGTCAAACAATTGAACCATAATGATGTAGAAGCAGGGCAAGACTGTGGGCTTCACACTGAATCATCTGAATCATCTCAACAAATTGTGGGAAAAAATGCAGAAGTCGCAAGTTCCAGTGACGTAAACCTCACGATACTCATGCATGTACATGTTAACAGAAGCTGTGTCCTACCCCCAACACCTCCAGGAGGGTGAAATAAGATAAGACCATTCCCCAACTGTCCACCCGTCCCTGCTTCTGGCAAAACGCTAATCAGCAGAATCCATCTGGAACGCTGTCAGGGGTGGAGAGCGACTCTCCCCTCCGCCTGCTGCCTCACTCACCCAGTGGGTCCGCCTTCCCGTCTTTATCTGGGACTGTGAACACGCCCACAACTTTGTGACCTTGCTTCCGTAGGCTGGTGTACACCTCCTGTCCGAAGAGGCTCTGACCAATCAGGGCGAGCTTCAGCTTATTTTGGTAATATGCCTTTGCAGGTCAGAGGAAGCAAGAGAAAGACCATCTCTCAGTCGGTAGTTCTAAACACGTGTAGCTGCACCTAGATATTCTGGCTCCCGAACAACATTCCACACACTGTGAAATGCTGCCATCTGACTGGCTTTGATCATTTTTAACACCCTGTCAGAAATTTATAATGATATACGGTGTGCCTGAACTACAATTTTTATTATTGGTTTGTCATATAGGAGTGCGCCTTTGTTTGAGTTGAGTGCGTGAATGGCAGGTTAATAACAGCAGGAGCAGAAAAGTGCCGACTGGGATGAAATGCACTGAATGCAGATCATTAACGGCACGACTATACAATTATAATATCTATACACCCATCCAATTTGATTCGGTCGGTCCTAGGAAGAAAGGATCGATAAACGAGGTATTCTCCTCCCCTTCATATGCTAACTAATGGCAAACCGTTCAAGGCACCCAGGTGAGCATGCATAAAGCGGACAAACACGAGCCTGGGTCGGACCCTGCAATCCTTACGCTATTTTTAGGTCTTTGACGAGAAGCCCTTTACACATTGAACAAGTATACAACTTGACTGTTAATAAAACCGAAATGAATGACAGTAAATGGCATTGCTTCATTATTATAACACACGATAACTATTAGATGTCTATCTCTGTTATGGCAATGCAACCCACTTCGAGCAATATACCGTATGCTAGCCGGCTCCGAAAGGCGGTGTGTGCCGACGGGCGCCGTAATCCCCTCGCCAGGCGGCGCGGTGCAACGTGGCGAAAAGGCGACGCAGATGTGGGACCGACTCGCCGGAGGGGCCAGCGGAGATGTGCACGGCAACCAAAGCGCCACATAAACCGATGGGCATTTTATAGACAGGGCGATGCACTGCATCCCATTCACGAGACGCGAAGCAACGCAAACACGGCGCACGACGTTACTGAAACTGAAATCCCCCCCAAAGAAATTCAAGCGATTTACTCACGGTGCTGGTGGAGAGTTTCCTAATGAATTGGTTAGCTGTCCACAACATGACGGCACAGGGGGGGCTTTAACAGATGATTTTTGTTAATCGGAGGCTGGACGTGGTGCGCCCCTCGCAGCGTACACCTGCCTGGCAGCGCACTGGTGACAGTGTGACAGAACCTTAAGTTACCTCCGCGTCCCCCGGACACGACACTCGGGGACGTGCCGGCCTGCGTGCGCGCCGACGATTTCCTTCTGGCTACCGTGTGCTCGCGCGGCCACTGTGAACCGCGCGGGTACGAAAGTCGTGCATTCTGCAGTCCAAATGCACTAAGACGGAAATATTTCATCAGTGTACGTATCTATATTGAATTGCAATCAGTCAGACCGCGCAGTTAACATCACAGCCAAGGCTGCATCTTGGCGAAGCGCCCCCCCTTCGTTGTTTCAGGAATGATTGTATATCATTGGTTTACAGTGTACAGCCGACGAGTTTACGTAACAGGCACAGGGCCAAGGGTATGAAATGCGCGCTACCCTGCACTCTTTTGGTCCCACCCCCAGCCCCAGTCCCTGATGCAAGCGGGTAAGACCTTACAACATCTATCATTCATACAGTACGGGATGCACCAGTGATATTTTTTTATTTGCATTGCAAAAAGAAATCCTGAATTATTGTGTAGGAGTTAAAATTGACAGCCGAAACGACATAGTTACATAACATTTTCTGAATATATATTTCCAAATTATATTTGTGGAACAGTAGCATCAACAAATGGACTTTCTGTTTAAATACTGTCACTGCTTAAAACTAGCACAAGACGTTTAAAGACTCATTTTTAAATCCCAATTTTTTGTTCCTGAATGATAAAGTTGAAAGAATAAGGAGCCGCCAATTTATACCTCTATACTTTATATCCTTTGTAAAATAGATCAAGTTATGCTGAATGTCACTGCGAACAGTTTAATGTTAAAACTGATTTTGTAGTAACCCCATCCATCCATCCATTGTCCAAGCCGCGTATTCTACTGGGTCGCGGGGGGTCCGGAGCCTATCCCAGAAGCAACGGGCACGAGGCAGGGAACAACCCTGGACGGGGGGCCAGCCCATCGCAGTCTGTGTAGTAACCTTATAGTGTAATTTCTAGCAGATGTTAGAATGAATATTTTACCTGAACCACGGATTACTTTGTGTCTAAGAATTAGATGATTCGGCGTGAAAGTTTTTATTAATGATGAACGCAGAAAAGGTCATCAACGCGACAACACATGGCTTTGCCGGATAGTTCCCTCTTTGATCCTGCAGCTGCTCCGGTTCCCAGAACAGGAACACACGTTAGCGCAACGTTATCAAACGGCTACCTGCCTAGTGCGATCCCACCTGTAACAGGTCTCAAGCTTTGCCATCCAAAAATGAACAGAATGCCTGCAGAGATATTCCGGATTCCCTCAAGGCTCAATTTCTTCAATCTCCCATCTGGTTACGGGCAATGACACAATTTATTGTTATTATACAATTTATATTATAATCCTGAGTATTTGATTGGTGTATCTCATCTTTATTGCATAATATTTTACTGTTTATCATAGATAGTATTGTTTAATGTTTGCATGCTGAGGAATACATGTCACCTTTCATGAATGCACCTTTTAAATTTATGTTCTGAACACATACAGTACATAAAATGGTTCTTTTAGTTGCCTTAACCGTTGTGAAAGTCAGTTAAAAACCATTATATGCCAGTCCTAAAAAAATGCTTGGTGGGCATTACAACTCAAAAGTGAAAATTCTTCTGAACGTATAGTGCATATTTTTCTTACTGTGGCATATGCATGCTAGCTAAATTTAAGAAATTCTACCTTTATTACATTAGAACTCACACGTAACTCACTCACTCGTTCATTCATTCATTCATTCATTCATTCATTCATTCATTCATTCATTCATTCATTTTTATAATGTTGGCAGTATGAGAACTACATTTCCCAGGAAGGCGGGACCGGAAGTCATGCGGCTCGTCACGGGACATTCGCCCTCGGCGTTGGTCTTGGTTGTCGTTTCTACGTCTGAACCCACTGGTGTGATGGCGGTGGAGGCGTTAACTCCGAACTGGGAATTCGACCGCTTTGACGACGGGTCTACGAGTGAGCCTTTTAAAAATGTCCCGCGACTACGGTTACATTATTATTGGCCATGGAATTATGATTGACTTTGAGCAGGAGACGCTGGACTTGAACTGCTAACTAGTTAGCATAACACAGATTTTTTTCATGCAGCTGAAAACGTTTTATTGGTGATTTCTTAGCCAGGGTGAATATGTGTGTAAGGCACAAGCTTAACGTTTAATTACGTTTGTATTGTACGTACGATGCAGCTCCTGCTTGACTGATGTGAAAGTCATACTGTATTAATCAATTAACCCACTAAACCGTACTGGCCAGCGCTGGAGATTGTACTTTGTAACCATACGCTTAGTTCTCCTTTTGCACATTTTAGGATGCGGAATGGCTGATTTTACGTATTTGTCTGAACAGGAAGTATCATGCAAATTTTTGCTGTTCCTCGCGTGCATTAACTTTCTGTGATCGTACTTCCGAAGTCGGAAATGATCCGATGTTAAAAATGCAGTCTGTTAATACCGAAAATCCACACAAGCTCTTCTAATGCGTCACGAGGTGCATTAACCTAAGCGTTAAAGGGCTTCCCCTATAAAATACTATACCATCCTCACACCCTTCCTTATTCCCCTGACCACAGAAATCCACACTGAAGTGCAGCTGAAGAACTATGTGAAGTTCTTGGAGGACTACACGTCACAACTTAAGGGCATTGAAGATGCGCTAGATGATTCCATAGGAGATGTTTGGGACTTCACCCTGGACCCCATAGCCCTGAAGGTGCACTGTGCATCCCAGTGCTCGTCCCAGGCAGCTTGCATAGATTGCATGTCGCACATATATGTAATTGTGTGTGTTTGCTGATGTAGTTCAGGTAGAGAGGTATTCAGAGAAGCATTTTCCTTGTATGGTGTTTTACTGTGTCCAATAGCGTTGAGGGTATGTGGCTCTTTGCATTGCCTGTGTCCATAATTATAAATACATTGTACCTTAAAATGCCACACTGCCTCTTTCTGATTTGTCTTTAATATGACAACTTAATATGACATCTTGCTGTTTTTTGGTGGTTCGCCGTGACTTTTAGTGCTTTTTGGAACATTTGACAGCTGCATGGTCCAAATATTATTTTAAGCATTTTGATTTTACAATAAGCGTGAAGTATTTGTAAGGATCAGTGGCAGAATGTTTAATCGGTTCATAGCATTTCATTGGAAGAGTTAAAAATGTGAGGAGACGCATTTGCTGTGATGTGATATGAAAGATGCTCATATCGGAGGTTTAATGTCGTTTTTTTCTTTTGTTCCTCAGCTTCTCCCCTATGAGCAGTCGTCTTTACTGGAGTTGATCAAAACAGAAAACAAGGTAGGGAATTTCTGTTGACATTAAGCGATGTCCCGTCTTCAGCTCTGGGCTGTCCTGTCTGCTTCTTTGAGGTGAATATGTGCTTTGAACCTGCTCTGTTCTCAGGTTCTCAACAAAGTCATAACTGTCTATGCCGCCCTCTGCAGTGAGGTTAAAAAGCTGAAGTACGAGGTGGGTATTTCGCATTTTTGTTTGTCGGTCTCAGTTGTTCATAAAACAGTGTTTCCTCTGAGAACTGCAGTAGTTAAGTACAATAAGTTGTGCTCTCAACATGTTTATGTATTGAGATCTCAGTTCACTGCCAGTGTTGGTGGCCAAGTCAGATTTGCTTCACAAACCCTAGTGTTTCCTGTGTTATAAGCCATAAACATGCAGTGCTTAATACTGTGATCTATTTCTCACTCTGTAGGCAGAAACAAAGCTGTACAGTGGTTTGCTGTACTATGGAGAAGGAGGTGAGTGTGTGAGAATTAACTGCTTTGTCTGATTAAGTAAATACAGAACAAAGTGGCATTTTTTTGTGTGTGTGTGTCAGCTAAAATGGGAATTGTGCATTGACCCTTTCACTGTACTCCTGTGAGAGGAACACCCTCCAGGATGCACTATATTTTGCACTGCGATTTGCAGTGGGCTTAGCTAAGCTTGTGCCTCTCGGCCCTGATGTCCATGTTAAGTAGGGATGCAAAATTTCGGGAATTTTCCAGTTAATTCCCATATATTCCCAGTAATTCCCATGCAAAGTTTCCAACTTGGAATATTTCCAAAATTCCCCAGCTAAACTTCCCATGGGATGGAAAGTTTCCGGAAACTTTCCGACCCTTTACAACCCTAATGTTAAGTCGCCGGTGTATGTGATTGGTCTGAGTCTCAGCAGCTTGGTTGGCTGTTTCCTTCCAGTTCCGGACGCCAGCATGCTGGAGGGGGAGTGTCAGATCCAGATGGGCCGATTCATTTCCTTCCTACAGGTAAGTTTTTGGGGTTCGTGTTGTGTGAGCATCCAGAAACATTTTAGTATTGCACGCATATTGTTTTTTCTAATTACAGCTTTAAATACGTTTTTTAAATGCTGCACATTCTGTTTTAATACCAATATGTATATTTCATATTTTATCTATTCCAGATTAGTAGCTACTTATTTTTTTTTCTTCACTTTTATATTTATCTATGATAGATATGTATAGTTCATTCTGCTGTTCTGTTGTTTTTCGTTTTTCATTTTTCCTTCTCTTTTGCAGCATTGTGGGCAAACAAAATAATAATTTCATTGTACACCTGACAATAAGTTGCATTAATCTTCTGCCTCAGGAATATTGTGTAACATCAGCATTTAACAGATTTGGAAAAGAATAGACTCCAAATATCGCCGTAGTAGAGTAGAGTAGTCTTTGGATCATGCCTGGGGTGAGCTGTCTGCTGTTGGCGTGCCTGTGTGTGGATCTGAAATGCTTCGTGTATGCTTGGTCCGTCAGGAGCTGTCCTGCTTCATCTCTCGCTGCTACGAAGTTGTCGTCAGCGTGGTCCACCAGCTGGCCTCTCTCTACAACAGCAGCAAGTAAGTAGCCGTGTATCCACGAGGGCTCACCGCGGACACGGGGAATCGGGGTCAGCCGTTGCCGTGGCGACACCCCTGCGGACGACACGGGTGCCGTAACTTCATTGAGGCCAAGTCTGTGGGAAATGCGACGGTTTCTGTTTCCTTTTTAGGAATGCAACAAAAATTATCGAATCATCTGGAGTTCACTTTCAGGTAAACAGTTCTGTATTTGATTACTTATATTGATTATTTACTGCCGCTTTTTATTTCCTGTGCATATCCCCATACAGTCCCCTCACATATCCGATTATCCATAATCCATCCATCCTGCTTTCGTACATGTCCCTGAAACTGCATTGCCTCTCTTATTTTGGATTGCCCCTTTCCCATCCATGTTCCTTTGTGTCTCCCTAACCTCCTGGGCGCGGGGCTCCTGCCTGTGTTTCCCCGCAGACCGTGTATGAGCACCTGGGGGAACTGCTGGTGGTGCTGCTCACGCTGGATGAGATCCTGGAGAACCACGGCACCCTGAAGGAGCACTGGAAAATGTACAAGAGGTGAGGAAGAGGTCCATCTTCTGACCCCTTATCTGGGGGATGGGTGGAGCCTATTCGAACAGAATTCGAACCCGTGACTATAGAGGTGTTAGGCACCCTTCCCAGACTGTCCTGGAGTCTTGCTTTGGCTCCGCATTCTTACTACTTTACTTGCCCAGGTTACTGAAGTCGGTCCACCACAACCCCTCGAAGTTTGAGATCCAGGAGGAAAAGCTGAAGCCTTTTGAGAAGCTGCTACTGAAGCTGGAGGGACAGCTGCTGGACGGGATGATCTTCCAGGTGAGGAGCCTCTTATGGTGCCGTGGACTGCGGTTCTCCCATTAGGCGCAGGGTCATTGGGTCGTGTTTCAGTGTTCAAATGGGGGATCAAATCCTATAATGTCCTTACATCTCGGATGTTTGATTTTATATCTCATCATTAATATTCCTTCTCTGTCCATAATTGGTCTTAAAAATAGTTTTCTTGTGGCTTTTTATTTATTAGTCAGGGAATATTGGATGGATTTGGTGTTTTCTGTCCAAAGTTAAGGACCATTACAGCTTTTAGGATTGAAAACAGACACGTCTGTCTCTCTCAGGCTTGTGTGGAGCAAAGGTTTGATGACCCTGGGGTCGGTGTGACCGTCTCTAAGAACAGCGCCTTTGCAGAGGAGTTTGCCCACAACATACGGACCATCTTCACCAACGTGGAGTCCAAACTAGGTACCATTTTCTTTAACTAAAAAAACCTCGTTGGGCCAGTATCGCAGGTACAGAGACGGTCGTCGCGTTTTCAGCATAACATATGCAAGAATTAGTGTGTTATTGTTGGATCTCGCCGAGCTTTTGTAGAATAATGAAGCGTTACTTAATCTCGCTGAATCTCGGACACTGATGGCTTCCTGTATCGATTTTAGGGGAACCGTCTGAGATCGATCAGAGGGACAAGTACGCTGGCGTCTGTGGCCTCTTCGTGCTACACTTCCATATCTTCCGGACGGTCGACAAAAAGCTGTACAAAGGGCTGCTGGACGCCTGCAAGAAGGTGAGGGGGGGGCAGAATGGCTTTAGGCTGCTAGGGGGGGTCACTGAACAGGGCCGTGGACGAGAAGCAGGGTAGCAGCAATCAAGACAACGCTGGTTGGGAAGGAATTTAAGCTTGGGAATTTCATGCGGAACGCTCCGGAACCCACCATTAATTAAACCAACTCCAGCATCCGATAATTTCACGAACTGTGACGGCCTTTGCCCGACCTGTGTGGATCGTGTTCTGCCACTGGAACGGTCCGTTTGCGTGTGCTGGGTCTCATCCCGGTTCGGAGGAGGTGTAAATGTAGGGCTGTTCGTTTGACCGTCAGCATCCCGTGGTCTGATGCCTCATCACCCCCCCCCCCCAGGTCCCTGCCGTGACGCTGACGGCCAACATCATGTGGTTTGCGGACACCTTCCTGGTGCAGAAGGTCCCCGCTGCAGCCAAACTGATTGACAAGAAGAGTCTGCAGATGGTGCGCTCCCAGAGAGAGGCCTTCCTACAGCAGAGGGTGCAGACACTCCCCAAGTAGGCCCCCCCCGCCACGCCTTTGCTCCTCCGTCCCTCCTCCTCTTCTCTTCTCTTCCCCTCTTCCCTTCCCTGTCCAGCCTTGGCTCCACGCTCCCTTGTTTTCATTTCTCCGTCGCTCCTCCCATCCTTTCCCTGCTTCCACACTCTCTTCTTTTGCTCCCCAGGGTCTTGCTTCACCCTCATTCACCTGGCAGCACGTTCTGCTGTCGTCCGTCTCTCCCTTCACCTTCCCCTCTTCCCTGCAGCCTTACCGCGTCTCCTCAAGTACTCCGTCCTTGCGTTCCTTCAGTCAGACGCATCACCGTGCACTATGTGGGTTGCTGTCTTTCTCTGGACTGGCTCCCTGTATGGGGATTTTGACGTGGGGGGGGGGGGGTGGGTGATGATCAGACAGGGCAGCCTTTGTGGAGCAGCCCCTGGAGGACCTCCAAGTGGTTTAGTCATCCCTGCCGCTGGGCCCATCGGGGAGAGAAAGCAGAGATTAAGCCCATTCACTCTCTCCTGCTTCAAAACACCAGCATTAGCTGTTGGAAAAGCACAGCTGAGACTGACAGCTTGAAAATAACAGATTGTTTTTTGTTCTTTTCTTTTTCTTTTCTTTTTTTTACAAGATTAATTACTTAATGCGTTGACTTCTTTATTTATACTGTCTTACAGGGCATAAATAGCCAAACTGAATATTGTACAAAAATAGCGTTTAAAAGTTCTAAATATGATTTAAAGGAGTTGTAATTTAGAAACACCTCTTGCAACATAAAATCATTTCAGCTAATGTAGCTGCATTGTGTCGCTCTCGTTATATCGGTACACGCACATCGTATCACATGTGAGAACTGATAAGCATTGGTATTTGATTGAGCTGAAGTATTAATTATATTTACACAGCTTCCCCTAGTACAGAACTACTCAAATCACGGTCCTCGAGGTCCGAGCCCTGCTGATTTTCCCAACTTTCCTTTACCTGTGAGCCAGGTGTGAAGCCTCTGCCCAATCAGAATCAGAAATTATTAAACTAACTACCTGGGAGAACTGAAAACATGGCCTGGATTTGGAATCGAGGTCCAGATTTGAAGAGCCCTGCCCTTGTATCATGGTTTTCCTCTTGTAATTTTTGTTATACAGGGATGTCCAGTCTTACTACGTGTTTGTCACCTCCTGGATGATGAAGATGGAGTCAATTTTGTCCAAAGAGCATAATGAGAAGTTCACAGAGGACCTAAGCAGTCGATGTAGCGTCTTTGTTCAGGTAATGACCCGGTCATCTTAAAAAATCCAGAAGCTGGTTTGAAAGAGGTCAAGCTATATTAGAATAGCTATGGTTAAGATTTCATTCAGGAATTCCTAAAGATGGATTTTTCACTCACGATCCCACAGAAATGGGTCCTGTTAGTGGTCTGTATTTCATTCGCTGTGAATGTCACATGTGACGTTGAAATTTTGAGAAATGTGGTGCTAGAATGTAATCCTACACTAGAGAGCTTTTCCCATTTCAGTTCCTTCTGTATAAATGAGGTAAATGACCTCAGAGTAATTGTAGGAAACCGTGTCCCCCTGCTGCCAGAGTTGTGGGCAATCAAGAAATATTTAAGTGTCTGCAGTACAAAATATAGACCCTCTCGAGCAGCATGTGCTTAAAAACTCAATCTATATTCAGCTATGAGAATGTGTTTTTGGGCCTTACTGTCTCTCTCTGTATTGGAGGAACCATTATAGGCTGAAGTCTGTTTTTCTATAGGGTATCCTCTACGCCTACAGCATCAGCACCATGATCAAGACCACCATGAACCTGTACATGTCCATGCAGAAGCCCATGACCAAGGCTTCTGTGAAGTCTCTCTGCCGGCTGGTGGAGCTGCTGAAGGTGGGTCTCCCTCAGGCATAAAGGGTATCCGTTCTGGCCTCTGCCTTCCAGGGTTAGCAGCGCAGAGCTTTTGCGGGTCTGTGCTGGTAGCGTTCTGGATTGTGTCTGCATGCATCCGACTGCGCAGAGCATGTCCTGTATTTACCTTACATGTGTTGGGAGTGACACTGGTTAGACCGATCTCAGTGATGCCCCCCCCGCCCTTGCTCACCACAGGCGATCGAGCACACCTTTCACCGGCGCTCTATGGTGGTGGCGGACTCCGTGACGCATATCGCACAGCAGCTGCAGTCGCAGGCACTGGCCGCCATCGCAACAGCCAAGGTGAGAAGCGGTTTCCTGGCTGGTTCGCCTTCTAAGCACTGAGCGCCTTACCGGGGTGGGGAGACTCACTGCTGCCCTCTGCTGGACAGGCTAAGCGCATCCGTCACCCTTCCTTTACAGAAGCGAGTGATCTCCGATAAGAAGTACAGCGAGCAGCGTCTGGACGTGCTGTCGGCCCTGGTACTGGCCGAGAACATCCTGAACGGACCCAGCACCAAGGAGCGCCGCCTGGTGGTTTCGCTGGCCCTCAGCGTGGGCACGCAGATGGTGGGTCAGGACCGTTTGGGGGTGGCGCTTGGCAGAGCTGGGGGGGGGGTGGAAATGGATGACCACTTGGTGGGGAGGTCTACACAAGGACCAGGGTGTTTGCCTGAATACTAGGCCTAAAATCATTTGTCTAATTTCAGATGTATTGACAATTTCCCCCAGGGTTGAATAAGGTCCATCTTAATCCTAATTCACAGAAAACATTCAAGGATGAGGAGCTGCTGCCCTTACAGCTGGTGCTGAAGAAGCTGGACCTCATCAGTGAGATAAGAGAGCGGTGAGATGGGGTTGGTCTTGTTTCTTTTAGTTTAACATGCCTGAGGATCACGCAACTGGCCCTATTGGTCTGATTTTCACTCAAATTCGTTAATAATCTAGCATTTCAGTGAGTATGTGTACCTCTGAACTGTGACAGCCATGTGAGGTAATGCGAGATGTTTGTAGCTGTAAAAGTATGCCCTATCCACTCTGCCCCCAGAGTAAAGGTCCAGTGTGACTGCAGCTTCCTCTACTGGCACCGTGCCGTCTTTCCGATTTACCTGGACGACGTGTACGACCACGCGGTGGACGCCGCCCGGATACACGTGAGCCGTACTCTTACCTAAGTGCCAGTGAGGCTCGCGATTGGCCAATGGCCTCTCTTGCTTCGCTATGATTGGCCGGCGGCCTGTTAGCGACGCCTCTCCGGGTGTCTCCCCCCAGTACATGTTCAGCGCGCTGAGGGACTGCGTGCCCTCCATGCTGCACGCCAGGCACCTGGACACCTGTGACCAGTTGCTGGAGAACTACGACAAAGAGATCATGGAGGTCTTCAATCAGGTAAGGAGAGAAGGTCTGCTGAAGCTATGAGCAATACCTGTTTAAATCATTTGAAGAATAGCTTGTTTGATGGAACTCAATCGCTGCCATTTTCCTTTGCTCCAGCGTTATATTTATCATACTTATTCTGCTTTGGACAGTGTTTTCCATCTCATAACCACTTTTCCTGGTCTGGATCCTGGAGCAAATCCAAGGCAGCCTGGGCACAAGGCTGCGGTCGACTCTGGACGTTATTTTGTCGTCTTAATTCCCCCCTTTTTTCCTTCTCATCTGGCAGCACCTGCTGGACAAGCTTTGTAAGGAGATCGAGAAGGACTTGCGGCTCTCTGTCCACACCCATCTCAAGCTGGACGACCGGAACCCCTTCAAAGTGGGCATGAAGGACCTGGCCCACTTCTTCTCCCTTAAACCCATCCGCTTCTTCAACCGCTTCCTTGACATTAAAGGTGTGTCTCTTGCCCCCCACCCCCCAGAACCATTTTCAGGAGGGTTAAGACTTTGGCGTTCAGTGTGAAATTTCCCATATTTGTGCTGCAGTGTGCTTGTTTTGGGGAGAGCTGGAAGTATCTGGCCTGTTTTTGAATCCCAGCTGGCTCTCTGTGCAGTAACTGGTTCTGTGACTTTGCCGACGTCGGGTTACGGTGGTTTGGCTTCTGGTGCGGCCCATGTGGGGTTCACAGAGACCTTTAGCAGAGTACATATTGACCATGTGCTGTATCCTGCAGCTTATGTGACCCACTACCTGGATAAGACCTTCTACAACCTGACCACCGTAGCCTTGCATGACTGGGCCACCTACAGCGAGATGAGGAGCTTGGCCACCCAGCGCTACGGCCTGATGATGACAGAGGCCCATCTACCGAGTCAGACGCTAGAGCAGGTCTCGGCCCGCCTGCCTCTCTGTCTGTCTGTGCCTCGGCCCGCCTGCCTCTCTGTCTGTCTGAGCCTCGGCCCGCCTGCCCCTCTGTCTGTCTGAGCCTCGGCCCGCCTGCCTGTCTGTGTTCACCTTGATGTCTTTGTATGGATTCATTTAATTTAATTTTATGAATATTTTGCTTGTTACCAAAATATATTCTTTGTTTGGCTTTCCTGCGATGGTTTAGGAATCATTAATTCCTTGAGTATGAGTGTGGAAAGGAAATTTCCACAATATGCATATGTGTTTGATTTGCCTGCAAGTTATTCTTTCTTTTTTTTAATTTTTATGGAGCTCATAATATTCTCAGACAATATTTACTTTTCTAAATGGGGAAATATTCCTAACACTGGTCTGGCGCGCCGTCCTCGCTCTGGAGCCTGAATTCCTGCTCTCTGGATGTCACGCAGTGCCTCTCACTCTCTGTATCCTCTTCAGGGTCTGGATGTGCTGGAGATCATGAGGAACATCCACGTTTTTGTGTCACGCTACCTGTACAACCTCAACAATCAGGTAAGTGTCCATCCGGTGGATTTTGACCTTTCGGTACGTGCTGTGCTCTGTGCTCAGGGTCATTTATGTGATATTCGCTGGCGCTGGTGTGTCCACGCGGCAGATCTTTATCGAGAGGACCAGCAACAACAAGCACCTGAACACCATCAACATCCGCCATATCGCCAACTCCATCCGCACCCATGGCACCGGAATCATGAACACCACCGTAAGTCTCGGGGGGGAAGTGTATAGGAGTGAGATATTGGGTGTAGAGATTAGGAAGGTGCTATACAGCTCGGGGGGAACCTTGGAGATCATAAACCGTATGAGATGGAAGGATGATTCTGCGTTGTAGAGCCGTTTTCACCCAGAGGTGCTCACTGCATCCTAAGGGTCGCCTGACTCTACTCTGAAGTCATTTTCTTGGTCCACCAACAGGTGAATTTCACCTACCAGTTCCTGCGGAAGAAATTCTACATATTCAGCCAGTTCATGTACGATGAGCACATCAAGTCCAGGCTAATCAAGGACATGCGCTTCTTCAGGGAAACCAAGGATCAGTCTGATCAGAAGGTTAGCCACGTCTTCCTCAGCCACTTGGCCCTTCCATGCCTTTATGATGTCAGGAGTTGTTGTCCGGGGCAGAGGTACAAATTTCAGGTCCAGAAAGTACAAATCCAGACCGTGATTTAGTTTCAACCAACCAGTTGAGCATAAA
>JAODLC010000065.1:21860678-21875351 GCA_026781145.1 Hippopotamyrus pictus
ATTGGTGCTGAGTTTGTGCTGGATAAAAGCACATGTAACCCTTAGGGATAAATGTTTTTTAGATAGGTGAAATATTTTGAAATGTCAAGGCATGTCAGACTACCCCGAAAGTGGCTGAGAGACCTCAGACTCCAGAGGGTTAAGATTAGCTGCTGGAGCGGATGCCTGCAGCCTGTTCCCTGGTGTCTCTCAGTGTCAGATTGGGTATGAATGGCATGTATTCTCACCTGGGCATGTTTGTGATTAAGTGACTAACTTGAGTTGCTCTCGTCCCACCAAGGCAACGCTATGGGCTACGTGCGGATGATCCGCTCCGGGGGCCTGCACTGCTGCAGCAACGCCATCAGGTGCGGCCAGCATTGCCCACTGAGTCTGGGAGTCTGCAGGAGATGGGGGGGCTTCATGGACACGGACTTACGGTTCCCCCCAGTTATCAAGGGCAGTGTTACCCAATCTGGTCCACGCGGGACCCGCTGACAGTTCACGTTTTTGCTCCTACTCAGCAGCTGGGAGGGAGCAAAAACACGGACCGTCTGTAGGTTCCTCCGGATTGGGTTGGGAAACACTGCTCTAGACCTATCTTGACCATGTGATGTAACACCTAATAGTATTATTACTGCTAGTACTACTACAGTAAAATAAGAAAGAAAATGAGGAATTCTTGTCATATTTAATTCTGCATTGACCAAACATACCTGCACATTCTCCTCCAGGTTTGTTCCCGACCTCGAGGACATTGTCAACTTCGAGGAGCTGGTGAAAGAGGAAGGCTTGTCCGAGGAGACCCAAAAGGCTGCGAGGTAATAGGCGCGACTTTCAGCCGTGAAGCCCAAAACCAGCCATCAAGCTGAGGGCAGAAACACAGACAGCTTTAGGGGGCTGAAGGTTTGCAGGTCCTCATTGCTTTTCTGTTGTAGAATAATTGCTTGGTCTTTTTTGACAAAACTGAGATGGTTATATAAATCTTCGTATAGGTACGTTTCAGTGCAGGCGATGGCCAGTGGTCTTGTGTTGCCAGTTTCATTACACAATAACGTCTTTGTTTGCTGTACAGTGTCCTAGACTCTGTGCTCAGCGATCTGACCAGTAACTCTGCAGAAGGCACGGAGTACTTCAAAATGCTGGTTGACGTCTTCGCCCCCGAATTCCGCAGCGTCAAGAACATGCACCTGCGCAACTTCTACATCATCGTGCCACCCCTGGTGAGACCTCGAGTCTTCCTGAAATCACACACCGCGGGTGGCTTTGGCCGTCCCTCGTAAGCAGTGGGGACATTCTTCCTGGACCTCTGGCCCCTGGTGCCCTAGTGCTGTGTCCTCCTCTCGTAGACGGTGAACTTCGTGGAGCACTCCATCGGCTGCAAGGAGAAGCTGAACAAGAAGAATAAAGGAGGCGCCGCCTTCACCGACGACGGCTTTGCTATGGGTGAGCAAGCGGCCGGACTTTCGATCGACCTAAGGAATTCCTTGACCTGCAGTCGTTCATGGTGGAAGACTGTTCTCTTGCAGGACAGTGTTGATTTCGGGTAACCTGATTAGACAAACTGACACAATGGGGGGAAAAGTGTCTTATGTGTCTGTATGCCCTTGTGTACCGCAGGGGTGGCCTACATCCTGAAGCTTCTGGATCAGTACCAGGAGTTTGACTCACTGCACTGGTTCCAGGCGGTGAGGGAGAAGTACATGAAGGAGAAGAATGCCGTGGTCAAGGAGCAGAACGTGCAGGCCACCAGCCAGGACGAGAAGCTGATGCAGACCATGAACCTGACACAGAAGAGGCTGGATGTCTATCTACAGGTAGGCAAAGCCTGGGGGGGTGTTTCACAATGTAGGATTTCTTGCTTAGTTGGGTAACTTGTTGGATTTAAGGTACCTTGGGCTAAACTATCTTCACTCACATTTAGTTCAGACTACCTTAAATCCAAGAAATACGTGTGCGGTAAATAAATTATACAAGAAACACAAAGGATTACGATGTGAAAAAGGAATTCAGTTGAGTTGTTTTGACATCTGTCAAAGTGGCATCCTCTACAATGGTCTCTCTTCTCCTCCAGGAGTTTGAGTTGCTCTACTTTTCCTTGAGCAGTGCCCGAATCTTCTTCAGGGCTGACAAGACGGCGGCTGAGGAGATCCAAGAGAAGAAGGACAAAGGTAAACAATGACACGCCAGACACTTCTAGATTCAGCAATGTAGATGTTCTCTGTCTGGCCAAGGGCGTTTTCCAAACAAAGATCCAAGACAGTGTGGACCCTGGATCTAACTTTTATGGATGGTCTGCAAAGCGCCCGTGAGAGGTGTTTGGTCTGCGGTGGGAGTAGACAGATGAAGGCCTCTTCCCATGTGGCTTTGTTTCTGACCTTAAGTTAGTCTCTCAGCTCCTGTGCTGAAGCTTCAGTTCTGGCCCCTCAGTATCTCCTCGTTTGTCCATTTATTGGGCAGCAGACATTTCTGATGTCTGTCTCTGCTTCCATGGACCACTTGACGTTCCAATACAAAGTGAATGTGGACTCTCGTCTTTCTCAACCGTTTGCAGCTATGGATGTGGTGAAGATAACCGTTCCCTCCTGCTTGTTTCTTCTCAGAGGAGGCCTCCAAATCAGGGCCTAGCACAACCTCTGGTGGCCCCGACCCATCCTCCAGCCCTTCTGCGAAATAAGATGTGGCCTGGAACGCACTGGAGTGAACGGTCCCCCCCCAGCAGGGGGCATGTCGCGCCGGTTAAGACCACACTACATGCAGCCCTTCCCAGGACTCTGACTGGTCCCGGAAAGTGGGCTCTCTCTTCCCGCACTGGGAGGTGTGAGGCAGGACTCTGGACACCGTGTGTAGGTTGATGCATGCTGGGTAAGAACCTGTGCTGCCTGGAATACACCTTTCAGTACCGTGCACTTATCCTGGAGAGTGATTGGGGGGGGGATTAAAAACATGGCTCCAGGGCTGTTTGCTCTAAACTGGCTCCGCCCATTCCGCAGATAGCCGGCCTATACCTTCTCTGCTTCCTCAGACGATGCCCTACTCAGACTTTATACTGCTTTTAATAAAACTCCTGTTGTACGTGTAGTTCTGCTCCGGTCAGTTATTGAATCGGGCCTTTACTTGATGAGTGAACGATCCTGGGAGGCTGGGGTTTTAACATTTTTACTGCTGTGATTCAGGAATGTTTAAAGACCGACGGAGGCTCCCTTTTTCGATTCGGGTGTTTGCTAAGGATTCTTTACTGGAAAGTCAGCACAATGATTGGCAGTGCGGGTGCTCTGGAGTCTTGGTGAGAGGAACAGGTGCGGTTACATACAAACAATAGGAACCATTATTTCACCATCTTGTTCTTTTCCTTTGCCAGTGATGAGGTTCATTCCCAAACTTAACGGTGCATTTCAGAGCGTAAACACTACGCAGGATGTCCCATAATCAGAGGGAATTTTAGCTTTCAGATTGGATCACAGACGTATGAAGTTTAGTATGTGTCCCTAAATGATATTACACATTATAAATACGTCTCTTGTTAGTGAGGGTGAAGCTTTTATAGAACCCAGACATCTTTAAAGATGCAAGTGAATCTGAAAGAATCACTCACAGGTAAATGTTTCCTTTCGTTACACATTTACTTTTTAACTCGTTTGACTGCCTGCATCTATAACTGAATCCGGCATTTAATCTGATCTTTCAGCAGCTATTGAGAGGTATTCTTTTTCGCTTTCCCCGTAAGAATGAGCAGACTGGTTTGATTTGCTGCTCCTCTGCTGCTTAAGTGACGCGGCCTCACTGGGAATCGTACATAGCTGTTTACATGTAGGCACTGATGATGCTGCCTGATCTTGGTTGTGTACGAATAGCCACTTCATTTCTGTGGCAAGTTTCAATTAGTTTTTTTTGGGAACAAAACACCTTTTTGTATTAAAGTGCTTAATCATGTGTAGCAGCAGAGACATTGTGATAAACATTGAACAATAAAAACGTTTTTGTTTTTACCCCCCCAAGTTTGCATTTAACCTTGCAGTTAATGGCAAAGATCATATTCTGAACGAAAACAAATGCAATTTAAGTACTTCTGTACCATGCAAGAATTGTAAGATTATTAGGCATCAAGAAGGCATCTGAGTATCCAGGGAAGTGAGTGCTTGGATGCATCTGTGCATGTCTGTGCTGTGACAGATCAAACAACATTAAAGGGGAATATGATTTATTATAATTCACTGTAACACTTGGAAATGACACAGACACTGAGTAACACCACTGGCCTATGGGTGTCCATCTTTGGGGCTGCTGGGCGCCGGCACAAACGTGACCGGTCGGTGTGGAGGGGAATCCGAAAGTGAGCTGCGTGGGTTTATAGAGCCCCGGCTTGCCAGAGGCCGCTCTGGGGAAAAATATACTTGAATGAGAAGCCAGAAGACTGAGTGTCTCTCCCCCCCCACCCCCAAACTGCCGGGGGCTTTGGAACGTTACAGGAACCGGATTCCAGCTCCGAACTGCACGCCGTCGCATATCCTGAAGTGAGAGAAAGGGCGACTTCTGAATGATTCAAGAATCAGAACTTGGCAAGACTTTAAAATGACTCTTCATTCGCACAAAGTATCTGCCTTCATCCCCTTATGAAGCCTGGATGAGCTACGCTACCCATCTCTATACAGATAACCAGTCAGTAGCTGCTGTAGCTGATCCTGGGGCTATACAGCTCATCACGCAGTACCTGTCTCCGCTCTGAACGCCCATCGGGACACAGTAGTTGAGCTCCAGCCTGGCGATATTGCCCAGACGCAGCACGATGCCCGCCCCGTACGACCAGCGGATGGACTCTGCCAGCTTCTGCAGGTGGGCTCGCGGACCTTCACCTGAATGGGTGACACCAAGGGGCCATTCTGTTTTATTACATCTGCATCAAACTCAGCCACATGTATGGCGCTTCACCCTCAACCGACAGGCGTCAGGGCAGTGCTGGACTCACCAACAGCTTCCTCGTACATCATGCCATGGTTTTACTTTCTGCTCCGTACTCACCGTAATCCAGTCTGCACAAGTTGCCAGCATTTAGGAAGAAGTGCATCCTGAAGAGGTCACCAAATCCACCTCGGCCCGGACGGAAGGGGAGAGGGGTGTAGAGGTGCGCCCCGCTGGCCCAGAATGCCTCCCCGCCCAGGTAGTCACCTGTGAAGCAGCAGGATCTCAGCAGAACCCATGACTGGAGCTACAAGCTCAGTGGATCTTGTGTTAATTTGGAATTAGTTATAACCCAACCAAATAGAATGGGGGGTAGAATTAAAGCTCACCTTCACTCTGCGGGCCAATGCTGTACATACTGAACCCCCTAACGCTGGTGGGGCCACCTAGATAGAACCTGAGAGGCAGGAAGATTATTCAAAACAGTGAAACTTGTAGATCACCCAATTCACCTACAGGCATACAGTGGTACAGACTGACACGGAGCCCATCATGTTCCATGGTGAGGAAGCCGAATAGGAGTTACCTGTCTGCAATGCAGGTGGGCTTATCTCCAATGGGAAGGAGCATACCACCCCACAGAGAGGCAGAGAGAACCTGTCGAAGAGACAGCTCAGCCGAGTTAACCTTATACCACAAAGTACAACATACAGGCCAAGGCATGACGACCAAAGGCTACAGGTTTGCAATTCCTGATTCTTCTGTGTACCAGGACAAAACATTGTGAATGGTATCTTGTGATATTTCGAGCTACGTTGGCCACTCCGTATTCATGTCAATGGTGCTTGGAAGAATTCCTAAGTGAGATACGAACGTTCATGTAAATAGGGAAGCGTCTACTCACAGAATCCCAAAAGAGTCGCCTGTTGAGCTGAATCTCAAAGTCCTCCTTCAAGAAGCTGACGTCGCCCCCCGTGTAACCAGCCAGCTCCTACAAAACCAAAAGCACAGGCTGGCATGGTTCGTACCCAGCAAGCTTACCTGCCTGCGTTGTTCAATTCGGCCAAGTGGGACGTTTACACACCTGGTTGATCTTGAGTAAGACACCCTTCTTCGGGAGGATGGCGGAGTTCCTGGTGTCAATGACCATGGCATGCTGGGAAAACAGAGTGTGTGCTTGTATCAGTCGTTATATGTCACTTGTAAATGGTTTAGATCAGTACAGCTTCAGAAATTAAAGCTAAATGAATAGTAGGAGAAGAAAATGGATATCTGTACCGAAAGTGAGGACTTGAGCGAGTGGCCACTCTCCTCACGAACGGCAAAGGAGGCCGTACGCGCCAGGCATCCCAGCTCCCGCCAGACTCCCTCCCACTTGAGTGTGTGGTTGGTCTTCCAGATGGGGAACTGAGGTAAGAGAACCCACACGTCAATCACCTCTGTATCCTCAACCACTGAAGTAGAATCAAAAGAACCAGAATCGGCAGGCTTCTCAAATAACCACCGTAATATTATGGTATCGGTGGTTCTGAATGCCATCGCTATATGAAGACGGAGGGTATTACGTTAAACTCTGTGGAGATGCCGCGATCGGTCTCTCTCAGCGAACTCCACGGGAACTGCCCCGTGACCTTGTACAGGTTCACAGAGACACTGAGGAGAAAAACAAGCAAGGTTGGACCTACCACGCTGGTAAGTGAAAAAGGGAAAGTGACAACACCTTAAAGAACTAACATTGTTGTGAGGCGACACCTATCGTTACTCAAGCAAATATTGGTGATGATTTCCTAATGTTTAGCCTCACAAGCAACAGCTGGCCATCATTAATGTGGGGGCAATGAAATCTGGAAAAATAACTACTCAGCTTAAACCTTCAATAATGTGGTGGTTGCAGCTGTGTTTGCTTTCAGACATACTTGCGGTCAAAGTGTCCTGGCTGAGGTTTGAAGAAGGACAGGCCGTAGGAGGTCTCTTTGGTACCATAGGAGAACTGAAATGTCAGCTTCTCAGCACGGCCGAGAACGTTGGGAAGCTTGATCCCCAGTACCTGTAAGATATACCAAGCCTTTCAAGTTCCACAATCCATTCTGCTTTAGGTTAATGAGGCTTCGCCCAGCCTGGAGGAACATCAGATGGCTCCAGTCCCGTACCATGCTGCCTTCGTTGTTTCCAACCATAGTGTTGTAGCTTCCGGTCAATCGTCTGAGCTCTGTGACTTCAAAAGTGACATCCAGTCCGTTTGGCAGAGCATCTTCTCCTGTAAGGGAGGGGGGACATAGTATTTCAACATGGAATCTGGTGCAGAGGGACCCATGAGTCGCTATAAAAGCATAGTCGATAGCCAAGTCTCACATTGCTCTCAAGAGGAGGGGCCAGGTCAATACTGCATGAAATTCAATATGGTGTAGGACAACTCAAATGTGGATTTTTTTTTTTTTTTAATAATTCATGCATGAAAGCATTAAGTTTCCACTAAAAACTCATTTCCCAAACTTAAAGATGTCATGGGGATAATTATTGCATTGCTACTTCATTACCGTCTGAGGTGTCTATGACAACTTCCACTTTCCTGAAGATTCCCAGATGCAGCAGCTTCTCTCTAGCATCATGGGATTTCTTCATGACCTGGGCCACAGGAAGTTAAAGGAATTAACATCTCCCAAATTAAAATGAATTGAAACCAAACATGTCTTATGTGGAATGTAATAAAATGTGATGTTCCCATAGTATATTTGACCAGACACCTCTCCACGATTAAACTTACATCAATTAGGTTTTTGGCGGCAAAGACGTCAGCAATTTCATACCCCAGAAGGTCCTCTTTCGTTCTCCCCAAGCCATCTATATGTACACGTTGGACTACGACCTGCGCAAAAATAATCATGCGTTTTAAACTTTGTTACAATATACATAATCCTTAAGGACGGAATAGGTAACATTCGACACACACAAATACATGTTGCATTGGTAAGATCTCAACCCATGACATTTACGCATCAGATGTCAAAAAAAGCTCACGTCTTTGTTTTCAAGAATTTCTTGTTTAGTTTCTGGTTCCACATCAACGACCTCCATATCATCAGCATGCACCCCCAGATCTGGTCCTTGCATCGGGAGGGGGTCGAGGCTCTGAATAAAAGTAAACATTCGTTTACATATGCAGATTTACCTACAAGATGAGATTTCAAACGATTCTACATATATAAATGCTTTACCATAGTATTATCATCGAACAAGTTGCCATCGCAATATTTTTCTAAAATCCCTACGTATTGCGTTTCACATTAAGCTTTATCACAGTTAACGAACCGCCCTTGACACATTAGCTGAAGTGTCCGGCTACTGGAGTACAGGGCCTACCGAGTAAACCAAGCGAAGGGACAAGTTAGCTTATAGCAACCAGAGGTCATGCAGTCAGTTTTCACCCATTCCATAACTCAAACAGCATATTTACCCTGGCGTGAACAGTCCCCATGTTCGTTTCCCAGCCTCGGGGAATATGTCACCTTGTGAATGATCTACGAACACGCCTAGTTCCAAAAATGTTATATATAAAAATACAAGCTGATCTATTCCAACTAGTCTAGCAGTTATCCACGGAGGACGCCATGACACCTACGAAGTCCACCATACTGCAACGTGATTGGCTAGATCGTCGCCCTATGTCATCAGAAGGGGCGGGGTCATATTTTAATAGATTCGGGCGACTTCGGTATTCAACGTTTGCCCCTTAATAGATCTTTGGTTGTAGTTTGTCACTGTAATTAAATTGCAGGCGAAATTCGTTTGCGCACAATCAGTGAGAGACGAATAAATAAAGGCACACAACAACGCACATAGGAAATTAAAACTTGTATGTAGCGATTCACCTGTTTCGAGTTGCTGGACCACAGTAAGCATATACAGCAGGAACTCCGCTATACGGACCTGTATTAGTGATGTTGTAGTTTTGGAAAAGATGTAATCGCAAGGCGCACACTTTATGGACATCTTAGAGATTCTGCTTTTCCTAAATGTTTTTGGACCTAGGGAGCAAATTCCCCGCTTCGTGGGAAGAGCTAGCAAATGGGAAACCCAGTGTCTGGAAGTATGAGGTAGTTTGCAACAGATTTCAGGAACAGCTTTTTTGTGTATAGTATACGGTTCATTTTCGGATTTGCTTCATACTGAACCACTAGGGGGCCCCATTTAGCCTGTAAAAGATTCGCTTCAAAGGAGGAGAATTAAACTGCTGTCTGAACAGCTGGGCATACGAAGAGTTCTGGTTTCAGATGTGGGGTTTGAGTCAGTCCTTGAGTTGTTGACTAGCAGTTTCCGATAATCCGATTATTTAGTCGTTTTAGTGAAATGCGATGTTTTTCCTCCTCGAGGGAGCCAATCTCTGAATGATCTCTCCGCAGGAGAAGGGCTTAGCCTCACCGACTTAATAATTCAAAGTAAATTAACTTCTTTCAAAAACATTTGCTTTTCATTTGCTTTTGAAGAATGCTTCTTGAGGGGGTTCTTTCTAAACACATATAATCCTGCAGGTGTACTCTTACCAGACGTTGTAACTCAAATGACTATCTTTTAAAAACAGCTGTGTACATTGGCAAAATTATACCAATACATACTTTTAATAACGACGTTTTGTACTCCAATCATATTTGTCAGATATAGCGTACTTTAGTTACAACCATTTCAGGTGTAATCCGAAGATGAAGTAATTGATTGATGTGTCAATACAAAGTCCTAACCACAGAAAAATAGCTTATTTAAATATATATTCTAGACTATAATATCATTGAAAGTTTCTGTTTTATCTGTAATTTTACATTTTGTATTAAATTAAGAAAAGGAAATTCGTACAAATTGGCCATTTTGCGTACCAGTAGTGTGTTACAACTATTGTGCTTACTAAAGATAGCAAATATAGTTCATAGTTACGGGTACCATTACTTTAAATACATCGTTGAGTAAAATCAAATTATTAAATGAAGTTCACAGATGAATATTAGAAAGGTGAATATTTGTTATATATTCTACATTTCTATATTATTCATTAAATCAAAGGAAGCGAATCAAGTGGACACTATAGACAATATGCCTTGTATTTCTCTTATCATGCAAAAGCAATATGGGCTTACAAGCGTTTAACTGCTAAAAGCCAGCTGATACATTACAAATGCAACGTGTAAGAACTTGTCAGTTAAAAGCTCTATATTACAGGGGTTTCAGCAAAATACAAGTTTTTATACTTTCATCACATAGCTGAATGAAAGTGTTTCAGTCACTGATTTTTCGGGGAAATATTTTTTTATTTTCTATCCGTCATCATTCATGCTAGGCTGATAAAACGTCAGGGTGTCTCTGTGCGGGGGGTGCTATTGGGTCATTGTTAGCGAAGAAAGGGTTCTTATTTCTTAATGATGAGTTTTCTGGCGGATCTGAATACTCAGAGGTTCCGCCCATTGGTAATCAATAGAGCTGGCTTTCCCTTTTCCCCTCTCTCTTTCTCTCCCTCTCTCTCTCTCCCCCGCACCTCCTTATCTCCTCCTCAAATTGTGCCGGAGCCAATCAGAGCGCGGCATGCGGCTCGTGAGTCTCGCTGTTCCCCCCTCACTGCCAGTACCAAAGCGCTTCTCTTATCAAAGAAACACAACCGAAAACTGCATTCAATCACCGCTTTTAACATGGGGACTGCTTGTTTTTTCTGGGACTTTTGTTTGTTTTTCGTCCTCATAAATACTTGTGCTGTGACGGGAAACGCTGGACTTGCAGGTACGCTCCTTCTCTTCTAAGCCCTCCCCAACCTCCGTCTGGCATATAATTTAAAAACATTTCTGACATGGCTGTATTTTGTTTTCATCAGCATTTAATTGACGTGTTTTATATATGTGTTTTAAATCGCCGTGATAGCATTTCACTAAGATAACGTATTATCTAATTCCTGACACGTCTGCGCGTTGTAGGCATAATTAATTGAAATTTAATTGATTTGTGAGCCAGAATTAACTTTTAGAATCATTCAAGACTTTCTGAGACCAGCGAAGGGGAAAATTAAGAAAAAAAGTAATCTCATTATCAGTCATGGCAAGGACTGTACTGCTTAACAGATAAGTAGATACATTTATAGTCAAGTAAGGTTAAATCTTGTTTTATCGTTTTGCGTTTCTGCATTTTATCTTTTTTAATTAAAGGAAAAGAAAATATTCATGTTTATTTTTAGCAATGTAGAAATTCAGTTTAACAATGCATACATTTATCTTAGCCGTACAGAAGTGGAGTATGGTCATTGAGCAAATATTCCAAGTTTCAACAAGTTTATTATTTTGAGTCTCTTTATTTTAACTGAAGTTAGTAGCAAATAAAGCTTGATGAAGGGTTCACTGGGCGCACATTCATGAGGGAGAAGAAGGAGTTAGCGCTGGATGTGTGTTGCTTCTGAGTTCCCCCAGCTGTCAGCCCGCTGAATCTGTAAGATTGGTGCTAGTTAATGACTCAAAATATGACAAGGCACTTTTTCTCTTCTGCTTCAATGAGTGGCGCCTGTTATGCGATAAGGCTCATCTTCGGCCGCCTCGGTAAACACGCCCAGAAGGTCCCTGTGGATGAAGCCGCGGTGGCAAATTAACGGTCCGTCAGGGTCTGTGAAGGTGTCGGTGCGGGTATCGACCGCCCGCGTCTCGCCTTTGTTTCTCTCAATACCCTTTCCGGGGCGAGAAGGAATTATTCAGATAGGCGTCATATACATTAAGTAGCATTTTGTCAGTTATTTTCCTTGTTACAAATAGAATTTTCTGGAGGTTCTGATTTGCTCAATGTATGGTTATACCAGGAAGTATCCGACTAAAACTTATTTTGTACGAATTTAAATTTTTTTTTTTTTTCGAATTTGTCTGCTGCGCATTTTAAATATTCTTTTTATGTGAGGAATTAATTCTCTTGGCAGTTAATTTGTTGCCTCCTCTTGTATTAAAGTATGGTGAATACTACTGCTATAGGGAAAAGTAAAATTGAAAATATTAAAGGTAATTTGGTATTAAGCGAAATGCCTCATAGAGAAGAATATAAACCCATGAATAGTGGAAAGCCCCCGTAGGCTTAATGTATGTACGTTTATCTTGGGATAAGTTGGTCAATCACATATGGAGAGGGTGTTTTTGAATTTCTTTTTGTGGGTATATCATAGTATAAATGTAATTTTATTTTACTCTTATTTTGCGTATTGTTGCACTGGGCAACCGGCCAGCCACTGTTCAGCCCGGGCCGGTGATGGGTCAGTGCGCCGCGCACAGTGAGTTTCTCCCGCAGAAACACGCAGGCTTTGCTGCCTGCTGCCCATTTTTATATCGATGAAGGACGAGATTGCGAGCTGAGAAGCGGCTGAAGTTGCGCTCCAACACAAACCGTCAGGCGGCTAGTTGAAGAAAAATGGGAGCCTTGCTCCTTGGGGAGACAAAATCCTTTGCTTTCTTACCAATTAAAACCGCGAATGAGATGCTATTAAGTTCTCGGTGCCATCGGATTAGACCCAGATGTGACTTGCCTCCCCTAACAATGGCCGGATCATTTAAGAGCTGATATGCAGAAACTACTGGTGTCATGCTGAAAAAAGACCGGGGGCGGTTCAGTCGTGTGCTGCCGGATTTAATGTTTTACTGATTTTTTTTTTTTTTTTTTTTTTTTTAATTCTCAAAAAAAAATCGGGAAAAAACCAGTCAGATTAGTTGTGGTTGATATCGATTCTTTTTTTTTTATTCTGAAGTGAAGAGAGGAAATGCGTTTGAAGTGGTGAGTTTCTGCGAGTAATTATTTTTATCAATAAAAAATAAGTGAAACCAAAGCATTGTTGTTCGTTCGATATAAATTATAAGGGGATTACTAAAAACTTCTTTACAGAATTCAAGTAATGTTCTCTTTATGGAAAAACCAAGTAGAGGGTGGGGTTTTGATATTTAAGTGGCACAAAATATCTACCCATTTTTATTGATTTATTGAAGAAATTTAATTTTGCTCTTACAGGACACATTTATTGCAAATTATCTATCCATTTTTGAACCGGTTGTCCTATGTACGGCCCCAGGGAGCCGAGGTGCATGGGGTTTGACGCAGAGAGAGAGAGAGAGAGTCACCATGCACAGGGAGCCGGTCTGTCAGGGGACACACATTGTAGACCAGGGGGAGTCACTAGCTGACCTTTCTGCATGTCTGGGTTGTGGGAGGAAACCTGGTCCACAGCGACACCCACTGAATCGCCACACTGCCCCCAGATTATTAAGCAAAATTTTCATGTAAAAATTTGAATTTTTCTTTTTTTTACATTGCCTGTGGAATCTCCATAATCACACATAAGGAATGTTCTGTTATTGTTGCATTACATTTGGGGGCTCTTCCTGGGCTTATCTATTTTTTCTTCTCATTCATCATCTCCCCGGTTCATCCCCCCCCCCCCCCTCCAGATGTGGACGAATGCTCAGAGGGCACCGACGACTGTCACATCGACGCCCTCTGCCAGAACACGCCCAAGTCCTTCAAGTGCATCTGCAAGCCAGGCTACAAGGGCGATGGCAAGCACTGTGAGGGTAAGAGACCCCCCCCCCCGGCACCTCGCTCCCAAAGCCCTTTGATTGGGACCTGGTGAGCGTGAGGTGACGACGCACACAAGCCCGATCACCTAGAGAAAAGGCTGCGCCGTCGTCCCTCCCCCTGCGGCCCCCCGCCGGCTACCCTAATTACCCGAAAGGAAGTGGATTTAGGGAGGTGTGAGGCTGAGGTGCCGGGGCACTATGGGTTCACACCTCGCCTGAGTTCCCCCTTAGGATTGCCAGCGCTGGGCTAATACACACGTCCGAAGTGGACAGGCCTCTCACGCTTCAAGCTGTGCTTTAAATGATCCGTTATGTCTAAGTGTGACTAGGTCTCACTGCACCATCGCCTGTCTGCCGTCTCACTGCACGGGGAGTGGCTGAATGTGGCTGCATTCCACTGCATTTGTTGCACCTGGACAACAGAACGTCTTGAATCTTCACTATAATAAGGTTGCACTGTTTTTACACTTACACTTTGGCATCTTCTGCATCTAAATGGTGGTGAGGATAGAATCTGAGGCCAGCCAGAGTCAGAAGTCGGAGCTGGGAATGATGTCACACCTGAGTTAATCACGTTCCAGTGCACTGCCAGTTCAAGCCAGGTTCATTCCTATCCATTGTTAGCAGCACCGGTTGATAACACATTATGCAGTGTTTTGTGCCTGCAAGCATCGGAGCAACATGTCCACGGATAGAGGTTGGGCGGTACTGTTTGTATGACCGATTTAAGAAGACATAAATTAGAGAAGTGCTAATAAACAGCATTAAACTACAGCCTTGACTTTTGTTGATGGATGCAGCCATCTTGAATTCTGAGGTTGGGGTTGAAGAGGTTCCTCTAACTTTCCAAGTCGGAACCCTGACATCAGGGGGCATTCCAGTTGAAATTGTTGAGAGACTTGTTTATTATCGCCAGTCACATTTCATTGTAATGTATGACCCTGTGCTAACTTGCATATGACAAATAAAACTGAAACTGAAATTTCTGACTGGGAACTCCGAGATTCTGACTTCAGAAATGGACCGCACCATAACTCCTCCATGGTTTAGTGCTTGTGCTTTGCTCTCCAGTCTGATTCTGTTTTTTTATTTGTGGTCTGGAAGTCATGACCACAAGGGTGGCGGTCATGTCCCTTATTTCTCTGCAGGCACCTGAGGGCTCATCCTGGTCCTCATTGTGTGTTTGTTTGTTTACCTGCCTGAAGTGGCTGCTGCCCAGGCTGCC
>JAODLC010000065.1:21875424-21893025 GCA_026781145.1 Hippopotamyrus pictus
TTTTTGGGGGGGGGGGGGGGGGGGTCCTCTTACTGACGGTGCCTGGTCCTTAAGAGGACTGATAAGGGCAACTATGTACTCTAATGATTTTTTTTTAAAGCCATCTCTTACAACGCAGACAGTAAAATCTCACAGAAATGCTCCCTGATAAATTCCTGCACCAGTCTGACTGGTGACGGCGTTAAATTATCCGTTGAGTTTTCTTTCACGACACGACCCAGAGACTGGCGATGCTAACATACAGCTGGAACAGGTGGGCTGACCGGTGAAAATCGGGCACCCGCCCCTCCCCGGGCGGAGGTCATCGTTACAGTGGGCTGGTGTCCTTCGCGCGCAGGGACAGCTCTGCATTTCATGAAAATCAGAAGGACAGTCGACGGGAACGCCATCGCGTATCGTTCACTATGCAGCATCTCCCTCATGACAGAGGCAATTTTCTGCTGCTTTAGCATTTTTTTTTTAATATGCTGACGTTATTTTCCTCATAAGGCGCTGGAACTATTTACGGAAACGGAAATTGGATTTCCTCTGGATCGATACAGGGGAGAGAAAAAAAAGTTTGATCGCGGACGCGAGATTTGCAACGCGAGCGCGCCCACAGCAAGCCAGCGTGCATCTTATCGTTCCATAATTTGATCCGGCATCTCCCAGAGACCCGTCTGGGAGAGCGAGGCCCCGCCCAGCTCAGCGGCTGCATTTCTGCCGCATCCCAAGCTGCGACGAGCCAACGCCCGCTGCCGCTGCAACCGCAGCCGTGCCACCCTGGATTCTGGGGCCGTGGCGATAATGACAGTCACCACGTGCGTCACCCAGCCGCAGTAACTATTACCTGACCTGCTTCTTGGGGAGGGAGGGGGGCGGGGGGAGAGGGAGAGGTGGCAGACAATTATTAGGTCATTGTCTGCCTGCTGTCTCTGCCTCCGTCACAGCCTAGGAGCTCTCCTCACTGGCTGAAGCCCCTGGATATCCCCCCTCCCACATCTGAAATCATTGACACCACCACCCCCCTCCCCAACACACCTTTGGGAACAGGTCAGTCTCGGCTTCTGAAGGCTCAGAGCTTTATATAGCGAGCTCAAAAAAACCAAGACAGACTGGCGCAGAAGGAGAGAGAGACATTACAGCACTTTGGTTGGGTTTCCACGTGTCCCACTGGGCCTGGAGGGGGCGCTATGTATCCCCCCCCAATGAGTATAAGAGCTGCTGCGTTTCTCTTCCACATTGAGGCCGTTTTTGATTCTGGGGGCGACGTGGAGGAACGGGTCCCTCTCTGCCGCTGGGGGTTTGCTTTGTGGGCGAACGGGAATTTTCTGCACGGCCCAGAGATGGTTGTGATCCAGCCCTCAAGCGTTTTCTGGTGTAATTGTGCCTGACACTTTACAGGTTTAGCAATAATGTTTGGATTATTTCTGCTTTAGGTTTGTTGTCTGTCCTGAGTAAACACACATGGTTGTTATTTTCCACAAGATGGGGTAGGCGGGGGGGGTGGGAACAGACCACGGTGATCACGGGACTGGAAAAATGGCTACGTTATACAGAATACAAAAATATTATTGCATCAATAAATAGATTTTAAAGTGGCTTTGCGACAGGGTGTATTACCACTGCGCTCACTGGTACCCAGTGAGCCAGAGAACAGGCAAACAGGGACTCGCATTTTATGGCTGTAAAAAAAGAGGAAATGATAGCACAGGGTTATATTAGTGGATTTTTGAGAGCTTTCAGATGAAAGGCTACCGAACGAGGCCGCGACCACAAAATGCAGGTCGGGCACTAATGTGCAGGCATGCAGGGGATTCCGTGTGTGTGTCTGGCTGTCCCCAGGGGCATGGGGGCTTCTTCATGTGGTAGAGTAGCTCATATGTAATGTTGTTTGCTGCCAGCAGGGGGCAAAGTGGTTAACAATCTGGATTTGGACAGGAACCTTTTCAGTAAAATACCCAGTGTTATAGTCAGATGATGGATTTAATTTCTTTATTTTTAAGGGTGTGTTGTATAATGCAGCTTAATGGGGTGAAAAATATTGTATTCTCGCTATAAGGCTACAAGTTGGTGTCCTGGAAATGCAAGCTCTCCTCACAAGAAAAATATAGTGGCACCTGTCACATGCTATCGCAGTGGGTGCGGATTTAGCACTTTCCTGGTTCGCTAGGTGCTGCCCTGGGATCCCAACTATGCCCTGCTGACTGATGCCCCGCCGTCGCCCGCAATCACCCCCAGAAGATGAAGAAAAAAGAAAATGGAGAAAAAGGCTTGCTGTCTCACACCATTTGAGAGTCACACCCCATTCACCCTCCCACCCCTAAATCAATCAATCAATCAATGTTTGTTTACATAGCACTGTTTTGACCACAGGGTTTTCAGAAGTGCTTCATAGCTATGGTGGAGGTGTGTCTCTGTGGCTTGGGATCTGTGCCAGTAATTGGAAGGTCACTGGTTCGAATCTCGTGAATCCCAGGAGTGATCCTACTCTGCTGGGCCCTTGAGTAAGGCTTTTAACCTGCAATTGCTTCATCCTGGGTATGACGTTAATCTCCATGCAGCCCTGCAAGCGGCTCCTCCAACTTATATGGGAGTTTTGCTGGCAGGATTGGCACTGCAGCCACTGGAAAAAAAACTCCCATTGAACTAGCGTGGTGCTGAGGTATCACCCGCCACATGGCTACACTCGGGTTCCCATCGCTGAGGTGCTTCGTCAGGGCTCCTTACCTTTACAGACCTTTAAAAGAAAGCAATTAAAATAAGTAAATTAAGTAATAAGCACAGAAAAAAAATAATAATAATAGAATCAGTTTTAAAATCTAAATAATAATAATAAAATACCACCAAAACACGGGACTTTAACCACCCACGGTCTTGGTAGGGGATCTTAGACCACCCTCTCTGGTCTTGGTAGGGGACACATACCCCTGCCACACTGGAACCCAAACCCAGTGTTCTCAGGGGGACTCAAGCCCCAGACTATTTGGGGGAAGGACTCCCGTTCAACGTCCTCTTACTCAGAGCCTAATTCACCTGATTGGATGTACACGCTTGGATTAGCATTGGCTGGAGAGCTGTCTGGGATCCGCCATTGGGCAGAAGTGGCCCAGCTAACTAGGCCTGACACTCCGCAGGTGTACCTGCAATCTGTACCATATCTGTGCCTCTACCTGTTGTCTGTACCATATCTGTGCCTCTACCTGTTGTCTGTACCATATCTGTGCCGCTACCTGCTATCTGTACAATATCTGTGCCTCTACCTGCTATCTGTACCATATCTGTGCCTCTACCTGCTATCTGTACCATATCTGTGCCTCTACCTGCTGTCATATAGCGGCAGGTAATTTGTGCCAATTAGTGGTGGCTGGGTTTTTACGTTCACTGCTTGTTTTTTTTTTTTGCCCATCGATGGTGAGAGGTAAGTGACATTCCAGAGATTCTGATCTCTCCATAGCCACACTGCAACACAGCCGTCATATCCTGGCCAATAACGCCGTGACAACAACCTAAAGGTGTAGTTGGTCTGATCTCCTCCAATAAGCTCATTTGAAACTCTCTGTGTCATCAGTAATTATGAAGCTCGACACATCACCCTCTGCCTACATCACTATGGCTGGGGAGAGTTTATGGCTTCTTCAATCTGTGCGTCTCCTTAATAGCTGCAATTTTATTGTGGGCAGTTACTATTTACTTGATGCTTTTATCCAAAGTGATTTGCAGTGGAGGGAAGGGTTACAATTTACATGTGTTTCCTGGGATTTGAACCCATGATCAAGTGCTTTTTGAGCTATAGGAGTTTCAGGCCTGAACTTTTTGGAGCTAAACGTGGAGAGAAGGGAAGGCCGCAACCAGTCAAGCTGCAAGGCTGCGTTTACTCATGCGTGATTGCATCGTGTAGATACAGAATGCATTTGCTGAAATTGCATCGGACTTGTTTAGCTGTCTGGACTGTGTTGCAAAATTGGAACTCGTATGGGAGATTTTAACGTGAATATTGCATAAAAATGAGCTTCCCTTATGAATCAGTGCTATTTTAAGGTTCGCTCACTGGGGTCTGGCGGAGTTAGGATACTTCCCTGCCTGGCTGAGTGCAGGATCCCATCGATGGTAATGGCGTAGTCATGCCTACCTATTTGCCAAAGGTCTGTTGTTAATATTCGCTCCTGAGTTAGAAATTATCTTTGCTTGGCACCCGCTTCCCCCTGGAAAATGGCGTACGGCGTGCCAACATTCCAGACAGAGGGGACTTCTGGGAATTTGTACAGGGAGGAGCAGCGCAAACATTAGGCAGATACCTGTTGCTGCTAATCTGGGGGGAGGGGGCGGGGCCTCCCTGGCAGCCTGGATGCCGCGTAGTTCACACAGGGACTGTTTGTTTTAGCGTCTCCGCGTGGCAACAGCTTGCCATGGGCCCCTATGAGAATCTCAGGCCGGATCGCCGGCAGAGCAAGGGATCCTGGCTGGATAAACACTGTCTAATGCTGGCCGCCGATGGGATTCCTGGGCGGTGACACGTCAGGCGGTGCGTCAGAAGCCCGGCCTCGGGTTCGAGGGAGGGTGACCAGTCGGCGTGGGCCAGTGGATACCGAGGATATAGCGTCTGGAGGATGATGGTGTGATTTTTGTCCAGGGTCCGATTGTTAGAGATGCGTGTTTGTGGTGGCGGGGGGGGGGGGCTGTAGATCAGCCTCTCTGACACCCTGGTGAAGGTTTTCGAGGGTTGTGGCGAAGTCCCAGTGTGTGATCTGGGCCAGCGAGTGTCCCGCCAGCAAACAGCTACTGGTGGGAGCACTGGTCGGAGTAGCACCTCGGTGAAAACGTGGATGGGGAGATCAGTGGGGCATCTCAGATGAGGGCCGACCATCGTCATTTCTCCCTTCCTGCCTCCCCGGATTATGCGTACCAGAGATCCAAAGACAGGAAGAGAAAGTCAGGCTCATTATCCATTTATTAACCATTGGCACTTTAGACCTCAGCACCATGCGGTACTACTTAAGTTATTGTACATTGTATGTTCTTGTTCATGATTCTGTTATTCTAGCTATTTGTTGTTTGTCGTTATGTGTGGTGTAAGTCTTGAGGGAGGTTTGCAGATAAGTACAGGTGGTCCTCAAGTTACGATGGTGTTAAGTTCCTATGCATTCCTGGTAAGCTGAAAATATCTTAAGTCGAATATGATATGATATGATATATAAATAAGCAAGTTACTACTGTCACTAAATGGATACATATTTGGCTAAATGCAGAAAAAACACTATACAATACATTGTCAAACATATAAGACGTTTACACTTGCAATCGCTACAGAGACTGGGCTGGGATGATGCGTTGAACCGTCATAAAGCAAGGAGAATATGCATTTCATTTTCTTGTGTAAATGACAATAAAGCTTTTGAATCCTTGAATCCTATGTGTTTGTTCCTAGTACTTAAAGATGGCCGCCCCCCTGTCTGCAGCCCCTTAGCCAAGGTTAACCAGCCGCACCCTCTTTCCCCAGCCTGGGCGCCTGACCTGCATCTCAGTAACTGCCGCCACTCAGCTTGTCCTCTCTGTTTCCCTTTCAGACATGGACGAGTGCGACAATGATTACACAGGAGGCTGCGTCCACGAGTGCATCAACATCCCGGGTAACTACCGGTGCACATGCTACGACGGCTTCATGCTGGCCCACGACGGACACAACTGCCTGGGTATGTGTCTGCTCCACCCCACGTCTCTGCCTCCTCGCCTGTCACGTGTGCGCTTTTCAGAACACTCCCTTCGTCGTCTTCGTCCTGATCGGACCTCACGCGCTCCGGTGAGACGGGATGACGGGGTTTGTTTTTCTTTCCCCAGATATCCCCTTACTGACAGATCCGCCCCGTGACATGAAGCGCCGGTTTTATTTGCTCGGCGTCGGACAAAAGAATGCCCCCATGTTCCCTGGTGGAGCGCCGTGCTCTCAGGATGTGCTCAAACACATCTCATCTTTTCTTAGCGCCTCCGTTGATTGACTCGAGCAGAATCGAGAAGTCTCGGTACACCCAGTGCAAGCCTCTCCATGCTGTTTGTTCAAACTGTACCGCTGGGATTTGTGGCTTGCCGGTGAAGGTGCTATATGTTGCATTTCATGGAGGCACAGATAATGTCATTATCAATGTCCAAGTGTTTATGCAGGCGCCCAGGAGGGTCACATGACTCATACTGCTAGCGCATGAAATCAGGGGAGGATCACATGACTCAACATGCATCTGCATACTTATTTACTGTGTAGTAGGTGAAATATAGTATGTGATGTGTGCACTATGTCCGAATCCTCAGTATGGATGAGACAGTAAGCGAACTGTACCCGGATGTCATACTGCATTCTGTCAAATCCAGAACTTAACCTTTGTGGGGGTCAAGCTACATCATTTTAAAACATCCAGGTCAGGTAATATGCAAGATGAGAAATGTAGTATATCTCAGTGCTTCTCTACTGTTCTCACGTGTACATACAGTATGTACTGCATAGGGTGACTGTATTTTGCTTTGCAAAAGAGAGGATACGGAGAGCAGGATGCAAAGAGAGGTGTCAAAGCAAATATGCACACAAAGTATTCTGACTGTAGAAAGCAAATGTCAACATGAAATGGTGACATCTTGTATATTTCAGGCATTTTTAGGTCTGCATTAAAGGACAAAATTCAGTATCTATTGTGTAAGAGTGTGATTTTGGACACACCCTAAGTATTGGTCATGGAGTCAGGGAAAGGTCGCATGACCTGGTGCATGGAGTCAGGGAAAGGTCGCATGACCTGGTGCATGGGGTCAGGGGGAAGGTCGCATGACCTGGTGCATGGGGTCAGGGGGAAGGTCGCATGACCTGGTGCATGGAGTCAGGGGAAGGTCATGTGACTCTTGTGTTAATGTATGGAGCAGCACCCCCTTTCTCCGGGGCGTTGGTGGGCATTATGGGATTTGGCGCACATTTCAATGTGTTTCTAGCTATTGGCCCTCTCTGCCATCAGCCAAAGGGTCACATGTCCTGGTGGCAGTGAGCTCGACATCCGTTATGGTGGTTAGCAGTTCCGGTGCGTCAGTGCGTGAATGTTGTAGTTTTGTTGAAAAAGAAAGTTTGCTTGTGAGATCTCAAAGCATGTGCCCCCCCCGCCCCGAGAATGCTTTATCTGACTTTTCCTGGGAGGACTTGATGTCCTCAACAAGTCAAACTTCACTGTATACAGGCTCACGTAAATATAATGTTTTGTGTAAACAAACATGTTCCGCCCAAGCGGCGATGCTGACGGGCTCCTCTCCTCCCGCCTCGTCCTTTTTAAACGAGGCTCGTCGTAAACACAAACAAACAGAACGAGTGTTTTTCATTAGGACTTTCATGGTCTGGTACGGAAACGCACAAAAATGCCAGAAAGGCCTGCAGATTCAGGGGACAGCGGCGAGGAGTCGCTGGGAATTTAAAGGCACTTTCTCCAGTCATTGTCATCCTTCTGAAACGTCACGTAAATGTCACACCGCGGTTATTAAATTCACCTTACCCAGAATCCTGTTGGTGCATATGAAATGTTTATATCACTGATTGTGGGGGGAAAAGGGTGAAACATGTCAGAGGGAGAATGAATGGTAAAGTCAACTTGTATAATATGATTTTTTTTTTTTTTTTTAGAACTTCACAGCGTCACAGTGGCCCGGTTTCACTTGGCAGGACGCTGGACGTTGTCTGAAAGTCACCGTAGCATTGCCTTCCGTCCGTTTCCATGGAAAAGCGAGCACAGATGTTTTGTTTCTCAGTGACAGGGTCACTTGAAAGCTGTATGCCTTAGTTATTTCCGGAAAAACTGACTTGAAAAGAACGATTTATGGTAGTATTTAGTTGAGCACATTTCCGTAAGTACAAAAAAAAAAGGTATAAGGGAAGCATTAAAATGCAGAGTGTCGCTCGTCCCGTGTCGCTCATCCCATTATAGGAAATAATTACTTTTTTGGGGGGTGCAGGTGGGACATAGTTAACGGGAAATTGTTGGTGAGATGGTTTTATGTGCTTTTTTATGCGGGAACTTTAACCTGAAGTCAAAGTTGTGACCCTGCCGAAGTTACGGGCGTTTATTCTGGAAAGACATTCAATTGAGAGCCTTGAGGGTCGTCGCTCTGTCGTGCCGCTTGGTCCCCGGTCCCTCTGGCTTTTCTTGTAATTCGTTGGTCGTCTTGGCTCCTCTGTCCAGGCGGTTGGCCAAAGCTGCTCCTGGCACTGCCTGCCTGACGTCTTTATAGGAAAAAGGCTCGGAAGGCACCGGAAGCAATGGCATGTCCACCCCCCCCTTCACATCTGCGTTGTTTATTTGCCTTACGTCACTTCATTGCTGTGGCACGACCGCTTGACAGTTCTGTCACGAAAAGCATGAACATCTAGTGTTACAGGCCAGTAATGTGGTAATGAAGGACTGTTCAAGGCCTGTTTCTTTCACAGAGTAGGACCAGCCAATGGGAAGGGCACTTTGCTTACCCCAGATCTTCCCCATAATGATCACCAAGGTGATCCAGCCACTGCGGTGGTCGCGCTTGCGGTACAGCTCGTGGTCCCGCTCGTGGTACAGATCGTGGTCCAGCTCGTGGTCGCACTCGCGGTATTGCACGTGGTCGCGCTCGCAGTACAGCTCGCGGTTGTGCTCCCGGATGTCCTTTTGGATTGCCCATCATTGCTTCCTGGGATCCTTTAGCTTGCTGCCCAGTTTGACCCTTCCAGCCCTCCGTAGACGCACATCTCCATGACGATGAGGTGGGGAATGTCTCAGAGCCATTTGCTAGGCCGTTACTTGTATTCAACTTGTATTCCAATCCTGACGGGAAGCCTAAGCGTCCCCCAGCACCCATGCAGCACCCATGCAGCTCTCCAGGTAGGCATGTCTAGAGCAGCTTCGCTGGTGCTGAAGCTTGTGGAATGGCATCAACGTTCGTTATATTAAAAGACGATCAGACCTTTCTTCTCTAAGGAACATATATACTCCACAGGGTCAACACGACCAGGCGCAAGAAGACATTGGGGTTACTCCTGGCAGTATACGTTTACATTTACATGAACTTTCATTTTGCCACGCAGCAGATCTGCAAATCAATCTGTAATTTGTTCATGTAAGAGTAGGATGTGAGTCATAGCCAGCAAGCTTCACTGAGGCGGAGTCTCCCGTTGGTGACCTGACCAGCCATGAGGGACCGCGGCTCCTCAAACCAGGTGTGTGGCCTGGTGGCTGGCAGCCAGCCGCCCCCACACCCCCCCCAACTGTAAACACCCCGTCCTCAGGACTGCATTATTGCAAATTGGCAGGTGCCAAATCACCCATCAGTGACCCACAGGATGGGCTACTGCCCGGCGGTTTGTTTGCTCAGCTAGACGGCTGTCTAATTACCGCCTATTTTCCCGCCCTTCTGATGAATGGGGGCGACTGCGGGTGGAGGTTTAAAGAGGGACACTGCTCTCGGTGAGGGGGGGGCAGCCAGTGAGAACGAAGGCAAAGCCACCTCTTTCCTCATCTCCTAGGAGTCTTTTCGCCCACATGGTCAGTGGGAACATCTCCCCATTAGCTGCACCTGCCATCATCTGATGACATTTCCCATGTTGCACCAGACGGTCAACACGCCCAAAGTAATGGAGTGTAATTGAATCATGCGTATCAGTTCACAGTATAAAACCAGGCTCTGACTCGGGGGCGTATCCAGGGGCGGGGCCTCCTCCCCTGTACTCACTGATTCAAAACATATTATTGGTTGGCCTTTCTGTGTGATTTATGGCCCCCTAAAAATCATAGAATCAGCCTGTTCTAGGTAAGAGTGGTGTGGTGTTTGTAATTACATGTTATGGGTGTAATCGTACCTTATCCATACATCTAACCATATAACAAAGTCCACACGCAACTAACCCATTATATAACTGAACAGGTCTCAGAGAGCAGCCAAACTGTTCAGAGCCATGCATGTTTGCTGCAGGCATATTCACCAATTAATGCGAAATGTGATTTGTGTCGATCGGATCTTATTGGATTAAGAAGACATCAGTCAAGGTTCTTGTAGATTATTGGCTCTCACGAGGCTCCACTGTTAGTCTCTCGGGAATAATTGGCTGACAATCTCCATTTCGTATGTTCCAAACAAACACCCAGGGAGCCGCCAAGAGAGTGTGTGTGTGTGTGTGTGTATGTGTGTGTGTGTGTGTGGGGGGGGGGGCGGGGGCAAGCCTCTGTGTGTTTGTTTTCCACTCTGGGGGAGGAGGTTATCGCCTGCTCTCTCTCTCTCTTTCCGTTGCTTCTGTGGATTGGCAGTAGGCTTCAGAAATGATCTGAGCACGTCGGGCAGAGGGGGGGATGAGAGAAAATGACAGGAAAAAAGTCTGTCCATCTCAGCTGGTGCAGGAAGTTGATTCATAGCTTACCAGATGCTTCAATGTCAACAAGTTAGGCACTAATTGATTTAAGATTGCTCTTTAATCAGAGCACGATTAGGCAATCTAGTACAGCTCCTCTCTGCCTGTTTGATTCAGCCTCTTATTTATTTTCTCCTTCCCAAAAGCAGCTGGGTACAATCTGTCGCAATTTGGTCTTTTTAAATTTTTTTTTTTGAATGCAGTCCGGGTTTGTTTCCTTTCGACGCGCACGCACCGTCATCTTCCTGTCGTGGGGGCGCTGCTGAGTTGCCACGTTGAGCCTTGATGTCGCGGGCGTGGTCAGAGCCTGCCGCCCCGCCTCTGCCTCACCTTCAGACCTGTTTCCCCGGGGTTGGGGTTGTTCCATGCACTTGACTTCTGAGTAGCTCTTAGATATAACAAAAGAACATTTTGTCACAGACAATAAAAAAAAAAAACATTGTGACGCTCGCAGTGGGGTCACTGCTGAGAAGCCCCCACAGGACTGACTGGGGTTTGGCACCTCTGCCCCCCCCCCTACCATCTTCCCATGAGGTCCGGTTGCCTTTTCTTCCTGGATTGGCCTTCTGGGGTTGCCATGTCAGTATTAAGTCATCACAAACACATCAGCCACGTGTTGTTGGCCCTCGGTTTTCTGTATTTTATCAAAATTAATTTTACTCAGATCTCTCAGATTTCAGCTACCTTGAGTGTCCTTAGTATAAAACGGATGTGCTGTCGCTCACCAATCAGATTTCCTTCCACCTCATTTTCCACCTGTGTCTCAAGTACTGTGTGATTTAACTGGTCAGCTCTGTTCCCAGTATTTTTTTAAAAGCCAAAGCTAAGGCAGTCCCAGTCTGCGGGTCTGAGAGCTGCATCCCCAGCTCTGACACCTGCCAAACTGCTAACCTTCACCCCCAAAATCCCAGGATTGTCCAGTAAGTCTAACAGGTCGGCGTGTTGGGAAGGACTATCACCAAACACAGCAGTCTCTCCAGATACCTTCTCTATTCGCCAACCCCATCAGCACCCCCCCCCCCAACCAGATCCCGCACATCTTGAACGTGTCCAAATAAAAGTTTACACAAGCAGAATCAAACAAAACAAAAGGGCTCTAGTTTAAACTTGCCGGATTTGAAGTGCTCGCTCTTGTTTAACGTTTGGCGTCGGCGGATGGATGATGACGATTGCAGTGTTATTTATTAATTTTTTTTTTGTTCTGTTTTGAGGCTGATGGGAGGGGGCACAATGAGATGGACTCAGTTTGCTTTTTCAGGGCACGCTATTTAAAAATGCTGAGTTTCGGGGGGCGATTGGGGGTGACCTTGGAGTTTGGCCATCCCAGACATGAGTCTGATTTTACTGCTGCTCACGCTGAGCTGTATATTTGTGACTGTTTAACAGGAGTGCTTAGTGTAGCTATAATTTAAGCAGTATTATCACTGTGATTATCCCACTTTTGACTGTCTGTCCTCTCCTCCCTTTAAATGAAACAGATGGTGGTTCTCAGCTCCTCTGTAAAGTTCTTAGCAGCTGAGCTTGCATCCCGACTTCCCAGTGACAAATCGAACTCCGTAATCGCTGGTAACGTTCGCGTGGTTGTTTATCCAACGGCGGGGGGCTAACCAGGCTGAGAGTCTGGCAGCTTTTAAGGTCATGCCCGTTTTCAAACTGACACCTCCACCTGAGCGACGCAGTACGTGGGAGATAACGGGACACTGTGTGGTCTACATGCAAACGCTTGAGATCTTTGTCACTGGTGAGTGTTTATAGAATCGCCGTGATGTCACCATGGGAACCTGAGACATATTGGCATCTATGACATCACAATTCTGCCACTCAGCACTGCCACCCTAGAAATCGGAGGAGAGGAAAAAAAAAACACATCCCAAAGAGGCGTGGTTGGACGCACCGCGTAATTAGCCTTCTGTGTTCACGGTTCGAATCGCCTGAATGAATACCTTGGCAGGGCGTCAGTTAGTGGTGTAGATGAACACGAAAGGGTTGTTTAACAAGGCAGTGGAGTTCACGGGGTGTTGGCGGCGGGCATCTGCATGTAATTGCTGTGATATTCCACCGTGTGGAGCCCCAAAGGCTCCGTGCAGCGTCCTTAATGTGTGGTTTGGGGTGCAGCTCGGGGGGGGGGGGGGCCCAGGCGGCCTAATGAAAGGTTAAAAAGCAGCTCTATCCTTAGTCAGTGTTCAGCGATTCTGGAACGATTCAGTTGTTTATTTTAATAAGAAGCCACTTTAGAGGGTAATTAGGTTGATGCTCCACTTTGTGGCAAGAAAGTTTTAAATACAGTAGTCGATTTTTCTTATTGTCATTTTTCATCCTAAGCAGCACTGAGTAATCATTGTAATAATGATACTGAATGCAGACGGCGCCCCTAGTGGCCCATGTAAGCCATGCAGAGTGTGTCGGTGAGGGATGCCTTTTAACTTGGACCTGACTTGATTTGTTACCCGTCTGATTTGTTGTACCGAATTACACCTGATATAAGCAAAATGTAAATTAGCCCAATTAGGCAGAAACCGGTTAAGCTCAATGAAACTACAGACACATGGGTTTGTGAGCCTTCTGATGTCATCGACTCATTCAACTAAGGAAGAAACGTAGAGACGTGCAAAAATTCCCAGATTCCCAACCCGTTCTTCATTTGAATCTGCACTGTGGCGTCAGCCGGTGACGAGGAAGGTAGCTGGGCCGATCTGGTCCAAGGTTTCCGCATCATTGCCAACCTTGGGAAAACGCCCCGGTGGGGACTCCTGCCCCCTAGAGGGCAGCCAGCCACTTGCGCCCAAAGGTAAAATGACACTGAAATGTAACCCTTTCACCAGAAGCACTCTGTCTGACTGGACTGTAGGAGTAAAGTTTAGGCCAGGCCCCAGTGCTGCTTGATGCCTTCCATGTGTATAAACATATAATCATGTAAATAATTAACGGTTAGTTAATGACTACCAATTACTCGCGTGAGGTCTGGGATAACCACTAAGACAGTACTGGTGGAAAGAGCCGAAACAACTGGACTCTTATTGGACAAAAGACAGCTGCATAACATTTCTTTGCATTAACTGCACCTTCGTAATGCCTTCATTATGCATTCATAGAACATTCATAAGCAGCATGTAAGTATATCTTGACATGTCATAAAGCATTGCATTCATAAGATATGATTGCTGTAATATGCATTAATAACAAACGTTATATGTTTATGATGTCATGTATATTATACACAGATTACCCAACTGCAGGGATGCATATAGGGGTGGGGATATAGAAGCACCGGCCCAAGCTGAAAGCTGATTGGCCCCGGAGTGCCCAATCCCCTGTCATTTACTGATTCCTAACAATTGGCTAATAAGTTTGGCCCCTCTGTATGAATTATGGCCCAATTTAGAAAAGTGAATCCCCTGAACAGGAGTGTGTGGGGTGATGGATGGCCCCACCCCTCTGAGGGGCCCAGACTCAGGGAGAGGCCGTGGGGGGGCCAAGGCTCCAGGGCCCGCTGCCCTTGCACCCTGGCGGCAGCCGTGCCCACGGATGGACAGACAGGGGCACACTGTTTCACAGTTGGGGGGGGGGCGTGACATCCCTCCCGACTCACCCCAGGGCACAAAGGCTGGCATTCTCCCCCTTGCTTGAGCTCTCCAAGACACTGAGCCTTCTTCCTGCTCCCCCACGCCTTGCACACAGTTAACAAAATTCCCTGTCGGAGGCCGCTGAATGTGGGCAGGTAGAGTCCCGCCCCCATATAAAAGCCACTGTACGGTGGAGGGGGGCACTGTGGAAGATGTTCAGAGGCTGGGCAGACATGGTGCCTTTCACGGCGGACAGGGTGGGGGTAGGGGGGCGCGAGGGGACCTGGGAGTTAATAAGCCTATTCATTGTGGTAGAGATCTCAATGAAGTCAGGGCTCAGTGGAGATCACAGGGCTGCTCCGAGACGTCCATGTTTTACACCGGTATCCCGGTGACAGCGGTCGTAAAGGGTTTTATGGCCGCGTATAAAGCGCCCCCTAAACGGCCCCAGAAGCCCGTTAAGCCGCCGGCACTGGAGCCCAGACAGCCGTGCCACGGCACTCCTGTTTAGGGCCCAGGCACTAATCGCCTCTGCTTCATCCTCACGACGTGCCCTGCAGCCTTGGCTGTCTGCCTTGGGAGAAGGGTGCTTTCTGATTGGCTGCAGTACAGCAGGTCCTCTGATTGGTCCGCTTCCCTTAACCTTTTTTGCTAATGGAGCTTGAAAATCCAGTTAGAATCTGCACTTAGAAAATTCCTTTTGAAACTAGGGAGAATAGTTCCAATGTTCAGGTCTAATCCTCTGTTGCCAAAGGACATTTCGACGTCCTGCGCATAAAACAGGCACTGATCAGTGTTTGAGTCACCGGGGTTAATTATCGAGAATCGTGACTTTTATCCAAAGGTCCCGGGTCAGATTCCGGAATGGCGGCTGGTCGCCGTGCCCTCAGGCAGGACGCTGGACGGAACAGCTCCACCGAATACCGGCACGCAAGCGTTTACACGACCTCAATGGCGGCAGACGAAAGCGGCGGCTAAACGGATAGATAAAAAGGAGGATAACCAGCGTGCCGTGCCGGAGGTGAATTCCCCGCGGGGTGTTTTAAGGTCAGCGCAAAGGCCTCTGCACGGGAGCCAGCTGGGCTTCCTCACGGCTGACGGGCAGGCTGAGCCGCTGGGTCTGGACCAGATCGCGACCCCCNNNCCCCCCCCCACCCCCCCCCCCCCCCCGCCCAGCAGCCAGGCTCTGCGGCTCGCTGACATCCCCAGGAACACCTCGGCGCTCGCAGACTAAACAAAACATGTGTCCGCTTCCTCTGTGGCTTCCCCCGCCGCTCTTATATATCAGCTGCAGCAGAGGAAGTCCCGCCCCCGCCAGCCGCTCTCCTGGCTTTGACTGGACCATCTAGGCTTCCTCATCCCTGCCCTTAATGGGGCGTTTGACCCATCTGTCTGGGAATACCCCTGTAATCATACATAATAAGTACTTTGTGTGCTTGATTTTTGTTTAAGAATAACCTTAATTTGGATCTAGTTTATTCAGAAATTACTGTTATTTTCTAGATCAAAAGCACATTGCATGATGGGACATGAAATTTCTAGGGCATTAAATACAGTCTTTATATCAACTCCTGACACTAATGGCTAATCTGCTTTGGTCATAAACTAGTGGTTCTCTAACTGGTTGCATTATCTCAGACATCTAGGGAAATAAGTTCAAAGTGGGTTCCACCTGTGGAGCTCGATACTTCTCCCAGTGCCTCACTGGATTTCCTTTCTTCCCATCGTTATAAGACATGATAAATTGAAAAATCTCATACTGCCCGCAGTGTGCAGCAGTGTGGCAGATGTTTTTCTCATAAACTTGAAACTTGAACGTCCCCGGAGTAGTAGTACCTTAAAGGTCTTGCTCATAGCCCCGGTGGTGATACAGTTTCTCTGTGGGCACGAGGTTTCAACTGAGCTCTGGCACAGGACCTCAGCGCCCCGCCCACTCAGTTTTTGTTGGTCGGATGCCCCGACTGAACTCTGGGACCTGCATGTGGGACATGCACTGTGATCTTGCCGATGGATGTCGTGATGAGTATCTCAGGAGGGTTCAGGTGCAAGCACGGCTCCTCGGTCCACAGAAAGGAAGCTCGAGTTGTTTTGCTCGGACGGTGAGTCGTGCCACGGTCCGTCATGCGACTTCCCAGCATCCATTCGTCCATATGCACGCCTGGGGCGGAGGGGGGGGGGGCTTCTACAAATAAATAAGAATAAATACCAGCGATCGAGTGAACGCAAATACCTGCGTGAGATGGCCCCCTCACCCGGCGCTGTGCATACCTCCCTAGCCTGCTAACCTCCATCGCTGTTCCCCCTGCAGATGTTGACGAGTGCCTGGACAACAATGGCGGCTGCCAGCAGATCTGCCTGAACACCATGGGCAGCTACGAGTGTCTGTGCAAGGAGGGCTTCTTCCTGAGCGACAACCAGCACACCTGCATCCATCGCTCTGACGGTGAGGTCCTCAGCTCTGCCAGTCCGTGCCGTACAGCTGGTCCCGCTGCTCTTTGCTGGCTGTCTTATAGTATGGCTTCGTGGCTGTGTTTGGTAATAGCAGGGTTCCTGACCAGTGTGCAGTGATGAGTGCCAGTGTTTGGTAATACCAGGGTTCCAGACCTGTGTGCAGTGATGTGTGCCAGTGTATGGTACTAGCTGGTTTCCAGACTTGTGTGCAGTGATGTGAGCCAGTGTTTGGTACTAGCAGGGTTCCAGACTTGTGTGCAGTGATGTGTGCCAGTGTTTGGTACTAGCTGGATTCCAGACTTGTGTGCAGTGATGTGTGCTTGTTTTTGGTACTAGCTGGGTTCCAGACTTGTGTGCAGTGATGTGAGCCAGTGTTTGGTACTAGCAGGGTTCCAGACTTGTGTGCAGTGATGTGTGCCAGTGCTTGGTACTAGCTGGGTTCCAGACTTGTGTGCAGTGATGTGTGCCAGTGTTTGGTACTAGCATAGTTCTAGACCTGTGTTTGGTATTAGTGGGGTTCTAGACCTCTGTGTGTAGTGTGTCTGTTTGGTACGAGCAGGGTTTTAGACCTGTATTTGTTGTGCCGTTTCTGTTTTCTGGCAAAGATCCATGTAGCTGATACCAGTGACCTGGCTGGGCTTTTCTAAGTTCTGAGCCTTTCTGTGTTCTGTGTTTTATGATACCTACTTTGATGCATCCCTTTCCTTTTAAATAATTTATACGTGCGTATTTGATATGTGAACCATGCCAAGTTCCCGAGGTAAATATTGACTTACCTATACATGCTTATCCTTATGCACGGATTCCTTAGGATACGATGAGGGGTGTTACAGCACAGTCAGAGGTCTGTAATGCACCACAGCTGAAACAGAATGATCCATTTGTTCTTATTTCAATCAGGTAAACTGTAAACTGTTGGGGGGGGGGCAAAGGCAGCAGAGTGTTTCTCTTTGCACAGTGACGTCATCTCTTGGTACCTCTGGCCTGGAAGATTGGGTGCCGCTTTTGAAATCTGACAAATACGTCTTGGGCTTCTTGTGAGTCACTTCCATGGCCGCCCAAGCACGGGTGTACCCCCCGATGTACCTTTGGGGGCTTTCTTCACCCCAGTGGTCTCTTGTGGAGTCGCACACTCAGCTTTGGTGTTGAGGGGCCCAGCGCAGTATAAGGAAAGTGGCAAGATTCACCCTTCACGTTGTCGTAAGTGGATTCCTT